>JAEIFT010000020.1:0-1200000 GCA_018904225.1 Lordiphosa mommai | reverse complement strand
TGTCACATGACGATCTTGCATTATCAGTTCACGCACGGCATCAATGTTTTCTGGCACAACGACTGTTTTTGGACGACCTTCACGACCTTCGTCTTCGAGCGAGCGTCGCCCGCCATTGAATTCACTAAACCAATTTTTCACAGTGCTATAGGATGGTGCTTCATCGCCATACAAAGATTTAAGTTCATCGTCGCACTCTTATCGTGATAATCCACGTCGAAAGTTGTGAAAAATGATTGCACGAAAATTTTCACGAGTTAATTCCATTTTTCTGCCGAGGTAAGTTTTTGATTAATCGTTAATCGATATCAAACGTGGTCACACATGAATGAGTTAGATGGAGCTTTTATCGATAAAAGTCCAAATTTTTTTTGGGAAAAGGCCAATTGGTCCTAAAATGTCTAGAAGTGACCAAGGCCAGAAACTTAAATAGCAACCCACGTACAGAAACACGTGTTCGCTCTGTTCGCTCTCTTTTTAGAAAGTCCCGTTAGAGAATGAAAAAAAAAGTATAACGTCCTTAAGTTTGGACAATCAGCTGATAGTAAGACCTGTCTCCGTTTGAATGGCTCAAAATAATTTTTTTTATTTTTGGCAGTGGCATTTCAATTAAACTTAGTAGTAGTATGTTTTACGAGTTAACATTGTTTCCAATACTGTTTTTTAACACTGTTTTCCAACATTCTTTTTCCACCTTGTTTGTCAACACTGTTGCACATTACATCCGATAATCAAGTTACCCAAAAAAAAAAGAACCAAAACAAATTGTGACTTTTAGCCAAAATTTCGGGTCGCTGGTTCAGATTGCTTTGCATTAAAAATTATGAATTTTATGGAGTCCTTAGCGTTAATCCCAAAAAGCAGGCAATGGTTTTTTTTTTACTTTTAATATGCCACCCAATGTGTTTTTTTTCTGTTTGTTTTTTGTGGGTATATAAAAATGAATATTTCATTACGTACAATATTTGATATTTATTTTTATATTTATTTTCCTTTTTGCCATTTTCCTAAAAAAAAAAGCGACGTGACATAATTAGGCTAGCCCCGAAAATTATTAATTTCCACTTAAATGAAAAATTATGCTCAATTTCGGGAAATTTATGAAGCTCAAAATACAGCAAATAAATTTTTGCACATAAATTTTTTTTGTGTAGGGGGAAAGCGCTAATAACAATAACAATAATAATCATCAACATGAAACGTGTGAGGATGAGGGGGAGGAGGGGGAAAAATGGCAAAAGGCAGCGACAAACATTTATGAGCTCACACACACACACACACAGGCGGGGTAGGAGTTGGGGGTGCTGCCTAATGCATGGCTATCGTGGGGCGATTAAAATTTTGTTATTAATTAGATGCGTGTAGTGTAATATTTCACAGCAGCTGTGTGTGTGTGTGTGTGTGTGTTTGTGATAGGAAACTGTTAATGTGTGTGCGAAATTCACTTGATTAATTTAAGTGAAAACAATTAAAACCAAAATGAAATTGATTGGAATTTGTAGAGTAGAGTATACGTATTTGAATTAAGTGCATGCATACTGAATCTCCTCCGTTTCCGCCGCCTATCAATTTCAATTGCTGCCGCCGCTGGCAATGTAATCAGTTTGAACCCCCGCCCCCCAACGAGGTTAAGTTCCTGCCCACAAATTTGCGGCATGTTTAAATCATTTCACACTTGGCTGCATTTTTCTTTCCACGTTTTTTTTTTTTATGTTTGTTGTTGATTTTGGTCATAATTATTTTGCCGAAATAGAAAAAATAGTGTGTGTTTGTGCCATGCAAATGAAATCAATTTTTAGTTGTTGTTGCTTGTCAGTTTGGCAGTCATTTCAAGTTGTGTTGTTATTTTTATTGCCGTTTTTCCTATGCATGTGTGTGTGTTTGTGTGTGTGTGTGGATGTTGAGCCAACATTTAAACAACTCTAAAAAGCAACATTTATAAACATTGATTTTAACACACCAAAAACAGACAAGTTGTACATTTATATTTATTATTGTTGTTCATTTTTTTTCTCTCTCTCTCTTCCTGTGTCTATTTTCAGGTGAGTTTTCTGCTTTTGGCGATTTGCTTTTTTGTTGATTTTTTGTATATTGTTTGCGGTAAGGACTCAATGTGGAATTTTGGTATGTACATTTTGTTGGTTAAAACGTTATTCGATAACATAATGAAATTTTGTTTATCAAAGAATAGGGCCAAAGCGAAAAAACATAAAGAATTCCTTATTTAAGCAAGTAATTTAACTTTTTCTCAGCCAGCTGGCGATCTTTTCATTGTTACCTTATGTAAATTTGTAAGTGGATTGAGTTCCGTACATTTATTTAAACATTAAAGCTTGAAAAAAACAGCTTCTCTGATAGTTCTCTCTCCAGAATTAAAAAAAAAAAACAAGCACAAACTGTGCAAGTGCTGCCCATCACGATTACGAGCAGTGCTGCCCAGCGTAATTATTTGATTTACTTATAACTCGAATACCGTTCATCTGATCTGGAAACGGTGTATGGTGTATCGATAAGTAATGACGATTAAAATATATGCCTAAAAGGTTCATACAATCTGTCTTTAATATTGTGGAAGATATTAGATTTTTTTCAAAATCGTGGGGGTGGCAACTCTACCATCGTTCATCTGATCGGAAAACAATGTATAGGAGTTCGATAAATAATGATGAGTAGAATATATGTCTAGAAGGTTTGAACAACCTAATTCCAAAATTGCGGGATATTTGAGATGTTTTTCAAATTGCGGGGGTGGCAACTCTACCATCGTTCATCTGATCGGAAAACGAAGTAAGGAAGTTCGATAAGTAATGATGAGTAGAATATATGTCTAGAAGGTTTGAACAATCTAACTCCAAAACTGTGGAAGATATGAGGTTTTTTTCAATTTACGGGGGAGGCAGGGGGCGTGGCAAAAATCAAAACTAAACTTGATCTGCCTGCAAGTATAAGAAATATATGTTCCATACTTCAAACCTCAATCTCTTACCATCTCCGAGATCTCAGCGTTCAAACGGACAGACAGACAGACGGACGGACGGACAGACGCACATGTCTATATCGACTCGGCTGTTGATGCTGATCAAGAATATATACACTTTATAGGGTCGAAGATGCTTCCTTCCGGCTGTTACATACATTTGCACAAACCCAATATACTTCGTATATTGTACCTTCGGTACAGAGTATAAAAACGTCATATCTCCTATAATTTTAAAGATAGATTATACAAACCATTTAGGCATATATTTTAATCGTCATTTCATATCGATCCACTGTACACCATTTCCAGATCAGATGAACGATAGTCGAGTTATAAGCAAAACAAATAATTAAGATGGGCAGCACTGGCCGATATCGTTTTGGGCAGCACTTACACTGTTTGTGTGACCCCAAACCTAAAAGTTTTCATTTATGTACAATCTTTGACAGGTACAGAGTATATAACAGTCGGGCTTGACCGACTTTCTTTCTTGTTTTCATTGTGAATAGCTTGTCATTTGACATTCAAAACAAAACAATCATGAAGGCTTACTAGATTATCATGTCTCATGCGTCGAACAATGTGAAATCAGCCTTGGTCAGTGAAAAAAGTTGAAATTTTATATATCTCCGCTATATATTATCTGATCTTTGTAAAAATTACTAAAAAGTCGGAACCTCCAGTACCCGGTCTCACTAAGGACTAAACGGTGTATATGTGGTACCCCTTTGGGGCCAGCCGGAATTGCCTAACCTAACCTTGTGAAAAATTCACAGATTTTCTATGTTAAGCATATATATAACTATGCAAAGGAAGTGCTTGATATCTGTTAAATTGTAGGCGGACAGGGCTTTATCAACTCGGTTATTGATGCTAAACAAGAATATATATACTTAATGGGGTTGGTGATGTCTCCTTCTGCCTGTAACATACATTTGCACGAACTAAGTAACGGGTATTAATTTTGCTCACGCTTTTTTTTCGTTCCCTAGTGTTATAATTACTTGATATTGAATGGTGAATCTTAAATATTTTGTTATATATATTTATTTATTCATTTTAAAGTGAATACAAAAATCAAGCTGTCAATTGAACTTTGAATATTTAGGACCAAGCCCACACTCAGAAAAAAATCAAGAATTCCGTACTTGAACAGCGGAAATTTAAGTACAAACGATCTCAAAAGCTGGCTAAATTCGGAATTTCCAAAACAGAGAACAAAATTCTTATTTCTAGTTCGTTTTTGATTATAAAGACGCTTTAACTTGAAATAAAATGTATTCTGTTACGTTATTATTATTCTTACTCTTATATTTAAGGATATGGCATTGATTTACTTGTATTTTAAGACAAGAAGAACATAATTATCTTCATATTTTAAGAACAAAACGGTTTAAATTCAATCACGGACGTACTTAAATTCAGAATGCCATTTTTTTCTGGGTGCAGCTTCTCTTGATTTCTTGGTCGTTAGTTTGACAAGCTGCTGCATAACTATTTACATCACAGCAGGCCGTGAAAAAGTTATACTTCTTTTCATCATTTCAACTCTAGGTGGGGTCGAACCTGGTAATCCAGCAATGTATTTTGTTTCTTCATTACTTTACCAATTTTTGCACAGAAAATACAAATTTAATAATAGTACAAATTTCCATTTTAATATTAAATTTACATATTTTTTATTCAACGTAAGTAAAATGTAGATTCCAATTTCATTGAAAGGCCTGTTTGCCTTCTTCTCTCTCTCCCTCTCTCTATTTCTATCTTCAGTCAAATTCATTTCGAGTAGAAAATTGTAGCTGCCTGTTTTTGTAGTTTCTTACCAGAGCCAAGTTTTAATTTTACTTTTTTTTTTCCTCTCTTTTTTTTGCGGCGGCTTTTCATTTGCCCCAGCTGCCCCACCACCCTCAATGAAGCACTTTCTGGCTTAATGCCTTCCTAATTGAAAGTTGCAAAAATTACAGGTGAAAAAATACACACACACACACACAGCCATGCAACTTAGAGTCAAAGTCGTCGTAGTAGCTGATGAGGCTGAGAAGAGGTAAAAGCAACGGCACAAAAAAGAAAATATAGAAAAATGCAAAAGAAAAAAGTTTCTTGCCCAGCAAACCGCAAATAATAAGAGGAAGAACAAAGCAGGCAAAAAAAAAAAAGGGGTAGAAGGAGCCAGCAGGCTTTGAAAGCCGCCGCTGCCGCCAGTCGTGCTATTGAGTAGAAAAATGCCAAGGTAAAAAAAAAATAAAAATACAAAAAAATAAAACGAGATGCAGAGAAATACAGTGAGGTCCGTTCCCAATGAAGAGGCTAGAAAATTTTTCCAAAGTATAAAAGATTTTGAAGTAGAAATTATCAGCGTAAATGCAAACGTTCAGACCAACTCAACTGTTGAATGTGTTTCTATGTAAGCGCTCAGTCAAGAGGCAAAGAAAATCAAGAAATAAATGCAGGGAAAACAAATTTGAATATACCCCCAAACGAACCCAAAAACGACCTAAATCGTACGGGTATACAAAATCTGGAATAATCTGGGACTTAATATGATATTTTCTCATATCAATAAAAATCTGATACATGTTAAATAATTGTATCTTCTAAATTCTCTGCTCAACAGTTAAAGACGCTCAAAAGTAGGCAATACAAGTTGGCAACTTTCAGGCTGTAACCAAGCTTAGTCATTTAAATCGAGTGCTCACTGTTCTTTAAGTGGGTATATCTGTATGCCTGCTTATAAGTGTGTATGTGTGTGCGCTGTATATGTATTGCCCTCCGGCTTATCTTCTGGCAAATGCATTGGAAATCAGTTTCAATCAGGTCAAAGCTGGTAACTAGAAACTGACACAGTCATGGTCTAATCCCACCCCTCTCTCTCTCTCTCTCTCGCACACTCACACACTCAAGGTTAAGTGCGAATTAGCCTAAAGGCATTTAATTAAGTGGGCGTGGCATAGCACAGCTGATTGTAATCAAAGCTACAGAAATACAAAACAAAAATGGAGTTCAACTAAATCGAAATTGATTGCCCAACAGACAGACAGACAAACAGACAGAGAAACACGCATGGCCTTGGCGGCCATTTTGTGCCCCATACATAAATTATTTATGCTCATTTCTCAGATTTAACCGAAAAAGGAAAAAAAAACACACCAAATTTTGGTTTAACAAAATTCACTTAATTAGTTTGTCAGCAAACCTGTCAGAAGAGACAGAAATCAGAGGGAAAAGTATTTTCCGTGCCCCGCTGGGGGCAAATTCTGTCAGCTGCATGTAGCATAATTTTGAGAGAAATTAAGGTAAACCACATGATCAAAAATCATTGTGACATATGAAAGCGTTATATTTAAAAAGACAAGTAAGAAAGTTGGTCAAGCGCGACTGTAATATACTCTGTACCTGTTTACCTGTGCAAGTGCTGCCCAGCGTAATTATTTGATTTGCTTATAACTCGAATATCTTTCATCTGATCTGGAAACGGTGTATGGTGGATCTATAAGTAATGACGATTAAAATATGTGCCTAAAAGGTTCAAAAAATCTGTCTCTAAAATTGTGGAAGATATTAGATTTTTTTGAATTTGTGGAGGTGGCAACTCTACCATTGTTCATCTGATCGGAAAACACTGTATGGGGGTGCGATAAGTAATGATGAGTAAAATATATGTCTAGAAGGTTCGAACAACCTAACTCCAAAATTGCGGGATATTTGAGGTGTTTTTCAAATTGCGGGGGTGGCAACTCTACCATCGTTCATCTGATCGGAAAACAATGTATATCGGCTCGATAAGTATTGATGAGTAGAATATATGTCTAGAAGGTTCGAACAACCTAACTCCAAAATTGCGGGATATTTGAGGTGTATTTGAAATTGCGGGGGTGGCAACTCTACCATTGTTCATCTGATCGGAAAACACTGTATGGGGGTGCGATAAGTAATGATGAGTAAAATATATGTCTAGAAGGTTCGAACAACCTAACTCCAAAATTGCGGGATATTTGAGGTGTTTTTCAAATTGCGGGGGTGGCAACTCTACCATCGTTCATCTGATCGGAAAACAATGTATGGGGGCTCGATAAGTAATGATGAGTAGAATATATGTCTAGAAGGTTCGAACAACCTAACTCCAAAATTGCGGGATATTTGAGATGTTTTTCAAATTGCGGGGGTGGCAACTCTACCATCGTTCATCTGATCGGAAAACAATGTATGGGGTCTCGATAAGTAATGATGAGTAGAATATATGTCTAGAAGGTTTTAATAACCTAACTCCAAAATTGTGAAAGATATGAGGTTTTTTTCAATTTGCGGGGGAGGCAGGGGGCGTGGCAAAATTTAAAACTAAACTTGATCTGCCTGCAAGTATAAGAAACATATGTTCCATACTCCTTAAACCTCTATCTCTTACCATCTCCGAGATCTCAGCGTTCATACGGACAGACGGACATGTCTTTATCGACTCGTCTGTTGATGCTGATCAAGAATATATATACTTTATAGGGTCGGTGCTTCCTTCTGGCTGTTACATACATTTGCACAAACCCAATATACTTTTTGTACCTTCGGTACAGAGTATAACTATGCTTGCTTTATCTATAGGGTGGCTGATGAATAATGCTACATCAGGTGCAATTTCGTTTCTTCAAGTATCTTCTTAGAGTTGGATCGGAAAATTTCACCACAAGTGGTGAAAATATCTTTAAGTATGTAAGCTCAACAGATTGAGCTTGTCTTATTGAACAAACTCTAGTGAGTTACAAGTTCGAAGATGTCCTTATCTCTGCCTTATGAACATATTAAGTCCCTTCTCAACTTAACAATTATTTTGTGATATAAAAAAAAATGATAATAATGATTTTGATACGACTCGATTACCTGTCACTCCATTCAACATAATTGATATCTTATATAAAAAGAATTAAAAATGCCTTAAAGCCAGTCAAACTGTGTAATAAAAAAAGGAATGAAAATTATAATGATGTGCTTCTGGTTTATTTTTTTTTTGAGCTTGTGCCAGCTAGTTTTCCTTTTGCAGACAATAAAAAAAACGAAAAATGGCTTCACTGATTTCCGCGCTGGGACTCGGAAACTTGAAGATAAGAATGGCTTCGGTTCTGGCTTAAAGCAACGAACAACAACAACAACAAAAATGCGCTCTAAGTAAATAAATAAATAAATAATGAAAAATAACGATAAAAAATATGCGCAGCTACCAAAGCGTATCTGTGCCTGCTCCTGCTCCTGCCCCTGCCCACCCACACTCTCTTCTGCACACTCAGAGCGACCCCCCACCATTTGCTGTCAACGCGGCGGCCGCGACAGGAAGACGATTTGCAGCCATTTGTCATGTTGGGTGGGTACACCCGGAAGTGCTGCCAAAAAAAAAATATATATATATGTAAGCGAAGCAGCGAAATCGTTTGTTGTTATTGTTGTTGTTTGGCTTTCCCCTCAGCTGCCCTCTCCGAGATCGGCGAGGGCGAGTGTTAAAATATATAAGCAGTAAATAAGCTTAAAAAGGCGCGTGGGCTGTAGTAGGTACAGTAAGCGATCCCCCAAAGGAAGGTTCCATCTAAATGACAGCTTTATCGACAACCAATTTTGATAAAGGTTTCTAAAAGCAATAACAAAAAAATTAAATCAAGTAAATTTATGTTCATTTTCATTAGCAGAAAACAATGAAAACTAATTAAACTGAAAACTTTGTTTTGAATGTAAAAATAATTAAAGTTAACAATTTGTATTGTAGTTTCCCATTTTATGACAAATCTTCTTGAAACTAAATACTAAATACAAAACAAGTAAATGCGCTACAATTGAGTGTCCCGACTTTAAAATAGTGTGCACCCATGATGTTGTGTGTTTTCATTCATTCGAATGTATACGTAGGTTAATATATATTGTTCTGGCCTAATAATGAAAACGCGAATATTTATGATCAAAAATGGTTTTATCGTTTTTCAAAGTATTCTCCAGCAAGATTTATACACTTTTGCATGCGCTCAAAGCAATTGTCGAAGCACTTTTTCCACTCCGATTGAGACACCTCCAAAACATGGTTTTTGAACTCTTCAACAGCATCTTCTGGCGACGAAAATCATTGACCACGCATTTTTCCCTTGATGTGCGGGAATAAAAAGAGAAGTCAGGGCTGTACGGCGGATGACCCATCAATTCGACGTTTTGGGTGGTCAAAAAGGCGCTGGTGTGAGCTGATGTGTGAGAGCTCGCATTTTCATGGTGCACAATGATCTGTCTTCTCTTGTTCAGGCAAACAAATTGTGGTGTACCACTCAGAATTGACCGTCCTACGTTGCTCAAGCGGAACAGTCGCCACATGACCGCAGAAACAGGCGACCATTTGCTTCGAAGTGCTTCTTCCACGAACGACTTTCGTTGGATTTGGCTCGTCTTCGAAGACCCACAGGTCGATTGCTTTTTTGTTTCGGGCTCATAAGCAAGGATCCATGATTCGTCACCTGTGACGATCTTATAAACGTCTTTTGAAACACCGCGATTATATTTTTTCAAAATTTCTTTGCACCAATCCACACGAGCTTTTTTTTGAGCGATTGTCAAATTGTGCGTGATCCAACGAGAACAAACCTTTTTTACGTTCATGCAATATCGAATGTATGCTGGTGGAAGAAATGCCCAAGGATGCCTCTATTTCACGGTATGTCACATGACGATCTTGCATTATTAGTTCACGCACGGCAACAATGTTTTCTGGCACAACGACTGTTTTTGGACGACCTTCGTCTTCGAGCGAGCGTCGCCCGCGATTGAATTCATAAAACCAATTTTTCACAGTGCTATAGGATGGTGCTTTATCGCCATACAAAGATTTAAGTTCATCGTTTCACTCTTGTCGTGATAATCCACGTCGAAAGTTGTGAAAAATGATTGCACTAAAATTTGCACGAGTTAATTCCATTTTTTCGCCGAGGTAAGTTTTTGATTAATCGTTAATCGATATCAAACGTGGTCACACCTGAAAGAGTTGTCTGGAGCTTTTGTCGATAAAAGTCCAAACTTTTTTTGGGAAAAGGCCAATTGGTCCTAAAATGGCTAGAAGTGACCTAAGCCAGAAACTTAAATAGCAACCCACGTACACATACTCAGTGATTGGAAGGGTACATATTATTTGTACCCTGTACCTTAGGTAAATGCCAAAAACTATATTAGATAAGGTATGTTCGGATTTGACGTTAAACTGTAGGTCCAAAGACACACAAGCCAAGAGATTGAGAGAAGCCCGGAGAAGCCAATTTTACTTTTACTCTACAGTCGAAGTTAGTCTTATCCTCTCGATTTTACTTTCAATTTTTAATAAAAAGATTGATTTATATTTAGGTTTTGGCATTTCATCTCTTAATTGTAGAAATTGTTTGCAATTGATAACTAACTTTTATTTTGATCATACATAGTTGGCGAAAGCATAGCAATTGTTTGTTTTGAAACCTTTGTCAATTTACCAACCCATTTTAACTTCAGTCGCTTTCGACTCGTGCCACAGATCATTATTATTAGAGAGAAAGATTGCTCTGTCGCCACAAACAGAGAAATTAACAGAAATTAACAGAGAAATAATCAGCTGTTTTTTTGGTTAATATCGCTCTCTGAGTACAGTCAAGACAATGTCCGTCTCGCTCTAACCACCGTGTTTTCCTATCTGTGTTATAAGACCTTAGCAACATGTTGAAATCGCTGGCAACATTTTAAAAGCATCTCAACTCGTACTGTTACTTTACAGCGCCTCAAATTGAGAGGTGTCACAATCTTTCCCTCTAATAATAATGCTTTGATTTTTATTTTCTTTTTACTTTTATGTAAAACCAATCGGCATTTTTAAATGTCTACACTACAGACGGGAATCTTCTCAGAAGAACTAGCAACACATCTCTCATTCCGTCTACCGAATTGGTGTAGCGTCTTTTAGGCAGAGATCTACGCGCAAAGTAGTAGTAAAGTTTTGGCGTAGCCGAGCAGCAGAGCTCCCCCCATTCACTATAAACTCAATAAAAATCACATTCTTCTCAGTTGGCACAGCTTCAGTGTGCGGCTGACATTTAATGTCTTAAATCATTTGTGCTGTCCCGTCTGTCTCTGGTAACAGTTTTACTTGTAAAGTAAATGTAATACGATTTCGTTTTCCTGTTTAGTGAGACCTGACTGTACTCCTTCTTTTTTTTTTTTTGATTTCTCACACATGCAGTAGTAGGGACCTTTTCCTCCTGCAAAACAACAAACTTTTTCTGTGTTTTGTGCCCCTGTTGTAAATTTCATTTTAAAGCCCAAAAAGCGCGCACACAAACTTTTGACGGCGTTTCTCAATAGACTCGGCTCGGCTTGGCGGCTGCCTGCCTCCTTTTTTGTAGAATTTTTATGGGCTTGCCACTTTCTTCTCGCAATGCTCTCTCTCTCTCTGTGTGTTTTGTTTCAACAATTTATTCAAATTGAGTTTTGCCGACTGCTGGCCATAACTCAAAGCAAGAAGTTTGCCTTCCAAAAAAAAAATAAAGAAAAGAAAAGAAAATCAAACATTCTGGCCTGGAGAACAGGTGTTGATGGCTCCATTTTGATGGCCACAAAATAAGAGAAATGCCAAACGGAAGCCGCAAAAGTGCGTGAGTCATAAAAGTAAAGCAGCAAGCAACTAAATAAAACAAATGCCCCAAAACGAGTGGGGAGTTGGGGGAGGTGTGGGGGGGGATGAAAGTTGAAAGTTGAATTATGCGCTTTTGGCAGTCAATCATTGAGAGAAAGAGATGGCATATCTACAGAATTTGTGATTCAGTGTCTAGGCTCGGTCTGGTAGAATGGTTCCAAGCCCTGCACTGGGAGAAACTTTGATCCAAATAAAAAGTGCACATTTTTCAGAAAAAAAACCAAGAACTTTGTACTTGAATAAAGTACAAACGCTGTCAATAGTACCGTAAGTACAAAAATATTTGATTCAAATACAAAGTTCTTATATCCGTATATCCGTGATATATTAAGATCTTACTTCTTGATCTCACTTTTAAGTTGTAAAAAACTTAAGTTAATCCCAATTGAGAGAAGCTCGGCTTGGCCCCATTATGGGGCTGTAACAGCCAAATTTAACTTTAAGTCAATCCCGATTTACTCTTTAAAATAAGAATTTGCGTACTTAAAATAATAACAGAATAGTTTTCTTTGAAGCTTGATACATTTTTTAAATTCTTAAGATTTTTCCAGCTAATCAAAGTCCAAAAAGGTAGGCCAGAAAACTACCATCCCTCCATAAGTAAAGTGACAGAACCGGTTAGAAATTTAACGCACAAATTCGTGTTGAAATATATCACATCTTCCTTTGCCTTCTATTTTAAGTTTGCATTTTAAGATTATTTCGCACTTAATCTAAGATTTTTTGTACTTGAATTAAGAATGCTTTTTTCTAGAATTTGTCGACTAACTGTAAGTACGGCAAATTCTTGATTCAAGAATATTTGTTCTCATTTTAATAAAATTAACGGACTTAAGAATGTTTCATTCTAAATTGAAGTACACCCAAGAATAAAATATACTTGAAATTTAAAGTACTAAACGGTATAAATTTAATTACGATCGTACTAGAATTCTGTCAGTCGTTTTTTTTTATAGAGTATGCCTGCCGAAGCCTGTATCAACATTAAGGGCCGTTTTCTCATAGTCATGTTTTTTATAACTATGTTGCATACTTTTAGGCCGCATTAAAAATCGCATCTGCTTCGTAGTAGACAACAACATAGACATTTAAAAGCGGCCTAAAAGAAGGCAACTAAATTTTATCCAAAAAGCACCTGGATTTGAAAAACAGGAACATGAGAAAACGGCCCTAAGTGTGTGGAACCTGTGTACGCATTTTTTTTAAACCGAATATCTTGATCTGAGTTAAAGTACTTTTCAATTTTTTATGCTCTGTTCATTCAGAAACTTCTTTTCACTTTTCAGGCCTATAAAAATCGAATTGAGTATGTTGTAAACTTAGCAATTGAACTTCTCTACGTTTTTTCCAAGTGTATGCACTTTTTCTCAATTTTGTGGTTGTTGTTGTTGTTTGACAAATGATTTTATTCATATGTAATGGTGTCTAGAGGCAAAAAACTACCAAATGTATCATTAAAGTGCACGTGAAGACTTCAAGCCGTTACCCACCAGCTGAGGCGCACACGTTCTGCTGGGTTGGCATATGTGGCACTCCTTTAACCCTTAGCCAGTTGGATAGTCAGCAGCAGCAGCCTTCCTGGTTTTCTCATCACGTTTAGGTCGAAGTAGCGATAAAACGTGGCTAGGGCTTCGGGGTTACCATTCAACATTCAATGCTAAACTTCCCTCCACCCCCCGCACCACCACCATCTCATACATGCATAAGTCGCTGCAGCAAATGCCGCGATAAAAAAAAAAAAAAGGAAAGCAAAATCGCTGGAAAAGCGCCCAAGAAAATTCAAAATAAATTGGCAGCCACCTTTGGCATCGTCCTCGTCTTTTCGTTTCTTCTGCTGACATTTTTTTTGTTCTACTACTCTTTTCTGTTGCATATTTCAATACCGCAGGGCAACCCCCCGTATTTTGTCTCATTGTCGCAAATTCTTAGCCAAGTTTCTCTGGCCTAAACAGGTCCAACATTAATCAACACAAAAGTCGATTAGCAATTAGACAGACAAATTATTTTGAACAATTATTATGACAATTGACAAAAGTTTTGTGTTGACTTTATCAAAGTCTAAAGTGTCAGACAATCAAGTGGCTAATTAAATGAGGTTAAAGTGAATATTTCGGAAAATTGTATAATATTAAAATATGACATAAAAGTTATGATTTCTTCCCTAAGCTTCTAACCCTTCAGCGAATAAAATAGAAGAATAATTCTAATTAAAGAAATTAGTGTTGACAAATGTTCGAATAAGGCTTGCCGAAAACTTCAAAAAGGTAAAAAACATGCAAAGACCCAATTCTGTTGAGTTATTTAAAGCTCAAACATAATTGCTGGTTTGTCAGAATATTAACGAGAAGGCAAAGCTAACTTCGACTGTGCTGAAGTTTTAATACACTTGAAAAACTTTACTCCAACTGATTTAACCCGTAAAATATATATAGGATATAGATATCAGATATTTAAAATTTTTAAATCATTGATAATAAAAATTTTATATCATAAACAAATTTTTTCTAAGTAAAAAACATTTTTCGACCGAACGTTCCTATGGCAGCTATATGCTATAGTCATCCGATTTTGATAAATTTTTTCAAAATTATGTTAAAGCATATAAAACTAACATATACCAAGATTAGTGACGCTACAATGGAAAACAAAAAAGTTTTTCTCACTAGAAGTAGTTTTTTTACCGATCGTTTATATGGCAGCTATATGCTATAGTGATCCGATTTTGATACATTTTTCCAAAATTATGTGGAAGCATATAAAACTAACATATACCAAGATTAATGACGCTGCAATGGAAAACAAAAAAGTTTTTCTCACTAGAACTAGTTTTTTGACCGACCTTTTCTATGGCAGCTATATGCTATAGTGATCCGATTTTAATAAATTTTTTCGGAATTATGTAAAAGCATATAAAATCAATATATACCACGATTAGTGACGCTACGATGGAAAACAACAAAGTTTTTCTCACTAGAACTAGTTTTTTGAACGACTTTTTCCATGGCAGCTATATGCTATAGTGATCCGATTTTGATATATTTTTCCAGAATTATGTGAAAGCATATAGAACTAATATATACCAAGATTGGGGACGCTACGATAGAAAACAAAAAAGTTTTTCTCACAAGAACTAGTTTTTTGACCAACCGATTCTATGGGAGCTATATAATATAGTCTTCCGATTTTGATAAATTTTTCCTGTATTATGTGAAAGCATATAAAACTAACATATACCAAGATTAGTGACGCTACAATGAAAAACAAAAAAGTTTTTCTCACTAGAACTAGTTTTTGGACCGATCGTTCCTATTGCAGCTATATGATATAGTCATTCGATCCGGCCAGTTCCGACATATTAGTTGCGTGCAGTAAAAAGAAGACTCTGTGCAAAATTTCAGCTCGATAGCTTTACAACTGAGAGAAAAGTTCGCGTAGAATCAGACATACGGACAGACGGAATTGAACTCAGCTCGTCATCCTGATCAAGAATATATTTATTTATTTATTTATAGTTCAACAAAGTACTGTTAAACTTTACAGAGATTGCGTAAGAAAAGACAATAAATTGTTTCTTATATCGAACAAAGAGGATTGTGTTGAGAATAGGTGGAAATACATGTTGTAAAGCAGGCAAAGGCTACGGAAGGGTGCATGATGCGCATAGTTTGTGAGACATGGCTGTAGATATATCGGAACGAAATTTCTAGTTACACGTGCTGGAACAACAAAATGTATTTGCCCTAACAAAGCGCTTGAGTCAATCTCACCCGACAGCAGCTTGTGAAGAAAAATCACGCTATGGCAGATTCTACGATTTTTAAGGGAAGGGAAGGGGGATATATAGTTAATGGGGTCGGAAATGAATATTTCTAAGCGTTACAAACTTCTGGGCAAATGAATTGTATAAAAAGTGTTGTAAAATGTAGAAAATCCACTTTGTTTAATGATTTTATATTTATACGAAAATAATTCTATGAAATGTGAAATAAATGTTGCAAACTATTCAAATGGGTAATTTCAGGCATCCAAACGCTCTAACCGCAAAAGTCTTGTCAACCTATTTAGTGCCAAATCAAACACACACACACACACACACGCACGCACACACACAATCGGCAGTACATAAAAACAATGCACTGACACGCAACCCAAAAAACACTGAACCACTAACCAAAGGTACAGAGAAACTTCGGGGCAACCGCAGCGACCAGAAAACACAACCAAAACCAAAGTGAAGCAATGAACAGAAAGAGCAAGAGAGAGAGAGAGAGGAAATAGAGGAAGCGACCAGCAAACCCATCAGCGACCGCCAACTAAACATTACGCATACGCCTCGATGGTCGCCCAACTTTCTCTGTGTGTGTGTTTGAGTGAGGTGGCTGAAGAGGCCTTGTCCTGCCCATTTAAACAGGCCACAGCAGCAACAGCAGCAGCTGCAAAACCTCTCACAAAAGAAAAAGTACAAAAAAAAAAAAAAGAAAGAAAGAAGAAAAAAACTATAGCACAAAAAACTGGGCGACGACCTTTTCACGAATTCATTGTCAAGCAGCAACCTGACACGGCACCACTTTAAACAACAACGCGAAGCGTTTATTAAAACTAATTAAAATGTTTAAAACATTTATAGAACAAACGAACGCA
Source organism: Lordiphosa mommai (assembly GCA_018904225.1). Lineage (NCBI taxonomy): Eukaryota > Metazoa > Arthropoda > Insecta > Diptera > Drosophilidae > Lordiphosa > Lordiphosa mommai. The sequence goes on along the minus strand of JAEIFT010000020.1, from coordinate 1,183,714 downwards.
ACATCAAGTGCTAAACAATAGACGAAAGGACATTCTCAGGTCCTGACTGAGCCTGCTGCTGCCTGCCATTGCCAGTTGTAACTTAATTGCGACAATTAAGTTGCCAGCAATCATTTTGTACTTTGTTAGGCAAAAGTTAGACAAAGAATTAAACAAATTTAATATGAGGTTTTTTTTATCACCAAATGCAAGAAAAATGCTTAACTCGAACTTAAATTATAATTTTTATTCTTAACTACATTAAGTTTCAATTTAAGGCTTTTGCCATTAAAGCTCTCTATTTAATTCATTATAATAGCGGGAAAGCTTTGCTTTTTTGTTTTCATTTTAAGAAAACTGCCGCTTAGACTTATCAAATGATATTGGCAGCATTCGGGAGTTATACTCAATTAGATTCTGCTTGGACAATGCTTGGAAATAAATGGAAGCCCTCAATTGGAATATTGCATTCCAACCGATTGCTCTTTAGATGGGCAGCACTTTTCTTCTTATATTTAAACTAAAATTCATATTATTTACCACATCATATACTTTTGTGCCCTCACAAAACTCGATCTAAGCCCTCAACTGGAATATTGTATTCCAACCGATTGCTCTTTAGATGGGCAGCACTTTTCTTCTTGTATTTAAACTAAAATTCATATTATTTACCACATCATATACTTTTGTGCCCACACAAAACTCGATCTAAGCCCTCAACTGGAATATTGCATTCCAACCGATTGCTCTTTTGATGGGCAGCACTTTTCTTCTTGTATTTAAACTAAAAATTCATATTATTTACCACATCATATACTTTTGTGCCCAGACAAAACTTGCTCTAAGCCCTCAACTGGAATATTGTATTCCAACCTATTGCTCTTTTGATGGGCAGCACTTTTCTGCTTGTATTTAAACTAAAATTCATATTATTCACCACATCGATCAAATCCCTCAACTGAAATATTGTATTCCAACCTATTGCTCTTTTGATGGGCAGCACTTTTCTTCTTGTATTTAATTTAAAATTCATATTATTTACCACATCATATACTTTTGTGCCCACAAAAAACTCGATCTAAGGCAGTGGCTTAGCTCACTCTCTGGCATTGTCTTTGTTCGTGCTTTATCCATTTGGAAATGCCCTGAAAACAGTGATAACTCTCCTTTTCTTGTTTTTTCTTTCTTTTTTTTTTTTTTTTGCCATCGATTTGGCCGCTTTTCAAGTGCGCCATACTCGCAATTTTTCCTTTTGTTTTCTTCTTTTGCATATCGCGCGACGCGACATTTGCATAAGCCCGCATAGAGCCGACATTTTACCGACTCCTCCCCCCACCCCACCCCCCTTCTGCATCCATATGCGAGAAGGCACATAGTGTGTGTGTGTATATAGAGAACTCGCTTTATTATTTACTGCATTTCCAATAACGTGCTGCTTTTTCTCTTACTGCCACTGCCATCATCATCATCCTTTTTAGCTGTCCTTGCTGCCACGTCGCGTCCACTCATGCGCAAGGACAAAATGCATTTAAACTGATTGAAGGCACCCGCTCAAAAGATAACTAATCAATAAATTATTGAAATATTATGCGAGGCAAAAGCAGAGAGAGAGGCAAAAAGTTTTTGCAAGCTAACAAGACATGAGAAATAAATTAGGAAAATTGAACGACAATTTTTTTTTAATGATCTTTGGAAGCTTGTTACAAATTTAATAATATTTCAATATTACAATATTATATTAATAGTTAGTTCTTGATTTCTCATTTTATAGATATAACAGAGTAAATTGCAAGTTTATCTGACATATGGTAGCTAATTAGATCAGCGGTGGGCATGCAATTTGAGTTTGGGAGCAGTCCCAAACAAGTAAGAAAGTCGGTCAAGCCCGACTTTAAAATACTCTGTAACTGTTTGTATTGTGTGGGGTCACACAAACTGAGCAAGTGCTGCCCATCACGAAGACGGGCAGTGCTGCCCAGCGTAATTATTTGATTTGCTAATAACTCGAATATCCTTCATCTAATCTGAAAACGGTGTATGGTGGATCGATAGGTAATGACGATTAAAATATATGCCTAAAAGGTTCAAACAATCTGTCTTTAAAATTGTGGAAGATATTTGATTTTTTTCAAATTGCGGGGGTGGCAACTCTACCATCGTTCATCTGATCCGAAAACAATGTACAGGGGCTCGATAAGTAATGATGAGTAGAATATATGCCTAGAAGGTTCAAACAACCGAACTCCAAAATTGCGGGATATTTGAGATGTTTTTCAAATTGCGGGGGTGGCAACTCTACTATCGTTCATCTGATCGGAGAACGATGTATGGGGGCTCAATAATGGTGTAATGGTGAGTAGAACATAGGTCTTAAGGGTTCGAACAACCTAACTCCAAATTTGAGGAAGATATGAGGTTTTTTCAATTTGCGGGGGAGGCAGGGGGCGTGGCAAAAATCAAAACTAAACTTGATCTGCCTGCAAGTATAACAACTATATGTTCCATACACTTCAAACCTCTAACTCTTACCATCTCTGAGATCTTAGCGTTCATACGGACAGACGGTCCTTCGAACCGGATAATCGAGATTGACGATCAATTCATCAATAAACGCTTTTTCCCAAATTACATGTATAACTTGGCATACTTTTAGGAGTCTAAAAATATGAAAAGATAAGTTCTTAAACAAAAATCAAATCAAAATCAACCAATTTATATTATTGAATCGACTTTAAACCGATTTGTCGCTAAAATATATTTACAAATTAATAAATCTAAAAAATTATGCCACAATTATGAAACAAACTGTGCTAAATCTTCCAGCAACAACAACAACAAAACTACCTCTAATTGATGCCAGAATAAAGAAAGAAGGAAAATCGAAAACTAAACAAAACGCAAGCAAGTTTTGCACAATTTAGTGCACATTGTTGCCTTTTATTTTTGTTATTGTTGTTGCTATTGCTATTGTTGCAAAAATTGACTTAACTGCGCTGCAACTTGCATGCATTAGAAAATCCTTTGCCAGGTGGTGACACGCCCCCTTTTTGCTATTACCCTTATTCGATTTGCTGCTGTTGTTAGCAACTTTGTGCCCATTATTGATCCACACACACACACACACGCCTCGTACATATACACACACACATACATAAGTAACCAGACCAGATCTACCCCAACCGCGAGCAAGTTGTAAGGGCAAGCCTAATATGGGTCTTTATTTAATTTAATGCCATTTTCTGTTGCTTTATATAGCAACAACAACAACAACAACAAAATATCACACACACTTTCTAATAATGCCAGAAAGAGACAGATACATGATGTAGTGTGGTGGAAAGAAATTGCAACGGAAAGCACCATTAGAGGGCCGCAGTTTTGATACCCACGCAAATATTTTATATATGTGTGTGTGTATGCAGGTTGAGACACTCCAATATTTTCGACTAGGTAGCTGGAGGATAGTGGGCTGGTGGAAGGTAGGGAACGGAAGTGCGTGCATAAATACCATTTTAGAAATTCAACTAACACACGAAACTTTTACTATGAATTTGGCGTCATTTCATAAACAGCGTGAGAGGCTTAGTGAAACTTAGTGTGTAGTTTTTAGTGTGACCAGATCACTTTAGTAAGTGATACTGGAGTTCAAAGAAATTATACAAAATACGAGTGAAAAACGAAGTCAGCAAACCTTCAAAATTAAGCATAAGAAGCGGACCGGAGTTTGTAGAGCTTTATAGGGTATTTACACTGAGCAACATCTAAAATCTTAAAACAAAACAAGTAAGAAAGTTGGTCAAGCCCGACTTTAACATACTCTGTACCTGTTTGTATATAACTAATTACTTTAAAGTGTGAGGTCACACAAACTGTGCAAGTGCTGCCCATCACGATTACGGGCAGTGCTGCCCAGCGTAATTATTTGATTTGCTTATAACTCGAATATCGTTCATCTGATCTTGAAACGAATTATGAGGGCTCGATAAGTAATGATGAGTAGAATATATGTCTAGAAGGTTCAAACAACCTAACTTCAAAATTGTGGAAGATATTACGTTTTTTTTAATTTGCGGGGGAGGCAGGGGGCGTGGCAAAAATCAAAACTAAACTTGATTTGCCTGCAAGTATAAGAAATATATGTTCCATACACCTTAAACCTCTATCTCTTACCATCTCTGAGATCTCAGCGTTCATGTCTATATCGACTCGGCTGTTGATGCTGATCAAGAATATATATACTTTATAGGGTTGGAGATGCTTTCTTCTGACTGTTACATATATTTGCACAAACCCAATATACTCTTTGTACCTTCGGTACAGAGTATAAAAATATAAAATACCTGGATCGCCTCAACAATGTGAAATTAGATTAAGAGCCGTTTTCTCATGTTCCTGTTTTTGGTTAAAATTAAGTTGCCTACTTTTAGGCAGCTTTTAAATGTCTATGTTTGTGTCTACTACGACCCGGATGCAATTTTAAACGCGGCCTAAGAGCAGCCAACATAGATTTTCTTAAAAAGTACCTAGTTTTAAAATACATGAAGATGAGAAAACAGCCCTAAGACAAATATAATTTGAATTATTAAGTAACTACATAATAAAGTTTTTACCAAAAGTTTAAAGAATTTTATAGCTATCAGGTACCAGTTATCACACCAATCACCTTATCAATCCAGAGCAAATTGAAAAAAAACAACCCATATAAGCGAGGCTGCCCAAGTCCCAATCGCGCATATTGCGTGTATTTTGTTTTTGCTTTGTAATTGCTTGCATTTTGTTTTTGTTATTCTTTTTGAATAGCTCTCAGAGCTATGGAAGCAACTGGGCGCAAAGGCTTGCCCACCGCTGATCGTGAGCATTGATCGTTGAACGCTCATCAGAGACTCTCTGATCCCTGATCAGCTTAATAAAACTACGTTTATTATTTAGCATACTTTTAGGGAGTTTTGTTATATTGACATATTATGTTATTAAACAAAAGAGTAGGCTACCTAAATTACCAAGAAATATATCATTGATCAGGAAGCAGAAATCTAAATTTAATGATCATACTGTGATGGATTTACTTTTACACACATGTTGCAGAAGTATATATTAATATGAGCGGTTGATCACGATTCTATTTTAGTTTGAAAAACAATTTTTCTTCTTATTTAATAATTTACTAACTCGTATTCCAAATAATACCCAAATGGCATAATAGATTTAGTTTGATTTCAAATCCAAAATGACGTACCCCCAAACTCTGCTCGGTTCAAACAGGGTATGCCCCTCTACTCCTAAGTCATAACCGTGCCACAAAAAACAGAAAAAATAGTGTTATTGATGGTTGTTGGAAGAAGATGGCTAGGGGGTGGGGGGATGGGGTGATGGGGGTAAGGCGAACAAGGGCGCACAAATGAGTTTAAATTCCCTAAATGCGCTTAGGTACAAATTTCTGCTGCAACAGAGCCAAACAAAAAATACAAAATAAAGACAGGGTGAGGTACGTATACGTACCTACTACATACATATATATGCAGCAATTGCCAGAGTGTGCGTGTCTGTTCATGTGCAACAAGGCGCCTGTTGTCAGTGGAGTAGAAAATGGGCTGAGCAGTGGTTGACGGTGGCAAAAAGGCGCCCGCCCAACGGACATGTGTTTCTCACTTCAACCACTCGTTTACTCCGTACACTGTATTCTCATGTGAAACCGGGCACATGCAGCAGCTAGAGGGAGCAGAAAGATAAAAAAAAAAAAAGTCTTCCTGCTGTATAATAAACAATTTCTTTAAAGGGGTTTAACTTTACATGAGAATGGAAGCAACTGCAGGAACAGAAGCCAACATAATGCAGAAATGAATACTTCACTTGCTAGACGACTCATAATTGAAAGCAATTGCGAATAGTAGTGAGCAAAATTGAGTATAAGTAAAAATATGATGGGTGCAGGGAATGTAACTCTATCGCTTGTACAAGAAACTAACTTTAGTTCACCAACTCATCAAAAACCGAACTCTACTGACAATTTTGCACCTAGTAATTTGGCAGAGAAGTGTTATACAGACTAGCTTCCTTTTTCGATTTCGCAAATCGATAACCGATAACCGATAAGTTTGCCCAAACTGGTTTCTGTGATGTTATAACAAAAAGCGATGAAACAGCCAATAGTGTATGGAAAAGTGTCAGTGGAGCAGGATTTTGTTATATTGTGCGTAAAAATATCATAACAGTTGGAAACCCATACATTTCCCTGCATATTAATACTTCAAAAGAATGAGGAAATTCCAACCCTCAAATTTCCTATGAAATATACAAAGTATGTGTACAATTATGTTATCAAAGCTGCGACTAACAAGATTACAAAGATTACAAAGATTTGTGGCTTTATAGTTTATAATCTCATAAAGATTAACGTAAGCCCAATATTCGTACCCTTGAAACATATAGAAACAACAGTCATCAACAACAAAGGGTGGGTGGAATGTTATAATCGGAGGGAGTAATTCAATGTATGAGGTTCGGGTTTGAATAGGGCATGTGGTCTATCATCTTAAATATCGATAGCCTATATCTATTTTCATAGCATATCGATAACAAGAAAAGAAGAAGAACTGATCGTACTCGCCTCGTGTTGGTAGCTTTTTCAATATGTACGTGGGTTGCTATTTAAGTTTCTGGCCTAGGTCACTTCTAGCCCTTTTAGGACCAATTGGCCTTTTCCAAAAAAAGTTTGGACTTTTATCGATAAAAGCTCCAGACAACTCTTTCATGTGTGACCACGTTTGATATCGATTAACGATTAATCAAAAATTTACCTCGGCAGAAAAATGGAATTAACTCGTGAACATTTTCGTGCAATCATTTTTCACAACTTTCGATGTGGATTATCACGTCAAGAGTGCAACGATAAACTTAAATCTTTGTATGGCGATGAAGCACCATCCTATAGCACTGTGAAAAATTGGTTTAATGAATTCAATCGAGGGCGACGCTCGCTCGAAGACGAAGGTCGTGAAGGTCGTCCAAAAACAGTCGTTGTGCCAGAAAACTTTGATGTCGTGCGTGAACTGATAATGCAAGATCGTCATGTGACATACCGTGAGATAGAGGCATCCTTGGGCATTTCTTCCACCAGCATACATTCGATATTGCATGAACACCTGGCGTAAAAAAGGTTTGTTCTCGTTGGATTCCGCACAATTCTGCACAATCGCTCAAAAAAAAGGCTCGTGTGGATTGGTGCAAAGAAATTTTGAAAAAATATAATCGCAGTGTTTCAAAAGACGTTTATAAGATCGTCACAGGTGACGAATCATGGATCTATGCTTATGAGCCCGAAACAAAACAGCAATCGACCGTGTGGGTCTTCGAAGACGAGCCAAATCCAACGAAAGTCGTTCGTGGAAGAAGCACTTCGAAGCAAATGGTCGCCTGTTTCTTCGGTAAAACTGGTAATGTGGCGACTGTTCTGCTTGAGCAATGTAGGACGGTCAATTCTGAGTAAACCACAATTTGTTTGCCTGAAGTCTTCGGAGAAATTCGAAAAACGAACAAGAAAAGACAGATCATTGTGCACCATGACAATGCAAGCTCTGACACATCAGCTCACACCAGCGCCTTTTTGACCGCCCAAAACGACGAATTGATGGGTCATCCGCCGTACAGCCCTGACTTGGCACCCAATGACTTCTTTTTATTCCACATCAAGGGAAAAATGCGTGGTCAACGATTTTCGTCGCCAGAAGATGCAGGTTGAAGAGTTCAAAAACCATGTTTTGGAGGTGTCTCAATTGGAGTGGAAAAAGTGCTTCGACAATTGGTTTGAGCGCATGCAAAAGTGTATAAATCTTGCTGGAGAATACTTTGAAAAACAATAAAACCATTTTTGATCATAAATATTCGCGTTTTCATTATTAGGCCAGAAATATATATAGATATCTATGACAAGAAAAGAAGAAGAACTGATCGTATCGGCAGCTTTTTCAATATATAGGTTAGGTTAAGTTGCGATGGCTGAGAGCGAAAGTCACTCCCCCACTTAGGGCTTCTGGGCCCATTGCGTTTCCATATATATTCGCTAAAACGTTAATTGTTAGTCTTGGATTGTCTTATGTGGGCATCGAACAGAACTTGCTCAACGAACACCAATTGAAACGCATCTCAATGCGCTGCTCCATCGCACACGCTTGTTGCAATGCATATTTTTACATGAATTAATGCATGGTCGAGTCATATCTTTACAAAAAAAAAAACGAGAGCGTAAGTTGAAGTCGGCCCTGCTCGACTTCGATATACCCGTTACTCAGGGTAAGGTTGCCCAAATTGTGGGAGATATGAGGTATTTTTCAAATTGCGTGGGCGGCAACTCTTCTATCGTTCATCTGATCGAAAAATGATGTATGGCGGATCGATAGGTAATGATGATTAAAATATATGCCTACAAGGTTTGAACAATCTATTTTCAAAATTGTGGGAGATATGAGGTTTTTTCATATTGCGGGGGCGGGAGGGGGCGTGGCAAAAATTTGAAACAAACTTGATCTGCGTGCAGAAGATACAAGTCTACACTGAAAATATGGTAGCTCTAGCTCTTATAGTTCCTGAGATCTAGGTGTTCATACAGACGGACGGACAGACAGACAGACGGACAGACAGACAGACGGACAGACGGACATGTCTATATCGACTCGGCTATTGATGCTGATCAAGAATATATATACTTTATGGGGTCGGAGATGCTTCCTTCTGCCTGTTACATACATTTGCACGAACTTAGTATACCCTTTTTACTCTACGAGTAACGGGTATAATGAGTAACACGATTTTGCTTAACCCCTAGCCTAGCTGCATGTGTAAATATCCTTGATCATCTGGTTATGCTTCAAAACATTTCCAAGTGAAGTAAAGTGATTTGTTTACGACAATAAACGAGTATAAGGCAAATATTTGAATGGGATTCATTGAATTCAAATGAAATTGAATAAATGTATGTATGTGTGTGTGTGTGTGTGTTGTATGTACATAAATACCGTGTGTCCGGGACACACCTCACCTGTTTGCTTTTGCCCATTAGCATGTATGTAGTTTATGCATATGCTTTTTGTTGTTGGAACTGCCACGCTATTGTGCTTACAATTAAATCGATATAACGCGCGCGAGTCACCGTCTCGAAGCCAAAGCCAGAGCCTGAGCCTGCCTAATTGCGGATGACACGAAATTGTTTGCTCTATAACAAGAAAGCATAGCGCCTCCTGCCCCATGCTAAATAAACAACAAATAGACCAACAATTTACCGACCCTCAAAAGTAAAGTTCAACATTTGGCCTTGCTTGACCTGAGGAGTGCTGCTTGATAAAGATGCGGCATGATGAAGGAAATTTGTAGGGGCACTTGTGTTTTTTTTTTTTTTTTGCGCCCCCGTTGCCCGCCCGCTGTTTATAGGGAAAGTTAGAAAGTTTTATATGAATTTTAAAAGGCTTTTAGTTTGGCTACCATAATTTTCAGCGGAAGTCAAAATTTGGATGTTTATTTAAAATAGATGCAAATGGGTTCCCTAAGGAGTTGATCTTCTTTAAGCATTTGCAGATTTACACTATTTTTTTTGGGAATGGAATAATCAATAAACACACACACGCACACAAACTGTACATTTGTATGTATGTATGTGGGCTTCGTTTACCAACATTTCCTCTATCTTTGTTTCATTTTGTATAGTAGTTTCCAGTGTATGCCACTTCATTCTTTCCTAGTCAAGAGCCCCAGCCAGGCATTTTGGTGCGTTTTGTTTTTGTTTATTGTAATTGCAGACTGTCAACGTTGTTGTTGTTGTTGCTGTTGCTGTAGTCCCACGCACGTGCTGAAAATGCCACCGCAAAGGAACAACAAAAACAAAACAAAAACCAGAAGAAAACCAACCCGTAGACCGGAGGCGGAAAAACTGAAAACACATGGCACGAAAACGCTAATGACACACATACAAACACACAAACACACATGCACACCCACATGCAAATCAACAACATCTCTGGGTAAGAAGGGTTGTCATGTGTTTATTATCCTTTAGCTAGCGGAAGTTTACAACGAGAAGCAGCCTTAGTTAATGGATAGTGAGGAGGCAGGGAGTGAGGGATGGGGAGGTAAACAAATCCGTCTGACTGGGTTTGTTGTTTAGAAAATACAATGCTTGCTTATGCTTGTTGCTTTCAATAAACAATGACTAAAAAAAAAAAGTAACGAGTAACGAGTGGGCTAAATGGAACAAGCAAATACTGACTCACATTTTGTTTTAAATTTGTAAGGAGTAAAATGAATTAATTTAAAAAATAAAATTATCATGACAAAAAATAAAAAAAATCAGCTAGGCTTAAAGGAACAACGAGTAGTGAGTATGGTTTGTTGTTTAGAAAATACAGTGCTTGCTTATGCTTGTTGCTTTCAGTAAACAATGACTTAAAAAAAGTAACGAGTAACGAGTGGGCTAAATTAAACAAGCACATACTGACTCACATTTTGTTTTAAATTTGTTTAAGTAAAAGTAAGGGGTAAAAGGAATTAATTTAAAAAAGTGAAAATGTCGTGACAAAAAAATAAAAAAATCAGCGAGGCTTAAAGGAACAACGAGTAGCGAGTATGGTTTGTTGTTTAGAAAATGCAATGCTTGCTTATGCTTGTTGCTTTCAATAAACAATGACTAAAAAAAGTAACGAGTGGGCTAAATTGTCACATTTTGTTTTAAATTTGTTTAAGTAAAAGTAACGAGTAAATGAATTAATTTTAAAATAGTGAAATTATTGTAACAAAAAAATTATTTGAAAAAGAAACGAGTGGCAATTTTAAAGAAATCCTAACCTAAAAAAGAATCAAAGTTTAATGTGCCCATAAGCAAGAACAATCAAGTAACGAGAAGACTTAGTTTCAAAAATACAAGCATTTTCTTAAAATAAGTTTAAGTTTAATATAAAGCCTTTCAATGCTGGTTGTTTTCAACAAACAAAGACCTATAGTGGAAACCGGAACGAGTAGACAAACAAGTTTTAAAAAATTCAAACTTAAAAAAAATGTCTACTTACATTTTGTTGGGCCTTTAAATTTGTTAAATTAACTTGCCTTCATTATTTGCTTGCTTTCAATAAGCAAGAACTACAAAGTCTTAATTAAAGAAGTTAATTTCAGTTCTTTTAACTTGTCAATGTGACAATAAAAGTAACGAGTACATGAAATGAATGAAATGCATTCCTAAAGAAATTCTGAATAGCATTTAGTTTTAATCTCTTGATTTTATTTAAATTGCATGGCCAGAAAATAGCAACGAGTAGCTAGGATTGAGTCAGCCTGAACTAAAATTCAAAACTTTTCTTATGAAATGATTCAACAATTTATCTAACTGCTCTATCTGGTTAAAAAACTGTCATGTAAGTGGCTTAAAAATTTAACGAGTAACGAGTATGGAAGTAAGCTGAGCTTAACTTTACAGTTTGCACAAATGGCTATTGGTTCGATTGATTCTGGTGGGTTTCAACATTTTCCTTCTTTTTCAAATCATGGTTTGGTATAAGCAGATGAACTTTAAGCAACGAGTAACGAGTAGCTAGAAGTCCCGATAAAAAAATGATCTTCTTTGAAGGAGTGTACTTATTAATGGGTTTGTCATAAGTCAAAATACCCAGACAAGCGTACCTTAACAACGAGTAGCAACTAACGTGTAAAATTCATAAATCCCATTTTTTTAAAAACTAACTAGTAAGAAACAAGACACTAACCTCTTGAGCTTCACAGCGAATTCCTAATCAAATTTGGTTTCAGCCCCATAAATTAGCAGAAAACATTTCACAGCCTGTCAAGAGGAGGCGAGTTGAATGGGCGTGTTGCCTAAGCCTAAGCCCATAAATTCATCAATTTCCTTCCTTCCCCAGCAGCAGCAGCAGCAGGAAGAAGAAAACGTTTCGCGCCACGCCCAACTCATAGGCATCCACCACATGTCCAGGAGTGAAACCTTTTAATTGAATATTAATAACAAAATCCTGCATATTAAACATAGGCAGGCAGGCAAGCAGGCAGGACCAAGACAAGGCACTGGCACAGGACCAAAAGGATCGGAAACCTTTTGTTAATGTATGCACACATGTGTGCGAGGATGAGTGGCGGACCGGCATCTGGTTTGGAGAGCACGTCTTCGCCCACTGATGTCAAATGTTAATACAATCAAATTGGAAGCTCATTCAACTACCTAAGCAAAGGAGGTGAATTCAATTATAGAACAGGAAGCAATCAAGTTCTTTAGTATATATGTATGTATAGTTGCCCGGGACATGTCAACTTGTCAATCGCGTCCGAATATTATTTTATTACGGCTGTATTCCTAGTTTCCATTTAAGTAATTTTAATGGAGCTCTCAAAGCCCGCACGCCACATAAAACTCAAAGAAAAAAAGGACGACCACAAAAGCTAAAAACAAAAGTTATGTGTGCACGAAAAATCATGTCCAGTCATTTCCTGTACAACTTTTTACACACAAACACACTCACAGACAGAGCCCAAAGAAGTTCGCTTCGAGGCCCTTTTTGGCCTTTTATGGTCATAAAAATTTTATTATAATTTTTAATAATTTAGGCAAGCATATGGCTAGAACAGAGTCAGAGAGAGAGAGAAAGAGCAAGGCGCGTATCCCTATCACCTGGCATATACGCGCGCCGGGCATTTCCGGACCTCGGACTACCGAGTCGGAGTGCAAATGCCGTAAATCATGAGGCCAGGTAAACAAGCAAAGGAAACAAGCAAAACAAAAAAAAAACTACAAGAAATACAGCAACAGCAAATGCCAAACGATAGCGAGCAAAAGAAGAGTGCGAGAGTGCGTTTCCGTTTATACGGATAAGTGTATATGTACATATGTATGCAAGGCCAGGTAAGCTCTGAGTTGACCCATTCAGCAAAACAGCTTGATCCCTTGATCAAAATATATATTTTAGGAAGGTTTTCTCAACTTAAATATCCATACTTGTGTCTACAAAGACCCGTGTAAGATGTCAAAAGCTGCCCAAAAGTAGGCAACATGCGGAAGCCGTTTGACTGTAGTTGTATGCGAGAGGGCCAAATCCCTGGACTTTGAACAAGGGTATCAAACCGGAACCTGAACCGTTTACCTAAAAAAAAACGATTTGGTATTTGAGATTCGATATTTTTGATACCTATAAGAACGTATGAAACCAAATAATAACGACATATCTCCGACGAGTTACAAACAACATATCTCCGATCAAAGATATAAGCCATATACGGACGGAAGAAATATTGCTGGAAACAATGTAACTTTACCCTTCGTCTGCCTTCATCATTAGCCATCAGCAACCACCTGAAATTTATTTTAAGTCGAACAAGTTTAAGGTAACTTCGTTTGTGTCGAAGATACTGGTTTTAGCTAGCGGTTGTATTACTTAATAAAAATTGCAATTAACTAAATCAAACACTGCTTTAAAGAACTGCGCAAAAAAATTTAAATAGTCGTAGCCAAATTTGATTATGCAAAATGAATAGTCGTCAGTGCATTTGCTCGTTTTCATGTAACACGAACTTAGTATACCGACTAACGGGTATAAAGAAACCTCATATCTTTCACAATTTTAGAGTAAGATTATTTGGAGCCCTTAGAGATTTAAAGTACTCATCATTATTTATAGATTCACCATACACAGTTTCCCAATCAGACGAACGATAGTCGAGTTATAAGCCAATCATATAATTATGCTGGGCAGCACCGGCCGCATTTGTGATGGGCAGCACTTTTATGGTATTGTGTAGACCTTGGGCAGGTGCAGAGTATTTGACAGTCGGGCTTGTTTTTTAATAACTAAGTAAAATTTGTGCAAGGGTATGATCACTTTGACCCTGCTCAACTGAAAGGAAAAATATTTTGTAATTTTTTTTTATTTTTATACTCTGTCCCGAAGGTACAAAGAGTATATTGGGTTTGTGCAAATGTATGTAACAGCCAGAGGGAAGCATCTCCGACCCTATAAAGTATATATATTCTTGATCAGCATCAACAGCCGAGTCTATATACACATGTCCGTCTGTCCGTATGAACGGTGAGATCTCGGAGATAGTGAGAGATAGAGGTTTGAGGTGTATGGAACATTTATTTCTTATACTTGCAGGCAGTTCAAGTTTAGTTTTGATTTTTGCCACGCAAATTGAAAAAATCTCAATATCTTCCACAATTTTGGAGTTAGGTTTTTCGAACCTTCTAGACATATATTCTACTCATCACTACTTATCGAGCCCCCATACATTGTTTTCCGATCAGATGAACGATAGTAGAGTTACCACAATTTAAAAAAACACCTCAAATATCCCGCAATTTGTGAGTTATTATTACTTATCGAGCCCCCATACATCGTTTTCCGATCAGATGAACGATAGTAGAGTTGCCACCCCCGCAATTTGAAAAACACCTCAAATATCCCGCATTTTTGTAATTAGGTTATTCAAACCTTTTAGACATATATTCTACTCATTATTACTTAACGATCCCCCATACATTGTTTTCCGATCAGATGAACGATGGTAGAGTTGCCACTCCCGCAATTTGAAAAAAATCAAATATCCTCCAAAATTTTAAAGACAGATTGTTTGAACCTTTTAGGCATATATTTGAATCGTCATTACCTATCGATCCACAGATACACCGTTTCAGGTCAGATGTACGATATTCCAGTTATTAGCAAATCAAATAATTACGCTGGGCAGCACTGCCCGTAATCGTGATGGGAGCACTTTGCACAGGTTGTGTTATATACAAACAGGTACAGAGTATATTACAGTCGGGCTTGACCGACTTTCTTACTTGTTTTTAAATTTGTGCAAGGGTATGACCACTTCGACCTTGCTCAACTGAAAGGAAAAATATTTTGTAATTTTTTATTTTTTTTTTTTTATTTGGTCAAGAGCCACAGCGAAAAGAAAGCAACACACAAACTACTACTGCAAATGCTGGCCAAAGCCGCAAATGCCAAGGCCAAATAGCTAGCGTGTGTGTATGTGAGCGGTGGGGGTAGGTCAAAGGTGTGTGGGTGCCGCGAATATGTTTCAATTTCACGGAAATGGCCACCACCGAGTTACATTTACAGTTTACCGCTACAGTTATGGCAGTTTCTACTGCAATGTTGCAGTTTCTGATGGGCACCCAAATCCCAACCAAAGGACTGACAACTAACCCACACACACGCACACTCATATATTTGCTGTTGTTGTTGTTGCTGCTGCTTTTCAGGCTTTTCTTTTCAGTTTTGGTTTAAACTTGACCCACAAACATACAAAAGAGAGAGCGAGAGAGAGAGAGAGAGAGAGAGGCAAAGTAACTTAAAATTTATCCATATAAATTGAACTTTGATTGCATTTCCAATTAAGATTCGCTCAAGCTTCATACAAATAATACAAGGGCAGCCTGATTAAAGAGAGGGCCGTGTTCTCATCTAGATGCTTTTTCAGAAAACTAATGTGGCCTGCTTTTAGGCCGCTTGAAAAATATTTACCGACCCGCCCTAAAAGCAGGCAACAAACATTTTCACCAAAAAATCATGAAGATAAGAAAACGGTCCTTATAATAGATTTTTCACAGGGTCCTCAATTTATGTATGGAAAAAAGTTTGATTCAAGAATTTTTTTGTATTATTTAAAATTGATGTTGCCTGCTTTTAGGCCGCTTGAAAAATATCTACCAACCCGGCTATGATTTAAAAGCGCCCTTAAAGCAGGCAACAATTTTCACTTAAAGCATGAAGATAAGAAAACGGCCCTTAGAATAGATTTTTCACAGGGTCCTCAATTTATGTATGGAAAAAAATTTGATTGACGAATTTTTTTGTATTATTTAGTCAAAAACATCAAATACCAGAACTCCGACAAGCTTTTTTTTCTGAGTGTATAGAAAGCAATAGTGGTTATCATAATAAAAGATAAGATAAGGTTTATCTTTGAAAATGAGAATGTTTATTAAAGTTTCTCTCCAATCGGTTTTATTATCAACTCATGAATCTGTACATGAGCTGGCGTCTGAATGCAGTAGGAAATCGCATCGGCCACATCCTCCGACTTAAGCATGGGGAAGGCTGGCATATTATCAAGAAAATTGTGATCAATGATCTCAGTATCCACAGCGCCAGGACTTATGCTCTATATATATTTAATAGGGATGCAAATACAATTAGTAAATTAAATATATATATATATATACCAATCAGGCGGAACACTTACGGTTATCTTAGTCCGGGTCTCTTTGTTAACAAACTCCTGACGCAATACCTCGGTCATGGCGGTAATTGCATGCTTGGAAGGAGCATACATACTAAAGCTAAAACCGGGCATGATGGGTACTTTATGTCCAGTCACACTATTGACAATTACCACATGTCCATCATTGACCTGACGACGCTGCAGGGAGAGGAACACTTCGCGCGTGCACCAGGCCACACCCAAGACATTGGTATCCAGAACGGCGCGTAAATCATCTGCATTGCCCTTATCCACCAAATTGCCATGACGCACTATACCAGCATTGTTCACCAGCACATCGGCACCGCCCAGGGTATCATCGATCCAGGCGAATGTATCAATTACCTGCTGCTCAATGCTCACATCACATTTGCGTACATGAAAACGTTTGGCCTGATCCGCGGGCAGCGAAGCCTTCAGCTCGTTAAGACGTTCCTCACGCCTGGCCAGACCCACCACGATCATACCCCGGGCCACCAAATCTTTGCAACTGGCCGCACCAATGCCCGAGCTGGCACCTGTGACAACGGCCACGCGATTCAACCAACGATCCATAGCAATAAAATTATTTACAACTGAGCTCTATGACGATTGCCCGATAACTGATCATGGCCAAAGAGTCGGACGTTGCTTTTATAAAACCGGCACAGCTGTTATTTCTCTTTACCCGTCCAGTCGTTCTAGCTTTTGCTTTGCTAATCATGACGAGGCATAAAATTAAAAACCAAAAATACCAACAATTTCACTAACGTTCATTCGATAATGCTTCTGTTTAGATTTTGCTATTTATTTCACCAATCACAAATGAGATCCACATATGGTGAAAATATGTATACATACATATTGTGGAATCATTTGTCAAGCGCCACAAGTTCTAAAAATCAAACATATTGTAGACCACAATGTGTAAACTAATAACTGGCCTGGCCCACTATTTTTATTATATTAAATACACCCAGAGAAATCTAAAAAGGCAGGATTAGACATGACTAAAATCGGCTTCCGAATTTATTTTTTCGTCTTGAATTTTCAAGGAGAAATCTGCTTGAACATCGAGAAGACCTGTGAACTCGCTTTTGAGTTTGTAGCAAGGAGAGTGAGGCGTTTAAAACGAGAGTTCGTTTTTTATTTTTTCGCTCTCTGGCAACTAACTGTTCTAAAATGCTTACATTCAAAAAGATCTATTCTTGAATTCGAGAAAAAATCATGCTTGAAATGAAGCCGACTAAATTTAAAACCGAGCAGATCGAGCTTCAAAATTCATGCTTAATTTCAGTATTTTCTTTTTGGATCCAAGAAGATTCTGTCTTGCCGAACTTCTGACACGAAATCTGCTTGATATCAAGCACGATCTGCTCGATTTTTTTCTCTGAGTGTACTTGCTGACATTAGCTTGCAAGCATTACGCTATACCAAACAAATCGAAAAAAAAATATTTCAAAGGCAGCAGACTCCCTTAACACGAATGCTTTAACCAGGGAATAATACCGTAATCGTTAACCGAAATAAACCGTTTCAAGCCACGTACGGGTATCAAAACCGGAACCGATATTAAACATTTATGTAAGAACCGTTAACCGTTATAATAGGAACCAAAAAAAAACGGAACCCTACCGAAACGCTAATATCGGTACTGTTTCGGTTTTTTATTATTTATTTTTATTGATTTATGATTATTTAAAATATATATTTCAACCGGTAAAATAGCAACGTATACACTCAGAAAAAAAATCGGACTTTCGACCTATAGAGAAAACCAGGATCAAATTATTTTTTTAAGATATTAACGATATAGAAAAAAATGTCTTTAAAGGCGGAAAAACTTTTCTTTCGTAAATATATATTCCCTTTAATTAAATTTAAGGGATTTCTTAGTCTTAGTAAAATTCTTCCTTTAATACAGAAATGTTGAAAAAATGGTAATAAAAATTTTAGAAATTAAGTTTCTTGAGTTAAATCAAATTTCGCTCGAAAGTTTAGAAATATTAGAGGGATTCCTGAAACTGATTTGCTTTTGATTTCGTGAAACAGCTGTTCGCAGCTGCTCCATACAAAGGGAGCAGTGTGACCATCCAACTAACATAAAAGTGGCCGTATTGACTGTAAGTTTCATGGTCACATTGCGCGTTTTGTATGGAACAGCTGCGAACAGCATATCAGTTTCAGGAATCCCTCTATTATTTCCTATTTGAAGAAAATTTCGTTTTAATATTAAGAAAAATGTAATGTATTTACTTTTATTTAAAAGCTCGGGCAGATTTTAGGTTTCCAAATGTTGTAGAGCGTTTTAAGAGCTGATTTTACCAGCGTATTATGGGCTATATTGAAAACTAGTCTTATAGTATGGGTTTAAGTCTATCCAAATAACTTAAAATCTCTTTTTATGGCAGAAATACAGAAGATTTAGGGACCGATTATTTCGAACCATAATTAAGAAATATTTTTCTGATTTTAGAAAGATTTTATATAAAATATACAGAAATGTTTATCGAAATTGCTTGTCCAAAAATAAAAACGGATAGAAATCGGTATATTTCAAAAAACGTTATTTCATTTGGCATAGTCTTAAAATACTTTTTTTTTAATTTTAATACGTCCAGTTTTATTTGGATATTGTGAAACAGTTTTAATTTTTGAACAATAAAAAAAATTATACTTGTACCGTATCGGAACCGAAAACCGAAATTACTTGAAAACCGAAAAAGGAACCTTTAACCGATATTTTCATTTCGGGACGTACCGGAACCGGTATCGGAACCGATATTCATTTCGGGATTAATCCCTGGCTTTAACACGTCTGGTTTTTTGTAAATTGAGTAAATAGTTGGTAAAAGAGCCTATTTTGACCATTTTAAGGCATGTTTTGTGGGTCACCAATACGTCTGTTTTGAATCTCTTTGATTTTATCGTAAAGTACTATTTCTTAGCTTTAAAATTAATCATTCCACATAATTTTGTAATTTTTTTGGGGGTAAAACAAACGTAAAGCCCTATACGGACCTGCGAAGTAAGTAATTTAGTTTACTTCACCATATGTAATATATCATGGTCAAGGTGGAACGTCAGTCTAGTGTGCCCAGATTTATTAAGAAACTACACCAAATTTTGAGTTTATTGGTATTATTCAATTACCATAGCGATGGTCACATCTATTGACTAGAAATGTTGTTGCTTTTTTTATAAAGATTAGCAACTTCTCGACCAGCCTTGCTGACTAACAACAACTTTGAAAAAGTTGCTATGAAAACTGTTTTAAAATGCTACATCGATGTAGTGCATACCGAGCAAATGCAATATCGACTATATAGTTTGCATAATGAACCATTGCTACGATTATTTAAATTCTTTAGCGCATTAAAATAAGTGTATGATTTGTCAACTTTTTGGATTTTGCAATTTTTAGTTAGTAAGTTATTCAAACTCTTGTTAAATTGAGCATTTACTACTGTATTAAAACATTGACTTCTCGTATTAAATTTAATTTTAGATGTTTGCAGTTGGCGTCAAGGCAGAAGTAGGGTAAAGTAACATTGTTTCTTAGAATGTTTCTTTAGCTGTTTGAAGTAAAATCAAATCCACAGGCTTAAAATAGGTTCCATTCGTGTGCTGTTAAGCGCAACAGTACTTCATAGCTCTGTATGAGCCAAAGTAAAGGGTGAAGGAATCATTACTTCTGCAAATTTGTATGAAACTTCGCGTTACTTCGCAGGTCCGTATAGGGCTTAAAGGTTGCCCTCAAAACATGCCTTAAAAAATGCTCAAAAAAGGCTCTCTTACCATCTATAGGCTCAAATTGCCACAAATTCTGGCATGATGGATCCATTTGGTAAACAAATTCGTGTTAAGTACACAAAAATCATCTAGAATCACCAAAACACTCCTTCTATATACTGGACCAAGTTGCCTAGTGTTATCGGACAACTCTCGGATTAATTGTTATAAATAGAATTTCGTTGTGGATATTAAAATTATTGTTTAAACAATTTTTTTAATTACATATTTACTGCTTAAGTTTATGCATAATTTTTTCAAAATGTTAATCATATAGCTTTTAAAAATATACAAATTATTGCCTCAAGCATGCAGTAAATTATGGTACTTTCCAAAAAAATGGAGATTTTTATATAAAGGTTAAAAGATATTTATTTTGTTAGTTATAAACAAATAAAAATCGCCACCCAATAATTTTCAAAATAATTTTAAGAAACTAATAGTCTATTTTGAAGCGACACATTTAATTATGCCAAGGAATTATTGAAGTTTCTTCAAGCTGTGCTGTTAAGTGATCATTTAAGCAGTGCACCTGTTACTGCTTGTTTTACAGCAGTTTGCCTTTTAACCTGAGTGGCGCCATCTATGGCTGAAGTGCTCCCGATTTGCAGTGTAAGCAGTGCAATTGTTAACCTGACAAGCGCCATCTATGGCTGAAGCCATATTAAGTTCGTTGTGTAAGGGCGCTGCATATTCACCACATCTGGCGCCATCTATTGCTCAAGCTAAATGTAGTTCGTTGTGTGAGGGCGCTGCATATTTATCACACCTGGCGCCATCTATGGCCCAAGCTAAATTTTGTTCCTTGTGTGTGGGCGCCATCTATAGCTTAAACTAAATTTAATTCTAAATTCAAAATCATCCACTAACCGTTCTTTCTTTTCTCTTTTCAGCTCCGCCTAAAAACCAACGACTACTAAATACCCTTCAGCCCAACAAAATGAAGGCAACTGCCAGCAGCAGCTTTCACCTCAGAGGGTTGCTGCCCTTTGTCTTAATGCTCCTGTTAATTGCCAGCCTGCCCAGCTCTTCGTGGGCCAAATCGAAAAATAAAAACAAATCCCAACAGAATCAATTATCTGCCGCTGCCAGCTCCAGTTCCAGTTCCAGCTCCAATCACCACGAGGAGAACAAACCCAAAGCGCATTCCTCTGACAGTGGTCAACATTTCGCCATGGAGCCGCAAGATCAAACCGCTGTGGTCGGCTCCCGTGTGACCCTGCCGTGTCGCGTTATGGAAAAAATCGGCGCCCTGCAATGGACCAAAGATGATTTTGGTCTTGGACAGCATCGTAATTTGAGTGGATTCGAACGCTACTCCATGGTGGGCAGTGATGAGGAGGGTGACTTCTCGCTGGACATTGATCCCGTTATGCTGGACGATGATGCCAAATATCAGTGTCAAGTGGGTCCCGGACCACAGGGAGAACAGGGTATACGTTCGCGTTTTGCCAAACTAACGGTACTGGTGCCGCCGGAAGCACCCAAAATACTGCAGGGCGATTATCTGGTGACGACCGAGGATCGTGAAATTGAACTGGAATGTGTGTCGGTGGGTGGTAAACCGGCTGCCGAAATAACCTGGATAGATGGTTTGGGTAATGTGCTAACCAAGGGCATTGAATATGTGAAGGAACCCCTGGCCGATTCCCGGCGAATTACCGCTAAGTCAATATTAAAATTGGCACCCAAAAAGGAACATCACAATACGACATTCAGTTGTCAGGCACAAAATACGGCAGATCGTACATATCGTTCGGCCAAATTGTTATTGGAGGTGAAATATGCACCCAAAGTGTCAGTATCTGTGGTGGGTGGAGCACTGGCCGGTGGACGTATACCCGAGGGAGCGGAAGTTATACTCAGCTGTCAGGCGGAAGCTAATCCGCATGAGTTAAGCTATCGTTGGTTCATCAATGATGAGCTAATGACGGGCGATTTTACCACCAAAATGGTAAGTGAGATTTGAAGAGAGAGAGAGAGAGAGGGAGAAGGAATCACCGTTATCTTCCTTACAGATCATACACAATGTCACCCGACAATATCATGATGCCATAGTCAAGTGCGAGGTGGTCAATGCGGTGGGCAAAAGTGAAGAGAGTGAGACACTGGACATTAGCTGTAAGTAAAAAAAAACAGAGTTGGAAAATAGTGTTTTTAAAACACTGTTAACGAGAAGGCAAAGCTAACTTCGACTGTGTCGAAGTTTTAATACACTAGAAAAACTTTACTCCAACTGATTTAACCGGTAAACTATATATAGGATATAGATATCAGATATTTAAAATTATTAAATCATTGATAATAAAAATTTGATACCATAAAAAAATAAATTTCTTAGTAAATCACATTTTCCTATGGCAGCTATAGGCTATAGTCATCCGATTTTGATCAATTTTTTCAAAATTATGCGAAAGCATATAAAACTAATATATACCAAGATTAGTGACGCTACGATGAAAAACAAAAAAGTTTTTCTTACTAGGAGTAGTTTTTTGATCGACCATTTCTATGGGAGCTATATAATATAATCATCCGATTTTGATAAATTTTTCCAAAATTATGTGGAAGCATAAAAAAATAACATACTCTAAGATTGGTGACGCTACGATGAAAACCAAAAAAGTTTTTCTAACTAGAACTAGTTTTTTGACCGACCGTTTATATGGCAGCTATATGCTATAGTGATCCGATTTTGATAAATTTTTCCTGTATTATGTGAAAGCATATAAAACTAACATATACCAAGATTAGTGACGCTACAATGGAAAACAAAAAAGTTTTTCTAACTAGAACTAGTTTTTGACTATCTCATTAGAACTAGTTCTTAGTCCGATCGTTCCTATGGCAGCTATATGATATAGTCATCTGATCCGGCCAGTTCCGACATATTAGTTGCGTGCAGTAAAAAGAAGACTCTATGCAAAATTTTAGCTCGATAGCTTTCAAATTGAGGGACTAGTTCGCGTAGAAACAGACAGACGGACGGACGGACGGACAGACGGAATTGAACTCAGCTCGTCGTCCTGATCAAGAATATATATAGTTAATGGGGTCGAAAATGAATATTTCTATGAGTTACAAACTTCTGGGCCAAATTAATATACATTTTTCAAGTGTATAAAAACAGTGTTGGAAAATAGTGTTGAAAAATACTGTTGATGAATAGTGTTGAAAATCAATGTTGAAAAGCATTGTTGGAATATAGTGATAGAAAACAGTGTTAGTTAACAATGTTGGAAAACAGTGTTGGAAAATAGTGTTGAAAAATACTGTTGATAAACAGTGTTGAAAATCAATGTTGAAAAGCATCGTTGGATAGTTAGTGATAGAAAACAGTGTTGGTTAACAATGTTGGAAAACAGTGTTGGAAAATAGTGTTGGAAAACAGTGGACACGGTTGTCCAGGCGATTGCTTGGAGTGTATGATGTGTCCGTGTGAGCTTTATGCGTTATTTTGAAATTGAATATTGTCCCACCCTGAACCCTGTATTTACCTACTTGTATACTCATTTATCCTTTATTTTTCCCCCATATAGTTGCACCTGTTTTTCGTCAACGTCCTGTCAGCGTAGAGGCCGATCTAGGTGAAACCGTAAGCATGCGTTGTGAGGTGGCTGGTAATCCTACACCCGAAATAGAGTGGATCAAAGAGAACTCTGATCAGGTGAGGCCGCCTTTTTTCAAAAAACTGCCCCCCCACCTATACTTTGAACTAACCTCAAAATCTTTAACTTCTTTAGATTGTGGGTCGTGCCGCTGAGCTTAAACTGGAGGTAAGCAGTGGCACTGCTGGACGTTATTTCTGTAAGGCGGTAGTCAATGGTTTTCCCGAAATTGGTGCCGAGGCTACCATCTATGTGAAACGTGCTCCGGTCATTACTTCCCATAAGGTACAATTCGGTGCTGTGGGCAGTCGTACCAAAATCGATTGTCTGGCCTTTAGTATACCCAAAGCTGAGCATATCTTGTGGTCCTTTGAGGGTAAACTCATCAATATGAGTTCAGCCGATCCGGATATCTATATATTTGAGGAGCAACATTTACCGGAGGGTGTGCGTGCTGCCTTGATCATTAAGGAGAGCCGGACCACACATTTTGGCAAATACAATTGCACCGTATTGAATTCGTATGGTGGGGATTCGTTGGTAATAACCCTGGTGCGAGAACCGGGTAATATACCCGTGCTACTGGTAGTCATGGGCTCCATGTCCTCGGTGGCCATCATATTGATGATAGTGATGATTGTGATTGTGTATAAGAAACGTCGTAGCCGTAAGAAACCCATGCCCGCCGATGTTATACCGGAGGCATCACGTGGCGGTGATAAACTCAATGAACTGAAGAGCGAACTACGCTCCAAAGCGGCAGCGGCCGCATACGGTGATGTGGAATACTCCGAAGCGGGCAGTGATGGTTTGGCATTGAATTTAACCCAGGCACCCATGCCGGATGTGCAAATGAAGGGTGCCACTTTGGGTGTACCGCTGGCGGGACCGGTTAAATTTGATGAGCGTTTTTCGGGCGATTTTGCGGAACGCTATAATCGCCAGCAGCAGTGCCATCTGAAGAATGCCAAGAATCAGCAGCAGGAGACAACGAGTAATGGTTATGCACCCTATTTTGAGTATGCACTGGATTATAGTCCACCCGGTGGTGAATTGGTGGGACAGAAGAAATTGAAATCGGCCAGCAGCAATTCGGCCACTTTGCCACACTCGCTGGGTGGTGGTGGTAATGGTGGTGGTGCCGCCACTGGTGGTGCTGGGGGAGCTAGTCTACCGCGGAATCAGCGCCATGAACTGCAGCAGCAGCAGAGCCAGCAGGCCAATGGATTTTTGGGTAAGTGTGTGGAGCTACTTGTTGAAAAAAAAAAATGTCCCGTTCGACATGTCCCGTGCGAAAGTGCTTAAAATTGATTTAAAAAAAAAGGATGGGGATTTTTTGTGTATAATCAAAAAAGAAGCTATAAGTTAAGCCTTCTGAAAAAAAAAATCTGTTTTATCCGACCCTATAAAATATATATATTTTTGATCAGCATCAATTGCCGAGTCGATATAGACATGTCCGTCTGTCCGTATGAACGCTGATATCTCAGAGATGGTAAGAGATAGAGGTTTGAAGTGTATGGAACATATATTTCTTATACTTGCAGCCAGATCAAGTTTAGTTTTGATTTTTGCCACGCCCCCTGCCTCCCCCGCAAATTGAAAAAAACTTAAAATCTTCCACAATTTTGGATTTAGGTTGCTCGAACCTTCTAGACATATCTTCTACTCATCATTACTTATCGAGCCCCCATACATTGTTTTCCGATCAGATGAACAATAGTAGAGTTGCCACCCCCGAAATTTGAAAAACATCTCAAATATCCCGCAATTTTGAAGTTAGGTTGTTCGAACCTTCTCGACATATATTCTACTCATCATTACTTATCGAGACCCCATACATCGTTTTCCGATCAGATGAACAATAGTAGAGTTGCCACCCCCGCAATTTGAAAAACACCTCAAATATGCCGCAATTTTGGAGTTAGGTGGTTCGAACCTTCTAGACATATATTATACTCATCATTACTTATCTAGCCCCAATACATCAATTTCCGATCAGATGAACGATGTGCAGCACTTGCACAGTTTGTGTGACAACAAACAGGTGCAGAGTATATTACAGTCGGGCTTGACCGACTTTCTTACTTGTTTTCACTTCATATGTGTGTTCGACGGTCCCGTTCGACATAATCTAAATAACCAAACTCTACTTTACTTTACTTTTTCTTACAGGACAACCCCTGCTGCAGAATGGCATCGATAGTCGCTTCAGTGCCATCTATGGCAATCCCTATTTACGCACAAATTCATCAATATTGCCACCTCTACCACCGCCCAGTACAGCCAATCCAGCGGCCACACCCGCCCCACCGCCCTATCATGCCGCCCGTCATCATCAGCAGCAGCAGCATCATCATCATCATCATCATGGCAGCAACAGCAGCCACAATGGTGGCCTCAAGCATTTTGGCCATCAAATGATGATGGGGGGAGCTGGTGCCAGCGGTTCAAGCGGTGGACCCGGCAGTGTCAGTGGCAGCAGCTCAAATTTGACCGCCAGCAGCAATACATTGGCCGCCACGCCGCTGGCCCAGAGCAACAATCCGCAGCAGCCAACATCCTCCTCCTCCTCCTCTACGGCGGCAGCGGGCAGTGTGCAGAGTGCTCAGAGTCCCTCCGGTCAGTTCATACTGCCCAACAATGGCAAAGGTGTCACCCAGAAGGGTCCATTGGCCACTCATGTTTAAGTTGAGGTCGGGTTGGGGTAATCCTTTAGTCAATATACTTCTACATAGTGTTTTTTTTTTTTTTTTTTGTATTTTTTTTGTCAGATGAAGCTATTAGCAATTATGCGTATGTATTTCTAGTTAAGTAAGCTACAACAACAAAAAGTTGTTATCAAATTTTTTTTGTCGAAAATTAAAAGAAAAAAAAACCGTATTGTGATTTATAGCGTTAATTATGTATTTTATGGCAACAAAAAAAAAAAAAACAAAAACAATTATATATATAAATAGTGCAAATTTTAAGAATGAAACATGAAAAATCTATATCAATTAACAAAACGTATCGAAAGAAATCAACTTGAAAAGTTCATTTTAAACAAATTGCTACATTTTAAATATGATAAAAAAAAAAAAAAAGCACAAATAAAATAAAAAAAAGATAATGCCTGTAGTTAGTTCCAAGTAAAATGCAGCGAATAAAATATAAAAAAAAAAAAAAATTTTCTAAGCCAAAATTTATCAAATTTTTAGACTTACCAAAATCGAAGGAAAATTAAGAAGAACAAGAACTGCGGCTAGAGACGCAGAACTGAGCCATGAATCGGTCAAGTTGAAACAAAAAACCCAAACATAAACATTTTTTAACCATAAACAAATTATACGAAGCTTCTTTCAAATAATCTTTCAGACAACAGATACCGTGAGTTCTGAGTTCTTACAAATTATGAACAAGTTAAGTTAAACTTGTGGCAACGCTGTGATATCGAGATGACATCGATAAGCTAGCAACGTGTGGCAACGCTGTGAGATCGATATGGCTTTTTCGCAACTATCAAAACAGCTTCCAGTGAAAATCGTTTTTGATTTCGCGAGTATTTCGCAGTTACTGAGTTACTCAGCTTAAAGATTTAAAAAAGAATAATGAAATTTTACATTTAATATATCTTTTCCAATTCAATTTGGTGCTTAAGCTTTTCCAGGCTTCTTTCACTTAAAAAAAGGATCTCCACTTATACAGAAAGTCACCAAAGATTCTTAAGAATACTATGACAGACAGAACCCCTTAAGTAAAAGAAACAAATAATAATCTTAGGCCCGATTTCTCATCTCCTTCATAGCACTATGTGTCACATAAACTTTCAAATATCAGAGTAAGGCTGGGTTCACACTGTTCGACGCATGTGACATGACAATCTAGTTAGCCTTCATGATGTATTGTTTTAATTGTCAAATAACAAATTATTGTCAATGAAAACAAGACAACATAAGGGCCTAAATTTCGAGTTTATCCTACACATAGCAGCTATATAGGAGATGAGAAATCGGCCCTAAGAGTAGCTACCATTTATTCCAAATTTTTTAAAATAAAAAGTACCCATGTCTTGATTCTGTAGAACGTTTCAAGAACTCAATCGATTGACACGAGACTCCTATAAAAAGAACCTAAGAACAGCCACTTTAAAAGAAAGTATCGAAGATCTCTAGAAGGGACATTTGGTACGTAAGTTGCTATTTAAGTTTCTGGCCTAGGTCACTTCTAGCCATTTTAGAACCAATTGGCGTTTTCCCAAAAAAAAGTTTGGACTTTTATCGATAAAAGCTCCATAGAACTATTTTATGTGTGACCACTTTTGATATCGATTAACGATTAATCAAAAACTTACCTCGACAGAAAAATGGAATTAACTCGTGAAAATTTTCGTGCAATCATTTTTCAGAACTTTCGACGTGGATTATCACGTTAAGAGTGCAACGATGAACTTAAATCTTTGTATGGCGATGAAGCACCATTCTATAGCAATGTGAAAAATTGGTTTAATGAATTCAATCGTGAAGGTCGTCCAAAAACAGTCGTTGTGCCAGAAAACATTGATGCCGTGCGTGAACTGATAATGCAAGATCGTCATGTGACATACCGTGAGATAGAGGCATCCTTGGGCATTTCTTTCACCAGCATAAATTCGATATTGCATGAACAGTGTTCTCGTTGGATCCCGCACAATTTGACAATCGCTCAAAAAAAAGCCTCGTGTGGATTGGTGCAAAGAAATTTTGAAAAAATATAATCGCGGTGTTTCAAAAGACGTTTATAAGATCGTCACAGGTGACGAATCATGGATCTATGCTTATGAGCAATCGACCGTGTGGATCTTCAAAGACGAGCCAAATCCAAACGAAAGTCGTTCTTGGAAGAAGCACTTCGAAGCAAATGGTCGCCTGTTTCTTTGGTAAAACTGCTCATGTGGCGACTGTTCCGCTTCGTTGGACGGTCAATTCTGAGTGGTACACCACAATTTGTTTGCCTGAAGTCTTCGGAGAAATTCGAAAAACGAACAAGAGAAGACAGATCATTGTGCATCATGACGCCATTTTGACCGCCCAAAACGTCGAATTGATGGGTCATCCGCCGTACAGCCCTGACTTGGCACCCAATGACTTTTTTTTATTCCCGCACATCAAGGGAAAAATGCGTGGTCAACGATTTTCGTCGCCAGAAGATGCTGTAGGAAGAGTTCAAAAACCATGTTTTGGAGGTGTCTCAATCGGAGTGGAAAAAGTGCTTCGACAATTGGTGTAAGCGCATGCAAAAGTGTATAAATCTTGCTGGAGAATACTTTGAAAAACAATAAAACCATTTTTGATCATAAATATTCGCGTTTTCATTATTAGGCCAGAAATATGTATAGCAACCTACGTACCAGATATTTCTGCAAAGTAGCCGTGACTTTTTGATGAACTTCTATAAAGTTCTGCCAATGGGAAGTACCCAATATTTTTATATGAATGACTTCTGCTTTTTTTTTAAAACAAAAGTATAAAGAGTTAATATGCTCTATAAATATCAGATGCTAATATTATGCCACATTTTCAATAAATTCGTCTGTAGGAAGAAAGGAAGCCTCGTAAAACTATGAACTCATTGTCCTTAGTCTCTGTCCCATTGTAGTCAATTGAATACTTAATGCATATCGTTAAAAGCAAAACAAAAACAAAAAACTAAACCAATCAATGTAAATGATCAATTATTAACTGGCTAGTGATGAAAGCCCATCCTTCTAAACTTGACCGATTCTGGTGGGGGAAACAAACCCCCCCCCAAACACACACACACAGCATGAATGTGAAAATTGTAATTTTTTTTCTTAGACTTAATATCAAAAGCAAAAAAACACTTAACTTTAAAATTAATTAATGTATTTACATGTAAATTATATATACATATATACAAATAGTGCATTTAGCATATAGAATGTGTGTGTATTAACGCTTAACTCAATGATTCATATATATATATATATATACATACATACTTATTCAAACGAAGAAAAATGTACACTGCAACAAAGAAAAAAAAAACAAAGAAAATCAATTTTTTTTCATCTGCCTAGTTAAAATGTAAGCCTAAATAAATAAAAATTACACAACAAAAACCAAGCATAAACAATTTTAAAATGTACTTAAAATAAAAAAGAAAAAAAGCTTAGCGAAATTTTTTTTGTAAAAAAAAAAAGAAGAAGAAAACACATTTGAATGGAAATGCTGCCTTATGATTCCTTGTGAAATTTGTTGGGTTCTTTTACCACTCAAATCACACACAAACACAAACACACACACTTAGTCGGAATTTACACGATAAAGAGATGCAAATGCTTTTATACTATATCGTGTAAATCCCCACTTACACTTAGTTGAGTTCCAAATTTGCCCGAAAAGCTGTTCAATTATTTTTCCAGCTTTTCTTAGAGCTTTTTTTCAGTCAATTGTTGTTGCTCCAGTTATTTTTTGTTTGTTTCTCTTTTGTATTAATAGATTAAAATTAAAAACAAATTACCAGAAAGAAAATCCTATTAAGCCAAGTAAATTTATGCATACAAACGGAAAACCAAACTATAAAAAAAGAAAAACCGAATACAAGATGAAAATTTCAATTAAAACTTAAGTCAAAAACAAAAACCAACTCAAATTAGTTGCAAAAAAAACTGAAAAAAAAGAAACCATTGAAATAAAAATATTTCAAAATGCTACATACTACCAAAGACAATCTTTTATTTCGGGCCTGGGGGTTCTACTTGGGAACACTGGTACGTAACACTAATGCCAATAATTCAAATCTGGTAATACCAAAATAATCATACTTTAATTTACACCCATACCTCGCTTAACGGCCGTCCCGTTTAATGGCATATTCACTTAACGGCCACACCACATTTAATACCTAGTTTCACTCTCTTAACCTCGCTTAACAGCCAAAAAAAAAAAAATTATATAAAAATTTCTAAACTTTCTGAAAAATTTTAAAAAACGCAACAGTATTGGAAAACTACCTAGAAAGTTAAGAAAAATATGTTAAAATGTAAAATTGGAGATTATGCGTCGTTTGAAGGCAGGGGAAAAGAAATCACAGGTTTGCTCTAATATGAGCTTGGCCAAATCTATTATTCAAACTGTACGGGAAAATGAATTTAAAATAAAAGAAGAGTTACAAAATGTGCATATCTCGAAAAATATGTTTGCCTAGGTATAGCCCGGAAAGACTAAGGCAAAAATGGAATCTTTCGATGAGTCAAATGGTCACTCAAGAAAGGCCACTAGCTTATTTGAAGCATTGAATGCCCATCTTTTAATTCAAGCCGAGGGTGGTGCGACAAATTTAAAAAGCGCTTCAACTTACATAGCATAAGGTTGAAAGGGGAGGCTGCGAGCTCGAGCTCCTCTGTCGATGCAGCCAATGAATACACAAACGTGTTAAAAGAGATCATCAGTGAAATTGAATATATGGACAGGTCGTACATAAGCAGAGAAAGGTTAATTCGTAGACAGAAGTTTTCGAAAGAGGGTTTGACATTTTTTTTTTGTTTCCAATGTATCTGGTGATCACAGATTAAATCCTTTATTGAACTATTTCTCATAAAATCCGCGTGCATTGAAAAATGTCGATAAAAAACAGCTTTCTTTATTTTGGAATGGTTTCACAAATGTTTTGTCCGAATTTATTTTCTCAGAAGCAAAAACATCAAGAGACTTAAATAAAAATGGTTCTGTCCTGATTAAAGAGTAGTCATTTTTTCTCAGAAAAAAGGGAATTTTATTTGCAATTATCACACAACAAATTTTGAAATTGTTATTGACAATTTTTGGAAAAAAATTTTTTAACCATTAAATATAAAAAATTTGAATAACAGTTAAAACTAATTTTATATAAAATTAAATAATATTTAATTTATAATAAAAATATAATTATAAAATTTATAAAAATTTATAAAAAATAAACATCTCATATTTATATTGGTTATTAAAAATTTTATAAAATTAATAAAATAAAAAATAGAATTTTAGTCAAAGTTATCGATCAGTCATGGAAGGAACTTAAATCAGAATCATTGAACAAGTTCTGGAAGCAACGCCTGGATTGTGGCTTTATCTACTGTTACAGGATGCAAATACTACACTACAGATAATGTGGTCCAGTTTATGAATTTGGATAGATAGCCACTTACAACCGAATCTGTGGTTACTAGATTTCTAATACCTTATCTGGTAACCATTGGTTTATTTGTCACCTTCCATACAACGCTATTGAATTCGATTACAAAATACTAATTCATAATCACATATTTTATAATTCAATTTTATAGTATTAATTTCTCAAAAAAAAAAAAAAATAATAATAAAAAAAAAAATATGTTTAAATTATTAAATTAAGTAGGATCATTATCTTTTTTTTCTCGCTGATTGTTTGTTGTGACTGGTGCAATAATTATTAAGTTTATACTTGCAGCACCAGGAATTTTTGTCAAATAAAAAAAATTAACGTTTACAAGAAAATCGACTCGCAATTCGGAACAGGGCCGATAAACTTTACTTTGAGCTGGAACCTGTTAGAAAAATTTGCATTGAATTGTATGGAAAACTTTGATTCACTTAACTACGTTTCACTTAACGGCTATATTTTTCGATCCCAGTTGAGGCCATTAAGCAAGGTAAAGGTGTATGTGTTTTTGCTGAGGCAAGCTTAACCACAAAGTAATTCTGTTTCGTAGAGTATGAGTTTGATTGATTCCCCTAATTGTTAATGCAATTTTGTTCATTTAAGTATCTTCTAAACGATAGTCTAATTGGATTTTGCTCAATTTTGCCCAATTTAAAAAAAAAACAAAGTTGGTGAATGTGTTCCAGATGGTTTATATGGTAGCCATTAGAATTGGAAATTGGACCAACTTTGGTAGCGTACCTAAGGAGCTTTAAAGAAAAGTACAAACCGAATTTAAATCAAATAGTTAAAAAAAACCAGTTGGTGAAAGTCGGACAGATCGGCAACTATATGAAATAGGGAAAAAAATAGAAAAAACCGGAACCATACCGAAACGCTTGTACCAGTACTGTTTCAATTTCTTATTATTTATTTGATTGATTTATGATTATTTCAAATACATATTTCAGCTGGTAAAATAGCAATATATACATGCAGGAAAAAGTCTTAAGAATAAACAGAAACAATTTCCCTTTTTAAGATATATAAGATATAGAAAAAAAGTTTCTAAAAAGCGGGAAAACTTTTCTTTGGTAAATATAAGGATTTCTTAGTCTAATTCTCGCTTAAATATATAAATGTTAAAAAAATGATAATTTAAATTTTAGAAATGAAGTTTCTGGTCTTAATTCCAATATCGCTCTAAAAAAATTATGTTTAAATATTTAAAAAAATGTAATGTAAGCAAAAGCTGAGGCAGATTTTTCAGATGTTTTTCAACTGTTTTTGTGTATTTGATCTGATATACCTGATTTTTGAGTATTTTACTATTTTTAGCGGAGATGCGGCTGATCTTAAATCGGAATACTACGAACCATTATTAAGAAATATTTGTCAGCTTTATGAAAAATGGCCCTAAGACGAGTTTGTCTGGGCGACATAAGAATAAAGAATTCTTGAATTCAAGAAATATTTTTCTGAGTGTAGGGATACCACTGGAAGCGCTGACATACGTGTAAGAGTTTAGTGAAATTGTTCGTCCAAAAATAAAAAAGACTAGTAATCCGTAAATATATATAAAAAAAAACGTTTTTTTCTGGGATATGCTTAGAACTCAATTTTTTAGTCCTATTACATTTATTAATTTTTCCGATATCTTGAAATAATTTAAATTTTTGAATATTAACATAAATTATACTAGTACCGGTACGTACCGGTATACCAAAATGAAAATCTGGGTACCGTATCGGAACCAAAATAAACTGAAAACCAAAATAGAACCTTTAACCGAAATTCTCATTTTGGTACGTACCGGAACCGATATTCGTTTCGGAATTAATCCCTGGTACAAAATTCGAAATTCAGTTTAATAGTTTACGAAACAACATAGTTGGTAAAAGTCGTACAGATCGTTTACAACTTACAAGCTTAAATATGCGTACAACCCGAATTTCAGTTCAATAGTTTAAAAAAACAACAAAGTGTGTATGTCAGCCAGATCGTTTATATGGCAACTATATAATATAATGGTCCAAATTAAGCGAATCTTGGAAGCGAACCAAATTTCGGACAAATAGCTTAATAATTAGACTTTAAGGCAAAAAAAAAATCGACTTTGGGACCACTGTGCATGAGCGATCTTGTAACTTACAATTTTGTATGGCCCAACGTTGCCATTTTAGTTATTAGTGGGGATTCCAGCAGTTAAAACGGCAGCTTTTTATCTTTTCCCAGTATTTGTTTGTCGATTATTTTTCCCTCCTATCGATCTCTTTTTTCCCAGTAAAAATTTGCATCGATATTTTTCCAGCCGCCAAAATTCAAAAACTGCTAAAAAAAAATTTTAAAGTAAATTAAAAGAATATTATTTATTACTACCAGGACTGCAAACCGCTTAAAATTCGAAAAATTCCGTCGATGCGCTCTCATACACACATGCACAGAGAGAGAGAGAGAGAGAGAGGAAGAGAGAGGGAGAGAGGCGAGCGAGCCAGCTCAATTTGAACTCACTGAGCCGCGCTTCAGAGTGTTGCGAGTCGTGAACGGAGACGGTTGTTCGTAGCGGACAGTCTGCAAAAGCAAAGCAAACAACAACAACAACAAATACCTACAAATTGCATTCAAATTTTTTTGGGTGAAGAGCAAAGAATTGTCTGTCTCTGCGTGTGTGTGCCGTGTTCGTGTGCGTGTAAGCAAGATGGCAAGCAAAATGCATGCTGTCAATCTTTGTTATCAAAATATAAATCCAAGCAAAAATTAAATTAAATATATAGAAATATATTATTTTTTTTTCAACATATTTTTTTTTTTTTTAATTGAAAAGTGCAAACAATTTTTGTAAGTGGTGTGTGTGTCTCTACCTACCGATCGCGCGTGTGTTTGTGTCGCAAGAGAGAGAGAGAGAAAGAGAGAAAAGGAAGCGTCGTTTGCGGCGGCGTCGTTTCAAACCGTTGGAAAGAAAATGATTTTTTTTTTTTGAAAATACAACAAAATGTGTTTGTTGTTGTCGGCGTCGTGGGCGCGAGTTTTAATTGTTAAACCATAAATGAACGTAAATTAAAACTACACCAATCAAATAATTGAAGACACAAACAACAAATTAACACACAACAAACGATTTTATACATACACAAACAACTACATAAGCAAAAAAACAAAAAAAAACTGGATTACAACAACAATGCTACAACAACGCAGTCGCAGTCGAAGTTGGATTAACAACAACATGTTCGCCTTAAGGCTGCTTATGCTGCTAATGCTAATGCAAGCAGCAGCGGCTGGGGGCGGCGGCCGAGGTTTTGCTCAAGCCACGGGTAAGTTTTAAGCTAAGAAAAAGGGTAATTCCGGGCAGGGAAATTTAATTTCATTTTTGTGTTTAATCAAACTGCAATTGCAAGCGCTCTCTCTCACTCGCTCTCTCGCTCCTTGCCTAATTCCTTTGCCTGGTATGCTTTATTCGTTCGTTTGCTTTGCTCGTTTTCGGACAGGTGGTCGCTGGCCAGGCTCTCCCTCTCTCAGTGGCTCTCTCTCTCTCTCTCTGTCTTCCACTCTAGCTGTCTCTTTCTTAGATCAGTAGTTTTGCCGTCGGGCTTTAAATTTTTTTTTTTTACCACTTCCTGTGCTCTTCTTTAAAGTCCATTGTATAATTAGTCTCACTTGTCATCAAAGTTTAAACATTTGAGTTACTCAAATGTAAACTCCCCCCATACATACATACACACATACGGATAAGGAGAAGAAGATGGTGCTGAGGAGTAGGTACTTTGAGTACCTACAATATTTGCATATTCTTGTCTAATCATTAAGTCAACAATTCGGGAATTGTTTGTATGTGTGTGTAGGTGCCTGGCTAGGTCGATCGCCTCTAAGAAATGTCAACTTTTTGACGAATTCACAGAAAATCACACAAACATACATAAATACATACATATTTCTAGGTACATATTAACTGGAATTTCAAAATAAAGTGAATTTTTTGGAAAATCAGTGCTTCTTCTTCTTCAAGCAAGACTTGAGTAGAAAGTGATCTTTAAGGCAATCCTTTCAAATAATTTCAGAACCATGAACCAAAACCTTTGCAATTAATGTCCTTCCATAAACTGCTTAAAATTTCTTCCTTCTTCTACGAAATAGGTTTATCTTAGCTTTGATTAGGTTATGTCCAAACTTCTTCTTGGTTATGCCGGATTTATGCTACCATTAAGAGGGAGCTTGGCGAACGCTTTATAAGTACACCTAATTCTGTTTTTACACGGTAGATACGTTCTAGGAAAACCCGTGTAAAAAAAATACATGGAGTTGTACATAAAAAAATGGGGATTGGTTCCAAATCCTTCAACCTTCAATAAAAAAATTAATAAATAATAATACATTAATAGATTAATGCACAGTTTATTACATGAAAACAGAAGAGAATTAATTTTTTTAAGAAAAAGTAAGACTAATATAAATTTTTTGTAGACCGTGTTAAATCAAAACCGTGTTAAAAAAGACCGTGTAAAAACAGAATTAGGTGTATGTACTTCTAGTTTGAATCTTCAAGGTAAGAGATGTGTCTAATAAGACAACATTTAGTACCAAATATCTCCTGCAATTGTTTTTTAACCTCTTAATACCTGTCATTGGTCTGTATTCCATATATATTCCGCAGTTGATTGATATCCGTATCTTTTACGGATCACCAACTTTTGAGAGGCAATCTGAAATTTCTCTGCTGGCTGGGAATATAATAGATACTTATGGTATCTCCAAGTCCTTAATATACAGTTTCGGCATATAAATTCCAATGAACGCAAATATCCAGATCTATCAGCCATATTCTCAATTCAACTTCTACACAAATTTAATGATTTGAACCGGTTTTCGAACCAGATTTGGTCTCTAAATCACACAACTTTTGTGAAAAGAGTAACTAAGATACAAAGCTTTATATGTTTTAAAGTATACTTTTTATTCGGGAATTACGAAAATAGCGAAATAATGTAAAGCAAACCGGAACCAGGATTAAGACAGCTTTAAAGACCAGTTGAAGAACCGAACCTGTGACTTAAAACTTCTCCGAACCCGTCTAAACTCTCGTGCAGTTTGCATCTCTGTTAATTAGTAAAGACCCGTATCAAAAAACGTTGCTTTACGACTCAATTTTGAGATGTTCAAAGTGTAAAATCATAGATTTCGTGACTAAACCGTGATAAATAGAAGACAAAAGACCTAATATTGCATATCAAAAATTGTGCTAAAGATTCGTACCGTTGGTTCTGGAACCCTAGTTACTGTTTCCTTCGGTTTAGTTACCTTTAGAGTTTATTTTTCCCTTTATAAACTCATAATTTACCGAATTGTAATACAATTGTAATTTGTACCGAACCTTTTTCCAAAACAGATGAGGTCAGGTTAGAGTTCAGGTTCGGAAGGGAGGTCAGAGAATAAAAAGTATTAGTCTGAAACTTATTTATTCCTGATTGGGGAGTGCCAAATTAAGACATTATCTTCTTAAGAATTTGTAAAATTGTAAAAAATTAGTTTTTACTTTCTGAAGAAGTTGAGCTCATTTATTTCACCATAACGTACGAACAGTAGAAAGGATTATAAAAACCTAGATATTAAATCAGGGCAGCAAACCGTTTTAGAACCAAACCTGTTCGAACCAGGAATTTAAACTTTTCTTTAAAAAAAAAATGAACCTGAACCTGTTCCGAACCAAAACTTTCGGTACGGTTCAACAAAAGTTACAAGACTGAGTTAAACGGGCTTTTGCAACCCTACAATTGATGCAGTCAGATCAAAGAAGATTAAATAGATACTACTCATAAATTTAAATTGGAAATAAATGAAATACAAAAATTCGGAATATTTTTTTATATTTTTAACAAATTCATTAACTTTTATGTAAAAATTTGGTAAAATTTGGGACGAACCAAGGTTCGAACCAAAAACCTTAGCACAAAAACCTTTAATATTAAATTTCTGAGTCTTAACCTTTTATATATGTATAACTTTCGGGCGGTATGGAAGCAGACGGGAGCAAGGTGATCATCTTTGGTCTTTAAATTGATTCAGTATTGGAAACTTTTTGAAAGAAATTAAACTTCTTTTAAATAAAATGCTAAACGCTGAATTATAGAAACTTGACTAATGAAATGTTTGTAATCTGAATCTTATAATCGAATAAATAGATCTACAGTGTCATTCTTAAGTAAAAAATCAGTTGTTATTCAAAAGTAATTATCAAAACACCTTAAACCCTTATGCTTTCTTATAATTTGTATTCTTCTTCTTCTTAATTCAAGTTCTGAGTACATGACAATCATTCACGTTCTTAATTACGTTTTTGACAAGGGCACTTTAAAGAAGGTAAAGGGGGATGGTATCGCTCACTAAATTTCAAAGTCTAGGCACATATTTTAACTGTTTAATAGGTTGTTTGACTAAAGGTATCAATTTGGACAATTCGTCCATCGATAGCATCATAAAGCTAGAAAATGTACAAAAATGTACTGTCTGCGTTCTTTCTTAGGAAAAATACCGATTACAACGAATTATTATATATGTGTCTTAATCTTATATACATTTTTTAAGCTTTATTGGCTCCTTGGGATTCTTATATGTAAAAATAAATTTAGGACTACTTTTTAAATGAATCAACCCTTTTAGTGTTTTCAGAGACCTGTTTCATATTTTTCCTCTTTAGTCATCATATAAATAATACTTAAAAAAATGTTTAAGTCATTTAAGGGGGTCTTCTACCTTTGAACAGGATTTTATGAGTGTTTTTTTTTTAAATTCTGTAGAGAGAACCATAAGAACTTTTTCAATTTGGTATTTTGTTTTGTGTTATTTATTAATTAAATAATAAAATAAAAATTCTTATTTTGCAATTCGAGAGCTGTTCAACAATTTATTGGCCTGCCAATTAAGGTCTCAAAAAAAAAAAGGTGTAGAGGTGGTAGCCATAATTCCGGAACTCCAGGTTATCGGAAATGGAAACGGTAAATGAGGTTATGATTAGAATTGATGTAGTTCTGGCCCGTACCTCAATCATATTTTTCAATATTTCTTTTTACAAATTGGCGGCAATTAAAAAAAAAATATTCGATTTTATAATTTAAAAAAAAAATTGGAAAAAAAAATGTTTTTCCTCTTGATTGAGGTACGGGCCAGAATTACATCAATTCTTCGTCGATTGCAACACGGGTGATCAAAATCAGTTCAGTGGAACTTTCGCAATTATGGCTACCAAGTCAAAAAACGTGGTTTCGAGAAAAACGCACTTAAAGTTTTTTTGCAAGAACATTGCTCCACTAAAATGGCCAAATCTGCTAAACTATTTTGAACTTTTGAAAATGGTTTGAAGGGGATGAAAGGGGAATGTCCAAGCTATAATAATGAAAAACAAAAAATCGCAAAATTCTTTTTTTCAAAGGAAGACGACATCCTCTTAAGGTTGTATTGACTGCTTCCTCAAGCATGAACTTTGCTCCACTAAAATGGCAATATCTTCTAAACTATTTCGAATTTTTGAAAATGGTTTGAAGGGGCTGAAAGGGGAATGCCCAAGCTATAATAATAATGAAAAACAAAAAATCGCAAGATTCTTTTTTTCAAAGATCGAAGACCCCCTCTTTAGGTTGTATTGACTGCTTCCTCAAGCATGAACTTTGCTCCACTAAAATGGCAATATCTTCTAAACTATTTCGAATTTTTGAAAATGGTTTGAAGGGGATGAAATGGGAAGATCTATCCCAAGCTATAATAATAATGAAAAAAACAAAAAATCGCAAGATTCTTTTTTTTCTAAAGGTAGACGACCCCCTCTTAAGGTTGTACAATTTTTTGAAAGGTAGAAGACCCCCTTAAATAATTTCTCCGTATCTGTGTTATGCAGTTTAAGGATCTTAAGCTATATTTTAATATGATCTATACTGCTGGTTTAATATGTGTTGAAGTTAGAATTAGATTAAGTTCGTTACTTCTTTGAATACTATGGATAATAATTTTGAATTTAAATTTATAACCGTTTTCATTTAAGTATTAATTTGTCAACTGTTAAGATCTTGCTTTTGTAAACTTCCAACACTGAAATCAATCCTGTACATTATTGTGTTAAAAAGATATGGTAACACATGACAGAAAAGTGACGCCGAGGACGGACGTAAAAACACTAATTTGAAACGCACAAAATAACCGCAAACCCAATTATAATTTAAGTTAAATAAATGTATTAAAACCAATCGCTGTGACTTGAGTGTACAACAATAAGAATTTGACTTTAATTAAAAAGAGAAATGTTTCATTTATTTCAGTTAATCTTGAAAATGTTTTAATATTTCTTTGTTAAATTATATATTCTCAAAATAAATTAATCTGCATTTGATTAGGTAAAAAGTGTACAAATTCTTAAATTTTTTGGGAGTTAATAGGATTTTTAAGTACATACTTTTTAGCAATCGAATCTGATAAAAGATTTGATGATGATCTACAAACAAATACTGATTGAAATTGCAACAATATTTTCATTTCAAGTGATTCTTGCACATAATCTTAGTAATTCTCTCATTTAGAGTGCGTTATAAACATAATCAGATCAAAGGTTTATTGAAAGTGAGCCTTAAACCGAATTTCAAGTGATCTATGCATACAGATTCTTTCATTTCAGTCTTGAACAAATGTGGATGCTTTTGCTTTGAAAAGAACACTTAAATTTCAAGTAATCTATGAATAACATCTGATCATAGATATATTATATATATATCTTTAAATAAAATCTGTTAATCTGTTAACTTGCAATGATTCTTTTATTTGAAATGATGTATGCCAAGCATATAATCAAAAATTTACTGATTTATCTATTTAAAGTGATCTTTGAACAGAATCTGATAAGATTTAAAATGATCTATCATACGATCAAAGGTTAAATTATTATTTTTCTTAAAGAGATCTCTGCATAGACAATAATGTTTCTTTCATTTGAAGTGATCTATGCTTAACATTTGTTCAATAAATTCTTACATTGTGATTTAAGTAATTAATAAGTTCTAAAACTGATCTTCCTATTTGATCTTCAAATAATATTCATCCATTTCATTACCTTTCCCATGGCTCGATCATTGAACTCCACATTTCTCACTTCCTCCACGGTTATTGAGACAAAATGTTTAACATTTTTTTGTGTTTTTTTTTTTTTTTTTTTTTGCTGTTATTACCTAGCCTCATGGGCCAACTTTCCCATTCATATTGACATTTAAAGGCATTCAACTTTTGATGGATGGAAAATAATAAAAAAAAATTTTTTTTTGTAATTTTGCGCAGGTTCGCTGGATTCCTCTCTTAAACGTAACGGTTTTGGTGTAGTAGAAGAACCAACCACCACCAGAAAAAAAAAAAAAAAAAAAAAACGACAGCTGTGCCGAGCTACAGGAGCAACCCCTGGCATATTGCACAGTCAGTTTAGTTGTCGCGTCCTTTTTGCTGTTTCTGTTTGCTCAAAGATCAAATTACGATAAGAGCGAGCAGGATAGGTGCAAAGAAAGAAAGAGAGAGAGAGGGGGAGGGAGATAAACATATGGACACTGTGTGAGCTACCTAGGCCTGAAACAAGTTCTCCTTCTCCAGATACTTTTGTATCTACATTTTCAATGTCGTTTGGTACGCTCGTTCGCTCCATTTCTCGCTCTCTCTCTCTCTCTCTCTTGCTCTCTGCTATTTCCTGTATCCTCCATAAAGAACACCCTAAAAATTACGACGTTCCTTGACTTACAAA
Source organism: Lordiphosa mommai (assembly GCA_018904225.1). Lineage (NCBI taxonomy): Eukaryota > Metazoa > Arthropoda > Insecta > Diptera > Drosophilidae > Lordiphosa > Lordiphosa mommai. Next base: position 1,142,206 of record JAEIFT010000020.1, on the reverse strand, counting down.
AGTCACGCACAGAGGCCGTTAGAAGATCCTTAATTAGCAGGAAGAGGCATGCTTAAAGTATATAAATAAGCACTTACTTACATACTTATAGATAGATGCATGTATGTATGTAGGAATGCAGAGGCACATAAAATGTGTGCATTTTATGATAGTTTTGCGGTTGAAGTTCTTAGATTGTAAAATTTTAAGTATGTTAGTGGTTTACTGTATACTTTATTACTTTATAAGAGCTTTGGTGATTTATGTTGAACCAGTTCAAATCTATTTCAAACCACATACCCCTTTTTCAACTGGTTTGGAACCAGATTTAAGGCGGCAACAAAAAAAACTGAATCCATATTACTACCGACTATAGCTGTGAATTAAAATTAACTATCATTAATCAGATTTGCCCGTGGGACCTTAACTTTATAAGCGATGCTCGAGTTAAGCAACGGTCACGCGCACACAGCATGTATTTTGTTTTTGCTGCCGTCTGCTTTTGTGATCTGGCGCCAGAATTGAATGCAGTTTGTTCCTGTTAGTCATTCGAAAGCGACAAAATTGCCTGTGCGATTAAGTGGCGGCAGTTAACAAAAAAAAAAACTTTGCCCACCGCTGCTATAAAGAATATACATTACGGACAAACAATCGTGTCGATATAGCCATGTAAGTCCGTCTGTCCGTAGCCTTTTACCTTATCCTTTCAGCAAGTTTGATAACAACATCCTCCTTTTTACAGTCACTGACTACTGTATCCCCACAGAACACCTCTCTACCCCTTTCACGTCTTTATCTCTTCTAGAGAATCAGGGTCCTCCTGGACCGCTTAAATCTATACAAATTTACACCGATGACTCGAAACTCGACAATAGAGTGGGGGTGGCGGTGTATATTCCGACGAGCTCGTCATCAGTCATTTTTTTCGACTACCAGATCATTGTAGTGTCTTTCAGGTGAAAATTCTTGCGATCAAGGAAGCTCTTATATGTGCACAGTACTCAGCTCATACGCTGTACAATCAGCGTACAATTAGCATTAACTCTAACCATTAAAGCTCTTGTTATATGTTAATGAATGTCGCAAATCTCTCCAAAAGATGTCAGAACAGTCTAACATAAGCCTTATTTGGGTCGCAAGACACAGGGACATAGAGGGCAATTGCTAGGCAGGCACCACCACCAACTTCCTTCCCGATAAGAAAAATGTAGGTATGCCTATGCCTACGTGCAGGCTCATCATTAAAGAATTATTCAACTAAAATGCTACTCAAAAGTGGGACTCAGTTAGTTCCTGCAGGACAGAGCTTAACAGAGCAAACTCCGTAAAAGACTTTGTGAAAAGCCGGCAGGAAAGAATGAACGACGCACGGCTACCGTGATAAATTTTAAATATGGGATCGGGGCGGTATTGAACTTACTTTCTTGCGTTTATCAACAAAAGTTAGAACCAATAGATTGGCCCGAGAAGCAAGTCCAATGCCTCTAGAAGGATTTGAACCTCCGAACCGAAACTTAAGCATAATTTCTAAGGTTTTCAGACTTGAAAAAGTATATATATTCTTGATCAGCATGACGAGCTAAGTTCATTTCCGTCTGTCTCTATCTCCTCTCTCAGTTTTAAAGCTATCTTGACCAAACTTAGCAAAAAGTCTTTAAATACACATAGGCTGCACATTTGTCGGAATCGGCCGAATCAGATGACTATATCATATAGCTGCCATAGGAACGATCGGCCCAAAAACTAGTTCTAGTGAGAAAAACTGTTTTGTTTTTCATTGCAGCGTCACCAATCGTGGTATATATTAGTTTTATGTGCTTTCACATAATTCTGGAAAAATTTATCAAAATCGGATGACTATAGCATATTGCTGCCATAGGAACGATCGGTCCAAAAACAGGTTTAAGTGAGAAAAACTTTTTTGTTTTCCATCGTAGCGTCTCCAGTCGTGGTATATGTTAGTTCTATGTGCTTCCACATAATTCTGGAAAAATTTATCAAAATCGGATGACTATAACATATAGCTGCCATAGGAACGATCGGTCCAAAAACTAGTTCTAGTGGGAAAATTTTTTTTATTTTCCATCGTAGCGTACCCAATCGTGGTATATACTAATTTTTTATGATTTCACACAATTCTGGACAAATTTATCAAAATCGGAAGACTATAGCATATAGCTGCCATATAAACGGTTGGTCAAGAACATAGTTCTAGTAAGAAAAACTTTTTTGTTTTTCATTATAACGTCACTTATCGTCGTATATATTAGTTTTATATGCTTCCACATAATTCCTGAAAAATTGATAAAAATCGGATGACTATAGCATATAGCTGCCATAGGAACGATCGGTCTGAAAACAAGTTTAAGTGAGAAAAACTTTTTTGTTATCAATGGTAGCGTCTTTTAAAAACTGCAAGGGTATATTCTATTTTTTTTTTTAATTTTATTTATATTTAAAATATTTTACATTTAAATAGTCACCAAAAACAATTAAAACTCAAAATTAATTCTTAAAATTTCCCATAGAATTGTTATTTTATTTAAATGTGAAAGTAGCTGCAGAATAAACACCTTAAATTTGCTTCTCTTCCTCGTCATCATCTTCATGTTTAGTGTTTCACTTATCGCCCATTTACTGTCACATTTATTAATTAATCGATGCCGCCGAAAAGAAGATGAAAAACTTTCTCAACGCATATCGCGCCAGGTAACTTAAGACTTAATTAAAAAATCAACTGCAAAATGCTGCTAATTTCTGATGTGTTAAGTATCAAAATCGGTTCCTTTCGAAAACCACGCACACACAAAAACTGCAGCAGCAGTTGGTTCCAAAAAAAAATATAAAAAAAACCTGAAAAAAAAATAAACCGGGTTGTTACTTGATATGATGTGAGGCAGCAGAGGTAGAGCAGTTCCGTTTTTTGGGGGGTAACCAGACATGGAGACGATCCTGTTTTTTTTTTTTTAAAGCTGCAGAGAACACACAGAGCGAGAGAGAGAGCGGGAATAAATCTAACAAAAAATTATCAAAAATTCTCAAATAATTTTTTGATCTCTGTGTTTATGGAGTTTTAATGATCGACCGAGCAACTAAACAGGGCTTACTCTTTTTTTTTTCTTCTGCTGGCCTGTTTAATGAGTTTTCTTTATGACCCTCACACACACATTGATATCTACAAGATACATACAACAAAAACTGCTTTGCTTTGTGATACGCACTGACCGAACAAGTTTTTGTTGTAGTAGTTGTTGTTGTTGTATTTTATTTTATTTCAACCTTCTTGGTCTCTCTTTTGCTTTTGCTGCTGCCATGGGTCCAAAAAGGCTGACAACCTCAAAGACAGACGACGACGACGACGACATAAGCAGCGAGAACAAATGAACGAACGAATGAACCCAAACCCAACGAATGTACAACAATTTTTATGTATTAAACCCAAAGTGTCTTGTCTTGGCCAGGGCCAGGCCAGGCCGGGCCGGGCCAGACCAAACCCGACCCGACCAGAACCATGGCCGATGCACGCGATGCCCGAGCGAGACAACAGCCACTGAGAACAACAACAACAAACACACAGGCCATTAAAGTCTATCTCTATCTCTCTTTTTTTTTTTTAGACAGAGAGAACTCTGCACAGTGACCAAATCAACAAATCCATCAAATCTTGAGAGCACTAAATCATTCAGGATTTGTTAGATCATTTTAAAGTAATCCGACTACTGTAACATATTGATTTTGTTACATTTAACGTTATTTCCCTCTTTTGTTGATTTTTCAAATCAAAATAAGTTTGAATCTGATCGGATAAAAACCGCTTATTTTCCGACCTTAGGGGTAGATGTTCCAAAATTTAAGAATCACGTAAGGGCTTGATAATTCAATGGCCGTAGAATATATCTAGGAAGGTTGTGTGAAATCTTCAGATTTCTTTTTCGGAGTTATTTTCCATATCAACTGATTAAAAATTCCAATATTTTCCAATCATTTTTCATTGATCTGGAATAGGGCTTTAGCAACATCTGTTGGTAAAGTCAGATAGTCATGTGTAGAAGGAGATAATGTGTCTGTAGCCTTAAAACGTACTTACATATTTTGGGTATATCTCGGAAAATATGTACAGGATCTGCTTGAAATTTTCGGAGAATATACTTTAATATGTGTACATTTTGAATTTCAAAAAAATTGAAGGCTAACATCGGCTCCGCCGATCTTTTCAGTTTATTAAAGATGCTAACAAAAAAGTTTTTAGACCGATCGTTCCTATGGCAGCTATATGCTATAGTCATCCGATTTTGATAAAACTTTTCAGAATTGTGTGGAAGCATATAAAACTACTATATACTGCGATTGGTCACGCTACGATGGAAAACAAAAAAGCTTTTCTCACTAGAACTAGTTTTTGGACCGACCGTTTATATTGCAGCTATATGCTATAGTCATCCGATTTTGATCAAATTTATGAATTATGTGGAAGCATAAGAAGCATATATATACCACGATTGGTGACGATACGATAGAAAACAAAAAAGTTTTTCCCACTAAAACTAGTTTTTAGACCGACCGTTTATATGGCAGCTATATGTTATAGTCATCCGATTTTGATAAAAAATTTCAGAATTATGTAGAAGCATAAGAAACATATATATACCACGATTAGTGATGTTACGATGAAAAACAAAAAAGTTTTTCTCACTAAAACAAGTTTTTTGACCGATCGTTCCTATGGCAGCTATATGCTATAGTCATCCGATTTTAATAAATTTTTCCAGAATTGTGTGGAGGTATATAAAACTACTATGTACCACGATTGGTGAGTCTACTATGGAAAACAAACAAGTTTTTCTCACTAGAACTAGTTTTTTGACCGATCGTTCCTATGGCAGCTATATTATATAGTCATCCGATCCGGCCGATTCCGACAAATGTGCAGTCTATGTGTATTTAAAGACTTTTTGCAAAGTTTGGTCGAGATAGCTTTAAAACTGAGGGAGGAGGACCTAGAAAAATCTAAATTAATATTTTTATTGCTTTTAAATTAAATACATCCTTTGTCTAATCAGTTGACATGTTTTTTCGGGCAAATTCAACCCGGCCGACTTTATGGCGGTCCAACGGTCTCTAATTTTTAGGAAACAATGTATTTTGGAACTTTAAAACACATGCAAGCGTCATTGAGCCGCTAACTGATTAGCGCCCTGCAAAGAAATGCTTGTAGCGCTCACTAATCGAAGCTTAGGGTGGGGTCCTGCGGGTTTTTTCCATCCATAATTCACTTTAATGTTTTAAAAATTTCAGAACAGCTTGTCAAAGCATCTATTTTTCTTACTAATCTCCCGAAATAAGCTATTTTCATGTCTTGGGACTATAATTTGCGCTTTTTCGACTTTGGAAAGCAAAGTTTTCCTGGGCATATTATTTTATTCCACAGAAAAATGTCAATTTTAATAATTAAATTTACTGAAACTACCGAAATTATTGCTAACTTTAAACAGAATGAGATGAAATGTTGTTTTTTTGATTCCCTTTTTATCTGCATTTAACAATTGTTGCTCTCCCATCTCATACACTGAAAATACACTGGGTGCGGCTATAAATATGCACCAGCATTTACCACACTCGATTTTACTTTAGCTTAAACAGTTTGTTCTGATTAAGTGTGACCAGATTTTGGTTACTTAATTTGATATAATTATCACTAAATTTCCATTTCTTAGACAAACTCTGGTCATATAGCGTCACATATCATTTTTAAGGCAGCTAAATTATACTATACAGATTATCAAGCCTGTTCCCTTTTTCAATTTCGATCAAATCATGCGGAAATGGAATTGGTAGCTGTTGCCCTTTAAATTAAAATTATTTTGGTTTTAAAAGTTTTGCCTTTTGAGTTAGTGGAATGGGGGACAAGTCCCGATATTTTAAATGGTAAGAGTGCATGCATTTTTGTCCCACTGTGCCACATGCATTGGTTTGAAAATCTCATTCAGAGCTGGTCATAGGAAATTCTTTTCTAAGCTCAAAAGTTACAGCAAAAAAAAAAGAGGCCTTCTCTCTCTCTCTCTATTGAATATGCAATGAAAAATGACAATCATCATTATGTACACTTGAGCGGATCGGCTAGCGATCGGCAGGCAATCTTTTACCTCAAGTTGAAACTGAAATTGCTCTCGACTCGGCGACGGCTCCGGCTGCTCAACTTCTCCAAGCTGTGTGTGTGTGTTTGGTTGGGTGTGAGAATCATCTGGCTGGGCGAAGTAGATCAGAGACCAAAAGCAGTCAACATTCAAGTGTGTATGTGTGGATTGAAAAGTGTATGCATAGATACTATACGTATATTTTTGTGTATGCCCGTCGAGTGATCCTTAAATCAGCTGCAAAAAAAAAAAGATACTTTTGTATCTACCGCATCAAACATCATTAAAAGTCAAAAACTAATTAAGCCAGCTTCTGTGAATAAAATTTTCAAGTATCTGGCGGAGCTATTTTAACGATCTTCTCGAGATCATTAAGAGCAGCTTCAAATCATTAATGTCAATGGAAGTGTACGAGAGTAGCTACACACAATACGAGAATTATTATTTTAGAATTGCACAAATATTTAAAGATTCGTTTGGATTCTTTTTGTGGGGTTGGACCAGTGAAAGGATTTTTATGATCAATGAATAGGTGAAGGGTCGATCATAGAATTAAATGTTTATATATTTATATATTTTTTTTTGTATGATGCCAAAGGTGGCTCAAAGACTTAGGATCATCACAGATCTTTTTAAAAATATTACCATTCTTCTTTCTCTGAGATCGTTGCACTCATATAGACAGACAGACGGGCAAGGCTTTATTGACTCGGTTGTGGGTGTGCAGATCATTTCAAGATCAAGACTCAAAAATAGTTTTTTTTTTCTAGATGTTGTTGCTGCGCTTTTCAGTTAGATGTTGTTGCCCCACGCTAGTTTATACTAAAATTTTTTTGTGCTATACTTATTTCTCTTCCCTAAGCTCATAATGTAATATTATTCATAATGACCTACCCTACTGCTACTTGATCGGTAATTGAGCATATGATAAGCTGAAAATATTTATGATAAAAGCCGCCCTCCTCCTCAGCTGCAGCTGCAGTTCTAGGCCTTCCTTTTGTTGTTGTTTTTGGATAATTTAAAGTGCACTTGAAAACACATGCGACACTTCCCCCACCCTCACTCCAAAGAGAGAGAGAGAGAGACAGAGAGGAAGCCTAGAACGTGGGAACAACAATACTGTTTAAAAGGAAGAAGAGCATGTTGTATACACCCTCATGGCAGAGAGAAATGCGCGCCAAATGGTCTCAACAAAAGGGTTGGAAGTTGAAAATCCATAAAAATAATGGCATATGAGTGAATATTATATATCTCTCCCTCTCTTCTGCACTCTCTGTGTGTGTACTTTAAATAAAGTGAAGCATTTAACACTTCCGGCAGACAACAACAACAAAAACAACCACAAAGCTGCTCTAAAAACTTCGACAGCGTGTGAATGTTTAGTTTAAGTTTAAGAGTTTAAATTCGATTCATAACTTTTTTTTTATTTTTTAGCTGCTAATTTGTCAAGAAAAATCTCTGTGTGTGGCGCCCCATTAACTTAACTAACTGTAGATGAAGAAAGATCGCTAAGTGATCGGTTGACTCAAAAAAAAAAAAAAAAAAACATCAACAAACTGGTATATGGGGGTTATGCAAATGCAGTTGTCTAACAGTCAGTTAAACTGGACAAACAAACTCATAAACCGTTTGGTTTCAAAGAAGTTGCTTGATCTCTCTCTCCTCATTGGCATATCCGTTCAAGTTTCATTAGTTTGATCAAATGATTTCAAAATGTGATCAATAAATGAAAATCTGTCAGCTTTGAAAAAATCAATTTTTTTTAGAAAATCATAATAAATTCCTCAGTTTCTCAATATGGTTTACAAAAACAAAAGAAAATATCTATTTGATAAATTAAAATTCGCATCATCATCACGAACTAAAAATTTAATAACTCCACGAATAAAATTAGCAGGATCCGAAAAGCATTTTTATATTAACGCTGCCCGTAGCTGGAACGAACTCCCAAACTATCTAAAAGACATAGGAAGCGTCTCGCTATTTAAAGCACAATTATCAGATTATCTTACAAGACAAAATAGAGAAAAAAAAAATTTTAAAAAAAAAAAAAAAAAAAAAAAATAAAAAAATAAAAAATAAAAAAAAAAAAAATATAAAAAAAAAAAAATATAAAAAAACTAAAAAATAAAAAAACTAAAAAATAAAAAAAAAAAAAAAATAAAAAAATAAAAAAAAAACAAAAAAAAATATATTTATATATATATCATAATAATTTAATAATATCTAATTAATAATTTATAAATTTAACATATTAAGAATGCATATTTTTTATAGCTATTAAGTTAGGGTATACTTAGCTTATACAAAAATTGTAATACTGTCGTGACCAATGCTAATCTACTCCGACTAATTGTATTGGGAAAAATAAATCGAATCTGTGGAATGAATTATAAATAGATAGATATTGTTAATAACTATTACTTGTACAAATTTTTTTTGAAAATTATTCTTTCCCTTTTAAATATTGTTTGACTAAATATTAGTTCATTAAATGCTATGGGACAAGGGATTACTTTTTTATTGTTTCCTCTTCTGAATGAAGAGGGAAAATACTGAATGAATTTTGGATACTATTAATACTATCCATATAGAGAGAGAGAGAGAGAGAGTGGCACAAATAAATTTGTGTTGCTTTTCTATTGACTTTTAAGACTTCTTAAATTCAATCCCAAAGATTTTTTTGGGACCCGCGGGTATCCGGAAAATTCGCGTACCGCGCCCATCTCTAAATTGAACCAATCCCGATTAGTTCTTATGCTAGAACTGAAAAAGAGTACAATATGTTCTTAAACCAAGAACATGCGTAGTCAAAATAAAACCAAATTGCATTTTGTACTTGATTAAAGAATTTTATTCTCATTTCAGCAACATTTTGGGTAAACTTTAAACTTAAGATTGATTCGTACTAAGTTTAAGTACACCCAAGTACAAATCATATTTGCAATTTTAAGTACAAAACGGTATGAATTTAATCACGTTCTAGACAGTCGTTTTTTTTCTGAGCTTTATACTTTCAAATGATATTTGGTGTGCTACTGAACCACTAAGAACTGAACCACTCCAACCCTTTAGTAGTGTGCATAAAGCTGCAAATTAGTATGCACAATTGAGCTTCTAACATACAAAAAATTTACATCAACAAAGTGATGTTTTAGAGCAGCGGTGGGCACTCTAGAGATGCTCCTGTACAATTTTAGAAAAAATTTTGAACATCATTGATCGATTTTCTATTTAATAAATGTTAATTGCTTTCTAAAAAATTTCATTGAACCGAACCTTTTAGGTTTGAGGGGGGTCAAAAATCGACTTCATTTTTTTTAAAGCTTCCTAATTCATAATCCCCAAACACCCATTTTCTAAGCCTCAAATATGGCGCAATTTAACAAGAAAAAAAATGAACAAAAGACCAAAAAGCAGAAACCACAAAAACCACAAACTTCCTCCTCCAATGGATTACAACAAAACTTGACGATGAACCAATTATGCGCCGCCGCAAGTCAATGATAGAAATTCTTTGGGCGGGCTGTGCGCGCACACACACATAAGCCACCGACCGACCGACTCCTCCTAACTCTCTGAACTCTTTGCTATCGTCGGCAGTTGACTGTGGCCCACTAATCTATCAGCTGCAACAGCAGCAGCAGCAACAACAGACCACAAAAAGCAAAATTCCATGCCACATAACCCAAAAAAGACGAGACATCACAACGCGTTCCTCGTCGTCGTCTCTCGGTTCCCACACTCACTCGTCGTTTACGACTTTCCCCTCCTCTTTCACTAAACCGAGCGCCCCAGCTCGTCAGCTACTTTTTCATTAACACTTTACAATCTTTCCGCTTTGTGTGATCGTTGTTGTTGTTGTTGTTAATGTCTGCTCCTCCTTGGACTCGTACTGTATTTTTCTATTGCAACCATTATATATAATTTATGTAGACAAAAGTATTTAGTTTTATTAAGTTTTTCTTCTTTATTTTTTTTATCTGGTTTGAAATAGAAAATTTCATTGCGACGCAATTTCTTGATTTAAAGTTGAATCTGACATTTACAATGTAAACTTTAATGTTTTTTTTATGCTGAGTATTTTTAAATAATTTTATTTATTTATTCACTTATCCCTTTGTTAAAACTGCATTAAAAATGTTTCCCTTCAATTTAACGTAAGTTTGTGCTTGACATAATCCCTAACTTGAATTTTAGTTCAAAAGTGATTCCCCGAATAAGCCTAAAATAGATCCTTTACTTATTTTCCAAACTGAATTTTTGTACAAAAGATAAGTGCTTAGCTGCTTCGATCCACATACTAAACCTCATTCTATAGCGGTGGGCAAGCCTTTGCTCTCAGCTGCTTTCATACCTTCAAGAGTTATCTTCTGAAAGCTTTGCTTCGAAAAGAATAGCAAGAACAAAATGCATGCAATTCTGGCTTCAGATTGCAACAAGCAGCGAAAACAAAATACAAGCCGTGCACGCAACCGAGACTTGGAATGAAACACGCCTCGCTTATAAAGGATCCGTGCGTGAATATACGTAGGTTGCTATATATATTTCTGGCTTAATAATGAGAACGCGAATATTTGTGATCAAAAATGGTTTTATTGTTTTTCAAAGTATTCTCCAGCAAAATTTATACACTTTTGCATGCGCTAAAACCAATTGTCGAAGCACTTTTTCCACTCCGATTGAGACACCTCCAAAACATGGTTTTTGAACTCTTCATCCAGCATCTTCTGGCGCCGGAAATCGTTGACCACGCATTTTTCCCTTGATGTGCGGGAATAAAAAGAAGTAATTGGGTGCCAAGTCAGGGCTGTACGGCGGATGACCCATCAATTCGACGTTTTGGGCGGTCAAAAAGGCGCTGGTGTGAGCTGATGTGTGAGAGCTCGCATTGTCATGGTGCACAATGATCTGTCTTCTCTTGTTCGTTTTTCGAAGACTTCACCGAAGACTTCAGGCAAACAAATTGTGGTGTACCACTCAGAATTGACCGTCGTACGTTGCTCAAGCGGAACAGTCGCCACATGACCAGTTTTACCGAAGAAACAGGCGACCATTTGCTTCGAAGTGCTTCTTCCACGAACGACTTTCGTTGGATTTGGCTCGTTTTCGAAGACCCACACGGTCGATTGCTGTTTTGTTTCGGGCTCATAAGCATAGATCCATGATTCGTCACCTGTGACGATCTTATAAACGTCTTTTGAAACACCGCGATTTTATTTTTTCTTTGCACCAATCCACACGAGCCTTTTTTTGAGCGATTGTCAAATTGTGCGGAATCCAACGAGAACAAACCTTTTTTACGCCCAGGTGTTCATGCAATATCGAATGTATTCTGGTGGAAGAAATGCCCTAGGATGCCTCTATCTCACGGTATGTCACATGACGATCTTGCATTATCAGTTCACGCACGGCATCAATGCTTTCTGGCACAATGACTGTTTTTGGACGACCTTCACGACCTTTGTCTTAGAGCGAAACCAATTTTTCACAGTGCTATAGGATGGTGCTTCATCGCCATACAAAGATTTAAGTTCATCGTTGCACTCTTGTCGCGATAATCCACGTCGAAAGTTGTGAAAAATGATTGCACGAAAATGTTTACGAGTTAATTCCATTTTTCTGCTGAGGTAAGTTTTTGATTAATCGTTAATCGATATCAAACGTGGTCACACATGAAAGAGTTGTATGGAGCATTTATCGATAAAAGTCCAAACTTTTTTTGGGAAAAGACCAATTGGCTCTAAAATGGCTAGAAGTGACCTAGGCCAGAAACTTAAATAGCAACCCAATAATATTATTCCTAAAACTGATTTGCTTGGGTTTTCGTAAATGCGCTGCTTAAAGCTGCTCTACACCCCTTGATAGAATTATGGTCTCTTCACGCAAAAATTCGGGAGTGGTTGATCGTGTGTGTAAATATGTGGCCTCTGGTTCATTTTAAATAAAATTTAGTGTTTCGGTTCTTTAAATCCGTGACTTTATTTTAATAACTAATTTTGTTTAGAAAGTTTCTTCAAAAATACAAATTTATGTGGTTTGCCCATCCAAAGTTTTTTTTTATTGGTTTATTTGGTTCATTGCTACTGGTTCATTTTGTAGGGAAGCTAGTAGTTCAGTTCTTTGAGTCAGCATGTGTTTTTTATTATTCATGTTTTTTTTTTTTTTATTTCTAACTTGATTTAACGCTATCTAGCTGGTTTAGTATCTACTGATTCATTTGAAAAGAGAGTCAGTGGTTCGGTTCTTTGAATCAGAGGCTATATGACAATTCATGATTTAATTTTCAAGATTTTCTCTAAGAAAATCATTTGTAGGGAAGCTAGTGGTTCAGATCATTGAGTAAGAGTCGACAAATCTATTTTCTGATTTCAAATTGGATTCAAATTAATTTAGATAGATTTTTATCAACCTGGTTCATTTCAGTTCTTTGAATAATCATATTAAATTCAATTCTTTAACTAATAGAGTCCCGAGAACTAGTTCATTTCACACTATTTAAGCATTTACCTAGTCACGCTTGCTTTCATCTTGCTCCATTTAATGATGACTTACAATCTTAACTCAAGCAATTAACAGCTCATTTGTCTAAGCAGCTAAAACACCTACTCCAACTAATGAGCAAGGGAAGAAGGGTGTTGCGATCTTCATGTTTAAACGGCGCATAAATTCCAAACAATTCACAATTTTGTTCAGGTATTTTCCGTTTTTCATTGTGCGGTAAATCACACGCAATAAACACATTTTCACGCTCTGTCGATGAAGCATGAAAACAGAGGCAAAAAAAAAAAGAAAAGCCTAAATAGAAGCTCGCTCGGCTCGTCTGGTTGGGTGGAGGATGAACTGAACTGGTTGCCTGGCTTTGTCAATTAATTAAAATTCGGTCAGGTCCCCCCCCACTCCACCCCCCACCACCTGTCACCGGGTCAAACATGTCTAACTATTTGGAAGTTTGGCAAACATTTTCTGTGGCAGAAAAAAAAAAAAAAAAAACGTTAACCCAGACAATACCAAATAACACTAAATGGCGCTTATCGAATTTGAATTTTTTGCAAAAACAACAACTACAACAAAAAGACGCTATCAGCATAATAAGCCAGCAGCAACAGCAGCGACAAGTAAAACAAAAGCAAAAACAAAACAACAAAAAAAAAAACCCAAACAACAAAACCACGGCCAAAAATTTCTCACGCTTTTCTCCATCGACAACACAAAAAAAAAAAAAAAACACGATATAAAAATTATAAAATTAAAATTCATTCAGTTTTGAGGCGACTTACATGAATTCTAATTATGGGCGCATGCCGACAACAAGTTGTTAGTGAACTTTTTTCGTTGTTGTTTTTGTTGCTGGTTTATCTATCAGAAGTCTGTTTTATCCAACACAAAGTACCAGCCCCCCCCCTTCCATACATACATATGTATATACATATATAAAAACAAAACCAGAAGCGAAAAACCCTTATCAGTTGAGGCCGCATTATGAAGTAAACCGCGCGTCGTTCACTTTTTTATCAGCAAAAAAAGAGACTTGGACGAGATGCGCTTTTCAAGTTTCTCAGGCTTTATCGCTAAATAAAACAGAACATGTTGAGGCATGTTTTAAGTTTCGCAAGAATTTTATTAAATATGAAATGAATCAACCTATTTGAATACTAAAGTTGTTGATAATTTAGCATTATGTTGCAGTTGAGTTCCGGCTTTAAATTTCGCAAGAATTTTGCGGTTTTGTTGTCGTTTAAATATAAATTGGATTTAAACAATTTGAAAGATAATTAAGTACTCAACAAATATTAAAGTTAGATGTCATCCAAAGTTTTGGCTTAATCGGTTTATAGAGAAGTAAACACTCCACATAATGTGAAAACAGTTATATTACAAATCTCTTTCGTCCCAAAAACGACCCAAATTGTATGGGATTTTTTGTTCCAGAACGGCACGGTCTGGTACGGGTTCAGGTACGAAAGGTAAAAAATGTAAGAGGTGAGGTTCGGTTAATAACCCCTTTCGGTTCCGGACCGGTTTGCAGCCAGGCTCATCAAAGTCATAGCTTAAATAATATATAAAATATGGCTCTGAACCACTTTTGAACCGGTTCAAACGGGTTCGAAACCGGTTTTGGTCTGGGGAAAATACTAATTATACTCTGTACCGAAGCTACAAAGGGTATATTGGGTTTGTGCAAATGTATGTAACAGCCAGAAGGAAGCATATCCGACTCTATAAAGTATATATATTCTTGATCAGCATCAGATGTGCGTCTGTCCGTATGAACGCTGATATCTCAGAGATGGTAAGAGATAGGTTTGAAGTGTATGGAACATATATTTCTTATACTTACAGGCATATCAAGTTTAGTTTTGATTTTTGCCACGCCCCCTGCCTCCCCCGCAAATTGAAAAAAACTTAATATTTTCCACAATTTTGGAGTTAGGTTGTTCGAACCTTCTAGACATATATTCTACTCATCATTACTTATCGAGCCCCCATACATTGTTTTTCGATCAGATGAACGATAGTAGAGTTTCCACCCCGCAATTTGATAAAATACCTCATATCTTCCACAATTTTGGAGTTAGGTTGTTCGAACCTTTTAGACATATATTCTACTCATCATTACTTATTGAACCTCCATACATTGTTTTCCGATCAGATGAAATATAGTAGAGTTGCCACCCCCGCAATTTGAAAACTCCTCAAATATCCCGCAATTTTGGAGTTAGGTGGTTCGAACCTTCTAGACATATATTCTACTCATCATTACTTATCGAACCCCTATACATCGTTTTCCGATCAGATGCACGATGGTAGAGTTGTCACCCCCGCAATTTGAAAAAAATCGAATATCTTCCACAATTTTAAAGACAGATTGTTCGAACCTTTCAGGCATATGTTTTAATCGTCATTACCTTTCAATCCACCATACACCGTTTCCAAATCAGATAAACGATATTCGAGTTATAAGCAAATCAAATAATTACGCTGGGCAGCACTGCCCGTAATCGTGATGGGCAGCACTTGCACAGTTTTAATGACCCCACACTTTAAAGTTATTAGTTATATACAAACAGGTACAGATTGTATTACAGTCGGGCTTGACCGACTTTCTTACTTGTTTAAAGATTACAACCCTCTATCCCACGTACGAAAGCTACATAAACAAAGCGCTCACCTCCCAGTGCTGCCAGAAACTTAGACGGGATTTACACGATGAAGCAAACTTCTTTGCAGGCGAGAGATTTAAATGTACTTCTATACTTTTCGTTTAATAGGTCTGAAAACAATTCCCCTGAACTTCATGAAGTCAAAATTTTAACCCTAACCCTGCACATTCTCTGCGCGTAAATTAGGTAGGTTTACGGCTGAAGACTTACACCCCAGCCGGCAGATGATCCTCAAGAGTCGTTTATTACACATTGGTCAATCAACTTGTGTCTGCTCACCTTACCTCGGCCACGCCCCCGCGCTCCCTCCATTAGCTTCTACTCTCAACTTGTCGCCCATTTATGTCTACTTAACATGCCACAACATCATTGCCCCAAGAGTAAGTTCTACAAAAGAGGACGCAATTCTTGTGTTGTGCCTCATCGTCGTTGTCGTTGTCTTCATGTTTCTCTCTAAGTTGTTGTTGTATTTCTTTTTTTTTCCGCGTTTTGCCTTTTAAGGGCTCATGGCGGCATGTCAAAAAGTCTCGTCGTCAGAAAAAGTTCACTGCACTTGAACTGACCAGCGCTGCAAAAATAAAAAATGCAACAAATTTTCAAGTTTTGTGCAATGAAATCAAACTTGAATATTGCTTATTCCATTGAAAAATGGCACACACACAAATTAAACAAACGAGCCGCAAGCTGAAGCGCCCCCAAAATATATATATATATATGTATGTATATATATAAGTGTATAATGTTTGCTAATTGGGCGTGTGGCGATTTCCTGCCAACGACAATAAGTTTTGATTGCCCCAACCAGGCACACACAAATAAATAAATGGCTTTGTCTTCTTTTTTTTTTTTGCAAAGTAGAGAAGCGGCCCAAGCTTTAGGAGAAGGAGAAGGAGGACAATGAAATGCCTCTGTGCCTTGCATACATAAAATGCAAGCCATTAATTTGTTGAAAACACTGCAAAAAATCGCTTTCAATATAACCATAAAGTAAGGCTGGGTTCACACTGCTCGACGCATGAGACATGACAATCTAGTTGGCCCTTATTTTGTCTTGTTTTCACTGTGAATAGCTTGTCATTTGACATTCAAAACAATACAAAATGAAAGCTTACTAGATCATCATGTCTCATGTCTCGAACAATGTGAACTCAGCTTAAGCTAAGCTGAAAAAATTTGTTTTTGATATTTTGTATGCGCTGTACCTAAGGTACAATGCTTTTCTATTAGCTTCGCAGTTAAACTCCGCGACGAGCAGCAGCATATGTCGTGTATAAATGTATGTAACAAATAGTTTAATGTCACCGATTGCGTTTTAATTAATTGTTTGTTTTTATTTGTTTAATGTTGTTGTTTTTAGCCCCTGAAGACGGACTCCGATGAGAGTCAGAAATATATTGGGACATTAATATTAAACTTGTGTTTCATTACACGGGTGGGACCTTGAGCCAGCATAACGAAACTTTGGACTAAAACCTAAACTTTAAAGAATAGTTTTAAACCTTAACCTCAACCGCCTCTCTAATACTTAGTCCGTGTTTACACGATGAAGTTTGCTTCATGAAGCTCTCCTTAATTTCGTTTTGAAGCATCTTCAAAACTTCATGCTCATTTACATGATGAAGTTTGCTTCATGAAGTTCTATTTCAATTCAAATGAGAACACGAGTTATCGATAAGCCAATAACCCACAAATCAACCCTGTATCAGTTTAATCGGAACAAAGCAAAGAAGAATTATCAAAAAGCTTCACGCCACGGTAGGTCATAAAGCTTTGCCAGTTTCAGCTGCCCTTCTTCACCTCTTTCTTTCACTTCTTGAAGAAAACTTCATCGTATAAATGCGGACTTATATGTATTACCAAGCAGAATAACTTCAAACCTCTTGATGTAGTTTATTCAAGGTCCATAAAAAAGGCGTCTGAAGATAAGACAGGGATAAATTTGTTAAACAGGCAGAAAAAAAAACACTTGATAGCCTGTTCAAATAATAGAAAGGTTCTTTAAAACCCCATTTACCCAGGCCTACTATGATAAATTCTTTCTGAAAATGTGCAAAATCGTCTTCTTTGTGGTATACGTTCTCTTGAAAAAGTGGTAGAAGCTCTACAAAAAATGCTAGTCAAAAGCTGAAATTTTGCACAGAGTCTTCTTTTCACTCCACGCAACTAATATGTCGGAACTGGCCGGATTGGATGTCTATATCATATAGCTGCCATAGAAACGATTGGTCTAAGAACCAGTTCTAGTTAGAAAAACTTTTTTATTTTCCATCGTAGCGTCACCAATCTTAGTGTATTTTAGTTTCAGATGATTTTACATAATGTTGGAAAAATTTATCAAAATCGGATGACTATAGCATATAGCTGCCATATAAACGGTTGGTCAAAAAACTAGTTCTTGTGGTTGATTCTTGTGTCTTGATTCTAAATGATTTTGAATTTATAAATATCTGATATCTATATCCTTATATACTTTTGCAAGTCTATTAAAACTTCGGCACAGTCGAATTTAGCTTTGCCTTCTCGTTTTTTGTCTCAGTGTACATTTCCTTTTGCTTACCTCCTCTCTGTTAACATAAATTTAACATTTTGATGATCGATGATTGCGCTTAAGACATGGCATAAATCTCCTCTCTTTTTTTTCTTCTTTTTTTGATGTCTGATTAACTCTGGCTAGCGACAAAAAAAAAACTGCAAACTTCGTTTTGAGTCATACACACACACATAACATGACGACTATGCATAATATTGCAAAATTTATGCAACATTTCAGATGTTGCTATACATTTGATTGTCTTAATTTTTCGCAACAATGTCGCCGCAGCCGTTGACTCTGTGAGTTATACTATATGAGTGTGTGTGCGAGTGTGTAAACTAATTGACCTCAATTAGGCAGCAAAAAAAAAAAAAAAAACACTCGCTTTAGTTGTGGGTGCGGTATGAGTACCTTTTTTGAGCATGACTGGTTCCGCAATGAACTGAAATGTGAGCTTGTTAAACGTACTAAAGATCCAATATGTGAAGCTCTAAAATCATTTTATCTAAAGGTTTAATTTGACGGGGTTTACATTGGAAAGTAAACCTTTATAAAAAAGTTAACTAAAGCTTAAATTTGATGATGAATCATTGACTTCATTTTGCACTAAAAAGGGATTTTGTGGTTTTACCTAGAGCAAAAAATTAAACAAAAAGTGGAATAGAGGTTTTATTTGATGATGAAAAGTAAACTAAAAGATTGCAAACGGTGGAGATAAAAGTTGAAGGACGATCCAATATTTGTAAAAACATTTTTACTAAGCTTGTTTGTATATCAATTCGTTAAAAGAGTAACTGAACTAACATAATTGTCATGATGAACAACAAATGTCCCGTGCGACATGTCCCGTACGAATGTGCTTAAAATTGAATTAAAAAAAAACAAGACTTAAGGAAACTTTTTCAATTACTTACTTTGTTTAAACAAAAAAATATTTATAAAACATTATTTCTTCCTTTTCTTCTTGCAGATCCCTCTTCATTGACAACCGTTTCCTGCACAAGTTTGGGCTGTAAAAATGGTGGCACTTGCATCACACACACAAATGGCAAATCCTATTGCAAGTAAGTTCCAATCAAAACTTAAAAGTTTTGCATATGTCAATCAATTTCCAAGGACACAAAGCTGAGTTTGAATTTACCACGAAATTTGTCTAGACAAAGACACAGTGGTGGAGGAGAAGACAAAAGAAAGTTGAGGAGACAAAAGCTTCATCAGTAGCGCAGCAACCCGCACAATTCAGCTTCTTCTCAATCTTTGGTCGTCGATCGACAAACGTTGACGACGACGACAACGACATTCCTGGCAAATCGTTTCAACGATGACGAACAGCGCTGTCTGGTTCGTGCCTTAAGCTCGTTTGCCTGATTTTCACTCGGCTTGTGGTATATATATTTTGTCTATGTTTTTTTTTGTTTTGTTGTTGTCTTGTAATAAATCAAATGCGGCCCAAAACAAATGGCACGTACGCAACGCATAACTCTGACTGAGTTATTATCGGTGGTCGGTAGATATATACGTGCGTATATATATGCATTGAGTGTGTGTACTTAGGTATTTTGACTGACTGTCAAAATTTGATGAGCCACAAAACGTGGCATAATTATACATGAGATCAAGAAAATGCATAAACCTAATTTTGTGCTCAAAAACTGTGTCAGATTTGATTATCTTTTTAAACACAAGAACACACTTAAAATGTATTCAAGTTCCAGTGAATTTTCTTTTTAAATTCTGGGCAAATTGTATTAAGTTGATTAGGGTATAATGTAAGAAAAACGAAATTTTTAATTACAATTTAACTTTTTCCGTAGTTTTTTAGAATAAAATTTTCGAATTTCCGACCTCAATTAACTCAAAAACTCCTCGATGAATGTTTTGTAAAATTCTCCAAAAGTTGTACTACACAGAAATATACGGTTTGTAGAAAGTATAAGGGTAATAACATAAAAGAAGCAGCTTTAAAAAGAAGAAACACTAATGTGAAATAAAAATCTTCGTTCTAAAATCAACATATATTATTATACTCCGTACCGAAGGTACAAAGAGTATATTGGGTTTGTGCAAATGTATGTAACAGCCAGAAGAAAGCATCTCCGACCCTATAAAGTATATATGTTCTTAATCAGCATCAACAGCCGAGTCGATATAGACATGTTCGTATGAACGCTGATATCTCAGAGATGGTAAGAGATAGAGGTTTGAGGTGTATGGAACATATATTTCTTATACTTGCAGGCAGGTCAAGTTTAGTTTTGATTTTTGCCACGCCCCCTGCCTCCCCCGCAAATTGAACAAAACTTAATATCTTCCACAATATTTTAGTTAGGTTGTTCGAACCTTCTAGACATATATTCAACTCATCATTACTTATCGAGCCCCCATATATTGTTTTCCGATCAGATGAACGATTGTAGAGTTGCCACCCCCACAATTTGAAAAAAAATCGAATATCTTCCACAATTTTAAAGACAGATTGTTTGAACCTTTTAGACATATATTCTACTCATCATTACTTATCGAACCCTTATACACCGTTTCCAGATCAGATGATCGATAGTCGAGTTATAAGCAAAACAAATAATTACGCTGATAAGGAAAATTTCTAATGTTTGTTCAAAATTTAGGATTCAGACTATGGTAAAGAAATAATAGCATAAAAAAGTATCCATTCTTATCATTGAATTGATTAAAGGCAAGATTTCTAATGTTTGTTTTTAAAACTTTCAGTAGCTAAATTACATTTCCCCCCTTGCTTTACATCTAAGTGGATGCTCCTTTTGTGGCCACTCCTTCCTGTTTTGCTTTGACTATCTTTGGGCAATTACATAAAAGCGCTTAGCTTTTAGCCTAAAAATGCGAGCGACTGCTTTTTGTTGATTTTTACGACATTTTGTAGAAACTCAACTCCACTCAACTCTGATGATCAGTCCGTGGTTGGGGCATTTTTTTTTCTTTCTTCTTTTTTTTTTTTTCTTGTGGCTGCCTCTTGATGATCAAAGGCACGATCAAGCCAATGGCTGGTCATGTGTATGAGTCTCTTCTCTCTGTTTAACTTGGCTCCTTCTCTCCACATCTTCTGCTTGGCAGCAGATAACATCGCTTGAACTTTGAGGCTTTGAGCTATTAGAGTTGAGTTTGAGTCTCTCTTTCTCTCTCTGTCTCTGGTGCGATCCTCGATCGTTTGATCCATTTACCACATTGTCTTGATTTGGAATTGGTTCACGAGCTCGTTTTCTCTATAACCAAAAACTTTTATTTGGCGTTTACCTGCACCCCGGCTCCTTCTCCTCCTTCTCTCTCTTGTTTGTTTAATTGACTTGATTGCCACAGTCTTAGGCCACGACAACGACGTTTAATGTCTGATCTGGTCTGATCTGCTTTGATTGTTTTCTCCATGTCAAATGTCAGCACTCGACTTCATCGAACAATGAATTTGATTTATGCCAAAAAAAAAAAAAAAAACCATATACCACTTTTTACTTGCGGTTTATGACATGTTAATGAGCCATCTCAGCAAAGTAACAAAAACAGGCACACCGCCAATTTGCCTTTGATCTTCTTTACCAGCAACTCTAACTGCTTATGTATGTATGTATGTATGTCTGTTGAATGATGAGTCAGCTCATCATCTCCCTCCAGGTCTACGCATAAATATT
The DNA here is from genome assembly GCA_018904225.1 of Lordiphosa mommai. Lineage (NCBI taxonomy): Eukaryota > Metazoa > Arthropoda > Insecta > Diptera > Drosophilidae > Lordiphosa > Lordiphosa mommai. The sequence continues at coordinate 1,120,737 of JAEIFT010000020.1, read as the reverse complement.
TGCTCAAATATTTGAAATATGAGAGATACAGACAAAAAAAAATAAGGGGAGTAAGGGGAGCATAATAATTGTGGACTTGGCAGTTTTGGAATAACGGAAATCAATGGGTGAAAAAATCTGAAATCAAATCTATACAATGAACATTTATATTTTTTTAAAAAAGGGAACATCCGCAGAAACCAAGAAACCAAGCAAGCGTTAGGTAATTTTCCGAATGTTAAATTGCAAAAAGAAATAAACAGAACCCCAAACCGTTTTCTTTTCTAAAATATTAATACATTGGGGTTCTTACCAGTAGCTTTATGTGTTCTATTCTTTGGTACGGTCTTGGTTAGAAATCCTAACTTTTGTGTGAAGTTAACAAGTGACCATAAACATTCCTATTATTCTCTTCTCTGATAGGAGCTTCATAGTGAAAATTCTTTAATGGGTTACAAAAGGATATTTCAGATACGGAGCCTTCTTAAATGGTCAAAATAGAATATAAGGAAGCATTTCCGACCACATAAAGTATATATATTCTTGATCAGCATGACGAGCTGAGTTCATTTGCGTCTGTCCGCTATCTTGACCAAACTTTGCAAAAAGTCTTTAAATACAAATACGCTGCACATTTGTCGGAATCGGCCGGATCGGATGACTATATCATATAGCAACGATCGGTCCAAAAACGAGTTCTAGTGAGAAAAACATTTTGGTTTTTCATCGCAGCGTCACCAATCGTGGTTAATTTTAGTTTAAGGTAATTCCACACATCTCTAGAAAAATTGATCAAAATCGGATGACTATAGCATATAGCTACCATAGGAACGATCGGTCTAAAAACTAGTTCTAGTGAGAAAAACTTTTTTGTTTTTCATCGCAGCATCACCAATCGTGGTATTTCTTAGTTTTATATGCTTCCACACATCTCTGGAAAAATTGATCAAAATCGGATGACTATAGCATATGGCTGCCATAGGAACGATCGGTCCAAAAACTAGTTCTAGTGAGAAAAACTTTTTTGTTGTCCATCGTAGCATCACCAATCATGGTATATATTAGTTTTATATACTTCCACACAATTCATGAAAAATTTATTAAAATCGGATGATATTACCATATAGCTGCCATATAAACGATCGGTCCAAAAACTAGTTCTAGTGAAAAAAACTTTTTTGTTTTCCCTCATAAAATCACCAATCGTGGTATTTATTAGTTTTATACGCTTCCACACAATTCATGAAAAATTTATTAAAATCGGATGATATTACCTTATAGCTGCCATAGGAACGATCGGTCCAAAAACTAGTTCTAGTGAGAAAAACTTTTGTGTTTTCCATCACACCACGTGGTATATATGTTCAACCAATCGTGAAAAATTTGTCAAAATCGGATGACTATCTAAAGCTGCCGACGATCGGTCTTAAAACTAGTTCTAATGAGAAAAACTGTTTTGTTTTCCATCGTAGCATCACCAATCGTGGTATATTGTAGTTTTATATGCTTCCACCCAATTCGTGAAAAATTTATCAAAATCGGATGACTATAGCATATAGCTGCCATAGGAACGATCGGTCTAAAAATTAGTTTTAATGAGAAGAACTTTTTTGTTATCAATGGTTAGCGCCTTCAAAAACTGCAAGGGTATTTAAAGCATTCTATTTCTTTGAGTAAAACTTATTTACGTATATTTTCTTTTGGTATATTTGAGCATATTTATAGTTTTTGCTAAGAAATGTCTTCTATGTCTTCAGTAAAATTTCTCCAAATTTTTTTCATGTTCAATTTAAAGTCTTTTCTAACAAAATCAAAATTTGAGCGTTTTTAAAATTTTTTATTTTTTTTTTTGACACAGTTTACTTAAAAAGTGCCCAACAAATTTGTCTAATATGCATCGGCAGCAGCAACAACAACAACAACACTAATAAACATGCAACGACACAGCAGCAGCCTCTCAGCTGTGTCTGTGAGTTCAAGTTCGTTGCCTAAGTCTTTTGTTTGGTTCTTGGTCTTTGCTTGCTCTCACTCTCTTTCTCTTTTGCTTAGCTCTCTTTGTGCTGCCTGCAGTTAATTTCCACCTTGTGGGTCTCACACGCTTTGCCTCTGGCACTAGCAAAGAAAAACATGAAGAAGAAGAAGAAGACAACAAAAAAAAAGTGAAAAATGTACTTTAATTAACTTATCATTAAGCACGCCTGGGTTTATGGGCAAGGAAATGACCAAGGGAAAAGCCAAGTCAGCTAATCTCTCTAACCAACATTTGCTGGCCCGCTCCCCTTTGACTTTACAGTTACAAAATCAGTTCCCCCAAAGTGGTGGAGGATGATGATGATGATGACACATTTAAGTTGACTGTCGGCCATTTTGATTTTGCGCATCCTTTGCGATGTTTATCACACACAGAGATTCAGGGCTAAAACTTGTTTGTGCAACCTGCTTTGATTGCCTTTCTGTGTTACACAAAAAAAAAAAAAGCATAGCATTCCGTGGCCAGCGAGCAAGAGAGAGGGAGATTTTTGCTCTTTATTTTGCGCGCCCTTTTTTTCTGTTGCAGGCGTTGGCGTACAAAATTCCTTTTTGCGCTCTTCCCTTTTGCTCTGGTCAAATTAAAACGTTTTATTGAAACTCAATTAAGTCTGCCCATTCTCACGGAAGAAACTAAAGAAGAAAGCGAGAAATACTTCTGCTTCTTCTGCTGCTTGCACACAAAATGTTAATTATGAGTTGCAGTATTACATAAAAAAAAAAACAAAGCTGCAAGCTTCACTCACTCTCCTCCCCTTTCCCTACGTATATATGAAGGAATTAGTTTCCCATGGCATGTCATATATGTACACATTGTATAGTATGTTAATGAAGGTGCAGAAAAACTAATTAGCGACAACAATTTTTTTTGGTTAATGAACCAAATGATTTCCACATTCAAAATATTAAAATATGTCAAAAACCCTAATTATTTGATTTGCTTATAACTCGAATATGGTTCATCTGATCTGGAAACGGTGTATGGTGGATCGATAAGTAATGACGATTAAAATATATGCCTAAAGGGTTCAAACAATCTGTCTTTAAAATTGTGGAAAATATTCGATTTTTTTTTCAAATTGTGGGGGTGGCAACTCTACCATCGTTCATCTGATCGGAAAACAATATATGGGGGCTCGATAAGTAATGATGAGTAGAATATATGTCTAGAAGGTTCAAACAACCTACCTCCAAAATTGTGGAAGATATTAAGTTTTTTTCAATTTGCGGGGGAGGCAGGGGGCGTGGCAAAAAACAAAACTAAACTTGATCTGCCTGTAAGTATAAGAAATATATGTTCCATACACCTCAAACCTCTATCTCTTACCATCTCTGAGATATCAGCGTTCATAGGGACAGACGAACATGTCTATATCGACTCGAGTGCTGATGCTGATCAAGAATATATATACTTTATAGGGTCGGAGATGCTTACTTCTGGCTGTTACATACATTTGCACAAACCCAATACACTATTTGTACCTTCGGTACAGAGTATAATAAAAGGGATGTCGGAATGCTTTCGGAAATTTCCGACTAGTCTCTACGCTGGGAAAGTTCTCAGACAAACTAAATCGCTCATACACTAGCAGAGCAGTGTGGCCGTTTGCGATTTGGAGGTATTGTGTTGCTGAACGGTCACACTGGAAATTTAACTTACCCTGACCGTTAGAAGCAGCACAGTTCCGCTTAGAGCAATTTAGCTGGTCTGAGTACTAAGCTTACAAAAAATGCATACAAGTCGTTTGCAATTAGGACTCGCCAAGGTCGGGTTTAGCAATGCCTTATTTACAGTCAATACTCCTTGGGATTTTCTATTCGTAGCCCTTAAATTTTCCTTTATAATTATTATTTTTCCCTAAAATGAGTGCCGTTTCTATATATTTTATTAGTAGCACAATAAAGTACTATTTGCTTGTAACGGGGTACAATTGTACCCCAATCGCGGACAGCTAACATTTCCGTTATGCTCTGAGTTGGAAACTATTCTTAAAAGATGCCTTACTTGATTAATGTGGTGATCTTTCGACTCTTAAACTTTTATTCTAATACCTAATGCTTGCACCATTCCAAAACCTTTCTCACTTTACGTATTTTGTTGAAGCGCTCTTTAAATTCTAATACTGCTCTTTGAACACTCTCTATTAACACTTAAACGTGTATTTTAGAGAGTAACGACTTTTTTATATTATACAGATCGTGGTTTATATTACCAAAAATGCTGCTTTAATGCTTATAGCTTTCTTTTAAAATGTCTTTTCTTTAGAATATTATATGGAAACATAAATAAAGTGTGTGTTAGCCGTTTAGGATTCATTCAATTTAACTTAAATGGGGAACCTGAATGTAATAGTTTCACTTTCAATGAACCCAACTTTACAATGCAAGAAATTGAATAAATTGTATAATTTATTATAATTATTTACTGCCGATTGAAAAGCTATCAATAATCGATTGAAACGTTATCGATAACAGCTGGTGGTATCAGTATCGCTTCAAAGAAGCATACTATTTCTTTGATACATGCCTCAAATTTCCTTATGATACTGGATCCAGTCGCGGTCAGCAGAAAGATCATTGATATATTTCGTGATAATTTACGTAAGCCTACTTTTGGAGCTTTACCAAATGTCAATTTAACAACCCCTTAAAATTATGCTAAATAATACGCGCAGTTTTTTTTAAGCTGATCAGTGATCAAGTGTCTCAGCTGAACGCGCCCCTTGAAAATGTATTATTGTTCAGGAAGCAAACAAAAGGCAGCATTCAGCGAAGATACTTGATCACTTCACTGATCAGCTATTGAACTTCACATATTTTTGGGAGTAAAAATCACCCTAAAAGTCCATTCAAAATAATTCACAAAATTATATTACTAATTAGTGATCAAAAAGCCTTAAAATGAAGAAAAAACTCTATCATCATTTTCTCTCCAATTCTCTCTCAATTTGTGGTTGGCAATCGAAACATTAATGTTATAAAAAAGAAAAAAAAAAAAAGGTTATACAAATTTTATGATTCTCACGGAATGGATCAATGGCTTAACCGCAACTTTTATATCAAATGTGCATAGACTGGGAAGAGGGAGGGTAAATTTGCAAAAATGATTTAATGTCGTTGCTCGATGATCATTCATCGACGTCTATGTCTATGGCTTCCTAGGAGCATTCACTACGCAGCAGCCGCAGCAGCAGCAGCTGTAGCCGCCTTAGTTAGCTCCTGGGTATCTAATTTCTGCAGAGTAAAGCAATTCACACGATGCAGCTGGCAAAGGCGATGTCGACTGAGGGAGCTTTACTTACTGCACACACACACACACATATCAAGATCGAAGTCGTCGTCCACGAAAACAAAAATGCTTATCGCAGCACAAACATCATCCACACAACACACCGAGAGAAGGAGAAACAGAACGAATCGAGCCAACCGAGCCAAAAACCAAACAAACTAAGTTGCAATTAAAGGCTCCTCAAGACTCTCTTGTGTTGACAAAAGGCGCCCAATTAAAGCATAATTTAGGTTTATTTGCAGCCGATAAAGATCTTTAATGACTCTTTTTTTTTTGTTAAGTATTTTATGGCACAAACTGTACTTTTTGCTGTGTGTGTTTTGAGTGATGCGACATTTTGCATAATCATCAAGTGAAGATCAATTGGGTTCATTGATTGCAAAACAAATTTTACAATGTTGCTGCTCTAATTATCGGGAAATTCTAGGGTCTTAACCTCTGATCAATTGAGATTCTGATCTTTGAACACTAAAGTTTTGTTTATTTTATTTTTTAAAGATAAGGATTTGATTGCAGGAAGGAATGTCATATAAGTTATGTTTGCTCCAAGGCACACACAAAATAAAACTAGAAAATTGTAAACCCCAAAAAATAACTTCAACTGTTGCTTTTGTAGCTAGCTAATAAATATTGTACAAGTACACACGTACATATCAACTGCCCGCCCTGCTTTACCTGTAAAAACTGTCAGAAAATAAAATAACGCAGACGCATAAAATATGTCTTTTTACCTACCTGAGACAACTACTAGACCAAACCAAAACCAGACAAAAGCAAATCAAACAAAACACAACAACAAAAACCGAGCACAGCTGAAAATTATGGTGTATGTGTGGATGGGATGAGCTGGAAAAAGCGAAAAGAAATTTGGTGTAAAATTTGTTACTCTGAGCCGCGGGGTCACGCATTTGTTGAGTATATATGAAATGTTCCCCTGGGTCTCACCTAAACAAACAACAAACAAAACCATAGAGAGCGAGTAGAGTGAGGCACTGAAAATGGCACATTGCTTAAGTGTGTTTGTGTGTGTGTGTTGCACCTGCCCATCGACAGAACATAAAACTTTTCACGTGAAAAACATGCACTACCGTATTTTGTGGTAATGTGAGAAGCGAAGAAGAGTAAGCGGCTACATTGCCATGCGATCAGTCAGTCCTTACATGAAAGTTTTCACGAAAAAAAAAAACTTTAAACAGGAAGTTTTAGTTGAATAATCCACGAGTATTTACCTTAGATCAGCCAAATTTAATTGAACAAAATATCAAAGCTAGACCAGAACCAGTTCAAATTGAACTATGAAATGAACTATGAAACGAAGCTTCTAATATTTATATTCGGAATAAGGTTTGAGTTACTTTTTGAGGAACTCATATTCTAAACTTTGAACGAAACAAGTAAGGAAAATATTTTTAAGTCCCAGGAACGAACTTATGATTTCCTTGAGGAGCTAGACGCTCACTTTTAATACTCTGTACCGAAGGTACAAAGAGTATATTGGGCTTGTGCAAATGTATGTAACAGGCAGAAGGAAGCATCTCCGACCCTATAAAGTATATATATTCTTGATCAGCATCAACAGTCGAGTCAATATAGACATGTTCGTCTGTCCGTATGAACGCTGATATCTCAGAGACGGTAAGAGATAGAGGTTTGAGGTGTATGGAACATATATTTCTTATACTTGCAGGTAGATCAAGTTTAGTTTTGATTTTTGCCACGCCCCCTGCCTCCCCCGCAAATTGAAAAAAACCTCATATCTTCCACAAATTTGGAGTTAGGTTGTTCGAACCCTCTAGACATATATTCCACTCATTAACACTTTTCGAGCCCCAATACATTGTTTTTCGATCAGATGAACGATGGTAGAGTTGCCACCCCCACAATTTGAAAAACACCTCAAATATCCCGCAATTTTGAAGTTAGGTTGTTTGAACGTTCTAAACATATATTCTACTCATCATAACTTATCGAACCCCCATACATTGTTTTCCGATCAGATGAACGATGGTAGAGTTGCCACCCCCGCAATTTGAAAAACACTTCAAATATTCCGCAATTGTGGAGTTAGGTTGTTTGAACCTTCTAAACATATATTCTACTCATCATTACTTATCGAGCCCCTATACACCGTTTCCAGATCAGACGAACGATAGTAGAGTTGCCACCCCTACAATTTAAGAAACACTTCAAATATTCCGCAATTTTGAAGTTTGGTTGTTTGAACCTTCTTGACATATATTCTACTCATCATTACTTATCCAATCCCCATACATTATTTTCAGATCAGATGAACGATAGTAGAGTTTCCACCCCCATAATTTAAAAAAAATCTAATATCTTCCACAATTTTAAAGATAGATTGTTTGAACGTTTTAGGCATATATTTTAATCGTCATTACTTATCGATCCACCATACACCGATTCCAGATCAGATGAACAATATTCGAGTTATGAGCAAATCAAATAATTACGCTGGGCAGCACTGCCCGTAATCGTGATGGGCAGCACTTGCACAGTTTGTGTAACCCCACACTTTAAAGTTATTAGTTATATACAAACTGGTACAGAGTAGATTACAGTCGGGCTTGACCGACTTTCTTACTTGTTTTGTATGGAGTTGATACCCATCGGAAACGATTTAACTGATTTGAGTACCACCTTGCTTAAGTTTTTTACTTCACGCTGGAGCCACGGTATATACGTTTATTATATTATTTAAGCAATTAAATTGCATTAAAAATTTATTTGATTTTGCTTGATTTTCATATAAATTGTACTGGGGGTAAGAATGTACCCCAAAAACTGTCTACGTTAGTTTTGACTAATGAATTGAAATTAGGTATCTTGAAGAATGCTTCTTAAAAAATATATTTCATCAAACTTAAATGCTTAAGAATTATTAGTTAAGGATTTGACTATTAGAAAAAACATATGTTTTGCTTCAATTCGTTCTTTTTCTGGTCGTGAGTGTAAAAGTATGATTCATGCTGCTGCTGCCAGCTCTAACAAAACACACCCTGGTCCAGGTCCATGGGGCTGGCTGCCTTGGTTTATTTGCCAATGCGAGTCACGTTTTTTCCAAGCAGGCAGGCAGCAGCAGCTCACGAAACAAGTTACCAGCCAACTGGCCAACTCGACTCGGCTCAAACTCTCAACTCAACTTGGTCTGTGTATAATTTATATTTTATTAAATTTTTGTTGTTGTTGTTGTTGCTGCTGGTAGCAAAAAGCCTGACACCTCATTTGAATGAAGTCCAGCAAAAGTCTCTAGTCTTATCAGCCGAAAAATATCGCCAGTCTTTCGATTAGGATCGACAATCGAGTTAAATGCACGCAGTTAGGTTGGGTCTCTCTCTCTCTCTCTCTCTGCTACAAATTAATGTTAAATCTAAAGCATTTTCACACACTTGTAACGGGAAGTTGGAAAATAGGAAAAATCAGAGAAGAAGAAAAAAAAAGCGGTCCAGCAGCATCTTTGGAGTTTGGTCAGCAGAAGCAGCTTAATGATTATTCATTGCTTGTTGTTGTTGTTGCTATGCGTGTAATTTTCTCATTGCTCTTGGCCTGGAAGCTGAGAGAGATAGAGAGAAGAAGGAGGAGGCGGCGGCGGCAACTCTCTTGAAAAATTTAATATGCAATCAAGATCGCGCACAAATTACCGTACATAAAAATTGTTTTCTCAAGGGAAAAACACAACAATGTGCAAGTTGTCGTCGTCGATTGAGTTGAAGTCATCCTGCAAATTGTTTACTCAATATTGCTTTTTAATGGATTTTCTGTAATGGGCGCAACAACGGGCAGAGGAGGCCGGAACCACCGTCTTTTCTGTAATATATGGGAAATTGATGATGCCCGGGCAATTGACCCATTTGATGGTGGTGAAATATGCCCTAAATTGTATTGGCAGCAACTTTAAAAAGGATTGGTTGACTTTTTCTCACTGTGTACGCAAGGAGAGGACTTTAAATCATTCCGCGCATCAATGCCAGCAGATCAGTGTAGACCATCCCAAAACAAGTGTCCATCAACCCAGCAAGTGTACATTAGGCGGCTTCTGGTTATCACAAGTTTTTCTAAAGCTTTTTTTGTGAAAGTCGCCCAGTTCGTTTAGTTGTCAAACGGAAACGGAGGCTACTTTGTCAGCTTTAAAACACTTTACTTATCGGCCAAAGTAAATCTGCTCGTGCTGTGCTGTCCATAAACTAGATATACTTTTAAGTGTGAATTGGCAGCAGCCAGCACACACTATCTCCTAATCTTGTATCTGTATCTCTTTTGGTTAATCATCGTCCATCTCCTCCATTGCCATTTCTGTTTCTGCAGTTGCGATACACGTTACGTTGGCGACTACTGCGAGCACCGCAATCCGTGCCTGACGGGCCATGGACGCTGCCAGAATGGCGGCACCTGTCAGGTGGCCTTTCGCAATGGCCGGCCAGGAATCTCGTGCCAGTGTCCTCTGGGTTTTGGTGAATCGCTATGCGAGATAGCTGTGCCCAATGCTTGTGATCGGGCGCGTTGCTTCAATGGTGGCACCTGTCAACTGAAAACATTGAAGGAATATAGCTGTGCCTGTGCCAATGGATATACGGGTAAGTTATCCGGGTGGGATAAGCAAGGAAGGAAGCAGAATCATTGGTTTTAATTCTAGGCGAACATTGCGAGATACAGAATCTGTGCGCCAGCTCACCATGTCGTAATGGTGGCACCTGCTCCGCTTTGGCCGGTGGCAGTAGCTTTAGTTGCAATTGTCCACCCGGATTTACGGGACATACTTGCTCTGAAGATGTGGAGGAATGCCAATCGAATCCTTGCCAATATGGTGGCACCTGTGTCAATACGCATGGCTCTTACCAGTAAGTAGAAATTTGTTTGTTGTTTTTTTTTTCTCAAAATACTCCGAAATTATTGGAAAAAAAATTAGAACTAATTAGTCCGAAAATTCATATTAAACCTTCGGCTTTGAATTTTTCTCTCGAAATCTGCCAATTATTCTTTATAAGACGTAAAACTTCTCAAAAATAGTCTTGAAAAAATTTAAAAACTCCGAAATTATTCGAAAAAAATTTATAACTTATTAGTCCGAAAATTCATATTAAACCAAACATTCTTGATAAGCCGTAAAACTTCTCAAAAATATTTTTGAAAAAATTTAAAAACTCGGAAATTATTCGAAAAAATTATAACTAATTAGTCCGAAAGTACATTATAAACCTCCAGCTTTGAATTTTTCTCTCGAAATCTGCAAAACATTCTCAATAAGTTGTAAAACTTCACAAAAATAGTCTTGAAAAATTTAAAAACGCCGAAATAATTCGAAAAAAAGTATAACTAATTAGTCCGAAAATTCATATTAAACCATACTAAGCCAAACATTCTGGATAAGTCGTAAAACTTCTCAAAAATAGTCTTGAAAAAATTAAAAACTCCAAAATTATTTGGAAAAATAAATATAACCTAGTCCGAAAATTCATATTAAACCTCCAGCTTTGAATTTTTTTTCTCGAAATCTGCAAAACATTTCTTAATAAGTCCTCAAATTACTCATAAATAGTCTTGAAAAAATTAAAAACTCCTAAATTATTCGAAAAAAAAAATATAACTTAGTCCGAAAATTCATATTAAACCTCCAGCTTTTAATTTTTCTCTCAAAATCTGCAAAACATTTCTTAATAAGTCCTCAAATTTCTCATAAATAGTCTTGATAAAATTGAAAAACTCCGAAATTATTCGGAAACTAATTATATATATAACTAATTAGTCCGAAAAATCATTTTAAACCTTCAAACTTGCTTTGATAAATTAAACAAGCACTAAAACTATTTCAGATTAAATTTCAACAACTCCGAAAATTAACTACAAAAACTGTAGCCAGTCAGAAAACACTTTAAAAAATTGTAAAATGCGCTTTAATATAAAACAAGCACCAGAACTATTTCAGAAATATTTTGAACTGCTAAATTTACTCGCAAAAGCTGTAACAAATCCGAAAGCTCTTAATATGTGCTTTAATTTGCTCTTACAATTTTAACAAGCACTAAAACTATTTAAGAGGCAATTTCAACTACTCCGAAAATTTAACAAGCACTAAAACTAGTCTAGAAAAATGTTTAAAACTCCGAAAATTATTTGGAAAATGCATATTCAAGCTTCAAACAAGCACTAAAACTATTTGAGAGGATATATCAACTACTCCGAAAAGTATTCAAAAATTAGTAAGCAGTTTAAAAAATCCGACAACTCTTAATAAGTGCTTTAATTTGCTCTGACAAATTTAACACGCACTAAAATTATTTTAGAGGAAATTTGAACTACTCCGAAAATTTAACAAGCACTAAAACTAGTCTAGAAAAAATTGTAAAACTCCGAAAATTATTTGGAAAATGCATATTAAACCTCCAAACAAGCACTGAATCTATTTTAGAGGAAATTTCAACTACTCCGAAAAGTATTCGAAAAAAGTGCAAGCTTGTTAAAAAGTCCGAAAACTGTTAATAAGTCCTTTAATTTGCTCTGAGAAATTTAACAAGTACTAAAGCAATTTAGAAAATGTTTAAACAACAACAACAAAATAATGTTATAAAATTGTAGCTGGTCCAAAAACAACTCCTAAAACTATTTGGGAAATTTGTGTAGAATTAATTGATCCTGCTCTGCTCTTAACCACTAAGCATTATTTATTTAATGCTATAAATGTGAACAATGTCTAACCCATTTATTAGAGTTTGACAAGTGCAAATTGTTTTGTTTGTTTAACAACAAAAGATCCGACACATCCGCTCTGTCGTCTCGTCTGGATCGATCGATAACAAATCACTGGCGGCTTGGCATTAGCATATTTATCTAAAACTGCCTTTTGCGTTTGCCTCCACCTAAAATTAATGACAATTTAAAACTAATAATTTATAAAATCGCATTCAAATTTCATTGTATTTTTTTTTTTTTTTTTTTTTTGGCATCGACCGTTTGTCGATCATTTGCATAGTTTATGGTTAACAACAAATTGCCAATTGGCCAACATTTCCACTCTAATTAAAATATACAAAAACCAAAAACAAATACCCATTGAAATAAATCAGACAAAAGATCACAAATTTCCGGCGCTGCGTAAATTAAATTATTTCGTTTTGGCTTCATTTGCATTTTTAATTTGCTGATCTGAAACTCATTTGAGCTGAAAAGTGCGATGTGAACATGTGTTTTGTTTGGCATTTCCATTTGGGCAATTAGCATACAGCATACAGAAGGCATAAGGTTTGTAGACGGTGCACTTAAACACATAAATTGCAATTAGTTGTTCCTAGTCTTAGAAAAGGGGCCACGCCCCTTGAAAATTTGCATAGAATTAATAATGTTTTGTTTTTTTTTTTTTTTTTTTTTTGCCACTGGTTAAGAGTTTTGCATAAATTTCACATACAATTTGTGATTTTTATTGTGTTTATGTATAAATAAAACGTTAATTTAGAAGAAGCTTAAGAGTCTGCTGTTGTGGACTTAGTCATTCTTTAAAATCAAATCAAAACTTTAAAGCTGTCAGTTATTATAATTTATGAATGGAAACATGTGTGTGAATAGGAATAACATATTCAAGGGGGTTAAATCTGTACCGAAGGTACAAAGAGTATATTGGGTTTGTGCAAATGTATGTAACGGCCCCATAAAGTATATATATTCTTGATCAGCCGAGTCGATATAGACATGTGCATCTGTCCGTATGAACGCTGAGATCTCAGAGATGGTAAGAGATAGAGGTTTGAAGTGTATGGAACATATATTTCTTATACTTGCAGGCAGATCAAGTTTAGTTTTGATTTTTGCCACGCCCCCTGCCTCCCCCGAAAATTAAAAAAAACCTCATATCTTCCACAATTTTGGAGATAGGTTGCTCGATCCTTCTAGACATATATTCTACTTAGCATTACTTATCGAGCCCCCATAAATCGTTTTGCGATCAGATGAACGATAGTAGAGTTGCCACCCCTACAATTTGAAAACACCTCAAATATGCAGCAATTTTAGAGTTAGGTTGTTCAAACCTTCTAAACATATATTATAGTCATCATTACTTATCGAGCCCCCATACATCGTTTTCCAATCAAATGAACGATGGTAGAGTTGCCACCCCCGCAATTTGAAAAATATTTCGAACATCCCGCAATTTTGGAGTTAGGTTGTTCGAACCTTCTAGACATATATTCTGTTCATCATTACCTATCGAGCCCCCATAAATCGTTTTCCGATCAGATGAACGATAGTAGAGTTGACACCCCCGCATTTTCAAAAATACCTCAAATATCCCGCAATTTTAGAGTTAGGTTGTTCGAACCTTTTAGACATATATTCTACTCATCATTACTTATCGAGCCCCCATACATCGTTTTCCGATCAGCTGAACGATAGTAGAGTAGCCACCCCCACAATTTGAAAAACAACTTAAATATCCCGCAATTTTGGAGTTAGGTTGTTCGAACCTTTTAGACATGTATTCTACTCATTATTACTTTTCGAACCCCCATACATTGTTTTCTGATCAAATGAACGATATTCGAGTTATAAGCAAATCAAATAATTACGCTGGGCAGCACTGCCCGTAATCGTGATGGGCAGCACTTGCACCCCACACTTTAAAGTTATTAGTAATATACAAACAGGTACAGAGTATATTACAGTCGAGCTTGACCGACTTTCTTTCTTGTAATCAGATCCATTAATGGGTATTATAAGATCCTTTGGTATGCAAAACTTAGATCAAATGATATTATTCAGTTTCAAATGGTTAAAAAAGAGCGAGAATGATTCCAAGTATTCATGAATCCAATCCATTGGAAAACTGAGTGTATTTATCAACGAGCTGACTTATATTATTTGAATACAAGTATTGTTAGTATTGTTGCAAATTCTATTCATTCATATACATTTGGGTTTTTTATTGAATCTGAATTTCACTTTCTCAAAAAAACACAACGCCCTAATCCTCAGCCTCATCATCATCATCATCTCAACCACATATCAACATCATCTCCAGCTTTTTGCCTTTGGGCTATTGGCCTGCTGAGTTTCACATGTCAATCAAAAATCAATTTTGAATTTCAAAGCAATTTCCAATGCTGTAATTTACTTGGCGCGAAGGTGGAGAAGAAGTAGGAGGAGGGTCCAGTTCATTGCCCAGTTTGTGGGTCCCTAAAGAGTTGTGAGTGTGTGTGTGTGTGTTTTTGTCTGAGGTATGCCGCCATTGCCTATTTGAAAGAGTTTTGCTTTTAATTGTTTAATTTAATTAAATGGTCTTAATTAGACTTTATAAGGTGCTCCACCACATAAAACCAGTTTATGGAAACATTGTATATTGTTTTTTTTTCCTCTTTTTTTTTCTCAAGAACCATTGCAGTTTACTTGAGGTGGTGCAGAAACAAATTAAGTTTTATAAACATAACAACAAGCAGAGAAAAGAGAGAAGCAGCAAAGAAACAACCTTTTTTTTTTATGTACCCAAACCCCAGAACCGGTTAACTGCTGCTGTTGCTGCTGGTTGGGGCCTCCTCTCCTATATAATAAACAATTGTACGAAGTACAAGACAGAGAGAGAGAGAGAGCGCGCACAGTTTAAGCATTTATTTTCTTCTTTTTTTTCGGAAGCAAATTGTTAAAATTACTTTACATTTACAGATGCATGTGCCCAGCTGGTTTTACGGGCAAGGACTGTGATACCAAATACAAGCCATGCTTACCATCTCCATGTCAAAATGGTGGCACTTGTCGCGCCAATGGGTTGACCTATGACTGCAAATGTCCCAGAGGTAAGTCAATCAATAAATATTTTCAAATAGGAATGTTAAGCTTAAAAGTTTAAAAAAAATGTTTTTAAAGTCTGATCTTACCGTATTCTATATATAATAGTTCTTAAAGATGTAATAAGTTTATATATTGAATTCCTTGCATATATCTCCATCAGCAGCTGAGTTACAATAGACCAATTTCGGGATTTTTTTTAACTTTTTCAGGCCGCAAGTCAAATTTGACTACAAATTGCATCGAAATTTCTTTTTATACCCTTGCAGAGGGTATATTTAAATTGTCACGATGTTTGTAACGCAGAGAAGGAAGCATCTCCTTCCACATAAAGTATATATATTCTTGATTAGCATGACATCTGTCCGTCTGTTTCTAGGCTATCTCCTCCCTCATTTTTTTTTAAAGCTATCTTAACCAAACTTTGCAAAAAGTCTTTAAATACAAATAGGCTGCTCATTTGTCGGAATTGGCCGAATCGGTTGACTATATCATATAGCTGCCATAGGAACGATCGGTCCAAAAACTAGTTCTAGTGAGAAAAACTTTTTTGTTTTCCATCGCAGCGTCACCATTTGTGGTATATATTAGTTTTATATGCTTCCACACAATTCCGAAAAAATTGATCAAAATCGGATGACTATAGCATATAGCTGCCATATAAACGGTCGAACCAAAAAGTAGTTCTAGTGAGAAAAACTTTTTTGTTTTCCATTGCAGCGTCACCAATCCTGGTATACATAAGTTTTACATGCTTCCACATTATTCTAGAAAAATTGATCAAAATCGGATGACTATAGCATATAGCTGCCATATAAACGATCGGTCCAAAAACTAGTTCTAGTGAGAAAAACTTTTTTGTTTTCCATCGCAGCGTCACCAATCGTAGTATATATTCGTTTTATATGCTTTCACATAATGCTAGAAAAATTGATCAAAATCGGATGACTATAGCATATAGCTGCCATATAAACGGTCGGTCCAAAAACTAGTTTTAGTGGGAAAAACTTTTTTGTTTTTGATCGTTTCGTCACCAATCGTGGTATATATTAGTTTTATATACTTCCACACAATTCTGGAAAAATTTATCAAAATCGGATGACTATATCATATAGCTGCCATGGGAACGATCGGATAATGGGTTGCTATTCAAATGGTTTGATCAAAGCGACTTATGTGCCCCACATAAAATTGTTTAAATTTTCCCTTTATACCTTTTAAAATAATAAAACTAATTTAATTATTTTTACAATTTTTGGGCTGCTTTTAAAAGCGAGTTGGCAGGGCCATACTTATTTTAGACCGCTTTAGCGGACTCTGAAAACTCCCCTTAAGCCACAGGAAACCAAAATTGGATGAGAAACTACTGCCTTCCATTAATCCAACTAAATTCTGTTATATGTAAAAAACAAATAATTTGATAATGCACTACGATTTTCCGAGAGCCTGAGAACTAAAAAAAAAAAGGCGATAAACCAGTTAGATCGATAGAAGTGAGTAGCAGCAGCAGCAGCAGATTGTGAGTCATGACTAGCCACGAGCCAACCAAACTGCGCCCACGCGGCAAAGAGGGCAAACTCGTTTGTCCAGGCTGCCAACTTTTACCCACAAAAAAAAATACAAAAATTACTCAAAAAAAAAAAAAACGCATCCCATTGCAAGATCGTGGCCTTCTCTTCTCTGTATTGTTGCATGACCTCCTTAGGGCGTAACTGTGCTTAAGCATTGAGACGACGACTGAGACTCTACCATCACAAGCCGCCTGATTTATTTGTAATTTACTCTGACTGACGCCTCTCGGAATTGTCCATCCAACTTGTTTCCCAGCCGCCCGTTTTTTTTTTTTTTTTTTTTTTTTTTTTTTTGCATAATGAGTGCACCTCCACCACCCTCCCTCCTTCCTGCCCACTGCGCTCTCTTATTGCTCCGTGATGTCCACAGGGCTCGTCGTGTTGTTGTATCTTTTGTAATTCAGTTCGTTGTTTTGGGATTGCTCAACATTTCGGCTGCACAAAAGGCGTTATAACATTTTCATTTTCCATGGTTGCAGTTGCAGTTTTTCATTTTTGGTCACACTTTCACACGATCTCATTAGAATTTTTGATTGAGCGCAATTAAAACCAACTAAGCAGAGGTGGGTGGAGGAGGAGGGCCACAGCAGCAGATCTGAATCTACATACTAAATAGAGTGAATGTCGCCGCGTCTGTCGTGCAATTCGCTTCAATTGAAATGAATTAATTGAAAATTTCATATTGCAGACGACATGCATATGCAATTTCATATATATATATATATAGGGGGAGGGATGTGCAAGCCAATTTACATGTGAAAATAAAAAATCAACTTAATTGGGCCATAAATGTTAGACTGCAAAATATTGCAATTTGTTCTTAAAATTGCACCAAATCTACAGAACATTATTATAAACTTGAGTCTTAACAGTTTAAACAGTTTTAGGTCTTATTCAAATACTTATGATCTAAAATAGGTTGAGAAAATCGAAGGAGGACCTATTGTAACTCAGTTGCTGGTGGAGATATAAGCATATGATTTTTATTGTAGCCTTACTACTTCCCCAAGATCCTTTATACATAGATGGAGTAAAGCAAATTAAACTTTTAAAATTTTGCTTTTACGTAGGTTGCTATATATATTTCTGGCCTAATAAGGAAAACGCGAATATTTATGATCAAAAATGGTTTTATTGTTGTTCAAAGTATTCTCCAGCAAGATTTATACACTTTTGCATGCGCTCAAACCAATTGTCGAAGCACTTTTTCCACTCCGATTGAGACACCTCCAAAACATGGTTTTTGAACTCCTTCAACCAGCATCTTCTGGCGACGAAAATCGTTGACCACGCATTTTTCACTTGATGTGCGGGAATAAAATGAAGTCATTGGGTGCCAAGTCAGGGCTGTACGGCGAATGACCCATCAATTCGACGTTTTGGGCGCTGGTGAGAGCTCGCATTGTCATGGTGCACAATGATCTGTCTTCTCTTGTTCGTTTTTCGAATTTCTTCGAAGACTTCAGGCAAACAAATTGTGGTGTACCACTCAGAATTGACCGTCCTACGTTGCTCAAGCGGAACAGTCGCCACATGACCAGTTTTACCGAAGAAACAGGCGACCATTGGCTTCGAAGTGGTTCTTCCACGAACGACTTTCGTTGGATTTGGCTCGTTTTCGAAGACCCACACGGTCGATTGCTGTTTTGTTTTGGGCTCATAAGCATAGATCCATGATTCGTCACCTGTGACGATCTTATAAATGTCTTTTGAAACACCGCGATTAAATTTTTTCAAAATTTCTTTGCACCAATCCACACGAGCCTTTTTTTGAGCGATTGTCAAATTGTGCGGGATCCAACAAGAACAAACCTTTTTTACGCCCAGGTGTTCATGCAATATCGAATGTATGCTGGTGGAAGAAATGCCCCAGGATGCCTCTATCTCACGGTATGTCACATGACGATCTTGCATTATCAGTTCACGCACGGCATCAATGTTTCGACTGTTTTTGGACGACCTTCACGACCTTCGTCTTCGAGCGAGCGTCGCCCGCGATTGAATTCATTAAACCAATTTTTCACATTGCTATAGGATGGTGCTTCATCGCCATACAAAGATTTAAGTTCATCGTTGCACTGTTGTCGTGATAATCCACGTCGAAAGTTGTGAAAAATGATTGCACGAAAATGTTCACGAGTTAATTCCATTTTTCTGCCGAGGCAAGTTTTTGATTAATCGTTAATCGATATGAAACGTGGTCACACATGAAAGAGTTGTATGGAGCTTTTATCGATAAAAGTCCAAACTTTTTTTGGAAAAAGGCCAATTGGTCCTAAAATGGCTAGAAGTGACCTAGGCCAGAAACTTAAATAGCAACCCACGTACATAATACTGTTTCAAGAGCCTACCCTGTCCTATCATAAGCAAACTATTTACTGTTTAAGGCCTTATAGATGGCATAATAATTTAGTTTTGCACTTCATATAAATAAGACAGCTTTCAGAGCTTTTCAAAAGTGTTTCTATTCATATGAAGTATCATGCCGAAATACTTGTTCTTTATTGTTTTGCATAGATTACGACCTCTATTATAAGACTACTTGCAAGTATGGCCCTTTTATACGGTCATAAAAGAATGTTCTATGATGATTTAACACTACAAACAAAATTCCTAACCTTAAAAATGCCGCAACACCGCCAAAAATAGTGCTACATAAATGAGCATTTTCTTTATGGATAGATTGGAACCCTTAATATAGGACTACGTTCAAAGAAAAATTGATTTAAGGCCGTAAATAATTTTTTAAGAATTTTTAAAGCGCGTAAAAAAATTTCAAAAAAATATGGACCCATTTTAAATTTGTCGTATAACGGCCAAAAATAGAGCTAAGCTTATGTTCTTTGTTGTTTTGGATAGGTTATGACCTTAATTATAAGACTACGTACAAGTGTGGCCCTTTATACGGTCATAAGAGAAAGAATACAACAAATTCCTAACCTTAAAAATGTCGTAACTTCGCCAGAAATAGTGCTACTTAAATGAGCATTTACTTTTTGGATAGATTGGAACCCTTACTATAGGACTACGTTCAAAGAAAAATTAAAATATTTGTTTAAAATTCAAACTGTAAGCTTGACTACATCTCACGGATTAAAAGTATTAAGTAAAGGATAAGATCGTTTCATATTTTAACAAACTTAATCTTTTTGATTGATAAATGTGTGGGGTTGGTCCTAAAATATATGCATTGAAAATGTAAATGTGAATGGAATTGGCTTATGCATATAAGAGAATGATGGTCACAAATTGACTTTAATGTGCCTTAAAAAAAAAACTAAGCAATTGGCTGCCGCCTTCCTGCCGCCGGGTTCCACATGGCAATAAATTGCAATTGCAATTCTGCTACGCTGCTGCTTCTTCTTTCCTCTCTGAGGGTGGGTGGGGGTCTGTAGAGTTAATGCCTAGTTCTAAAGAGTTCAAAGTGCGGTCACTAAGTGACTATGTGACTGGGTGACTTCTCTTCTCCAATATGTAACATGTGTGGTGTGGCGGTGGTTGGGCCAAGCAGATGTGGTTTATTTTTAAACAGAGCGTCGCACCGCATATTGAAAATGCCACTTCATATTATTTTTTCATCCACCAGGCAACAAGTTGCAGCAGTCAGAAAACCCGATCATACCACACAAACATATTGTCTGGGCCCTTCTTTTGTAGACCAAACCTGAAAAGCCATAAAAAAAAAAAAAAGCTTGTGGGCGACAGAGAGAGAGAGAGAGAGAGTTGACAGTGTGTGTGTGTGTGTGTTTGTGAGAGGGAATCATAAAAGGCGATTTAATTTCTCGCATACAAAGTAAAGCGCACTGAACGTGGTCCAAGTGTATAGAGGGTGTTCTTTTTTGAGGTGGTCCTTTTTAGTATTATAAGAGCCATGTTTAGAAACAAGATCTAGTGCCTAAGGAGGGAGGTCTGTTTTTCTTTAAAACTTTTATACCTCCGGTCACCTTCACCAGCTATTCCGTTCGGATTCGCAAATTTAAAAGCACACAATCCTAGAGATTAAGAGAAGCTCTGGTTGGCCCGATCAGCTGACATATAAACCTCCCACCCAGACACCCGCTACCTTAACTCTCCCGCTCTCTCTCTCTTTGAACAAAGCGCGCGCGCAGCATAAGCAACATTTTTTGTCCATTGTTGTTGTAGTTGCTGTTTGTGTTGTTTTATTTTTTCAGGGGAAGCCGAGCGACACTCGTTGCTTTCGTTTGCTTGGCGCGCATTCAAAAGATAGCTTCAGCTTCGGCTTCGGCTCTTGCGGGCCTGGCCAGATATGAGACCGTGGGAAAGAACAACCAAAAGACGTGTTGTATACACACACACACACACAATACACATGGCCAATGCTCAATGCTCGCCTCGCCTCTTAGTCTGTTTTTAGTTTACATTTTGTTTGCTCATTCGCTTCGCATGTTTTTTTTTTTTTTTTCTTGCTGCTTATGCCGCAGGCGCAGCAGTAGTGCGCCTGCCTGACAGAGAGCAGAGCGAGGCAG
This sequence comes from Lordiphosa mommai, assembly GCA_018904225.1. Lineage (NCBI taxonomy): Eukaryota > Metazoa > Arthropoda > Insecta > Diptera > Drosophilidae > Lordiphosa > Lordiphosa mommai. The sequence goes on along the minus strand of JAEIFT010000020.1, from coordinate 1,099,597 downwards.
CGGTAAGTATTCCTCCCGACCAACATTAAGCGGCGTTTTTGCTTTGTGTGGCTCCTTCGTCTGACAACCACTTTTTTTTTTATTATTGTTGTTGTTGTTGTTTTTTTTTTTACTTCATTCCTCTTCAGTAGTGGTTGCTGTTGTTGTTGTTATAAACGTTTTCGTTTATTGAAGCATTTTATGATGTTGCCATAAATCTGTTTATGCACTTCATTGCACACATGCACACCAAGTATGTGAGGGGGAGAGAAAGAGATAGATAGAGAGAGAGAGAGAGTGTGTGTGTAGGCGAGAGAAACGACTCAATGACAACAGATGCGTTTTAGGGTGACCCTTTGATCAAACTCATATGTCAAACAACAACAACCACAAGAAAGAGCTGAATAAATCTGTTTATTGCCGGCTACTGAGTGTGTGTGTATTCGTATGCCCGGCCTATGTCTCAATCAATCGATATTGAATCGGCTAGAAACCGATTATAAACCGTGTTGTATAAATGTCCATTTTAAAAGCGTACTGTGGATACTCTACAAATGAGTTGGTATTATAAGATGATCAGCGAACGGTCACACTGTTGCCCGAGTGATTGAGAGAACTGAAGCTGAGCCGACACAAACGTGTATTGAGTGAAAAGACTCTCCCAACTTAACTCTCCATGTTTTTCCACCAAGTCGTGTTCAGCTATATTTTAGCAGGGATTCAAACCGAATCGAATTTCGGTTCCGGTTCTGGTTCTGGTACATACCAAAACTAATGTTTTGGTAAAAGGTTCTGTTTAGGTTCTAGTTAATTTCGGTATTCTGTTCCGTACCGGTACAATTTAAAAATCATTTAATCCGAAGATATAATAGAACGAGTAGCGACCTACACAACAGAATGTAGTAATAAAGAAGAAAAATTAAGCATAATAAACTTTACTCCAGAAAACAAATATCCTAATAATACTTGTATAACTGGAAGAGCAAGAAGATCTTTTGATATCTGATGGAATGTTTTATACAATGTTTTTTCAGATAACGCTACCGATCACAATCACAATTGAACCCTGCTGTTAGGTTAAGTTCATTTGGGCCAATTATTAATTCGTTCCCTTTGTAAATGCAAAAATTTATCGAACCAAAATAGATGCAAAGAAATAAGATGAAATTGTTATTTTTATTGAAAATTTCAGTATATACCAGATGGTCCCTTAACCTAACATTTGTAAGTTTTTGCTAACGTTTACCCTGAGGAAATCCCTGATTGAAGTAATAAAACTGAAATAACAAAAAAAAAACACTCAGAACCGAAACTGAACCGGTTCAATGTTTCGGTTCTTTTCGATAATTTTGGTTCCAAAAATAAAATTTCCGAAATACTGGTTTTTAAAAAAATAAATAATAAGGGTTCCGGTTACGGTTCGGGATTTGAGTTTCAATCGGTTCTTTTCGATATACGGTTCCGGTTCGGGTTGCAGTTTGACACCACGTATTTTAGCCTTACGAAACCTGAAATAAATAAGTATTTAATTGACTTTGAACCCAGTATTTCTACATACCCTTGTTCCACTTAATGAACCACATGTCGTAATTATTGCCCAATTGTGCTTTAAGTCAAGTTTTAGGTTATTCGTATAAAAACTACATGTTTCTTCCTGAAACTTGACAAAATCCATACTTATTGAGCGTCTACGTCGCTCAAAGAAACGACAGTTTCAATATTATAGCATTGATCGTTTGGACTGTGCGTTGATTTGTCAATCAGTCAGTCAGTCGTTGTTCCTAGAATTTATTACCCAGTCTTACCTCTATTTCTTATTAGCGTCCTATGCTTAAAGAAAGGACTCTTTCAATATTTATGCTCTAGTATACCATTAACCTTTTGGACTGTGCGTTGATTTGCCAATCAGTCAGTCAGTCGTTGTCGACTCTTTCAGTCAGTCGAAAGGACTCTTTCAATATTTATGCTCTAGTATTCCATTTACCGTTTCGACTGTGCGTTGATTTGTCAATCAGTCAGTCAGTCGTTGTTCCTAGAATTTATTACCCAGTCTTACCTCTACTTCTTATTAGCGTCAAAGAAAGGACTCTTTCATTATTTATGCTCTAGTATACCAGTAACCGTTTGTTCTGTGCGTTGATTTGTCATCTTACCTTAATTTCATATCAATTCTTCTTTTTCTCATTCCAGGTTTCGAGGGTAAAAACTGTGAACAGAATATCGATGATTGTCCTGGCAATCTGTGTCAGAATGGCGGCACCTGTGTGGATGGCATTAACGAGTACCGTTGCAATTGTCCACCCAGCCTCACCGGACTCAACTGTGAGGTGGATGTGGATGAGTGTGCTATGCGTCCGTCGGTCTGTCAGAATGGTGCCACCTGCACAAATACCCACGGTTCGTACAGTTGCATCTGTGTCAATGGTTGGGCCGGTGCCGATTGCAGCGATAATATCGATGATTGTGTTCAGGCTGCTTGCTTCAATGGTGCCACCTGTATCGATGGTGTGGGCAGCTTCTATTGTCGCTGTACACCGGGGAAGACGGGACTATTGTGTCACTTGGAGGATGCCTGCACATCGAACCCGTGTCATGCGGATGCCTTATGCGATACCAGTCCCATTAATGGTTCCTATGCCTGTTCCTGTGCCACTGGCTACAAGGGTGTGGATTGCTCGGAGGATATAGATGAATGTGATCAGGGTTCACCGTGCGAACACAATGGTATATGCGTAAATACGCCCGGTAGTTTCATGTGCAATTGCTCTCAAGGTTTCACCGGACCCAGATGTGAGACGAATATCAATGAATGTGAATCGCATCCTTGCCAGAATGAGGGCAGCTGTTTGGATGATCCCGGCACTTTTCGTTGTGTCTGCATGCCCGGATTTACGGGTACCCAATGTGAGATCGATATAGATGAATGCCAGTCGAGTCCCTGCCTCAATGAGGGTAAATGTCACGACAAGATCAATGGATTCAAATGCAGTTGTGCCCTGGGCTTTACGGGCTCCCGTTGTCAAACCAATATCGATGACTGCCAATCGCAACCGTGTCGTAATCGTGGCATCTGTCATGATTCCATAGCCGGCTATAGCTGTGAGTGTCCGCCGGGTTATACGGGTGCCAGCTGTGAGATCAATATCAATGACTGTGACTCCAATCCCTGTCATCGCGGCAAGTGCATAGATGGGGATAATAGCTTCAAGTGCGTTTGTGATCCCGGCTATACGGGTTATTTGTGCCAAAAGCAAATCAACGAATGTGAATCGAATCCCTGTCAGTTTGGCGGACAGTGCGTGGATCGTTTGGGCAGCTATCTGTGTCACTGCCTGCCCGGCACTAGCGGCAAAAATTGTGAGATCAATGTCAACGAGTGTCACAGTAATCCCTGCAATAATGGCGCCTCCTGCATCGATGGCATCAATTCGTATAGCTGTCAGTGTGTACCCGGTTTTATGGGTCAACACTGTGAACAGAATGTGGATGAATGTGCCTCGAATCCTTGTGCCAATGGTGGGGTATGCATGGATCTGGTGAATGGCTATAAATGTGAGTGTCCACGGGGATTCTATGATGCCAAATGTTTAAGCGATGTGGATGAATGTGCCTCCAGTCCCTGCATCAATGAGGGACGCTGTGAGGATGGCATCAATGAGTTCATTTGCCATTGCCCACCCGGCTATGAGGGTAAACGCTGTGAACTGGATATGGATGAGTGCAAGAGTAATCCCTGTCAGCATGGTGGCACCTGTTTTGATAAGCTCAATGCCTTCAGTTGTCAGTGTATGCCCGGTTATACGGGTGAGAAGTGTGAAACAAATATTGATGATTGCCTGAGTAATCCCTGTGCCTATGGTGGCACCTGCATAGACAAGGTCAATGGCTTCAAGTGTGTGTGCAAGGTACCCTATTCGGGTCACAATTGCAGCACCAAACTGGATCCGTGTGCCAAAAACTTTTGCCGTAATGAAGCCAAGTGTACGCCTAGTTTTAATTTCCTGGATTTCTCCTGCACCTGTAAACTGGGCTATACGGGACGCTTTTGCGCTGAGGATATAGATGAGTGCGCACTGAGTTCACCGTGTCGCAATGGGGCCAGCTGTTTGAATATACCCGGCTCGTATCGCTGTTTGTGTACCAAGGGTTATGAGGGACGTGACTGTGCGGTGAATACGGATGATTGTGCCTCATTTCCCTGCCAGAATGGAGGCACCTGTCTGGATGGTATAGGTGACTACAGTTGCCTCTGTGTGGATGGCTTTGAGGGTAAACACTGTGAAACGGATATAAACGAATGCCTGAGTCAACCCTGTCAAAATGGAGCCACCTGTCATCAGTATGTGAATAGTTATACCTGCACCTGCCCCTTGGGTTTCAGTGGCATCAATTGTCAGACCAATGATGAGGATTGCACCGAGAGTAGCTGTCTAAATGGTGGCAGTTGTCTGGATGGCATCAATGGCTACAATTGTAGCTGCCTAGCCGGTTACAGCGGAGCAAATTGCCAGTACAAGTTGAACAAATGTGACTCCCAACCCTGTCAGAATGGTGGCACTTGTCATGAACAGCGCGAGGAGTATACCTGTCATTGTCCCAGTGGTTTTACGGGCAAACAATGTTCCGACTATGTGGATTGGTGTAGTCAATCGCCTTGCGAGAATGGTGCCACTTGCTCCCAGCTCAAGCATTTGTTTAGCTGCAAATGTTCGTCGGGTTGGACGGGTAAGCTGTGTGATGTACAGACCATTAGCTGTCAGGATGCTGCCGAGCGCAAGGGACTAAGCCAGCGACAGTTGTGTAATAATGGCACCTGCCAGAATCATTTGAATAGTCACATCTGTCACTGCTCTCAGGGTTATACGGGCAGCTATTGTCAACAGGAGATCGATGAGTGTAATTCACAGCCCTGTTTCAATGGCGGTACCTGTAGGGATTTGATTGGTGCCTATGAGTGTGTTTGTGGCCAAGGGTTTCAGGGACAAAACTGTGAACTCAATATCGATGATTGTGCACCAAATCCCTGCCAGAATGGTGGTACCTGTCATGATCTGGTGCAAGGTTTCAGCTGTAGCTGTCCTCCTGGTACTTTGGGCATTATATGTGAACTAAATCAGGATGATTGTGTGCCCGGAGCTTGTCACAACAATGGCAGTTGTCTGGATCGTGTGGGTGGCTTTGAATGTCAGTGTCCACCTGGTTTTGTGGGCGTACGCTGTGAGGGTGATATCAATGAGTGCCTAAGTAATCCCTGCTCCAATGCTGGCACTTTGGATTGTGTACAATTGGTGAATAATTTTCATTGCAATTGTCGTGCCGGTTATATGGGACGTCACTGTGAACATAAGGCTGACTTTTGTGCCTTGTCGCCCTGTTTGAATGGCGGTCAGTGTAGCACCAAACAGAGTGGACATCATTGTCTCTGTGCCGAGGGTTATTATGGTAAAAATTGTGAAATAAGTGCACAATATTGTGATTCAAATCCTTGTCAAGTGGGCAACTGTGTCATGGATGAGGATGCCTCGTTGGGTTATCGTTGTGAGTGTCCACGTGGTGCCCAGGGTGATCACTGTGAATTGGATACCTTGGATGAATGTCAACCCAATCCCTGTTTACAGGGTGCTGCCTGTGATAATTTACTCAGTGATTTTGATTGTTTGTGTCCGGCCAAATGGACGGGTAAACGTTGTGAAATCTATGATCTCAGTTATCCGGGCTGGAGTGGTTCCAGTAATAGATATTCACAGGATTTGATACAACAGCGTGCCATGTGCACGAAACGTGGTTGCGAAGAGAAACAGGGTGATGGTGTATGTAATCCGGAATGTAATAGCTATGCCTGTAATTTTGATGGCAATGATTGTTCTTTGGGTCTCAATCCCTGGGCCAATTGTACGGATCCCACATGTCGTGGTGTGTTCATGAATGGCATCTGCGATGAGAAATGTAATCTGGCTGCCTGCCTCTATGATGGACGCGACTGTGAACAGAAACTGAAGCGTTGTAATATTGTCTATGATGCGTATTGTCAGAAGCATTATGGTGATGGTTACTGTGATTATGGCTGTAATAATGCGGAATGCAGTTGGGATGGTCTGGACTGTGAGAAGGAGGATCAGTCTGCGCCTCAGCTAGCCGAGGGTGCTTTATCGGTGGTCATGATTATGGATGAGTTGACTTTTAAGTTGCAACAGGCTCAGTTTTTGCGTGAAATGAGTCATATATTACGCACCACCGTGCGCATGAAGAAGGATTCTTTGGGCAATGATATGATACTCACCTGGAAGGGCTCCTCACCGCTACCCGATATACAAGATACCGAATTTGCGCGTAAACATAATATCTTGTTTACCCAACGTAATGGTCAGACGGGCATACAAATCTTTTTGGAAATTGATAATCGCAAGTGTACGGAATGCTTCAATAGGGCAGCCGAAGCTGCTGACTTTCTAGCCGCCACAGCGGCCAAGCATACGTTGATCAACAACTATCCCATTTACAAGGTACGTGGTGTACAATCTCCAGGCGATGGTGAGGGTAATGAATCGCCCGCAAATGTTAAATATGTCATCACGGGCATTATATTGGTCATCATAGCCATTGCCTTCTTTGGCATGGTCTTGAGTACGCAACGTAAGCGTGCTCATGGTGTTACCTGGTTCCCGGAAGGTTTTCGTGCACCCGCAGCTGCCGTTATATCGCGACGTCGTCGTGATCCCCATGGCCAGGAAATGCGTAATCTGAACAAACAGGTGGCTCTGCAACAGCAACAGGGTGGTGTGGGTGTGGGTATGGGTCAGGCGGGTTCACATTGGTCGGACGATGAATCGGATATGCCGCAACCCAAGCGTCAGCGTTCGGAACAACTGTCAGTGGGTGGTCTGGGACAAAATGGTGGCTATGCCAGTGATCATACCATTATTTCGGAATACGAGGAAGCCGATCCGCGCGTGTGGTCCCAGGCTCATTTGGATGTGGCCGATGTGAGGGCCATCATGACACCACCCGCTCATCAGGATGGTCTGAAAAATGATGTCGATGCACGTGGTCCCTGTGGTCTGACCCCTCTCATGTTGGCTGCCGTACGTGGCGGTGGCTTGGATTCGGGTGAAGATATTGAAAATAATGAGGATAGCACCGCTCAGGTTATATCCGATCTGTTGGCTCAGGGTGCCGAACTGAATGCCACCATGGATAAAACGGGCGAAACCTCACTGCATCTGGCCGCACGCTATGCCCGTGCGGATGCGGCCAAACGTCTGCTGGATGCCGGTGCCGATGCCAATTGTCAGGATAATACCGGACGTACGCCTCTCCATGCGGCTGTGGCCGCCGATGCCATGGGTGTATTCCAAATCCTGTTGAGAAATCGTGCCACCAATTTGAATGCACGCATGCATGATGGTACCACCCCCTTGATATTGGCCGCCCGCTTGGCCATTGAGGGCATGGTGGAGGATCTCATTACAGCCGATGCGGATATCAATGCGGCCGACAATTCGGGCAAAACTGCTTTACATTGGGCCGCTGCGGTTAATAATACCGAGGCTGTTAACATTCTGCTCATGCATCATGCCAATCGTGATGCCCAGGATGATAAGGATGAGACCCCTTTATTTTTGGCCGCACGCGAGGGTAGCTACGAGGCCTGCAAAGCTTTGCTCGATAACTTTGCCAATCGTGAGATTACCGATCATATGGATCGTCTGCCACGTGATGTGGCCAGTGAGCGTTTACATCACGATATTGTACGTTTATTGGATGAACATGTACCACGATCACCACAAATGCTGAGCATGACACCCCAGGCTATGATCAGTTCCCCACCACCGGGTCAGCAGGCTCAATTGATTACCCAGCCCACGGTTATCACGGGCGGTGGTGCAGGCGGTGGTAATGGCAAACAGAGTAATCAAACGGCCAAACAGAAGGCCGCCAAAAAGGCCAAACTCATTGAGGGTAGTCCCGATAATCTGCTCGATGGCAATGCCTTGGTGGGGGGTGCCGGTAGTTTGCGTCGCAAGGCTAGCTCAAAAAAGGCCAATGCGGCTTCAAAAAAGGCCCTGCTGAATGGAGGCGGCGGCAACGGCGGATTGAATGCCCAACAAATGATGAGCGGTGTACCGCAACAGGGTGCTCCACTAGCGGTACAAGTGCCGCCCACAGCGGCAGAACAACAAATGGACTCATCATCACCGGCAGCAGCCAATCTGGCGAGTCCCTACGACACCAATTCCATGTACTCGAATGCCATGGCAGCACCACTGAATGCCAGCAACGGCACAAAACAGCCACCGAGCTATGAGGATTGCATTAAGGTGAGTAATCAAAAAGAAAACTTGATGAATATATATATAAGACTAGCATATAACCCGGTGCGCTTTAAAAAACTTTATCCTATTTAATTGGCCCATAGAGCTTTCAAACCAAATTTAAGTCATATCAGCTAAGTCATACCCCGCATCCATATTCCGACCTTTGCAGTGAACTTCCCGAAATAAAAAAACACGTGTTTCCATTTATTCTGACCCTAGAGCTTACAAATCGAATTTTATTCGGATCGGCTCACAAATAGCTATTGTTACTAAACCGAAATCCGCCTGTGGTCGGAAATTCCACCACCGAGAAATCAAATGTCTAATTATTTTCTATAATGTGTTCACAAACCGATTTTGAAGCCAATCGGTTTAAAAATACGTTTTACCATATAGAATTTTCCGGGCATTTCCCCACTTTAGGGGCGAATTTTCCAACATCGGAAAATTGTATGTCAACTTATTTTTCATACTATCCCTACAAACCGAGTTTGAAGTCAATCGGTTGAAAAATAGTGTTTTCCATATAGAATTTTCCGACCATTTTCCTTGTGGGTGGATTTTCCGAAATCTGGGAAACAGGTGTCCAATTATTTCGCTTTCTTTACTTACAAACCAAATTTCAAGTCAATCGGATGAAAAACAAAATTTTACCCATAGTAGCTTTTCCGGGAGTTTTCCAAAACCCCGCCTTAGTGCCCACTTTCAACTCATACGGAAAGTTCTGTGAAAATTTCAGCTTTCTAGCTCTCATGGTGAATTTGTGATAACCTATCGATAAACTCAACCGAAACGGTTTTTGGTTTGGAACAACGGTTATAATCTTGCTTCGGCTTACGAGCACAAATAAGCGTGCTAAGTTCGTTACGTTTTTGTTCGGTTCGGTTCAGATCGGGTTTGCATCTCTTATAAATATCTTTAATATTCCTTCGAATTAAAAACGAAATGCAGGCTATTCGTCCTAATTTTTGTTCACTATTATTAAAGTCGTGCGTGTCGGGACGTGTCGTGTTTCCGTCCGTCCGTCTGTCTGTTTCTACGCGAACTTGTTCCTCAGTTTTAAAGCTATCGAGCTAAAATTTTTCGCAGAGTCGTCTTTTTACTGCACGCGCCAATATGTCGGAACCGGCCGGATCGGATGACTATATTATATAGCTGCCATAGGAACAATCGGTCTAAGAACTAGTTCTTGTGGGAAAAACTTTTTTGTTATCCATCGTAGCGTCTCCAATCGTGGTATATATTAGTTTTATATGCTTTCACACAATTCTGGAAAAATTTATCAAAATCGGATGACTATAGCATATAGCTGCCATATAAACGGTCGGTCCAAAAACTAGTTCTAGTGGGAAAAACTTTTTGTTTTTTCATCGTAGCGTCACCTATGGTGGTATATATTAGTTTTATATGCTTCCACACAATTCCGAAAAAATTTATCAAAATCGGATGACTATAGCATATAGCTGTCATATAAACGGTCGGTCCAAAAACTAGTTCTAGTGGGAAAAACTTTTTTGTTTTAAATCGTAGCGTCGCTTATCGTGGTATATATTAGTTTTATAAGCTTTCACACAATTCTGGGAAAATTGATAAAAATCGGATGACTATAGCATATAGCTGCCATAGGAACGATCGGTCTAAAAACTAGTTTTAGTGAGAAAAACTTGTTTGTTATCAATTGTAGCACCTTTTATTTATTTTTTAATTTCATTTAATTTTTTTTTTATCACATACTTAACCACATTTTGTTTATCCCTAATCTCCCCTTCCCTTACAGAGCGTCCAATCCCTGCAATCTCTGCAAGCCAATGGCCTGGATATGATCAAACTGGATACCTATGGCTATTCCATGGGTTCGCCATTTCAGCAGGAATTGCTCAATGGCCAAGGATTAGGTGGTGGTCTGAACGGTGGACGCAGTAGCAACACACTTTGCGGTCTAGGTGCCAGCATGCCAGGCAATAATACAGGTCATGAACAGGGTCTGAGTCCCCCCTATTCCAATCAATCGCCACCGCATTCAGTGCAAAGCAGTTTGGCCCTGTCGCCACATGCCTATCTGGGTAAGTTTTCGCTATAAGCACAACTAAAGATTCTGGTATATAACTTCTCTCTCTCTTTCACCCTAACAGGCTCTCCCTCGCCGGCCAAATCGCGACCCAGTTTGCCCACCTCACCCACTCACATACAGGCCATGCGACATGCCACCCATCAGAAGCAATTTGGTAGCAATTTGAATAGTCTATTGGGTGGCAGTCAGGGACCACAGAGTTCACCAGTGAGTTTGGGCATCATTTCACCCACGGGCAGTGATATGGGCATAATGTTGGCTCCACCACAATCCTCGAAAGGCAGTGCAATAATGCAAACGCTATCGCCACAACAACAACAGCAGCAACAACAACAACAGCAGCAGCAACAGCAGCAGCAACAACAGCAGCAGCAGCAACAGCAGCAGCAGCAACAACAGCAGCAGCAACAAGCAATTGGAGGCCTAGAATTCGGTTCAGCTGGATTGGACTTGAATGGATTTTGTGGATCTCCGGGTAAGTGGCTTAAACTAAAACCCCAAAATTTGTCACTTTTACATATTCCTTTCATTCCCCAGACTCATTTCACTCGGGTCAAATGAATCCGCCTTCGATACAAAGTTCAATGTCCGGATCCTCACCATCGACCAATATGCTATCGCCATCATCTCAGCACAATCAGCAGGCCTTCTATCAGTACCTAACACCACCCAGCCAACATTCGGGTGGACATACGCCCCAACATTTGGTGCAAACATTGGATAGCTATCCCACCCCCTCACCAGAATCGCCCGGACATTGGTCCTCCTCATCGCCACGCTCGAATTCAGATTGGTCAGAGGGTGTACAATCGCCAGCGGCGAATAATCTATACATCTCGGGTGGCCATCAGGCCAATAAGGGATCCGAGGCCATTTATATATGACCAGACGATGACAGGCTAAAAAAACTAGAACTGGGCGGGTTACGGGGTGGAGCCGGCGGGTGTGGCTCTTAAAGAGTCCCGGGGCTTTTATTTTTTTTTTTTGCGTCTCCAACTCTAATACTACATATTTTTTTTTCGAGTGTAGCCCTTAAGCTTTAATTTAAAAAAAAAAAAAAAAAAAACGAAACAATGAAACGGACAACAAACAAACAAACAGAAAAACGTAATAATTTTAGTAATTTAAATTATTTTTATAATTGTTGTACAGTGTGCGCGTTGAAATCATCTGATCTAGTATATAGCATATATATATATATATATATATATAACTCTGAGCAAGCATTTGAGTTGATTCGTAACGTCGTAGCTTCCAGTAAAACTTAAACTTAGCGCAAATTATTTTTATATAAATTGATTCCCTATAAACAAAAAACAAAAAAAACAAAAGACATCATCCAGCCTAGAACTTATATATACATATACATAAACATCGCTAGCATTAAGTGCAAACTATGTTTTATCCATTAAGTTTTATCAAATTTTAACCCTAGTTTCGCAACTGAATTGCTTATAACAAAAACAACTTTTTTTTTTACCCATGACTATTTTATTATTATTTTTTTTTTTACACATTTTACACTGTAAAAAGATTCTCATAATTTGTTGGATTTAATAAGAACCTACAAAATTGTAAAAGCAACAACAAATTTCACTGCAAAAAAAAAATAAACCTAAATTAAGCAAAATTCCCAGCCAACTTTTTTACATATATTTATAAGGCACAACCACAAAAAACAAAAAAAACACTATGCTTAAGTTTTTATGTAGAACTATAGAAATATATATATATATGTATTTTTTTCAAAAAAAATATGCAACAAACTTTTTTGTATGTTGTTTTGCTTTCACAAGTTTTTTTTTCCCCCCCCAATTTGTGTGTGTAAATTGTAAAAATTTTTTTTTTATGTTTTCTCTTGAAACTCGAAACAGCGGCAAATTTTTTTTATAAAGCAAAACACAAATTTTTTGAAATCATAAATAATAAATATTAAAATAATTATTTTACAAAAAAAAAAAAAAAAAAAAAAGAAAATGTGTATATTTTTCAAAAGCTTTTTGTTGGGTTCCTCAAAATGGATCATTAATGGACTACCCTAAGAATACTTCAGAATAGAGCCCTGCACAGGTAAACTGATTTGATTACAAAAGTCAAAACTTCATTGTATAACCCCATTGAAATGTCTTCAAACCTAGAGCACTGGAAGTGTGAGCGTTAAAGAAAAGCAAGATTGTCAAATACTTCAAGAAGTCTGGAGAAAATTCAAAACTGGAAAATTCATTAAAAAACTTTTGCACAAACACGCTGGAACACTATTTATTACACAATTCGATATATTGAGCTAGGATGGAATGACATATCTAAAATTTTCATTGAGAAAAAAACAGAAGAAGCTCGCCTAAACGATATAAATATTAATCAAATAAAGGAACTTGAAGGTGAAAATTATCCAACCATACACACGGTAATTCCACATGCACAAAATTGGAAACAAAAATGTAATTTCGACGTTAAGGACTCGGATACAATCGTCTTTGCACACATAACCATGATTCACTAAATGGGGCTATTTCTTTTCCCACCAGCAAACAAGTTCACTTTTTTTTGACAGATCAGAAAAAAAGACGTTGTAGATGAATATAAGCAGTTTATTAAAAAATATTTTACGGATCTTACCAATGAACCTATTGAAACCCTTTCTACGCCTCGCAGAAATATCTAAAATTTTTCAGGATGCGTATCGGAGGATTGTGAGGAGTCGAATGAGGAAGTCATAGAGCGGGAGATTCATAATTACATCGGTAGTTTAAATAGGCTCACGGATGACTTCGACGTTTTAAAATGGTGGGAATCAAGAAAGGACAGATTTCCAAGCCTTTTCAAAGCAAACACCGGCAATTAGCGCCTCTTCTAAAAGAACATTTTCTTAGGCAAGAAATTGAATTACTGAGAAACGATCCGCCTTAGTCACTAATAAACGTATGGTTCACGAAATAATGTTTTTAAACAATAGCCTAAAAAACAGTTTTGGAATAAAAATTTTGCATAAAATTTTAGTACTACCTATTAAAAACAATATGTAATAAAAAAAATAGAAGGCTAACATCGACTATGCCGATGTTTTAAATACCCTTGCAGTTTTTGAAAGACGCTACCATTGATAACAACAAAGTATTTCTCACTAGAACTAGTTTTTTGAGAGAAAGTTTATATGGCAGCTTTATGCTATAGTCATCCGATTTTGATAAATTTTTCCGAAATTGTGTGAAAGCATATAAAACTAATATATACCAAGATTGGTAACGCTACGATGGAAAACAAAAAAGTTTTTCTTACTAGAAATAGTTTTTTGACAGACCGCTTATATGGCAGCTATATGCTATAGTCATCCGATTTTGATAAATTTTTCCAAAATTGTGTGAAAGCATATAAAACTATTATAGACCAAGATTGGTAATGCTACGATGGAAAACAAAAAAGTTTTTCTTACTAGAACTAGTTTTTTGACAGAACGTTTATATGGCAGCTATATGCTATAGTCATCCGATTTTGATAAATTTTTCCAAAATTGTGTAAACGCATATAAAACTAATACATACCAAGATTGGTGACGCTACGATGGAAAACAAAAAATTTTTCTCATTAGAACTAGTTTTTGGACCGATCGTTCCTATGGCAGCTATATGATATAGTCATCCGATCCGGCCGATTCCGACAAATGTGCAGCGTATTTGTATTTAAAGACTTTTTGAAAAGTTTGGTCAAGATAGCTTCAAAACTGAGGGAGGAGATAGCATAGAAACAGACGGACAGAAATGAACTCAGCTCGTCATGCTGATCAAGAATATATATACTTTATGTGGTCGGAAATGCTTCCTTCACTGCGTTATAAACATTGTGACAATTTTAATATACCCTCTGCAAGGGTATAAAAACAGTAATGGTCTTTCAATATCGATTTATCGTTTTCCCAGATGTAAGAATTTTAAATCCGTGTGAGGCACAGACCCCACTCGTCCTTACTAATCGCGAATTCAAAAGCTCAAGATGGTCTAACATGGTCTTCGCTGGACGAAACACCTTTATAAATCCCTCAGTAAGCTGCTAAAACAAAAAAGTCCAATCGCGAATTCTTTAACTCAACAGCATGGTCTTAGTTTAAAGAATCCTTTATGGTTATACTTGAAAATGGGTGGATTTTTTGTTTCTCGCATTCAGAAGTACTAAGTACTAACATATTACGCATAGACAACTATTTGATTATAAATGGATAAATTTATTTATTCTAACTGATTTTACCTATAACTTAAATCAATCGAACTGATAATCAAAATAACTGAAAAGTTTGATTCAATTCGAATAAGTTGTTTGGAAAAAAATAACTAACTAAATCAAACTGAAAATGTATGAGCCTTAACTAATCAAATCAAAATTTTGTTTGGATATCTAAACCCCGTGTTAAGTATATCCATAAAGAACTCTACTTCAGAAGTTAGCTTGATACATTTAGAATATGAATTCCAAAATAGAACCTTATGGGAGAATACAAAAATGGAATTAAATTGTGAACATTTTCGTGCAATTAATTTGTACAATTTTTATACTCTGTACCGAAGGTACAAAGAGTATATTGGATTTGTGGAAATGTATGTAACAGCCAGAAGGAAGCATCTAAAACCCTATAAAGTATATATATTCTTGATCAGCATCAACAGCCGAGTCGATATAGACATGTCCGTATGAACGCTGATATCTCAGAGTTGGTAAGAGTCAGAGGTTTGTAGTGTATGGAACATATAATTCTTATACTTGCAGGCAGATCAAGTTTAGTTTTGATTTTTGCCACGCCTCCTGCCTCTCCCGCAAATTGAAAAAAACTTAATATCTTTCACAATTTTAAAGTTAGGTTGTTTGAACCTTTAAGACATATATTCTACTCATCATTGCTTATCGAGCCCCCATACAACGTTTTCCGATCAGATGAACGATGTTAGAGTTGCCACCCCGCAATTTGAATAACACCCCGAATATCCCACAATTTTGGAGTTAGGTTGTTCGAACCTTCTAGACATATATTCTACTCATCATTACTTATCGAGCCCCCATACATCGTTCTCCGATCAGATGAACGATGGTAGAGTTGCCACACCCGCAATTATGAGAAGTGAAAGGGAATCAAAAATATCCCATTAGATTGCGGTGGATCGCAGGAATCCTGTTATTCCCAGGCATGCTGCTCTTTGCCACTTTGTGGAGGTTATTGAGGTGGGATACATTTCTAGAGTCTGCTAAAGGACCATTTGTTTTTTTTTGTACATTAAATTTGCTTTATTTGCAACATTTCATTTTTCTTTTTTGTCAAATTCAACCCAGTATGGGACAGCGATAAGGTAATCCATCTTTACAGCAATATTCTCGGCCAGCTTGCAAATTGGTATTTATCCATTGATTGTGACAATTCTTGATAAACAAATAGGCGCGTTCCTTGTGACAATCGTGACCCAAAGCGGAACAAACGATGCTGGCCGAATTGGGCAGATGTTGGACAATCTACGAAGAGGAAAGAAAATTAGATCGGTTTGAAAGATTCAATTTTTCCACCCCGACACTTACCGCTTCCAAGCACTTGGTCTGACATTGTTTCCTGCCAATGGCATTGCAGGGATACGTGCGATCCAGTTCATTGTGTATTAAGGGTGTATCGGGCAAACCATTTGGTATTTGTGAGGATAAAAAGACACCACAGGTGCATGGAACTGGTGCATTGGTTGCTGGTGCTGAGACTAAGGCTAGTTCTGTTACTACCTCCGGCAAAGGAGTGGGTGGTGTGGGTAAGGTATTCGCCATTTGGACAGGGGTAGTAGTTGCAGTGGTGGTGGAGGTGGTGGTGGTACTCGAACTCTCACTGTCCACAACAATGCTGCCAATGGTGCTATCTACTTCTTCCACTAACTCTGTGGTGCTTAAAAGTGCAATTTTGGGCGTGGTATTGATAATAAACTCCACCGGAGCTAACCAATCTTCCTCCTCGGTTGTGGTCATAATTGGGCTACTCGTTGTTGTCTTTACTTTGAAACGTTTATCCTTGATATAGTTGGATTTGCCATAGAGTGATTTTTTATAAGCAAATTTGGAGGCCTCCAAAAGTTGCCAATTGAGCAGGAGCATTACCAGCAAGAGCAGACTGTTCAAGTGCAGGGAATTCGCTGGAAGAAATATATATATATATATATATATTTTGCATATATACTTAAACATCTCATTTTGACTTGACTTACCCATCTTTGTAGTTGATTTCGTTGTGTGTTGCCAATTGCTTTCGCTGCGAGCATTTTATAACAAATTTTTCACTTGACGTCTGCAGTTTCAGACTAAATTGACCTCTAAGCGTATATAAAGAGATATGTATAAAGTTCCATGAAGTTCAAGTTTAGACTACAAGTTTTTGGGTCAGGGTGGTGCTAGCTGGTCTGGCATTTTTTAACCAGCGAGCGAAAAGAACCAAATAAATTTTAGAAATAATTGCCAAATTATAAATTTTATTACAGGGAAATATAAAATTAAACTTTAAGCATAAGCATAGATCCATGATTCGTCACCTGTGACGATCTTATAAACGTCTTTTGAAACACCGCGATTATATTTTTCAAAATTTCTTCGCACCAATCCACACGAGCCTTTTTTTGAGCGATTGTTAAATTGTGCCGGATCCAACGAGAACAAACCTGTTCATGCAATATCGAATGTATGCTGGTGGAAGAAATGCCCAGGGATGCCTCTATCTCACGGTATGTCACATGACGATCTTGCATTATCAGTTCACGCACGGCATCAATGTTTTCTGGCACAACGACTGTTTTTGGACGACCTTCACGACCTTCGTCTTCGAGCGAGCGTCGCCCGCGATTGAATTCATTACACCAATTACACTAGTTTACAGCGAAAAAGACCCATTGAAGCCATTATTTTTTAATGATGTATTTTGGAATGCTGAACTCAAAAATGAATTTCAAAAAATTTTGTATGGATACGTTTTTGAGTTAGAATTTTTTTTTAGTTTTTCGGAAGGTACCCATACCTTTTAAGCCATATCTCGAGTTACAAACTTTAGCTGAAGTCAAGCAAGGGATTAATCAAAAGGTTATGAAATTTCCAATAATCTAGTCAAAGAACATTTTCCAATCGGTTTAGTAGTTTAAAAGTAAGAAGCAAAAATATTTCGAAAAAATGATTTTTTTCTCAAAAACGTGAAAAATTTGATTTTCTAAAATCTGTAAATGGTTGAAAATAAAAATCAAAAAATTGTTTTTTCTTTTATTCTTACAAATTGCCCTATTACGAAGAAAATAAGGCGTTGATGACGAAAATCGGTGGATAAATAGCGAAGTTGTAAGCAATTGTGTGGAAAAACTAGGGGTCAAATTTGACTATTTTACGTGTTCATTAAAAAAATTTTTTTTTTAACTTTGCTTTTTGCTCAATGTAATAGTTTCAGTAGAAGCCAAATCACAGAAAAAATTAAGAGCAAGGCCAAAAACGAAGAAAAATAAAAATATTTTTTAATAAATACATAAAACAATGAAATTTGACTGTTTGTACTTGTACTCAATTGCTCACAGCTCCTTTATTTATCCATAGATATTCTTTACCAATGCCTTATTTTCTTCGTAGAAGTGCTATTCGTAAGAACAAAAGAAAAAAACAATTTATTTTTATCAGTTTCAACCTTTTACAGATTTTAGGAAAACAAAATTTGCACGTTTTTGAGAAAAAAATCGATTTTTTCGAAATATTTTTGCTTGTAGCATTTTAACTACTAAACCGATTCGAAAATGATCTTCAACTAGATTATTGCAAATTGCATACCCTTCAGATTAATACCTTGCTTGACGACATCTAAAGTTTCTATCTCGAGATATGTCATAAAATGTAACGGTACCTACCGAAAAAACTAAAAAAAATTCTAACTCAAAAACGTATCCATACAAAAATTTTTGAATTTAATTTTTGAGCTCAGCATTTCAAAGTACATCATTAAAAAATAACAGTTATAATGGGTCTTTATTATTTTTTTTTTTATAAACTAGTGTAATCGTTAATCGATATCAAACGTGGTCACACATAAAAGAGTTGTATGAAGCTTTTATCGATAATAGTCCAAAATTTTGTTGGGAAAAGGCCAATTGCGGCTAAAATAGCTAGAAGTGACCTAGGCCAGAAACTTAAATAGCAGCCCACCTTTATTGTCTTCTTATAACCAATGCAGGTAGGTCAGTTTAGTAAATACAAATAACAAACAAGTATGAAAGTCGGTCAAGCCCGACTGTAATATACTCTGTACCATTTTGGATATAACTGATAACACAAACTTATTTGTTTTCCTTATAACTCGAATATCGTTAATTTGATCTGAAAAAGGTGTTTGGTGGAATGATAGGTTATAATGATTAAAATATATGCCTAAAAGGTTCAAACCATCTATCTTTAAAATTGTAGGAGATATGAGATTTTTTTCAAATTGTGGGGGTGGCAACTCTACCACCGTTCATCTGATCGGAAAACAATGTATGGGGGCTCGATAAGTAATGATGAGTAGAATATATGTCTAGAAGGTTTGAACAACATAACTCCAAAAGATGTGGAGATATTACGTTTTTTTCAATTTTGCGGGGAGGCAGGGGGCGTGGCAAAAATTAAAACTAAACTTGATCTGCCTGCAAGTGTAAGAAACATATGTTCCGTACACCTCAAACCTCTATCTCTTACCATCTCTGAGATCTCAGCGTTTATACGGACAGAGAAACATGTCTATATCGACTCGGCTGTTGATGCTGATAAAGAATATATATACTTTATAGGGTCGGAGATGCTTTCTTCTGGCTGTTACATACATTTGCACAAAGCCAATATACTATGTGTACCTTCGGTACAGAGTATAATTACCAATGTATTTAGAGTATAATGAAGCCAAGTGAGGCTAGGTGGAAGAGCATTTTTTTTATTAGCCCTCCCTCTCTCTCTCTTCAGTAGGCACCTAACAACATTTCCACCTTGTTTTACACGGCGCGCCACTATTTCAAACTTCCCGCCCAACAAAACACAAACCGCCTAAACAAACGCTCATACTGTTATCATGTTATCGGGGGCTATCGATTAGCCAACCAGCTGACGCATCATCTACTCCAGCCCTGGCAAGCTAATCACACGCACACAAAAGTAGAAAAAAAGAGTTTGTTAGCAGCAAGCGCAGGTAAATCATTCCCAAAATTACTGGTAAACTCTATTTATTTAAACAAAACTCCTTTTTTAGTTTAGTTTCACAATGGTGTGTGTGCCGTGTTTTATTATTCCTTTGCTGCTGTACATTTGGCACAAGTTCATTCAGCCCATAATTTTGCGCTATTGGAATCCGTGGGAGAAGAAGGACGCCCAGGGGAATGTGATAAAAGCGGGGCCAGAGTTTCCCTTTGAGTGCAAAGGAGGCGCTTGTCCATTTGTGCCCGGCAAAGGCAAGAAGGAAGGGGGCAACGAAAGTCTGGGCAATGATGGGGAAGTGACGACAACAACAACTACAACAACAACAACAACAGCAGTAACCACAGAAAGCGTGACCAGCCAGGAGGCTAAAAAGGATATTTAGTCTTAATTATATATATATATATAGTATACATATGTAAGAAATTTTTTTGTTTTTTTTTTGACCAAAACGCTCCTACGCGTTGGTGTATTCCCACTTGCACCCACACCAAAGTGCACCCTTCCATCTAAAGAGCAGCAATTAATTTAATTATGCTTTAATGTTTTAATGTATGTATATGGAAAAATTGTAGTCAGCACCCATAATATAGTTAAATGCAATGTACCAAAAAAAATAATGAATGTTACTTGGAATCAGTCTATATATAAGAGTTCAACCTGACTGACTGACTGATTGGTGACCCTTGCACAGGCCAAACCGTTAGAGTTAGCAAGCTGATTTTTTTACAGTAGTTGCATCTTATTCTGAAAGTGAGTACTAAGACGAGGTTTTGGAAAATTCCGCCGGGAAATGTGGAAAATTCACAGAAGATTTTTGTATGAAACTTTTTTGTTTATCATCCTAACAGCTACAAAAGTAATTTTAAAAATTTCGAAATAAAAATTCAACAAAACCTGCATACCAGTTTTCTGGAAAATTAACCCTCTACACCCTCATGGGTGGAAAATGGTTTTACCGATTAGTTTCAAACTCATTTTTAAAGCTAATCATACCCAAATTTGAAAGTTAGACCCATGTGTTCTACCTATCGCTTTCGACCCTAAAACGATCCAAATCATATGGGAATAGGGTCGTTTTTGGGATCAAAAGTGATTTGTAGAACATATAGAAGTGACTTTCCAATTTTGAAAAATCATGCCCCAAAAATATGATTGTATGAAAATCTTTTGTTTTTCATCCGGACAACTCCAAACTTAATTTCACATTTTGGAAAATATGAAAAATTTGCAAAAAGTTTTTGAAAAAAAATTTGTTGCTCCATTCGATCGGACCCAAATTCTTTTTGAAAGCTCTATCTGGAAATTTCAATAAAATTGTATTCACTTTTTTTTGGGAAATTCATCCATTCATATAAAACACATCACTTTGAAATTTTTGAAAATATTCCACGAAAGTCGGAAAATGGCCGGAAAACTGATGTATGTTTTTTATCCGATCAGCTCCAAATTTAATTTTAAAGCTTTAAATAATAAAATATTACCGTCGGGATTTTCAAAACTTGTAAAGTCCGGAAAACTGGAGGAAAAATATTGAAAAATTTGTTTTCCAATTTGATCGAATTCATTTTCAAAATCATTTTCAAATATACCCCTAAAGTCGAACAATAGGCGGAAAATTTATGAATGAAACTCTCTTTATTTTCATTAGATTAGCTTTAATGTAGAGATTAGCTTTTGAGCTCTACATAACAAAATTTTACCAATGGGATTTTCCAATTTTGAAATAACCCGGAAAATTGGCGGAAAGTGCTTAGAAAAAATGTATTTTGTTATTCATGCTCATGTTTAAATACTTAGTTTTTTACACAAGTGCGAGCGAAGCCGCGGGTAAACGCTAGTACATACATATGTTCCTCTTCTAGGCGTTCAGGTAAGAAAAATGTCCCTAGTCTGTAAAATCATAACTATTCCTGAGTTTCATGCTAGACCCAGGTGTTCCCATACGATTTCGATCGTTTTTGGGTCGATACTTAGCGTATACTTGATATTTTGTGTGTAGGTTGGCATTATAAAGTTATATATTAGAAGCTATGCCAAAAATCGAATAGACTCGTGGCTTGTAGTTTTAGTTGCTACATTTCATAAGGAGCATTTCATTACCTCTAGCATTTTGCAATTATTTATATATAAAATGGGTCGAGTTAAACTTCTAACAGCGTAGAAGGGAGGCAAAATATAAGCATATCGAGACAGCAACCTTACAATCCTGCAGATAGCAGGAAAAATTTTTTAAAAGCCAGTATGTTTTTGCTAATTTTTTAAGAAATCCATCAGATCAGGGATTAATTCCGAAATGAATATCGGTTCCGGTGCGTACCGAAATGAGAATTTCGGTTAAAGGTTCTATTTCGGTTTTAAGTTAATTTCGGTTTTCGGTTCCGATACGGTACTCAGAGTTTTATTTCGGTATACTTGTACGTACCGGTACCAGAATTATTTTTTTTAATATTCAAAAATTTAACTTATTTCAATATATCCCAAAAAATAATGAATGCAATAGAACTACAAAGGGGTTCTAAGAATATCGCTCATAAAAAACGTTTTTTTTTAATATACCGATTTTTATTCTGTTTTATTATTGGACGAACAATTTCGTTAAACGTATTCTGTCCAGGCTTTCAGTGGTATGCCTACTACCTGAAATTAAGTAATTCTCTATTTTTATGTCGCCCATCTCCGGCAAAAATAGATATCATTAGTAATTTGAATAGATTTAAACCCATACTAACTCAAACGGTCCAAAATAGCTCATAAAAGGCTGGTAAAATATTCAAAAACACAAAAACAGTTTGAAACATAAAATCTGTCTAGCTTAACCTGTCATAAAATTTTCCGAAATATTAAACCAGATTTTTTTTGTAGAGCGAAATTTTAATAAAATACTGAAATTTCATTTCTAAAATTTATATACTTGAGCAAACATTTTTCTGAGACTTTTTAAATCCTTTACTCTTAATTAGAGGTCTTTTATTTAGCAAATAAAAGTTTTAACACTTTTTAGACATTTTTTCTATATCTTCTTATATATCAAAAAAGAGAATTTGATTCTGGTTATTCTCTGAGGGCGAATTTCTGAAATGTAAAACTTTCTTCTCAGTGCTAATTATTGCTATTTTGCCAGTTGAATATTTTAACTAGAAACCGAAACAGTGTATCGGTATAAGCGTTTCTGTATGGTTTCGGTTTTTTCGGTTCCAATTATTACGGTTAACGGTTTTCGGTTCTCAAAAAATTTTAATATTGATTCCGGTTTCGATACCGGTACCTGGCTTTAAACGGTTGTTGTCGGTTAACGGTTCCGGTTTCGGTTAGGGTATTATGCCCTGGTCTAGATAGCTTTAAAACTGAGGGGGGGAGATAGCATAGAAACTCAGATCGACTCAACTCGACATGCTGATCAAGAATATATATACTTTATGGGGTGGGAGATGCTTCCTTCTATGCGTTACAAACATATAGAAGCATATAAACATAAGTGGGGGGAGTGCAGCTACACAACACAAATCACTCAATAAAATTAATAATACAAATCAATAAAATGTTAACATTTCAAATGCGATAACTATCGATATGTGTGGCTTTGCCCCAGCCCTGGCGTAGCTTTAAGCTACGGTCATACCATTTTTAGGTATTTAAGCCTAACGCGGTCACACCTAAGCCGGCATTAATGTTGCTGCTGCTGCTGTTGGATGAATTTGGCTAAAGTTTTTAGTTTCTTTGTGTTTTTTTTTTTAAGATAAGAGAATTCAGAGACTGCAATAAAAAACCTAATCGTAAACGATAAGACTTGATTAACGGACAAACATGCCGGAATATGTGCCAGCGCGTGGCCACAAGGAGATGCAGGCCCTGTTGCAATTGCATGACAGGGCAAATCGTTTGATCTATTTGTATTTCTATGGCGAGAAGGATAGCAAAGGCAAAAGCTGGTGTCCGGACTGTGTTGAAGGTAGGGTGGGGATTAGTCTGCAGTTAAGCCTTTAACTTAAATTTCTCTCTCTCTCTCCATCTTCTTGGCTCCAGCGGAGGATACCATTATGGCTGGCTTTCGTAATTACGCCCCAGACAATGCTCTGGTCTTGGTGGTCGATGTGGGCAACCGGGAGGCATGGAATGATCGTCAGAATAATAAATTCCGTCAGCCACCGCTCAACATCAATGAGATTCCCGCTCTGATACGCTGGAAGGGTGTGGAGCGTCTATTGGGTGATCAATTGCGCAACAGTTCGCTGCTGGAGTTGTTCTTCCATCATACGCCAGAGAACAGTGGCATTAATGTAACTGTTAAACAAACCAAATGAGTGGAACCTGCTGCAGAGCGAGGTAGGAAGCTAAGCATAAAGAGAGAGGAAGAGAGAGAATAAAAGCTGAGTGTAAACTCAAGCAAGCAAAAACCACTCAAGGGACTCGAATAAAGGGCTTGTTAAGGGGGGGGAGGGTGCTTAATATTTTTCATTTTGTACTCCTTGAGTTGTTTCTGCTCTTTCAGCTTTACATTTTTGGGGTCTACATATGAGACTGGCTCGCCCCTCTGCCTACGCCCTTGACTGTGGTTAGCAGTGCGGGCAGAGGGGGTAGGTAGGTGGTGTCGGCATTCCGGCTTTGGCTTGGGCATATTCCTATTTTATTTGCACGCACGTCGTCGGGCAGGACGGATCGTATGGCGCGCGTCGTCGTCGTAGTCGTCGTCGTCAGCAGCAGCAGCAGCAGCACTAGCACTCGCAGCTATCAAAAAAAGCTTCTAGGATAACGGTAAACATTAACACGCGGCCTGCACACACACACAGACACCACAAGGGTTAATTCTGCGGTTAGTTGGAAAAAAAAACTGTTGCTTCTTCTAAATAAATATGAATAAATTAATGATCTAAGCAAATAAATAACGCTTGCTTTTGGTACATTTGACGTCCGGGTGTTAATAAATGTGCGCGTGGCCAACAAATATTTAAACAAGTCGAACAACAACAAATATAAATTAAATTAAATTGTTTGTTTGTTTTTTTAGTGCTAGTGGATTGAAGGTTTTTGAAAAACTTTACAAACTAAATTTTGAATTGTGGAAATAAACAAATTTTCAAAAAATTTTAAAGCCTACTTTTGGGTGTTTGTAAAAAGAAGCTATGGATTTCTTTTTTTGGTTGTTTAAAAATAATGTTAGCATACTTTTAGGCACGGCTGAAACCGAAACCCTCTGAACCGATGATTGTACGTACAAGTATTTGAAAAATAAAATGTTAGACGCTTGTGAACGCTTTTTCAATTCTTTAGGTTAAAAATTTAATAAAAGTTTTTGGTATTTAATCATGCTTTCAAAAGTTTTAATCGTTCGGCACAAATCTCATGCTTAACTTTTGGGCAGTCAAGGAAAAGGAGTCACAATATGTATGACATCAAGATGGACCGTTCGGTCCATTAATGGAGTCATCAAAAAGCTGGAAAAGAATAAAAACTGATGGAAATTCATATATTCAACGATTTGATGCTTTTTTATGGGAACTCATTCATCAAATTGATCAGTTTGAAGCCAAAACCTTAATCCTAAGGCTATATGTAGGGTTTTAGCCTGCGTACTCTAATATCTGCAGAATTTTGAAACCTTCTCCAAATTGAACTACAAAAAAATGGAATGTAATTAAAATATTGGGAATACAAATATAAAGTTGGCATTATTGGTCTAATTGTGAACAATATTTGCATTTTCTGACCATTTTAGGGCATGTTTTGTGGGCATCCAATACGTCCGCCTTGAATCTCTTTGATTTTATCGTAAAGTACCATTCCTTAAATTTAAAATAAATTATCCCTGATAATTTTGTTATTTTTTAAACGAAGATATACGTGGGTTGCTATTTAAGTTTCTGGCCTAGGTCACTTCTAGCCATTTTAGGACCAATTGGCCTTTTCCCAAAAAAAAGTTTGGACTTTTATCAATAAAAGCACCATACAACTCTTTCATGTGTGACCACGTTTGATATCGATTAACGATTAATTAAAAACTTACCTCGGCAGAAAAATGGAATTAACTTAAATCTTTGAATGGCGATGAAGCACCATTCTATAGCACTGTGAAAAATTGGTTTAATGAATTCAATCGCAGGCGACGCTCGCTCGAAGACGAAGGTCGTGAAGGTCGTCCAAAAACAGTCATTGTGCCAGAAAACAATAATGCCGTGCGTGAACTGATAATGCAAGATCGTCATGTGACATACCGTGAGATAGAGGCATCCTTGGGCATTTCTTGCACCAGCATACATTCGATATTGCATGAACACCTGGGCGTTAAAAAGGTTTGTTCTCGTTGGATCCCGCACAATTTGACAATCGCTCAAAAAAAAAGGCTCGTGTGGATTGGTGCAAAGAAATTTTGAAAAAATATAATCGCGGTGCTTCAAAAGACGTTTATAAGATCGTCACAGGTGACGAACCATGGATCTATGCTTATGAGCCCGAAATAAAACAGCAATCGACCGTGTGGGTCTTCGAAGACGAGCCAAATCCAACGAAAGTCGTTCGTGGAAGAAGCACTTCGAAGCAAATGGTCGCCTGTTTCTTCGGTAAAACTGGTCATGTGGCGACTGTTCCACTTGAGCAACGTAGGACGGTCAATTCTGAGTGGTACACCACAATTTGTTTGCCTGAAGTCATCGGAGAAATTCGAAAAACGAACAAGAGAAGATAGATCATTGTTCACCATGACAATGCGAGCTCTCACACATCAGCTCACACCAGCGCCTTTTTGACCGCCCAAAACGTCGAATTGATGGGTCATCCGCCGTACAGCCCTGACTTGGCACCCAATGACTTCTCTTTATTCCCGCACATCAAGGAAAAAATGCGTAGTCAACGATTTTTGTCGCCAGAAGGTGCTGTTGAAGAGTTTAAAAACCATGTTTTGGTGGTGTCTCAATCGGAGTGAAAAAAGTGCTTCGACAAATGGTTTGAGCGCATGCAAAAGTGTATAAATCTTGCTGGAAAATACTTTGAAAAACAATAAAACCATTTTTGATCATAAATATTCGCG
Organism: Lordiphosa mommai; assembly: GCA_018904225.1. NCBI lineage: Eukaryota > Metazoa > Arthropoda > Insecta > Diptera > Drosophilidae > Lordiphosa > Lordiphosa mommai. Next base: position 1,073,010 of record JAEIFT010000020.1, on the reverse strand, counting down.
TTTTCATTATTAGGCCAGAAATATATAAAGCAACCTACGTAGAATCACCACCACTCCTCTATAAACTGGACCAAGTTTAGAAGAGAGAGATTTATAAGAGTCACGGAAAAAGAGAATGCGTCAGATTAGACCGAGTGCGACAGAAGACAACAGCTTTTCGAACATTTCGTCCTTTATGGCTAGCGAGCCACTCGCTGCTTTAAAAGCAGTTTCGTTTTTACTTAATTCAATATTTTGTTAAAATCCACACGTGGACCATTATTGATCTGCCCTTCAAATATATCTTTATACGCACATAGTACATTCATTATGTACCTCTTACCTACTATATATTTATTTATTTCTTAGCTCATTCTCGAAGAGGCCAAATCGAAAAGAAATATCTGGGTATATTTATAAATATTTTGTCTGTCAATTAAAATTATGAAAAAAAAAAAATAGAAACAAATACTTAATGAGGCACGTAACAGTTTGGACAGCTGACCAGGAAGGAGGCGCGCGGATGGCCTACCAAATGCCCTCTACTCCATCTCCCTCACCCTCACTAACCAAATTCAGCGAAATGTCATTCGAATAGCTCGTAAAAATTTGATAGCAAAAATAGATTGCAAAAAAAAAAAAGAAAGAAAGAAAGAAAGAAGAAATATACAACATATATTTGCTATATAGATCACCAATAAGTGTGTTTATACCACGCAAATATGAAATTATAACAAGGGCGGACTTAATTCGCTTTCATTTCATGAAATGATTTTGCATAAACGCCTAGATAGATCAGATTGGGGGAGTAAAGGTGCAGAGGATTAGCGAGATCATCAAGCAACAATATTTTTTATTTATTTTTTTTTTGTGTGGCCTTTTGCTCTCGATTAGCGATCATTTCGATACGCAGGTGTGTGTGCGTGTGTGTGTGTGTGTATAAGAGTGTCATCCAAAAATCATAATTTATTAATAATTTTTAGCAGTATATGTGTGGGTGTATCTAGAATTGAAATACATATAAAAATCGCATGTGTGCTTTGGATATTTATTAATTTTTTTTTTTTTGCTTCTTTTATATTTAATTGACGCATTTAGTTCAAACAGCCAGTCAGATGTGTGATGCATATATCATAGATATGTGAAGATGAGTATCTATAAAATATCATATATATATATATGCAAATCCAGACATATATTATATATATATAAATGGGAATTATTAAGAAAATAAGGCAGCTTATAAAGAAGCTTATAAAGATAATGATTTTACCATAGAGATAGAGGTTTGAAGTGTACGGAACATATATTTCTTATACTTGCAGGCAGATCAAGTATAGTTTTCATTTTTGCCACGCCCCCTACCTCCCCCGCATCTTGAAAAAAAACCTCATATCTTCCACAATTTTTGAGTTATGTTGCTCAAACCTTCTAGACGTATATTTTGCTCATCAATACTTATCAAGCCTCCATACCTCGTTTTCCGATCAGACGAACGATAGTAGAGTTGCCCTCCCGCAATTTAAAAAACAATTAAAATATCCCACAATTTCGGAGTAAGGTTGTTCGGACCTTTTAGACATATATTCTAATCATCGTTACTTATCGAGCCCCCATACATTGTTTTCCGATCAGAGAAACGATGGTAGAGTTGCCACCCCCACAATTTGAAAAACACCTCCAATATCCCGCAATTTTGGAGTTAGATTGTTCGAACCTTCTAGACATATATTCTACTCATCATTACATATCGAGCTCCCATACATCGTTTTCCGATTAGATGAACCATAGAAGAGTTGCCACCCCCACAATTTGAAAAACAACTCAAATATCCCACAATTTTGAAGTAAGGATGTTTAAACCATCTAGACATATATTCTGCTCATCAATACTTATCGAGCCCCCATACATCGTTTTCCGATCAGATGAACCAAAGTAGAGTTGCCACCCCCGCAATTTGGAAAATACCTCAAATATTCCACAATTTTGGAGTTAGGTTGTTTGAACCTTTTAGACATATATTCAACTCATCATTACTTATCGAACTCCCATACAACGTTTTTCGATCAGATGAACGATAGTAGAGTTGCCACCCCCCCAATTTGAAAAACACCTCAAATATCCCGCAATTTTGGAGTTAGGTTGTTCGAACCTTTTAGACATATATTCTACTCATCATTACTTATCGAACCCTTATACATTGTTTTCCGATCAGATGAACGATAGTAGAGTTGCCACCCCCGCAATTTGAAAAATACCTCAAATATCCCGCAATTTTGGAGTTAGGTTGTTCAAACCTTCTAGACATATATTCTACTTACATCGTTTTCCGATCAGATGAACGATGGTAGAGTTGCCACCCCCACAATTTGAAAAAAATCAAATATCTTCCACAATTTTAAAGACAGATTGTTTAAACCTTTTAGGCATATATTTTAATCGTCATTACTTATCGAGCCACCATACACCGTTTCCAGATCAGATTAACGAAATTCGAGTTATAAGCAAATCAAATAATTACGCTGGGCAGCACTGCCCGTAATCGTGATGGGCAACACTGGCACAGTTTGTGTGAACCCACACTTTAAAGTTATTAGTTATATACAAACGGGTACAGACTGTATTACAGTCAGGCTTGAACGACTTTCTTGCTTGTTTCTATATTTAATACTCAGTGACTATTAAATTATTAAAGACTTTTTCTTTATTACACTGTAAATAACAGTTATTAAAAGACGTTTTTGATAAAAGTCCTTAAATGCAATTTAGCTCAAAATCATTTCATAAATATCGTCCAAAAATAGGGATTTATCGGTTCGTTTTGCGGTTTGGTTAACAAGCCTAAAAAATCGGTTTAGTACGTCGATTTTTATGTAAGCAAATCACACAAAACACACAAAATCAAGGGTACAAGTTATTTTCTAGACTGCAGCGCTCTTACTTGTTTCTTAAAAACAGAGCTTGTCCCCCCCAAACTGCCTGGCGAGCGCTTCGCCAAGCGTGTAAAAAAATCCGCAAAACCAATCAGTGGCTGCCCAGCGTTCAATGAAGTAGTTCAAAGTCACACTATACTTTATCGCCTTGCTCTTCTTGACAAATGCTGCTTTATAACATTTTCGACAATTAATTGTCTATTTGTTTTGCAATTTGTTATTTTTCTTTATTTCTTCTTTGTATTTTTCTTTCTTTTTTTCTGGCCTTTTCAGCCTTTTCCGTTCATCTTAAAATTTGCTGTTTCTCTAGAAAAATGTAAAAAAAACTGACCTTTTCGTCATGACTGGGCTTATCATCAATCACCCCCTCTTTTCCTACCACAACTTCGTCCGATTAGGTAATGGGCCATGTGGTCGCTCGGTCAACGCTCATCACATTAGCGATCCAAATAAGCCCCCTCTTCCCCTTTATGGGGGGGGATCTCCATGTGGGCCTATCAAAACATGCAGAATTTTGCTCTCTTGCTGATAACAAACAAACAACAAAAAAAAAATGAAACTGGGCCGAAAGGCAAACAAACAAATTGCCGCCAACGTTGCTAATGACGACACGAAACCATTGAAAAGGTTGTGTGGCGTGCTGTGGTGGTGGTGGGTGGTGGGGCGGGGGTGTCAACTAACAACTAAAGCGCGTCAATGGCAACAGAACTGCAGCTCAGTTTAGTTCAAATGGACGCTCCATTCTGCTGCTGCAGTCGCTGTTTGCCGGCGACGTTGGCGTCTCTGTCGCCTTGGCTCTCGTGTGTACACTGATTCGATAATTTCGATGTTCTCAGTTGCGCACCGACAACGGTTCGGGTCTGTTCGGCTTTTGATTTCCGATTTTCGCCACAGTTGACTGTTGGTTTTTAATTGTAATTATAATAATAAAAATACAACAAAAAAAAAAAAAAAACAACAACAAATAAATTAATGGCAAGCATCGATCCAACACAAATGTGAACGACGATCGTTTGCGTGCCTAAAAAAGTCAACAATTGTGATCGTGATCGACAGAGTCAGCAGCAACGGCAACAGCCAAAGATTGATCGCTATTTTTTTTTTTTTTTTTTTTTTGTTGCCCTACAAAAATTAGTTTTGATATGACAAAAGTGGCACCCACTGGAGCTAGGGGCTCTCGGGTTTATGATTAGATCTGGTATTGGTAGTCGACTGCTAAACCAAGAACAGCAAAATGGTTTATACATATTTTTTAAATATGCAAATATTTGAAGAACTATATGTGCTCCACAATCTTAGTTATGTGAAGTATATGATATCGTTTTGTGTAGCGATTAGTTTGAATTTTTGTTCAAAACTTAGTTTTTTACTCTTCTAAAGCTATGAAAAATTTTCAGAATGTTATGTTCTGTAACAGCTGAGTTACTTGAGGTATATTTGGTATTTGCCCGAAATTTCTATCAGAAATTAATTTTTCACTCTACTTAATATTTGAAAAGTTTAAGCAAGATATAAGCTCCAAAAGCTGAGTTTATTTTTGGATTTATTGTGTTTTTCCCCCAGGCGATTCTTCTCAAACTTTTACTGAAGCATAGGTTTTCACTGTACTTAATGTGTGTACATTTTCAGAATAATATGTTCTGTAACAGCTGAGTTACTTGAGGTATATTTGGTATTTGCCCCAAAATTTCTATCAGAGATTAATTTTCTCACTCTGCTTGAAAAGTTTAAGCAAGATATAAGCTCCAAAAGCTGAGTTTATTTTTGGATTTATTGTGTTTTTCCCCTAGGCGATTCTTCTCAAACTTTTACTGAAGCATAAGTTTCCACTGTACTTAATGTGTGTACATTTTCAGAAAGATATGTTCAGTAACAGCTGAGTTACTCGAGGTATATTTCGTATTTGCCCGAAATTTCTATCAGAGATTAATTTTTCACTCTGCTTAATATTTGAAAAGTTGTCCAAAAGCTGAGTTTTTGTTTGGGTTTATTGTGTTTTCCCCCTAGGCGATTCTTCTCAAACTTTTACTGAAGCATAAGTACCCACTGTACTTAAAGTGTGTAAATTTTCAGAATGATATGTTCAGTAACAGCTGAGTTACTTAAGGTATATTTGGTATTTCAGTGCAGGGATTTGCCCGAAACTTTTACCAGAGATTAATTTTTCACTCTGCTTAATATTTGAAAAGTTTAAGAAAGATATAAGCTCTAATCCCCATTACCTGAGTAAGCTTACTATAGGAAAATTGTAAAAATTATTTTCCTCTTAAAGCTGTTTTATTTGAGTTATATTGAAGCGATTTGTACGAAACTGTTACTAAATACATATTTTATACTCTACTTAATATGGGTGAATTTTTCGAATGAGATGTGCTCCAGAAGCTGAGTTACTTAAGGACATTTTTGTTATTTTTTTTATAAGACTGAAAATATAACGGCCAAATTTGCCACGTGCCTGAAAATTTCGTCGTCACCTTTACACGTCTGACAGTTTTGTATGTATTTTGTCCTGATTTTGAGCCTACAAATTTATTAACTGATTCTAGCTACTTAGTTCGATAACTCAGATATATGACGCAGATGGAAGAGCTCTCTGTTTAATGAAATTTTAATAACTTAATATCTTTTTGATAAAGGTACATGGAAATTAGTATGTGAGCAAGCTAAAAGTTACTCAAATATGTAGATAAGATAACAGTTACACGAACTGAGTACTTTGGGTACATATCTAAATAGAAATTAGTATTCGATAGTATCGGGAGTACCGTCATGAGTGTAAATCTACGATCTCTCTGCGATCTCCCCCCATTAGTATAAATTACCCTTTTGACACCTTTGACAGGTCTTGTACTTCTCTGTTTATGGGTCGTTAAAGTTTAAATGTTTTGCCCCCCCTAGAGTACACCTCTATAATTTACCCCAATAATTTCTATAATTTGTTTAAGACTTATCGATCGCTGCAACTTTAATTGACTTGTCAATTGCGCTGGTTGCTCATTTCATTTCAGTTCACGTTTTTTATTTTCCCTTCCTAATCTTTCAAATTGTTTATATAAATATTTACTTAATATATGGATGTACAAGTTTATCTGTGTTTGTGTCTGTGTATGTGGTAATAGGAAGTGATTTCTTTATTGGTTCTTTCAATCATTTTTGTAAAATTGATTAAGTCCACTTAGAGAGATATTTCATAAGAGTGGAAAAGCAAGTGGTTAAGGCCAAGTGATTATAAAATACTTTAGAGAAGGAAATACGAAACGATCATCTGAAGGACCTTGAAAACTACAGAAAAATGTACACAGGGAAATATTGGTTTTATTCAGGTTTTATTTTTATTTCGAGTTGTTGAATATGTTATTGCATTGACTGCCCTTCTGTTCGAATGGGTTGCCCACCGCTGGTTTAGAGTTCTGTTCTTACAAAAATAATGGTACAGAATACAAAAATAGGGAACCCTAGGGAAATAGTTTTTGGCTTTGCCTGTTTGAAATAAAATCTATACCGACTTTTTATAAATAAAACAAATATTTGAAAATAGACAACACTGCGTATTAGTAATTTTTATTATTTTTAATTACTAATACGCAGAGTTGTCTATTTTCATATATTTTTGTTTGAAAAGTGATTTCAATCTTCATTTTTAAATTGCAAATTAAATTGCTTACATTTTTTGTAAGTTTTGTAAGGAACATTGCTGGTTTTCGATAAACCCCTTGTATGTTGTAACGATCGAAAATAAAGCAGTCAGACTTAAGAGAAACCTACTCTTGCAGTTAACTTATCGTTTTATATATATGTATATATATATTTTTTTTTTGTAAATCAATTAAAACCCAGAACGGAAATCTAATTTCATGAAAAGCTTCTAAATTGATCAAAGAATTAAGGAAAATTTACTTTATATACATTTATCAAAACGTGCGAGTGGGCGTCAGCTTGGCAATTACTATTCATTCCAACGACCAGCAAGCAAAAACTTTTTAAACCGCTTACCTTTGTCATTTTGCTGTAAGCAAAGGAATCAATTCCACAAAATAACACAAGCTGATTTAGGTAGGTAATAATGCAAAACAGTGTTGAAAAATAAAGTTTAATACAGTGTTGGAAAACAATGTTGGTAAATAGTGTTATAAGATAGTATTAGAACACCGTGCTGGAATACAATGTTGGAAAATAAAGTTGGAAAAAAGTTTTTTTCAAATAGTGTTGGAAAACAGTGTTTGAGACACTAATGGAAAAAAGGCTTAATACATTCCTGGAAAACAATGTTGGTAAATAGTGTTGGAAGATAGTGTTGGAAATCAGTGTTGAGAAAATAGTTTTGTAAAACAGTGATTAATACATTGTTGGAAAACAGTGTTTTAAACAGAGTTGGAAAACAGTGTATAAAACTGAAAAATAGTGTTAGAAAACCGTGCTGGAATAAAATGTAGGAAAATAAAGTTGGAAAACTGTTTTGGAAAATAGTTTTGGAAAATAGTGCTTTCATATAGTGTTGGACAACAGTGTTTGAAGCAGTAATGAAAAAAAGATTTAATACATTCTTGGAAAACAATGTTGGTAAATAGTGCTGGAAGATAGTATTAGAAAACCGTACTGGAATACAATGTTGGAAAATAAAGTTGGAAAATAGTCTTTTCAAATAGTGTTGGAAAACAGTGTTCGAGATAGTAATGGAAAATAGGCTTAATACATTTTTGGAAAACAATGTTGGTAAATAGTGTTGGAAGATAGTGTTAGAAAACCGTGCTGGAATACAATGTTGGAAAATAAAGTTGGAAAATAGTCTTTTCAAATAAAATTGGAAAACAGTGTTTGAGACAGTAATGAAAAAAAAGACTTAATACATTCTTGGAAAACAATGTTTGTAAATAGTGTTGGAAGATAGTGTTAGAAAACCGTGCTGGAATTCAATGCTGGATAATAAAGTTGGAAAATAGTCTTTTCATATAGTGTTAGAAAACAGTGTTTGAGACAGTAATGGAAAAAAGGCTTAATACATTCCTGGAAAACAATGTTGGAAGATAGTGTTGGACATCAGTGTTGGAAATCAGTGTTGGAAATCAGTGTTGAGAAAATAGTTTTGTAAAACAGTGTTGGAAAACAGTGTTATAAACAGAGTTGGAAAACAGTGTATGAAACAGGAAGATAGTGTTAGAAAGTCGTGCTGGAATACGATGTAGGAAAATAAAGTTGGAAAACTGTTTTGAAAAATAGTGCTTTTAAATAGTGTTGGAAAACAGATTAGGACAACAGTGTTTGAAAGAGTAATGGAAAAAAGGTTTAAAACATTCTTGGAAAACAATGTTGGTAATTAGTGTTGGAAGATAGTGTTAGAAAACAGTGTTGGGAAACATACCGAAGATTAAATCGTGTAGAACATACTATTCTGATCAGGGTGTCAAACCGGAACCAGAACCGTATACCGAAAAGAACCGATTAAAACTCAGAACCAGAACCGTAACCGGAACCGTTTTTATTTATTTTTTGAGAACCGGTATTTCGGAACCTTAATTTTTGGAACCGAAATGACCGAAAATGTACCGGAACAATGTTTCGGTTCTGAGTTTTTTTGTTGTTTTTTTTTCAGGCGATTTCCTAAGGGTAAAACGCAGGGTAAACGTAAGCAAAAACTTACAAATGTTAGGTTAAGGTACCATCTGGTATATAATGAAATTTTCAATAAAAAAAGCAATTTTATCTGATTTTTTTGCATCTATTTTGATTCAATATTTTCGGAATCGGATTAATAATTGGACCAAATGGGCTTAACTTAACAGCAGGGTCAAATTGTGATCGGTAACGTTATCTAAAAACAGTGTATTAAACATTCCATTAGATATAAAAAATTCTCCTTGATCTTTCAGTTACACAAGTATTATAAGGACATCTGTTTTTTGGGGTAAAGTTTATTATGTTTAATTTTTCTTCTTTATAACTAGATTCTGTTGTGTGATCGCTACCCGTTCTATTATATCTTCGGATTAAAGGATTTTTAAATTATACCGGTACATACCGGTACGTACCGGTATACCGAACCAAGGAACCGATGCGGAACCGAATACCAAAATAAACTAGGTTATAATAACAGAACCTTTTACCGAAACATTAGTTTTGGTACGTACCAGAACCGGAACCGGAACCAATATTCGATTTGGTTTGATTCCCTGATTCTGATGCGATGAATTGAACTTAATCTTTCATACCGAAATTAAAAATGCTTCACATCGAAAAAACCCACAGCAAATATCTAAAAAAAATTTCATTAATTCATGAAATATCAAAAAATAGGAAGAAAACGTTAAAAAAAAAATACCACATCAATTGAAAGTAAAAATACCGCAACCCAAACTAAGCATCAAAATGGAAAGATAAATATGATAAAAATGCCACTGGAGCGTCAAGAAATATCTCTCCCTCTCTCTCTCTTTCTCTCTCTTTCCCTGTTGCTCGCTGTCTGTGTATGTGTCTCAATACAACGATCATTTCTTCACATTCCCCTGCTCCAATCTCGTGGTGTGTGCTGCTGCTGCTTTTCATTTTCATTTGTATGATTTTGCCTGTGTGGTGATTAAAATCGTTTTCAAGTGTATGAGTCTGTGTGTGTGTGTGTGTGTGTGCTTATTTCTATTTCCAATTTAGTTTTCAATTTGGTTTTCGAAGCACAGTACGAGGCAGTTTCATTTGGCGCGTCGTTGTGCTTGAGCGATCTTTCAGGCAGTCAGAAGAATTTCCAACATTGATTGCATTGTAGGCACGCGATTTGTGCAGTGTATCTGTGTGTGTGTGCGGGAGTGTGCATATTATATATTTATATATATATATATGTAATTGTTTACAGTCTGTTGATGATAAGGGCCGCCGCATAAATTACGCTAAAGCAAACGCTGATTGAAAAATTTCGTGTGTGTGAGTGTTTTTTTTTTTGTTTTTTGTTTTTTTTTACTGTGCAAAACAAAAAAAAAAGTTATCACAAATCAAATAGCGATAACTAAAGTCAACGGAAGCAAAACGGAAGCTGATAAAAACAACAACAAAAATATAAATATAAAAATAAATAACCCAAACGAAAAAGAAGCTGAGCTTCTTCTCGAACTGAATCTGAGTTGAGGTGAGTTTTGAGTGAGTTTTTGCGCAAAAATTTTGGATTCTCACGACTGCGCAGTTTTTGGTAACCAAGCCAGACATAAGGGGGGGAGGCTGGCAAAAGAGCAAAAGGAAACAGCGGCAACAACACCACCAGCAACAACAACCATAAACAACAACAAAACGCGGCCTCAGAGTTGACAGTGGCTGGCAGCTATTCGACCACGCAAGAAACCAAGTTTATATGACAAAAATCGCATTTAAAAAAAAAAAAATAATTAACAAAAATTAAACCCAAAAAAAAATTGACAAAAATAATATGCAATATATATATCAGTGAAAACGAATTTTTTTCAAGTGTTGTGAAAGAAAATAGTGCAAAAAAAAATAAGTGGCCAAATGGGTGTTACCGCAAAAATGTTGGCCTAAACCTTTTTAACACAAAATATAAACAAAAACCTGAGGCGGCAACAACGAAGCGACGACAACAAATCCCGAAGAGCGGCTTTCTCCCAGACAAAAGGTAAGTGACCTGCTCCTCCTAAAAATAAGAACAACTCCCCAAACAAACGGCAGCAGCAATTAAAATTTCTCCGAGTCCAGAGCACAATTTCCATTGCATACGCACAGGGGCCGCAGCTGTTTGTATGGCCAGGTTGAGTGTGGGGGAAGGGGGGGCCATGTTACAAAAGGGGAAAAGGCTGGCAACTGTCGGCAAACATTTTTATTGAATTTTATTGTTGTTGTCCCAGTGCTACTGCTTTTTTTTTCCTCTTCTCTTCAGTCCGGCTGTTAAGCGCCTGCGTTCAGAGAGAGAGAGAGGAGCCAATGTAAGTGGGAGAGAGTGCTCTTTGAGTGTGAACAAATTACAACTTGACTCTATTCAAATTTTATCCAAGCAACATATGATCTTATATGTTGAGCTCAAAGTGAAAGCAGCTTTGTCACTTCACGGTGTTAAAACTCGTTTAGTTACGCGTGACGTGTGATGCTGCCAGAGCAAATATGTTTCCATTCACACAAATTAAAGCAGTTTTGTCACTTGACAGTGATAAATTTCTTAAATATAATTAAGTAGAAGCAAAACTTGGTTAGTTACGCGTGACGTGTGATGCTGTCAGAGCAAATGTGTTTCCATTCAAACAATTTAAAGCAGTTTTGACACTTGACAGTGATCAATTTCTTAAATATCATTAAGTAGAAGCAAAACTTGGCTAGTTACGCGTGACGTGTGATGCTGTCTGAGCAAATATGTTTCCATTCTAACAAATTAAAGCAGTTTTGGCACTTGACAGTGATCAATTTCTTAAATATCATTAATTAGAAGCAAAACTTGGTTAGTTACGCGTGACGTGTGATGCTGTCAAAACAAAAATATATTTCCATTCCGACAAATTAAATCAGTTTTGACACTTGACAGTGATAAATTTCTTAAATATCATTAAGTAGAAGCAAAACTTGGTTAGTTACGCGTGACGTGTGATGCTGTCAGAGCAAATATGTTTCTATTCAAACAAATTAAAGCAGTTTTGACACTTGACAGTGATCAATTTTTTAAATATCATTAACTAAAAGCAAAACTTGGTTAGTTACGCGTGACGTGTGATGCTGTCATTAAATTGAAGCAAGACTCAGTGAGTAACGCGAGACTTAAGACTTCACTAGACCAAAAATATCACATTTCAAAATAGTTATCTAAATTGTTTTATTTATTTAAATTATTTATAAAAAAAAATATTTAAATCAATCTCCAAAATTTGTTATCAAGTTACCATTTGAGTAGCGCTCACTCTCTCACTGAACTCGCTCAACTTACTGAGTTGACTGAGTTTTCACTCTTTCTCTCCTGGTTGAGTGAAATTTGCGCCTTTGACTTGAGCGCATTTTGTGCAGACTTTTGCTTCATGGCCTACCACACAGACATTCTTTTCGCACACTGCGGCAGTTGGACTCTTTTTCTTATATATTTTTTGTTGTTTGATTTTCTTGAAGCTGGTGCAAAAAAAACCTGGCCACCCACACCCTTCTCACTTCTCCATTAGCTCAGAGAGCTGTTATTTCCCTTTTTTTTTTTTTTTTTTTTTTTTTGGTTGCGTCTTCGGTTTTGTGCTACTTTATGGAGGGACGCCTTTTTTACGATGCCGCTCTGCCATTATTACATCCTTGCCGAACACAACAATAGCAACAAACACAACAACAACAAATTGGCGCCATTAGTGAAATTGTAATCAAGGCCCAGGACAGGAGATGATCTACCTGACATATACATATTTCGTGCATATATATGGAATATGTGTGTAGGGCTTAATAGTCTCTGTTTCTAATAGAACGAAACTCGCGGGTGAAAGTCAATGGAAAGCCGCTGTTGTTCACACACATAAAAAAAATGGGCTTAAAAATATAACAGTCTCAGTTCTACAACATTTACAATTTATGTGCATTTACTTTTGACTGATATGCGAACATTATTTGGGGCTTTTCTTTCGTTGTCAGTTTGAGGCATCCGATAACAGATTGCAAAAAAAAAAAACACACACACGAAGTGTTGCTTAATTGATTAATTTGGTTGGGGCATATAATGCCCAGAAATTGTTCAAGCGATGCACTTGATCAATATGTTGATGCCGATCTGGAAATAGTCATAGGCTATGTCCCAAGTTTTTGAACTGGTTCGAAATCAGTTTAAACCGGTTCAAAAGTGGCTTTCAGCCATATCTCTGGAATCACTAAGCCGATCTTTATGAAATTTTTAACAGTTTTTTGACAAAACTCTGTGAACTGTTTCGAAAGCGGTTTCAAACGGTTCAAAAGTGGGGCCATATCTCACAAATGATTGAAGCTATGAACTTTGAAATTTGGTGTGGAAAATAGTTATATGAAAATAAGCATTTTAGTGCTTCAAGACCGGCTCCGAACCCGCTGAACCGATTTAAGATTGGTTCATAGATGAGTCGCGAACCCACTAAATCGAACGTGGGTAGCTATTTAAGTTTCTGGCCTAGGTCACTTCTAGCCTTTTTAGGACCAATTGGTCTTTTCCCAAAAAAAGTTTGGACTTTTATTGATAAAAGCTCCATACAACTCTTTCATGTGTGACCACGTTTGATATCGATTAACGATTAATCAAAAACTTACCTCGGCAGAAAAATGGAATTAACTCGTGAACATTTTCGTGCAATCATTTTTCACAACTTTCGACGTGCATTATCACGACAAGAGTGCAACGATGAACTTAAATCTTTGTAGGGCGATGAAGTACCATCCTATAGCACTGTGAAAAATTGGTTTAAAGAATTCAATCGCGGGCGACGCTCGCTCGTAGACGAAGGTCGTGAAGGTCGTTCAAAAACAGTCGATACCGTGCGTGAACTGATAATGCAAGATCGTCATGTGACATACCGTGAGATAGAGGCATCCTTGGGCATTTCTTGCACCAGCATACATTCGATATTGCATGAACAGGTTTGTTCTCGTTGGATCCCTCACAATTTGACAATCGCTCAAAAAAGGCTCGTGTGGATTGGTGCAAAGAAATTTTGAACAAATATAATCGCGGTGTTTCAAAAGATGTTTATAAGATTGTCACAGTTGACGAATCATGGATCTATGCTTATGAGCCCGAAATAAAACAGCAATCGAACGTGTGGGTCTTCGAAGACGAGCCAAATCCAACGAAAGTCGTTCGTGGAAGAAGCACTTCGAAGCAAATGGTCGCCTGTTTCTTCGGTAAAACTGGTCATGTGGCGACTGTTCCGATTGAGCAACGTAGGACGGTCAATTCTGAGTGGTACACCACAATTTGTTTGCCTGAAGTCTTCAGAGAAATTCGAAAAACGAACAAGAGAAGACAGATCATTGTGCACCATGACAATGCGAGTTCTCACACATCAGGTCACACCAGCGTCTTTTTGACCGCCCAAAACGTCGAATTGATGGGTCATCCATCATGACTTCTTTTTATTCCCGCACAACAAGGGAAAAATGCGTGGTCAACGATTTTCGTCGCCAGAAGATGCTGTTGAAGTGTTCAAAAACCATGTTTTGGAGGTGTCTCAATCGAAGTGGAAAAAGTGCTTCGACAATTGGTTTGAGCGCATGCAAAAGTGTATAAATCTTGCTGAAGAATACTTTGAAAAACAATAAAAGCATTTTTGATCATAAATATTCGCGTTTTCATTATTAGGCCAGAAATATATATAGCTAGTAAACTTTTTTGTTTTCCATCGTAGCGTTACCAATCGTGGTATATATTAGTTTTATATGTTTCTTCATAATTCTAGAAAATTTTATCAAAATCGGATCACTATAGCATATAGCTGCCATTGGAACGATCGGTGGAAAAACTAGTTCTAGTTAAAAAAACTTTTTTCTTTTTCATCGTAGCTTCACCAATCGTGGTATATATTAGTTTCATAAGCTTGCACACAATTCTTGAAAAATTAATCAAAATCGGATGACTGTAGCATATAGCTGCCATAGAAACGATGGGAAAAATGTCCACTGCTTCAAAGACTCAATATTTGGTTGTCGAGTAGAGCAAGCCATACTACAGTATGTAGTCCAATGGAATCAAAGCTAAAAAGCATTTTGATTGATTTGGAAACTTTAAAATAAATGACGTCGGGGTCACCAAATATTAAACATGCGTTATGTGTTTGTGACCTCAATTTAAAGTTTCTAAAAATAAATTTTATGCATATTTTTTAAATGTTTTACAAATTATTTTTGTCATAAAGTCTCTAACTAACAAGTATAGTCCACACACACACACACACTTTGTAAACCGCCCGGGGCTACAAAAAAAAAGTTTGTGTGTTTCTTTCTTTGAACAAAAGTTATTATTGCTTTAATTTCGTGAGTCAGTTGAGAGTCTCAACGCGCTGAATTCACCGCCAAAGTCGAAGTTTGTTTTTAGGGTTTGCTGTGATTTGTCTTCAGACCAACCCTCTCTGCCACTCTCCCGCGCCTTTGTCCATCCTTCCCCAGGTTGATTCAGGAACCTTTCTTAGTTTTTGGCCGTTATTTTTTGTTGTTGTTGTTGTTTTAAATTAAAAAGTTGCGAACGTACCAACAACAAAAGTTGCCCATTTTGTTTTTTGTTTTTTGCTTTTTTTTTTTTTGCATGTGTGTGGCGCCTTCTACTGAAACAAAACCAAATCGGTTACTTTTTCTATATATATATAGTATATATATACTTGATGTGTTTGTATGTTGTTGCTGTCTGAAGTTTAATACATACGAGTTTGTTCCCCAAGGGCCTCATTAGTGGCGCCCGCCCTCCCATTCGGTCATTCCTCCTTATTTTGGCGTATTTTTTCTCTTGTGGTATAAAACATTTGCTTTTGCACTATTTGACGTTGGTTTTGGGCTGTTTGCCTGATTTTTGTTGATACGAGAAACGAGAAAAGTTATTTTGGGTATTGAGCATATTAAGTCAAAAAAAAGTTTTAAAGTGGGCGGGTGTAATGAGTGTTATTAGAAATTTTATTGGATCCTTTGGGGGGAGAGTCCTATGTTTACTTTTAAAATTTCAAGTTAGTTTGGCAAATTGATTCATCAATAATTGAGTGATAAATGAGCTGATTAGTGGGTAATGAATGAATGTGGCTTGATTATGCATTGATTAATAAATATTAAAGCTATAATTGGGTGGGAACGCCAAGGTAGCATTAGTGCAAAAAACTAACACCAAAGGCAAGCGCTGTCGTAAGATTGTATTAGTAAGAGAGAGAGAGTTGTTTGAGGGCAGAAACGCATTTGAACGGGGTTTTTCTTGATATACTATAAAGTGGTTCCGTTAAGTTATCTATTGGTATCCACCGACACTTTTTATGCATATTTTCTATGGTCTTTAGATCAAAGCCGGCAAAATGGAAAGGACATAGCCACAATCGACAGGTTTTTCACTTGCAAACTCAAGTTTTCCGTGCTCACCCATAACATTGGCTCGTGTATGTGTAAAAAATACGACCATTTAAAACATTTTGTTCATTTAAGAGTTCATTTTTTTTAACTTAAGTTCATTTTATAGTTCATTTTATGAACTATATTTCAATTTATAGTTCATTTTATGAACTATAGTTCATTTTATATACAGGGTTGCCCATATTCGACGGACCCATGTTTTTTTTTTAAAAAATCAAAGAAAAAAATAAAAATTTTGGCGGTTGGCAATCTTAATCATTTAATTTGTTCCAAGTAGATTTGTTTACATCAATTTTTGAATATGATATCTCTCAAATGGCCGCCTCTGGCGTTGATGGCGTATTGTGCCCTTTTTGCAGCATTTTCCATCGTTTTCGCCAACATTTCGGCCGGAATAGCGGCTATTTCTTCACGAATGTTGTCCTTGAGCTCTTCTACGGTCCTTGGCTTGTTAACGTAAACCTTTGACTTCAAATATCCCCACAAGAAGAAGTCAGGCGGCGTCAAATCGGGCGAACGCGGTGGCCAGTCCAAATCACCACTTTTCGACATCAAACGGCCCGGAAACAATTTCTTCAGAAAATCGATTGTTATGCGACTTGTGTGCGGTGGAGCGCCGTCTTGTTGAAACCAGAACTGCCTCATACGCTTTCGACGAATAATTGGCATCACAAAATTGGTCATCATGTCACGATAACGCTCCTGGTTGATGGTAACAGCATGGCCATTTTCATTTTGGAAAAAAAACGGCCCAATGACCGTTTTCGCACTAACGCCGCACCAAACTGTGACTTTTTCGTCATGAAGAGGCACTTTTTGAATCTCCTGAGGATTTTCAGTGGCGTAAATACGGCAATTTTGCTTATTTACGGTCCCATTCAATGTGAAATGGGCTTCATCGGACATGATAATTTTGTTCCGAAATTGCTCGTCATCTTCGGCCATTTCGATGACTCTTTGGGCCCATTCCAATCGACGAGGCTTGTCCGCAGGCAACAATCTTTGCGTCAATTGAATTTTGTACGGGAACAAATGGAAATCAACGCGAATAATCCGTTGTAAAGTGGACCGAGCCATGCCCAACTGCTGAGAACGGCGTTTTTGGGATGTTCTTGGGGACCTCTCAACACTGGCTCGTACGGCAGCGATATTCTCGGCCGATCGCCTTGGTCGACTTTTATTTGGCCTCTTCGGATTAGAAAGAGCCTCACCAGTCGAAAATTTTTCGTATAAACGCTTAATGGTGTTCTTAGAAGGCGCACTTTTCACATTTTTTAATTTTTTAAAAGCACGTTGAGTTTTCACAATTGACTTGATCTGTTGAATGTAAATTTCAACTATTTCAGAGCGCACGCGTGGCGTGTATTGTTCCATGGTAAAAATCTGCTTGGACTGACGCTTCAAACGCGGTATGTCATTAAGCGATCTGACATCTCTGTCAAAAGTTATGGCGTTGCCAGATGGGTCCGTCGAATATGGGCAACCCTGTACTTTACTTCATTTTTTTTTAACTATTGTTCTTTATATAGTTCATTTTATAAACGATAGTTCATTTTATATATTATTTTATGAACAATAGTTCATTTAATAGCTCATTTTTTGAACTCAAGTTCAATTTATAGTTCATTTTTTATACCCGTTACTCGAAGAGTAAAAAGGGTATACTAAGTTCGTGCAAATGTATCTAACAGGCAGAAGGAAGCATCTCCGACCCCATAAAGTATATATATTCTTGATCAGCATCAACAGTCGAGTCGATATAGACATGTTTGTCTGTCCGTATGAACGCTGATATCTTAGAGATGGTAAGAGATAGGGGTTTGAGGTGTATGGAACATATATTTCCTATACTTGCAGGCAGATCAAGTTTAGTTTTGATTTTTGCCACGCCCCCTGCCTCCCCCGCAAATTGAAAAAAACCTCATATCTTCCACAAATTTGGAGTTAGGTTGTTCGAACCCTCTAGACATATATTCCACTCATTAACACTTTTCGAGCCCCAATACATTGTTTTTCGATCAGATGAACGATGGTAGAGTTGCCACCCCCACAATTTGAAAAACCGAGTTCAAAAATATTCTACTCATCATAACTTATCGAACCCCCATACATTGTTTTCCGATCAGATGAACGATGGTAGAGTTACCCGCAATTTAAAACACTTAAATATCGCATTGTGGAGTTAGGTTGTTTGAACCTTCTAAACATATATTCTACTCATCATTACTTATCGAGCCCCTATACACCGTTTCCAGATCAGACGAACGATAGTAGAGTTGCCGCAATTTGAAAAACACCTCAAATATCCCGCAATTTTGGAGTTAGGTTGTTCGAACCTTCTAGACATATATTCTACTCATCTTTACGTATCGAGCCCCCACACATCGTTTTCCGATCAGATGAACGATAGTAGAGTTGCCGCAATTTGAAAATCACCTCAAATATCCCGCAATTTTGGAGTTAGGTTGTTCGAACTATTTAGAAATATATTCTACTCATCATAACTTATCGAGCCCCCATACATCGTTTTCCGATCAGATGAAGGATAGTAGAGTTGCCACCTCCACAATTTGAAAAACACCTCAAATATCCCGCAATTTTGGATTTAGGTTGTTTGAACCTTCCAAACATATATTCTACTCATCATTACTTATCGAGCCCCCATACATCGTTTTCCGATCAGATGAAGGATAGTAGAGTTGCCACCCCACGACGACCTCAAATATCCCGCAATTTTGGATTTAGGTTGTTTGAACCTTCCAAACATATATTCTACTCATCATAACTTATCGAGCCCCTATACATTGTTTTCCGATCAGATGAACGATGGTAGAGTTGCCACCCTCACAATTTGAAAAAAATCTTATATCTTCCATAATTTCAATGACAGATTGCTTGAACCTTTAAGGCATATATTTTAATCGTCATTACTTATCGATCCACCATACACCGTTTCCAGATCAGATGAACGATATTCGAGTTATAAGCAAATCAAATAATTACGCTGGGCAGCACTGCCCGTAATCGTGATGGGCAGCACTGGCACAGTTTGTATGACCCCACACTTTAAAGTTATCAGCTATATATAAACAGGTACAGAGTATATTATAGTATAGTATATCGGGGTCAGCAAATAATTTATATCATATACAAAATCCCAAACCCCCACCCCCTGAAATATTCCACAAATCACGCTTCTTACCATTACATCAGTTGACCTTTTCGTTTGCCCCGCGTGTCTTTAAACGCTAGCAAAACGCGCTCACGTCTCGTGCGCCAAAGCAAACAAACAAAACACCAAACAACAACAATAACAGCAGACACCAGCGGCCAAAGTCAAAGTTGGGCTAAAGTAATATTAATGGGTATGGCAGTTCATTGTTTAAATTGCTGGCCAACGCACCAGGCTACATACCACCCAAATGTTCATCCTCCTTCCACTCTAAATTCCTGCCTCTGGCTTATTAGAGCCAAAGATGGCCTACTCCCCGAACCGAACCGAACCTTCCCTTCCCACCAAAAAAAAAGCAGAGCCTACATAAACAACTATGTGAACACTGAGTGGTAGGATGGATGGATTGGGGTGGGGAGGGGTGTAAGTGAGTTTTGGTTTGAGGGGGGGTAGAGAGCACTCAGCAATTATTTGCATACAACAGAGTGAAAGCAAGAGAAGTGCAGAAGAAAGAGAAAGAGGGAGAGTCAGCAACGCGTGAAAATGCGGAAAAATTAAGCCAGAAGTTTAAGTATCTAGCAAAGATTTGAATGCCCTGAAAATTTGGAAAATTTGGATCAACATACGATCGTCATATATTGCTGGGGTTCTACAAATTATATTAATATAATTCTAAAATATTTTCAATACCGTTTTAAGAGTTGGGAAAATATCTTAATTCCTTTTATAACCAACAAATCGTTTCCAGAACCAACTTATTTATGTTCATAAACCACTTTTAAATTGGTTTAAACCAGGGTGTCAAACCGGAACCCGAACCGGAACCGTATACCGAAAAGAATCGATTAAAACTCAGAACCAGAACCGTAACCGGAACCGTTATTATTTATTTTTTGAGAACAGTTTCGTTTCTGAGCTTTTTTATGTTATTTCAAATTTATTGCTTCAATCAGGGATTTCCTCAGGGTAAAATGCTTCCATCAGATATTAAAAGTTCTTCATGGTCCTTCTGGTACACAAGTATTATAGGGACATATGTTTTCGGGGTAAAATTGATTATGTTTAATTTTCCTTCTTTATAAGTACATTCTGTTGTACTGGTTCTATTATATCTTTGGTTTGAAGGATTTTTAAATTATACCGGTACGTACCGGTATACCGAAATAAAATCCAAGGTACCGATACGGAACCGAATACCGAAATAAACTAGAACTTAAACAGAACCTTTTACCGAAACAGTAGTTTTGGTACGTACCAGAACCGGAACCGGAACCGAAATTCGATTCGGTTTGATTCCCTGGTTTAAACTGAATCGGAACCCGTTTTGAACCGGGAAAATGTGTAACTCAATATTATAAACAGGGATTAATCCCGAAATGAATATCGGTTCCGGTACCGGTTCCGGTACGTACCGAAATGAAAATATCGGTTAAAGGTTCTATTTCAATTTTCAAGTAATTTCGGTTTTCGGTTCCGATACGGTACCCACATTTTTATTTCGGTATACCGGTACGTACCGGTACAAGTATAATTTTTTTTTATTGTTCAAAAATTAAAACTGTTTCACAATATCCAAATAAAAATGGATGTATAAAAATATAAAAAAAAATATATTTTAAGAAATAACGTTTTTTAAAATATACCGATTTCTATCCGTTTTTATTTTTGGACTAACAATTTCGCTAAACGTTTCTGTATATTTTATATAAAATCTTTCTTAATTATGGTTCGAAATAATCTTCTGTATTCCTGCAATAAAAAGAGATATTTTGTTATTTGGATAGATTTAAACCCATACTATAAGACTAGTTTTCAATATAGCCCATAATACGCTAATAAAATCAGCTCTAAAAACGCTCTATAACATTTGGAAACCTAAAATCTGCCCGAGTTTTTATTTACATTACATTTTTCGAAATATTAAAACAAATTTTTTTTTCAAATAGGAAATAATAGAGGGATTCCTGAAACTGATTTGCTGTTCGCAGCAGTTCCATACAAAACGAGCAATGTGACCATAAAACTTACAGTCAAACGGCCACTTTTATGTTAGTTGGATGGCCACACTGCTCCCTTTGTATGGAGCAGCTGCGAACAGCTGTTTCACGAAATCAAAAGCAAATCAGTTTCAGGAATCCCTCTAATATTTCTAATATTTCTTTCGAGCGAAATTTAATTTAACTCAAGAAACTTAATTTCTAAAATTTTTATTACCATTTTCCCAACATTTCTATATTAAAGGGAGAATTTTACTGTCTAAGAAATCCCTTAAATTTAATTAAAGGGAAGTTTTTCCGCCTATTAAGACTTATTATACCCTTGCAGAGCGTATATTAAAATTGTCACGATGTTTGTAACGCATAGAAGGAAGCATTTCCGACCACATAAAGTATATATATTCTTGATCAGCATGACGAGCTGAGTTCATTTCCGCCTGTCCGTCCGTCCGTCTGTCCGTCTGTTTCTATGCTATCTCCTCCCTCAGTTTTAAAGCCATCTTGACCAAACTTTGCAAAATGTCTTTAAATACAAATACGCTGCACATTTGTCGGAATCGGTCTGATCGGATGACTATATCATATAGCAGCCATAGGAACGATCGGTCCAAAAACTAGTTTTAGTGAGAAAAACTTTTTTGTTTTCCATCGTAGCGTCACCAATCGTGGTCTATATTAGTTTTGTATGCTTCCACACAATTCTGGAAAAATTTATAAAAATCGGATGACTATAGCATATAGCTGCCATAGGAACGATTGGTCAAAAAACTCGCTCTAGTGAGAAAAACTTTTTTGTTTTTCATCGTAGCGTCACCAATCGTGGTATATATTAGTTTTATATGCTTTCATACAATTCAGGAAAAATTGATCAAAATCGGATGACTATAGCATATAGCTGCCATACGAACGATCGGTCGGAAAATAAGTCTTAGTGAGGAAAACTTTTTTGTTTTCCATCGTTTCGTCACCAATCTTGGTAGATATTAGTTTTATATGCTTTTACAAATTTTTGAAAAAATTTATCAAAATCGGATGACGACAGCATATAGCTGCCATAGGACCGATCGGTCGGAAAATGTGTTTTACTAAGAAAAGTTTTTTTTTATGGTATCAAATTTTTATTATCAATGATTGAAAATTTTTTTAATATCTGATATCTATATCCTATATATATTTTACAGGTTAAATCAGTTGGAGTAAAATTTTTCAAGTGTATTAAAACTTCGGCACAGTCGAAGTTAGCTTTGCCTTCTCGTTTTTTTCTGAGTGTATACGTTGCTATTTTACCGGTTGAAATATATATTTCAAATAATCATAAATCAATAAAAATAAATATTATTAGCCAAGGTATTAGCGTTTCGGTACACCCAGAGAAATTTAGCACGATTCGGCAAGACTGAAATCGGCTTCAATTTAGTTTTTTTTCGTCTTGAATTTTCAAGAAGAAATCTGCTTGAAATCGAGAAAACTTTGTGTGTTTGGTGGCAAGGGAGGTGAGGCAAAAAAATCGGTATTTTCTTCTTGAATCCAAGAAAATTCTGTCTTGCCGAACTTCTGACACGAAATCTGCTTGATATCAAGCACGATCTGCTCGATTTTTTCTCTGAGTGTAGGGCTCTGGTTTTTTCGGTTCCTATTATAACGGTTAGCGGTTTTCGTTTCTCAAAAAATGATTAATATCGGTTCCGGTTTTGATACCAGTACGTGGCTTGAAACGGTTTATTTCGTTTAACAGTATTATTCGGTTCCGGTATTATTTCCTGATTTCAAAGCTACCAAATTTGAACAAACTTGCATTTTGGTGCCCACCGCTGATTTAAGATTTCTGTGACTTTCCAATTTCGATGTTTACTAAAGTTTCTTTAACCGTTTACACAACATTTTTTTTCTGCTTAATGCGTAATTTTAATGATGTTACTTTATGGTATACCGTAAAAAAATTAGCTTTAATATAAAAAGAAAGTAAAAAATGACCTAAACTGTTAAAAAAGTCAGTCAAACTTAACGCTCAAAGTGTATTGAAAAAACACACTGAAGGAAACAGAAGTGCTTATTATTATGAAAATGCCGACGTTGAATGTCAAAAATGCCAGCACATACACACACACACACTCCAAATAGTACACAATTAGGGTGGGAGGGGGGTGGTAGTGAAATTCCAGGAGCTCTTAGCGCCCCAGCAAAACCGCAAAAACCCTTGGGCCGTGTACGATGCCTGCTCCGGCTGCTGTGTGTTTGTCCAGGGCTTGGACTGGCATTTTAAGTGATTTAATGTTTGGCTTTTTGCTTGAGAAAAAAAAAAAAAAAAAAAAATTGCTGTCGCTGGCCAAAATAATTCCCAGCGAATGTTACGCATATTCAGCATAAATCTGTCCATATACACAAACTTTATGTGCGGGAGTGTGAGTGGAGTGGAATCTGGCCAAATTTATGCCACAGGTGTAGACTTTGCAGTTGGTCACAGTCGCTGCCACTTGTTACCCGCAATTTAACGCACTTACGTTTCATATAACTTAATTCCGTATTCGGTTGTTGTTGTTCTTGTTGTTGTTTGTGTGTTTGTGGGCTAAGGCGTACGTATGGCGTATTAATTATAAGAACTGTCCAGGTGCTGCCCAGAGGGGCCATGTGGCAAGTTCTGGGGGCTAAAGTTGTTAAAGTCAATCAAATGAAAGGAAGCGAACTTGTTTGACCAAAATATATGCTTAATAGACGATAATAATATAGATCAATATATTTTCAAATTTTGTTTATTAATAATAAACCAATATTTTGTTACCTCAGAGTTAATTTGTGAAAAAATCAATTTTGTGTTAAAAAAAAAAACTAATAAAACTAACAAATAACAGAGTAAAATGTAGTTTTATCTGACACATAGTTGCTATCTAGAATATGAGAAAACAGTCTTAAGACCTTTTTCAAATATCCCAACCCACACCTGTCCAGATCATCACATATTAATTTAAACAAAGAGTATATTGGGTTTGTGCAAATGTATGTAACAGCCAGAAGGAAGCATCTCCGACCCTATAAAGTATATATATTCTTGATCAGCATCAACAGCCGAGTCGATATAGCCATATTCGTCTGTCCGTATGAACGCTGAGATCTCAGAGATGGTAAGAGATAGAGGTTTGAGGTGTATGGAACATATATTTCTTATACTTCCAGGCAGATCAAGTTTAGTTTTGATTTTTGCCACGCCCCCTGCCTCCCCCGCAAATTGAAAAAAACGTATATCTTCCACAATTTTGGAGTTAGGTTGTTCAAACCTTCTAGACATATGTTCTACTCATCATTACTTATCGAACCCCCATACATTGTTTTCCGATCAGATGAAGGATGGTAGAGTTGCCACCCCCACAATTTAAAAAATCGTATATCTTCCACAATTTTGGAGTTAGGTTGTTCAAACCTTCTAGACATATGTTCTACTCATCATTTCTTATCGAATTCCCATACATTGTTTTCCGATCAGATGAAGGATGGTAGAGTTGCCACCCCCACAATTTGAAAAAAATCCAATATCTTCCACAATTTTAAAGACAGAATATTTGAACCTTTTAGGCATATATTTTAATCGTCATTACTTATCGATCCACCATACACCGTTTCCAGATCAGATGAACGATATTCGAGTTATAAGCAAATCAAATAATTAGCCTGGGCAGCACTGCCCGTAATCGTGATGGGCAGCACTTGCACAGTTTGTGTGACCCCACACTTTAAAGTTATTAGTTATATAATAACAGGTAGAGAGCATATTTCAGTCGGGCTTGACCGTCTTTCTTACTTGTTTATACAGTGTTTGGGCATCTCTAAAGTTTTTTTTCAGAAATTAATTTATTAATTGCAATCGATATCCAACAAAATTGAAAATGTGGCTGGCCAGGTGTATTTAAAATTAAAATATGTCAAGAAAACATTTTGGTCTTAACACTTTTTTGGCTTTAACACTTTTTTATTTGTCCCATTTATTTGTCTCCTCTTTCTTACACCTGATGATTGTTGATCTCTAAACGATTTTCTGGTTTTTTATTTCCTTTTCATTTGTTCATCGACCCTCTGGCTTCTTTCATACTTCATTTCATTTGTGGTTACTTTTTCACCAAAAGATTTCAATCTTTAAGTTTTTCCTTCACAACAACAACAACAACTTTACGTACGTACGTGACACTCACCAAAAATGTTGTTATTGTAGCCTCAAGGACTACGCCCAGTCAATGTTGTGACTGCTGTCGTCTGTCCAGGGCCAGTTTTTTTTGCTGACATGTTCTAATTTCAATTTATTTTAGCTTACCAAATGACAACGCACAAAATGCACTCGGAGCACTTTCTGTGGCCGGGCTAATTTTGCCTTTTTGCAAAAGTCAGCAAAAAAATAAGAAAACCTCCTGATCCTGGCCCTGGCTCGTTCGTTCGTTGCCCTGACAAAAATCAACAAGTGAAAATGCAAATGTGATTATTTATTAAGCGCTTTAAATATTGCCTTGTCTCTGTCTACCTCCCCTCCTCCCCCTGCCTTGGCTTTGTCTTGTTTTGTTTGGCTTTCAACAGGTTACACAAGGAAAGGTCACCCAGCAGCAGGTACAAAAATTTTTCGTTGCCAAATGGAAATATTCATGGCAATTGAAAATTCAAACTGGGAAAATGTAAAATCGTTTGCTTTTCTTTTGTAATTGCTGTTGTTGTTTTTACTGCTTTCTTTGGTCTTGATTAAACGTCAATAGGATTAAAGTATTCGGGCATTATTAAGCGTTTCTTTTATACATAATTTAGGCTTCCCAAGCCGAAATGAGGTAAATGAAAGAGAAGCCACAAAACATAAAGGGAAATTAATAGCAAAGAAAATTTAATGAAAGTGAAAAGGAAAACCAAGTTGATGAAGCATTTTCAACCATTTCAAAGAGGAAGCAAGCTGCTGATCTTGCTAATGAATGGTTGCGAAATCCTGTGTTTCATTTTAGAAACGAAACATTTAACATTGTTTCCATTTATCATGTTTTTGCAATCCATTCTTAAGTATGGAATGAATAATTTATATTTGAATATGTCACTGAAAAGTCCTTTGACGTAGAGTGCCTTAGCTTGTCCTACATCTGACCCACAGGGAAAAGGGGAAAATGGGGAAAAGCGGCGTCTTTTTCTGATATGTGATCCATCTTCATTTTAAGCTGAAACTGCCAATACTTTTGGCAAAAGGTAAAGGAGGCACAAAAAGGTCCATGAGTGAGGATGCGTGTGGGAGTTCATTCTACTTTACAAACACCTTGACACGCTTTTGCTTTTGTGAAAGGACCTGGGCCAACATCCTTTTTTCTTTTTTTTTTTTTGTTGGCAACTTGAGACGACGAAAATGCCCTCCAGGCTGGTTCCCAGCTGTCGCCCATTTCTTTTTTTTTCAAAAATCATCTTTCCTTCACTGAAGGCGCCTGCTAAGCGCCTAATGATGCTTATTTTTGGGCGTGGCACACACACACACACACACACTTTATTAGTTTGTGCCCGCCACCAGAAAAGAAATTGTTTTAAATTAATTTGCATGCCAAGGCGCAGAAGCCAAAAAACTGTACCGGGTACCTCATTAAGAATGTACCCCTGCGGTATGGAAAGAGAACTTAAGCAGGGAAATGAGTTTCTCTCAGCGACCTTAAGCCCTGAGAAGTTTAAGAGAAAGCTTAATTAATTTTTATGTAGAATATTAAATGTTTGACTCACATATGATCCACCTCTCTCTCCGCCTAGTAAACAAATTGGCATTAGTTTAATTGCCCAATGGGTAAACTTGAGCGGGGTAAGTGTTAGTAATGAAACACACACACACGCACTAGACAAAATATGACCCTTTGGAAATTACAGCAATTGAATTAACTAATTGCTGGGCGCAGAAAGTATAGGGTTAGACCTACTAACCATCAAGTATGGGTCAAACTTCTGTGTTTGGACAGTAGTGGACAATTTTGTTCTATAACGGGATTGACAGTGTTAAAAACGGTTTGAGAATTCTTTAAGTGTTGAAAAACTTTGTCTTAATTAAACTTAAATTTCATCTGAAAGTTAAATTTTGACGCCATTAACAGTGTTGAAAAGGCTGGTACTTTTCCAAAAAGTTGGAAAATTCTCTAATGGGAAAATTTGTAAATAGGATTTAAAAATATATTACTTATTTTCAGTGTTAATAAATAATAAACCGAGATGGAAAACCTAATTTCGAGTTCACTCCAACTGACTTAACCTTTAGAATATATACAGGATATACATAAATTCAAAATCATTGAGAATCAAAATTTGGTCACTATACCATAAAAAAAAACACATTTTCCGACCGATCAGTCTTGTGACAGCTATAGAATATAGTCATCCGATCTGATTAAAAGCATATATTATTCATAATTCCTGAGATAAAGAGCGAAATTGTGGATAACAAGTAAGAAAGTCGTCAAGCTCGACTGTAATATACTCTGTACCTGTTTGTATATAATTAACTAGCATATAACCTGGCGCGCTTCGCTATGCCACCATCAGTAAAGTCGCCAAAAAGACATATTAGGTTAGTTTTAAAAAATTCAAAAATTTTGATTCATCTATTTGGTCCATACCATATTTAACAAACCAAATTTCAATTAGATCTGCTAGAAAAATAACGTTTGGCAATGAAACCAACCCCGCCCCCATTTTCCGACCTTGAGAAATGAGAAAATTATTTTCCACCTATTTGGCTCATTGAGCATACAAACCCTGCTACCACTTATCCAACCTTGAAAAAACACGTGTTTCCATTTATTCTGAACCTAGAGCTTACAAAACGAATTTCATTCAGATCGGCTCACAAATTGCTATTGTCACTGAACCCAAACACGCCCACTATTATGCTAGCCTGGGGGCAAAAATTGTACCACCGAGAAATCACATGTCTAATTATTTTCTATAATGTGTTCACAAACCGAGTTTGAAGGCAATCGGCTGAAAAATAGTTGTTCCGACTTTTCGGGCTGTTTTTCCAACATTGGAAAACCGCATGTCTAATTATTTTGCTTACTATTCCTGCAAACCGAGTTTGAAGTCAATCGTATCAAAAATAGTTTTTCATATAGAATTTTCCGGGTATTTTCTTTGTGAGCGGATTTTCCAACATTTGAAAATCTCATGTCCAATTATTTAGCATACTATCCTTACAAACCGAGTTTGAAGTCAATCGGATGAAAAATATTTTTTTCCCATGAAGAATTTTCCGTCCATTTTCCTTGTGGGGGGATTTTCCGAAATCTGGGAAACAGGTGTCCAATTATTTCGCTTACTTCAGTTACAAACCAAATTTCAAGTCAATCGGATGAAAAACAAAATGTTCATCATAGTAGCTTTTTCGGGCTCTGCAGTGATTGCCAATCAGTGAATCAGTCAGTCAGTCAGTGAGGACAAACTCTTTTATATGTAGAGAGATAACTTTAGAGTGTGCGGTCACACAATCTGTGCAAGTGCTGCCCATCACAATTACGGGCAGTGCTGCCCCGCGTAATTATTTGATTTGCTTATAACTCGAATATCGTTCATCTGATCTGGAAACGGTTTATGGTGGAACGATAAGTAATGATGAGTAGAATATATGTCTAGAAGGTTCGAACAACCTAACTCCAAAATTGTGGAAGATATTAAGGGGGCGTGGCAAAAATCAAAACTAAACTTGATCTGCCTGCAAGTATAAGAAATATATATTCCATACTCCTCAAACCTCTATCTCTTACCATCTCTGAGATATCAGCGTTCATACGGACAGACGAACATGTCTATATCGACTCGGCTGTTGATGCTGATCAAGAATATATATACTTTATAGGGTTAGAGATGCTTCCTTCTGGCTAATACATACATTTGCACAAACCCAATATACTCTTTGTACCTTTGGTATGGTAGTTGGTATCAATATGATATAGTTTCTTGATCCTGCTGAAAATTAAGTTCGCATTTGGGTCATTTCGACCACTGTGCCCTGACTTCAACGAGTTACATATTTCAAAAGGCATTAAATTTCATTTACACTTCTAACTTTAATTAGAGAAAAGAGCAAACACAAAAAATTTAACAACAACAACAACAACCAGAACGTTATGGCCAAGTGCCTGCTCAACGGCTTACGATTGCACTTAAGCACTAAGCACTGTGTCAATGCTGTTTGCTCAAGTGTTCAATTTGTTTTTGGCTTTCAATCGATAGATGGTTGCTTGTTACTTGTTGTTTGTTTGTTTGTTTGAGTTTTGCAAAATTTAACACAGAAGCCGCAAAAATAAGGCGGAGACACACGTGAAGTCTACGCCTCCTCCTCCTAGATGGTTAACTAGGCAAATATTTGGCAAAAAGCAAACACCAGATGGTAGTTGAAACAATATGGCAATTCAATGGGGATGCCATTTTATACAAATTATTTATTTGGCTAGAGAATTTTGGGAAAGAAAATCGTTGCACAAATGGAACATTTTAACAGCATGTTACTGTGGATAGAGAAAAGGGAGAAAGTCGAATTGTATGCAAAGTGATCAAGGGATCAACAGAAAGTATGGGTTTCATTTTGGAGATTTCTGCAATTTAATTTCGAAACATTTCTCCTTCTCTCCTTCTCTCTCTCTGTTGGTTTATTTCACTTTGTACAACAACCACAAACAAAATTTTAATCTGCTTCTGTCTGCAAGAGCGCTTCATGGTATTTAATGTTGAACGTTTTACGGACACCCACTCCAAAGTATTAGCCTTGTGGCAGTCATTTTAATGCGCTTAACATCTCCTGAGCATCCTGAGCTCCTGTTGTTTGAATATGTACAATGTGTAAGTGTTGAATGTGCGTGTGTGTGTGTGTGTGTGTGGCGTTGTTAATGACGCGCACTTTGTTGGGTTAAGAATTGGCCTGAATGTGCATAGGCCCTTAAGCCTTTGCCATGGCAATTTGTTTCGCAACAGTTCAGCAAAATTTTATGCAATAAACCCTTACCCCAGCCTCAGGACAATACGTTTAACTTTCTGTTTTTTCTGATTGAAATATTTCATATTATACAATATTTGCCTTAACCAATTTCCACCTTTCACTCTGTCTCTCTCTCTCTCTCTTTTGTGGTGTTGGTAAGCTGCAATTTATAACAATTTAATTTACACATGACTTTACACTAAGCCTCAACTAAGCTACAAAATGTCATCGCCCATACAAAGTGTCAACAAGGCACAAATTCTGATTATTGCAAAAAAAAAAAAAAAATAATAAAAAAAAAGGAGCAAAAAAAAAATGGAAAAATGATGAAGAAAAAATGTGAAAAACTAAATTGGTTGTTGGGGGTTCAAGTGGCCATTTCATTTGCTGCAAATGGAATTTAAATGCAATTTACATAACAGCTACAGCAACAACAACAAAAATAATAATAAAAAGGGGTCAGTTGAACGGTGAATGCGAAAAACTAGGCAAAAGGATGTTTGAGAATTTAAACTGCAAAATGATTTAAATTCCTTGAAATTTGAAACAAATTTAAAGCAGGCCTGAAAACTTTAGAGGCTTGACCGTGATTAAATTAAGATAGTTTTTGTTATTTTTTTTAATTAGAGAAACATTTTGAAAAATCGAAGTGAAATAATTTTTAAAGTCAAAACGGTCAATCACTTGTTTCTCTTCCTGCTCCGTGCTAGTACTACAATCGACTGCCCGAAAAAGTAGGCAATGTAAATGACGTTCCATACTACATTATGCTAAGCCAAAAAGTATGCAATATTTATCATGGTACGTAGTTCCTTAGCACACATCCCCAAATAGTAGGCAATACAATACTTGCTGATCTTGATCAGCATCAACAGCCGAGTCGATATAGACATGTCCGTCTGTCCGTATGAACGCTGAGATCTCAGAGATGGTAAGAGATAGAGGTTTGAGGTATATGGAACATATATTTCTTATACTTGCAGGCAGATCAAGTTAAGTTCTGATTTTTGCCACGCTCCCTGCATCTCCCGAAAATTGAAAAAAAGTTAATATCTTCCACAATTTTAGAGTTAGGTTGTTCGAACCTTCTAGACATATATTCTACGCATCATTACTTATCGATACACAATACACCGTTTCCAGATCAGATGAACGATATTCGAGTTATAAGCAAATCAAATAATTACGCTGGGCAGCACTGCCCGTAAACGTGATGGGCAGTACTTGCACAGTTTGTGTGACTCCACACTTTAAAGTTATTATTTATATACAAACAGGTACAGAGTATATTACAGTCGGGCTTGACCGACTTTCTTACTTGATTTGAATATTATCGTTCTATAAGCTAGGATTTTCCCTTAAATCATTTGCCACAAATTCCTTAAATGGATTGCAAAATATAGTGTGACCAGATTAAACAGTAAATTTCATCGAAAATATATATAACAGTATGTTTTGCTAACTTAACATACTGTTAATGCTCTGTTAATTTCTCTGTTATTTAATAGTTTTTTTTGCTGTCAATATGCTCTTAGTCTGTTTAATTAACATACTGTTAATGCTCTGTTAATGTAAATGGCATATTGTTATAATTTAAACACTCCATTTAGTCCATAAAAAGATTATGTCAACCAAGGTTAAACTTTTCCATGAAAAAAAGGTCAGCTTGCATCTTACAGCCGTCAATCGTTCAGGCCAAGCCACAAGTTCAATATTTTTTCTATTCTTTCATTTACTTCTTTAACCTTAGATCTACTTATGCAGATGCCATAAAAGCAGCTTTACAAACGATTTTGCCTTTTACACAGAAGTAGCATTAGCTCTCTCTCTCTATCTCGCTCTCTTAAATGGCTTTTCAATTGCACACACACGACTTTTTTTTTTGCGAGCCTTTGAGCTGAAAAAAGGATGAGAAGGCAAAAAAAAAACTACTTTCTCACATTTATGTATATATACATAATGTTGGCCTCGTATATAAAGAAGAAAAAAAAAATATCCTAAGCAGCATATGACCTGAAAAAAAAGAAGAAAAAATTGTACACATGAGACGACGACCTAACGATGCAATTGAAAACTGTTTTATAGGCAAAAGAGAAGTACGCATACGAATACATTTTCAAGCTGTCTCATTTACAGCATTTCAATAAATTTGTATTTTCATAATTTTAGCGTTTTTCTGTTTTTCATTTCGGCCATCATAAATTTTTTTTCGGTTTTGCGTCAGGGACAGCCGTCAACTTGTTGCATGTGTTTGTTGTTGTTCAAACTTTTTAATTAAGTTGCCAAATGCTAATTCGTGTTGAACAAAAATATGGAAAATATTTCCAATTTTCCAACTTTGTTAAAAACCAACCAGAAGATTTACGATCAATTTGTATTTTTCTCAACACAAACATAAACACACGCCACCCACCCACACCTCCTTTTAGTGTACAGCGAATGCTGTAAATTAAAGGTAAAATATGTTGTGCGAAAATGCTGTGGCAACTTGATTTATTTCAATTTTATAATCACATTTATTTCACACCAATTTACGACCCATTTGAGTGAAAAATAATTATCTAAATTTATAGAATATTTAATGAAATTTCTTTTCAATGAGAATTGGTCCTTTGGCCACATTGAAATTGCATTATTAATGCATTTGGCCAGTCGTGTGGCAGCTCCCCAAGCAATTAGACAAAAGGCAAACAACAACAACAACAACGACAACAACTTCAACAACTTGATTAACCACTACAACTGTTGCAGTGGCAACAGCAACCAATTCTGGAAAATGCTGCACGCGAACGCTTGAATTACTAAGTAACCGTGTAATGTGACATCATGTGTATGTACTTGTAAGTTGTCCTACACAACATCCTTGCCCAACGTTGCATTTAAGTTATACATAGGTTGCTATATATATATTCCTGGCCTAATAATGAAAACGCGAATATTTATGATCAAAAATGGTTTTATTATTTTTCAAAGTATTCTCCAGCAAGATTTATAGACTTTTGCATGCGCTCAAACCAATTGTCGAAGCACTTTTTCCACTCCGATTGAGACACCTCCAAAACATGGTTTTGAACTCTTCAACAGATCTTCGGCGAAGAAAATCGTTGATCGCTTTTACCCGGTGCGGGAATAAAGAGCCCGACAGCCCAAGTCAGGGCTGTACGGCGGATGACCCATCAATTCGACGTTTTGGGCGGTCAAAAAGGCGCTTGTGTGAGTGCTCGCATTGTCATGGTGCACAATGATCTGTCTTCTCTTGTTCGTTTTTCGAATTTCTCCGAAGACTTCAGGCAAACAAATTGTGGTGTACTACACTCAGAATTGACCGTCCTACGTTGCTCAAGCGGAACAGTCGCCACATGACCAGTTTTACCGTCCATTTGCTTCGAAGTGCTTCTTCCACAACGACTTTCGTTGGATTTGGCTCGTCTTCGAAGACCCACACGGTCGATTGCTGTTTTGTTACGGGCTCATAAGCATAGATCCATGATTCGTCACCATCTTATAAACGTCTTTTGAAACACCGCGATTATATTTTTTTCAAAATTTCTTTGCACCAATCCACACGAGCCTTTTTTTGAGCGATTGTCAAATTGTGCGGGATCCAACGAGAACAAACTTTTTTTACGCCCAATGTATGCTGGTGGAAGAAATGCCCCAGGATGCCTTTATCTCACGGTATGTCACATGACGATCTTGCATTTTCAGTTCACGCACGGCATCAATGTTTTCTGGCACAACGACTGTTTTTGGACGACCTTTGTCTTCGAGCAAGCGTCGCCCGCGATTAAATTCATTTAACCAATTTTTCACAGTGCTATAGGATGGTGCTTCAACGCCATACAAAGATTTAAGTTCATCGTTGCACTCTTGTCGTAATAATCCACGTCGAAAGTTGTGAAAAATGATTGCACGTAAATGTTTACGAGTTAATTCCGTTTTTCTGCTGAGGTAAGTTTTTGATTAATCGTTAATCGATATCAAACGTGGTCACACATGAAAGAGTTGTATGGAGCTTTTATCGATAAAAGTCCAAACTTTTTTTTGGGAAATGGCCAATTGGTCCTCAAATGGCTAGAAGTGACCTAGGCCAGTAACTTAAATAGCAACCCACGTAATCACTCTAAAAAAAATTGAAGTTTTACGGATTCGGGCAAAATTGAGCAAAATCCAATTGGACTATCGTTTAGAAAATACTTTAATAAACAATATTGCTTTAACTGTTAGAGTAATCCGTCAGTTTTTTACTCTAAGAAAAAGAATTACTTTAGAAGAATTTCAGTTTTAAGCTTAAAAAATTTGGATATACTTTCAAAAAGGTTTTACTTTAACTTTAAGCGAATTTTTGCTATTACCTTGCTTTCGTGCCAGCACATTTAATTGTGTCTATCAAAGACCACGCCCCTTTTAAAGCCCACCCTCTACTATAAACAGTGGCCACGTGGTTGGAATATTTTAACTAACAATACAAAAACAACAAAAAAAAAAACTAAAACTAAAACGCGATGCGGGACACGCATAAATTGCCACCAGCAAATGGAAAACACAATTTTCCTATTAGTGCAAAAGGATTTTGTTGCAATTAGAAAATGCACTTGCCCAAAGGGAGAGAGAGAGAGAGTGAGGGTGGTAACCCATTATGATGTGGATTGGATTAGAGTTTCAGTTTCGCCTTAATGAAGTGTATTAGCGTTCAAATTAAGCAATTAAATATGTATGATGATTATGAAATGTATAATTAATTGGCGCATTCAGAGAGAGAGAGAGAAAAAAATAGTCGAAAAACACATGCGACACAAAATGGTTGCCGATTTTTACATTGTTTTGCTTGTTGATGGCCTTTTGGCTTTGCTTGTTTATTTGTTTGTTTGTTTGTTTATTTACTTTGGCGGCTATAAACTGTCAAGTGCACAAAAACAAAGGTATACAAAATGTGCGAGGGTATGTAAAGAGCAAGGTATGGGCAAATATTCAAAATGCGGCAACCATCTGACCCAGCAGGCAAGTAACTTGGTCGTCCTCAAAATACTAATACAATAATTTCTGAGCATATGAATGCTATAATGAAAAAACAAAAAAAAAGTATTTCTTACTAAGAACCATTTTCCGACCGATCGGTCCTATGACAGGTATCCTATACCTATCCTATAGTCATCCGATTATATGTTTGACAGCATATAATATTCATAATGACTAAGTTTAAGAATGCTGAGATTGAAAAAAAAACCAAGACCTTTTTTTCCACCGATCGTTCCTATGACAGCTATAAGACATAGTCATGCGATTCGAGCGGTTCCGACAAATTAAACTCTGTGCAAAATTTCAATAGTTTTAAAATTGCCTAGACAAAGACAGAGAGACAGACAAAGTTCAATCAACTCAGTTCATTGTTCTGATCAAGAATATATATAGAATATGTGGATATATAGAAATAATTAAAATTAATATACTCCTTGCAAGTATATAAGTTCTTCGTCATACAGAAAATTCATTCAATGGAACTGTTTTAGAGTTGAAAAGAAAGAAAAAGGTTTGACTGGAATAAGAAAAGGGGTTTAAATACCTAATATAACACAGTACGACAAAATCCAATTTTTTTGATTAGCCCGGTATTAGACCCATAAATTCTGAATCTTGAGACTTCTCAAAGCATCACCTCATACCCAGTTTTTCAAATAAAGCCTAGGTTCGCGTTCTACGGGCACTTTTGTAGTAGCAACACACAGTAACAACAGTTTTAACTGGAATGTAAATAATTCAAGATAAAATTCTACAAAATTCAGAATATACGGACAGGGTCATTGGGAACACTATAAAAAAATTGCAGTTAAATCGAACAATTGGTTAAGGTACCGGCAGAGGAGGTCAAACCTAAATTCTTGAATATCTTCAAAAGCGCACGGTAGATTTTTGATAAGAATCAAATATTTTGATGGTGTAATTGGCTATAACATGTCCCAAAGAGATGGTACTCGGCAGTCAAAAAACCGCGAGTCGGAGTACCATTTTCAGACAAAACCCCGTACCACTCAATATAGATCATAAACCAGACCTAAAAATAGACCGAACTGCGTTTTCAGTTTTACCAAAGAAGCCTTGGTTCGCGAACTATGGCCATTTTTGTACTGGCAATTGCCTTAGAACAACATTGACCATTTGGGGTATTACCAGCTGCACAAAAATTATGCAATTAATCGTATGAACAAAATACTTCATTGCAAGCAAGAAAATTAAAAGTTTCAGTTTTAAATGTCCTTAGTGGACCTCCAAAAACAATAACAGTGTTTTTCCAAATTGCATGACTCTGAAGTATGTATCGACTTTATCAATTATATAGATCTCTGATTTTGATATTCAGCTCTTATTAAGTAGAAATAAATTGAATAGAGATGAGTAAATGCAGACGTTTATTAAAAAAGGGCATTGATTGCTCGCAAGCATTTTTGTTTTTTTACAATTTTTAACTCAATAACATTTTGTTATTATGACAAACAAAGCAGGCTGTTTAGCAAATTTCAAATAAACATCAGATTTTGCTTTAGAAATAAAATATATTCCACCTAAGACCATCTGACAACATTTTGTGATGCCCTCGACACGCTTAATCAGAACGTTGCCCGAAACTGTCCCCCTCTCTGATCTCCCCTCAGATTTTCCTAATCATTAAAGCCATCCTAACCCTTCAATCGATATTGTGTGGACCTATGCGAATGGCGCCATGATCTCTAAGGAGGGGCCAGCAAGGAAGTCTTCATATTGGTTGCTTGCCGAAGTCATGCCTGACCGATAGACAGAGAATCAAACTCAACCTAAGCTTTATGGGTGTGCTACCCATGTCACATCGAAGTCGGTTTATCTCCTTTCTTGTTGAACCCTGTTTTAGAGTCTGAGTGTACCCAGCCAACCAGCGGAGTCCGCTGGGTACCTTTAGGACTCCCTATACCCCTCCTAGGGAGGCTCCTAAAATAGTCCGCCAGAGAAAAAGGCCATTTTGACATATATGAAAAAGTGTTTGTCAGGGACTCCTTAAAAGAGTCAAATCGGAGTCCCAAAGTGTTGACTCGGATAGAGGAGTTCGCTCGGATTCCTTGCAGATTCCTCTATTCGCCTAAGATTTTTTGAAAAGGACTCCGTCAATCAAACGGAGTGTTTGTGGTTTGCTTTTGGATATGGTTGGCTGGGAAGGATTCAATGGCCTAAATGTGTAGAGGGCATCACATTATGTGTTGTGTTCAAAAGTCTTGGATGTAATATGTTTTGATTGTAAAACAAATGGAAAATCTTTTGAAATTTTAAAAAAAGACTACTTTGTTTGTCATGAAAACAAAATGTTATTGAGTAAAAAATGTTAAAAAATTATAAATGTTTACCAGCAATCGTGAACTTTTATTAATCAACGGCTGCATTTACTTTTCTCCATTCAACTTGTTCATAATTAAAAAGGGATTAATATCAAAATCAGAGATCCATATAATTGATAAAGTCGATACATACTTCAGAGTCATGCAATTTGGAAAAACCCTGTTATTGTTCTTGGAGGTCCACTAAGGACATTTAAAACTGAAACTTTTAATTTTCTTGCTTGCAATGAAGTATTTTGTTCATACGATTAATTGCATAATTTTTGTGCAGCTGGTAATACCCCAAATGGTCAATGTTGTTCTAAGGCAATTGCTAGTACAAAAATGGCCATAGTTCGCGAACCAAGGCTTCTTTGGTAAAACTGAAAACGCAGTTCGGTCTATTTTTAGGTCTGGTTTATGATCTATATTGAGTGGTACGGGGTTTTGTCTGAAAATGGTACTCCGACTCGCGGTTTTTTGACTGCCGAGTACCATCTCTTTGGGACATGTTATAGCCAATTACACCATCAAAATATTTGATTCTTATCAAAATCTACCGTGCGCTTTTGAAGATATTCAAGAATTTAGGTTTGACCTCCTCTGGCGGTACCTTAACCAATTGTTCGATTTAACTGCAATTTTTTTATAGTGTTCCCAATGACCCTGTCCGTATATTCTGAATTTTGTAGAATTTTATCTTGAATTATTTACATTCCAGTTAAAACTGTTGTTACTGTGTGTTGCTACTACACAAGTGCCCGTAGAACGCGAACCTAGGCTTTATTTGAAAAACTGGGTATGAGGTGATGCTTAGAGAGGTCTCAAGATTCAGAATTTATGGGTCTAATACCGGGCTAATTTTTAGTGTTGTACTGTGTAATGAAAACCCAAGCTGTAATATAAAAACTAATAAAAAAAAAACAAGTAAGAAAGTCGGTGAAGCCCGACTGTAATATACTCTGTACCTGTTTGTATATAATTGATAACTTTAAAGTGTGGGGTCAAGTGCTGCCCATCACAATCACGGACAGTGCTGCCCACCGTAATTATTTTATTTGCTTATAACTCGAATATCGTTCATCTAATCTGGAAACGGTGTATGGTGGATCGATAAGTAATGACGATTAAAATTTGTGCCTAAAAGGTTCAAATGATCTGTCTTTAAAATTGTGGAAGATATTAGATTTTTTTTCCAATTGCGGGGGTGGCAACTCTACCATCGTTCATCTGATTGGAAAACAATGTATGGGGGTTCGATAAGTAATGATGAGTAGAATATATGACTAAAAAGTTCGAACAACCTAACTCCAAAATTGCGGGATATTAGATTTTTTTTCAAATTGCGGGGGTGGCAACTCTACCATCGTTCATCTGATCGGAAAACAAGGTATTGGGGTTCGATAAAAAAGGTTCAAACAACCTAACTCCAAAATTGCGGGATATTTGAGGTGTTTTTCAAATTGTGGGGGTGGCAACTCTACTATCGTTCATCTGATCGGAAAACGATGTATAGGGGCTCGATAAGTAATGATGAGTAGAATATGTGTCTAAAAGGTTCGAACAACCATACCCCAAAATTGCGGTATATTTGAGGTGTTTTTTAAATTACGAGGGTGGCAACTCTACTATCGTTCATTTCAAAAATCAAAACTAAACTTGATCTGCCTGCAAGTATAAGAATTATATGTTTCACGCACTTCGAACCTCTATTTCGTACCATCTCTGAGATATCAGCGTTCATACGGACAGACGGACATGTCTATATCGACATAGCTGTTGATGCTGATCAAGAATATATATACTTTATGGGGTCGGAGATGCTTCCTTCTGGCTGTTACATACATTTGCATACAGTAACCTTCGGTACAGAGTATAAAAAAGTAATAATACCACAGGCATTAACCGAATTATTGCTCAATAAAAATTTCAGCAGGCGCTTTTATTAAATTATATATCTCTGTCAGTATTAAAAATTTTGTTGATTTACACAGAAATGCCAAAAACTAACGTTAAACTTGATATGTTTAAAAACATTTTAATGGCTGTAGCTGCCTGGTGACGCATTCAAAACATCATATTTTAATTAATAATCTAATCTAAGCTGTAAAGTAAAAAGACATAAGCGTGTTTTTCTCAACAGAAAATCATCAATTAATTATTAACAAAAAAAAGAAAAACAACCTAAATCATTGAAGGACACTAAAAAGTGTCAAAGCTAAACCATTTTTATTACATTTTTATACCCTATATCCATTAAAAATGGCTTAAAAGGGTATCATAACATTGTCCAGGCATTAAGATAAATGTAAGCATTAGGTATATATATTCTTGATCAGCTACAATAGGTGAGTTGATATGGCCAAATTAAATTTAAAGTTAGAGCCTTGAAGTAAAAAATATATGTGATTGGGCTTATATATTTATGTTGGAAATTTGGATAAAATCGGACAAAAAACACGGCAGTTATGCACCAAATTATTTAGCAAAGGGCCCAACTAATGTAGCTTGTCCATTTGTGAATTTCTGATTAGTCATACAGGGTATTCTATTGTCGGTTCACTCTTTTTTTTTTTCGTTTTCTAGTGGGCAGTGTCAAAGCAAATAATTCAATTTGAAAATACAGCGCACATCTGCAGCGAGCTTTAAAATCAACAAAAATTTCAAATGCAGAGACAAGAGATATATAAAACTTGTTCAAAGCGTCTGCCGAAATATTTATAGAGCAATAATTCGCTTGATGTCTTTATTTTTTTCGCACTTTGCTGGTCGGCTGACAACAAATTGCCAGCAATTGGTTGTGCGACATATTCCAATATCAACTGGTACATACATACATACCCCCAACTATTCAATCTACAATCTACAATATAGAAAATTTTAATTGTTATTTTGTGTCAGCCTCTTGCCATGTGTTGTCCATGGCCAGAAAATGATTTTTTTTTTTTTTTAATTAGCCAACGAAAAGACCCCAAGAACAACGATGACTAATCAATGTATGTATAAACAAACAAATTTATTTCGTTTAACATGAAGAATTTATGTGCGCCGCCTTGGGACAAAAAATATGAGAAATGTGAAAATCTAAAAATGTGAACGGCATGTTTATAATTATTTGATATTTTGGTTTTGCCTTGGCAAAGTCAAAAGCATTTATTGTTGTGGCTTAATTAAGACGCTTCGATTTGTCAAAGAGAGAGAGTGAGAGAGAGAGATGATGATGATAATTCTTGTAAGGATAAGTTTTTAAAAGTATCTAAATTTTGTAGAAAGTTTAAGAAAATTATATAAGAGAAGGCACGCTCTTTTCTTTCTTAATCAATAGTTTAAAAACACAATGGATACTCTTTTGATTTCATACATTCAAATTTAATGGTACGCTCGAAAGCTTAAAGCCTTTTTCATTAATGCATCATTTCATCATTAAAATGTTGCCTCAGGTGTTGCTGAAATCGGAAAACCACTTCTGTTTTTGTCCCATGCGAATGCCTTGGTGTTTTGAAAAGTAACAAGTAAGAAAGTCGGTCAAAGCCCGACTGTAATATACTCTGTAACTGTTTGTATATAACTAATAACTTGAAAGTGTCTGGTCACACAAACTGTGTAAGTGCTGCCCATCACGATTACGGGCAGTGCTGCCCAGCGTAATTATTTGATTTGCATATAACTCGAATATCGTTCATCTGATCGGAAAACAATGTATGGGGGTTCAATAAGTAATGATGAGTAGAGTATATGTCTAGAAGGTTCGAACAACCTTACTCCAAAATTGTGAAAGGTATAAGGTTTTTCTCAATTTGCGGGGGAGACAGGGGGCGTGGCAAAAATCAAAATTAAACTTGATAAGAAATATATGTTCCATACACCTCAAACCTCTATCTCTTACCATCTCTGAGATCTCAGCGTTCATACGGACAGACTGACATGGCTATATCGACCCGACTGTTGATGCTAATCAAGAATATATATACTTTATAGGGTCGGAGATGCTTCCTTCTGGCTGTTACATACATTTGCACAAACCCAATATACTCTTTGTACCTTCGGTACAGAGTATAAAAAACTATTTAATTTTCTGGCCTAGGTCACTTCTAGCCATTTTAGGACCAATTGGCCTTTTCCCAAAAAAAGTTTGGACTTTTATTGATAAAAGCTCCATACAACTCCTTTATGTGTGATCACGTTTGATATCGATTAACGATTAATCACAAACTTACCTCAGCAGAAAAAATGGAATTAACTCGTGAACATTTTCGTGCAATCATTTTTCACAACTTTCGACGTGGATTATCACGGTAAACTTAAATCTTTGTGTGGCGATGAAGCACCATCCTATAGCACTGTGAAAAATTGGTTTAATGAACTCGAAGACGAAGGTCGTGAAGGTCGTCTAAAAACAGTCGTTGTGCCAGAAAATATTGATGTCGTGCGTAAACTGATAATGCAAGATCGTCATGTGACATACCGTGAGATAGAGGCATCCTTGGGCATTTCTTGCACCAGCATACATTCGATATTGCATGAACACCTGGGCGTAAAAAAGGTTTGTTCTCGTTGGATCCCGCACAATTTGACAATCGATCAAAAAAAAGGCTCGTGTGGATTGGTGCAAAGAAATTTTGAAAAAATATAATCGCGGTGTTTCAAAAGACGTTTATAAGATCGTCACAGGTGACGAATCATGGATCTATGCTTATGAGCCCGAAACAAAACAGCAATCGACCGTGTGGGTCTTCAAAGACGAGCCAAATCCAACGAAAGTCGTTCGTGGAAGAAGCACTTCGAAGCAAATGTTCGTGCCTGTTTCTTCGGTAAAACTGGTCATGTGGCGACTGTTCCGCTTGAGCAACGTAGGACGGTCAATTCTGAGTGGTACACCACAATTTGTTTGCCTGAAGTCTTCGGAGAAATTCGAACAAGAGAAGACAGATCATTGTGCACCATGACAATGCGAGCACTCACACAAGCGCCTTTTTGACCGCCCAAAACGTCGAATTGATGGGTCATCCGCCGTACAGCCCTGACTTGGGCTGTACGGGCTTCTTTTAATTCCCGCACATCAAGGGAAAAATGCTTGGTCAACGATTTTCGTCGCCAGAAGATACTGTTGAAGATTTCAAAAACCATGTTTTGGAGCTGTCTTAATCGGAGTGGAATAAGTGCTTCGACAATTGTTTTGAGCGCATGCAAAAGTGTTTAAATCTTGCTGGAGAATACTTTGAATAATAAATAAAACAATTTTTGATCATAAATACTCGCGTTTTCATTATTAGGCCAGAAATATATATAGCAACCTACGTAATACAATGATGTTCACCCTTTTGCTATTGTGCGTATCGCAACAAATAAAGTGAAGTGAAGAATATGTTCGACTTTCCATTCCTAATAAGTTCACTTATACATTCTCATTTGCAGCTTTACGCACACTATTGAATTGGTGCCCATCACTGATCTTTATGATTTATGGCAATAAAACGGTTTATTGCCGGGTGCTGTGGGTGTGTGTGTGAGTTTTCAATGCCGGCATTTAATATTTTAATATTTTTTTCTTCAACTAAGTAGTCTGTGCATTAACTGTCCAGCAAATGTCATACATTGCCTGTGCTACATTTCTCCAAACTTCTCAGTCTCATTCTAAACTCTTACCAAAAACAACGTGTCTAGTTTTTTTTTGGAAAATAATTCCTAGATTTTAATTTGTAATTTTATTTTTTAATACCTCAGACAAAATTATCGTCAAGATGACGGAAAAAGTGCACGAAAAAAAAGCCAAGTTTATACATGATAGACACGTTTTCTTTGAGCCAGGTAAGTGAAAGGAAGGTTAAATTGGAAGTAGTACAGTAGTTTCTCTCTTCCAAAGACGACACCGTGGGACACCACTTCCAGTATGTTGCCAAAATGTCTTCGTCGTGTGCGCTGGCCATGAAGCGTTTACTAACCGGAAAGGAACACAAGAAGATCTTCAAACTGGCTGAAAAGTTGGAGCTAATCAACAATAGAAAGAAGAAGAGCAGCAAACAAAAGAAGAAGAAGGAGGCCACCAAACTGACTACCAAGTCCGAACTCAACCACAACAGCTGCAAAAAGAAAGCATCAGGCTCTGATTTGACGAGTCATTTGC
Source organism: Lordiphosa mommai (assembly GCA_018904225.1). Taxonomy (NCBI): domain Eukaryota; kingdom Metazoa; phylum Arthropoda; class Insecta; order Diptera; family Drosophilidae; genus Lordiphosa; species Lordiphosa mommai. The sequence continues at coordinate 1,029,501 of JAEIFT010000020.1, read as the reverse complement.
CCAAAACTCGTAGTGATCAATTTCAACGCAACTCAAAACGTGCCACTGTAACGGTGCTTTATAAGAATATGCATTCTTATTTGGGCAGCAAACACAGTCTGGTGCAAATACACAGGCGTGCTCGCCTTATTAGGCAACAGGCTATGGTGGAACCAAAACAGAAGTCTTCGAAGGAAGAACTCAAGTTGCGTAAAAAGTTAGCTATTGCGGCTTTAAAGCAGTTAAAGATGGACAAAGTCTGCAAGTCGAGTGTCGCAACCAAACTGAAAAGCGACATTGGTAAAATCAGGTATCGTGACCAGTATAGATTTGAGATTAGCGATAAAAGTAACACACGTGACACGTACATATTGTTGAGCAAGCCTATTGAGCGCACGAATACATTGGAGAGCGATAGTATCAAAGGCAAGACTGGAGACAAAAACGGTACCATATGTAAAACTCGTGACACGAAGACTTCCGACTCTGGTAGATTGGAGATTGGCCGAGGTAAAAGTGAAACTCGTGACACGAAGACTTCCAATTCCGTTAGATTAGAGATTAGCGATGGAAAACAGAAAACTTGTGACACGAAGACTTGCGACTCTGATATATTAGCGAGCTGCAGTAGCGTATGTAAAATTCGTGACACGAAGACTTGTGACTCTGAAAGATTGGAGATTGGCCGAGGTAAAAGTGAAACTCGTGACACGAAGACTTGCAATTCCGATAGATTAGAGTTTAACAGTGGAAAATGGAAAACTCGTGACACAAAGACTTGCGACTCGGATAGATTGGCGAGCCACAATGGCGTAGGTAAAACTTGTGACACAAAGACTTGCAATTCTGATAGATTACAAAGTGTCAGTGGCACATTTAAAACTCGTGACACGAACACACTGGAGAGAGGTACACAAATAAAGGCTTCTAAAGCGGATGTATTGGAAAGCAGCAGCAAATTGAGGCCCTGTGACACGACTAAACTGGAAAGCGGCAGCAGTGGAAGCAAGGTTCTTCACATGGAAAGATTGAAAAGCGGCAGCAGTAATTGCAGGAACACGCAGGACTCCCGTGACACGACCGCACTGAGAAGTGACAATAGCAAAAGCGGCTCACGTAATACAACCTCAATGAATAGCGATAGCAGCAAATTGAACGCTCGCGACATGTACCATCTTGTACTGAGCCGCATTAGCACCCCCAGCCCAACTCTCCCATCTGAGGATGTGCTTAGCAGTGACAGCACCAAAACAATATTGACCGAAAGCTATACCACCACCCATACAACTAGTTCGAATAAGCTGCAGCTACGCAGCACTCCCAACTTTCTTGATTTACCCAGCCGTACCAACAGCGTCATTGCCAACGAATCTGCCATATCGTATAATCTGGACAGCACCACAGACTCGAAACTACTCATAAGGGAAACCCAGCCCAGCTGTTCACAACTCTCCTCTGATGAGTCCAGGCTTCTGAAAAAAATTGAGAAAACCATGCTAGATGAATTGCTTCAATCGGATCAGCTGCCCTGCGTGCCGAGTGTCTATAAAGAGATATTTGCTCGAGTGACCGCACGTTTGTCAAGTGTGAAAATTGAAAACAGCATCAGTCAAATGCAACTACAACTAAATAGCGTTTGCTTTCTGTCCCTCACTTTAATGCGCATCATTTGTCAACGCTTTGGTGCCATTTTCACATTCTTCAACTCATTGTCGCCCCGTACGCAGGCCGTAGTTTGGCTGGGTTTAATTGTGGCTTTTGTCAGCGGTATCATCTATATGGATGTGGGAGAATATTTGGAATTGATCTTTGAATATGTGATGGGCACAGGTAACAACAAGCGAGCATCGTATCGTTTTTGGTAGAACGATAAATATTTGTACGCTCACTCCTTCTTGGCTCTACTTAACTGGATCTTTAAATAAAGATCTTTTGTATCTACTTATTGTAATAAATATGTATAATTTTTGGTAAGAGTAAATAAAAATATACATAAATACGGAATATCGAAGTCTGATAACGCTATATACGTAGGTTGCTATATATATTTCTGGCCTAATAATGAAAACGCGAATATTTATGATCAAAAATGGTTTTATTGTTTTTCAAAGTATTCTCCAGGAAGATTTATACACTTTTGCATGCGCTCAAAACAATTGTCGAAGCACTTATTCCACTCCGATTAAGACAGCTCCAAAACATGGTTTTTGAAATCTTCAACCAGCATCTTCTGGCGAAGAAAATCGTTGATCACGCATTTTTCCCTTGATGTGCGGGAATAAAAAGAAGTCATTGGGTGCCAAGTCAGGGCTGTACAGCGGATCATCAATTCGACATTTTGGGCGGTCAAAAAGTCGCTGGTGTGAGCTGATGTGTGAGAGCTCGCATTGTCATGGTGCACAATGATCTGCCTTCTCTTGTTCGTTTTTCGAATTTCTCCGAAGACTTCAGGCAAAGAAATTGTGGTGTACCACTCAGAATTGACCGTCCTACGTTGCTCAAGCGGAACAGTCGCCACATGACCAGTTTTACCGAAGAAACAGGCGGCCATTTGCTTCGAAGTGCTTCTTCCACGAACGACTTTCGTTGGATTTGGCTCGTCTTCGAAGATCCACACGGTCGGTTGCTGTTTTGTTTCGTGCTCATAAGCATAGATTCATGATTCGTCATCTGTGACGATCTTATAAACGTCTTTTGAAACACCGCGATTATATTTTTTCAAAATTTCTTTGCACCAATCCACACGAGCCTTTTTTTTGATGTTTTCTGGCACAACGACTGTTTTTGGACGACCTTCACGACCTTCGTCTTCGAGCGAGCGATTGAATTCATTAAACCAATTTTTCACAGTGCTTTAGGATGGTGCTTCAACGCCATACAAAGATTTAAGTTCATCGTTGCACTCTTGTCGTGATAATCCACGTCGAAAGTTGTGAAAAATGATTGCACGAAAATGTTCACGAGTTAATTCCATTTTTGTGCCGAGGTAAGTTTTTGATTAATCGTTAATCGATATCAAACGTGGTCACACATGAAAGAGTTGTATGGAGCTTTTATCGATAAAAGTCCAAACTTTTTATGGGTAAAGGCTAATTGGTCTCAAAATGGCTAGAAGTAACCTAGGCCAGAAACTTAAATAGCAACCCACTTAATGTTGTAAGCCAATATGTTTCAGTTCAGGCCATTAAAAACTAGTTGGATCACCCTCATTGTGAGCACTGGTTTGTTTAATGCGAAAATTTGGGTAGAAGTGAATTACGTCTTTCTTTTCTCGTAGGTTACAAAGACTGCATATCTCAGATGGGATATAGTAGTTCAGGTTCATCATCTCTGTTCTGGCTTAATCAATGTCATATTGGTCTTGAAAATAGTTGAGGTCCTTGAGATTCAAATTTAATTGTCTGTAGCTGTTGCAAGTTTGACTTTGACTTATGTGTAGACTTTTAGCCTATCAAGTAGTTTCCCTAGAGACTATTGCTTGTCCCAAAAAGAAGACTTGCTCATATATAAATTTCAGAAGAAACGCAAAGTTTGCATGCCAGACTTTATCTCTAAAGTAGAATTTATCACTTTAAATAATTTATATATATTTGTATATATATAATTTTTTTTTTAGTTCTGCTGCTTGAGGGACATACATATTTGCTCTAGCCAGCCAATCCCAAGTAAAGAGACGAGAGCATCATCAGCAGCGTCCAAACATGTGCATGCTTCTAAATATTTACAGAAAATAAAATTCAAATGAAACACGAAACATTATGGGAAGGGTTTACGTTTTAGTTTTAGTTTGTTTAGGTAATTAAAAAAAAATTTGAGCTTGTGTGATTAATGTATGAGTGTGTTTATGCTGTGTTTGGTTTCAGTTAGAGCAACATCAATTAAAACGAGTGACGTCAGGAGGGGAGTAGGCGCATGTTTATGTAATTCCCCTTTTCCAATTTTTTTTTTAAGGCTAGCGTATGCGTAATGTTATGATTCCTTCTTTTGAGGGGGGCGGGGAGGTTGGTGGATTAAGCTTACATAAGACGAACTCTAAAAACCAAAAGCTGGCCAACAGCACTTGTGTGTTGGGTGGGTGGGTTGGTTGTGTGACACACAATTGCCGACCAATGTCAATGCCTTTGGCTCAGTCACAGTGACGGAAGGCAAAGCGGCTGCGGCTGCTGTTGCTGGGCACAGTGGGCTGAAAGTTGGTCAAAATGGAAATAAAACAACTGACTGTAATATACTCTGTACCTGTGCAAGTGCTGCCCATCACGATGACGGGCAGTGCTGCCCAGCGTAATTATTTGATTTGCTTATAACTCGAATACGGTTCATCTGATCGGAATACAATGTATGAGGGTTCGATAAGTAATGATGAGTTGAATATATGTCTAGAAGGTTCGAACAACGTAACTCCAAAAATTGCGAGATATTGGAGGTGTTTTTCAAATTGCGGGGGTGGCAACACTTCTACTATCGTTTATCTGATCGGAAAACGATGTATGGGGGCTCGATAAGTAATGATGAGTAGAATATATGTCTAAAAGGTTCGAACAACCTAACACCAAAATTGCGAGATATTTGAGGTGTTTTTCAAATTGTAGGGGGGTGGCAACTCTACTATCGTTCATCTGATCAGAAAACAATGTATGGGGGCTCGATAAGAAATGATGAGTTGAATATATGTCTAAAAGGTTCGAACAACCTAACTCCAAAATTACGGGATATTTGAGATATTTTTCAAATTGCGGGGGTGGCAACTCTACCATCGTTCAACTGATCGAAAAATGATGTATAGGGGCTCGATAAGTAATGATGAGTTGAATATATGTCTATTAGTGGGTTATTTGCTTATCGATAACTCGAGTTGTCAGGCGAGGGCCGGCCAAATGGAGAGGACAGAAAAATGTGATTGTGTTGGTGAGTCAAGTTTTTCTATGCCATGTCATGTAAATGAAAAGGGAGTATTGAAGAGAGCTTTATGAAGCAAACTTTATTGTGTCAAATGTCATCTACCATTTGCAATTGATCTTGTACCACTGTATTACATGTGAGCCATAATCCTGGCGGTCTCGTCAAACGCTTTTCCTGTCTTCCTTCGCTCTCTCTCTTGCACTCACAGCGCAGGCGTGATTTAGCTTGGCCCTTTTTCTTTTTTTGTTGTTGGTTTCTTTTTGAGTTCCGCTCAAATGAACTCACTCAACAGCGTTTGGCATTTTGTTCCACTTACTTTCACGTAGTTCCTGTTCTTGTGCCCCGTTTTGCATGGTGCGTTGCCCTTGTAGCTGCTGCTGCTGCTTTTATGTAATTACACGCTTTTACCTAGATTTCCTCCTCCGCCCCCCGCAACATCCATAAATTGTAATTAAAGCCAAATAGAAGTGCAGTCTTTGTTTCGCAAGCGTTTTTTGGCGCCAAAAACTGTTTTCGCTGGCGTGACATCATTAAAACACAAATTGCAACAAACTTTTAATTAGATTACTTAACGCTCAACGTCAGCGTCAGCTGTTGCATGAGTCGTCGATACGTACCTGGTCGTGGCATAAAACTTTTGTTTTGACTGTCACTTGTCTATCGAGCAAAATGTCGAGAGAATGGGGTGGGGGCTTTTGTTTCGAAAACTTTGCAATTTTGAAATTGGTATCAAGTCCACCGTACGCCAAACAGGATATACTCGTACAACTAAGTAATATGTGCAGCCGTTTTGAGAAGAGCCACCAAATTGGTTTTTGTGTTTGACTGACACTGAGTTGATTACTTAAGCAAATGTGCCGAAAAGGGCCGATCAAAAGAGCCGAAGAGCCTGATTAAGTGCGAAACTTTTACTTCAGGCTTAACTGAAATTTTGTATTTGAAAGCAAACAACTTGAGGTGGCTTATGACAGCAGCTGGGGTTTCTTCTGAAGTTGAACGACTTTGTTTAAAATTTTTCAAACGTCTACACTCTCATAGACAAGGGGTTCCACCCCTTACTACTTTAATTTACTGATATCTGCAAAATATTCGAAATCTCTTAAATTCATTTCTATTTTTATTTACAGGTAAGCTGAAAGATGTGAAACTATTTTGTAAGTATTGTTTACAAAATTTTTAAATATAACTTAAATAACAATTGCAAAGTCATTATACAACTGTTAGCTATATTGATTCTTGTTATTACACTTTTTTTTGAACATATCAATCTCTATATAAAAAGATTTATCTGACTGTTTAACTAACTAAATTACGACCAGGCTAAACGGCCAAGTCTGGAGGGCAGTAATAATGGCCAGAGATTTTTTAGGGTATATGGAAACGACTAAGTCGGGATTTACACCATGAAGCAAACGTCATGAAGTTTTCTTAGTAGGCGTGGAATTTAGAGGAAATCTTTTTGACCTTTTAAACGCCTACTAAGAAAACTTCATGAAGTTTGCTTCATGGTGTAAATCCCGTCTAAGTATCTACACTCATAGAAAAAATAGAGAATTTCATACTTGGCTCAAGAGCGTTCAAGCACAATAGTACGGCAAGAGTGAAAATTCTTGATCCTAGAGTGAATTTCTTGATCCAAGAATGAATTTTTGAGATCGAATTTCTTGGACCAAGAATTTTCATTCTAGATCTAATTATGAAAAATTCTCATTTCAAGTAGAGAATTCTTGAATCAAGAGCTTAACAGATTCAAAACCAAGATTCTCTTATTCTTTAATTTAGAGCAAAGCATACACAAAAGAATTTTCCATTCTTGAATTAAGAGCTAAACATTCTTAAGTTCAAGAGCATCTCATTCTTGAATCAAGAACTTTCATTCTTGAATCGCCCATTTTTTCAGTAAAAAGCTTAAGCAACTTAAATTCTGTGGTTTTTATATACTTGTAAAGTGTACGTAGATTGCTATATATATTTCTGGCCTAATAATGAAAACGCGAATATTTATGATCAAAAATGGTTTTATTGTTTTTCAAAGTATTCTCCAGCAAGATTTATACACTTTTGCATGCGCACAAACCAATTGTCGAAGCACTTTTTCCACTCCGATTGAGACACCCCCAAAACATGGTTTTTGAACTCTTCAACCAGCATCTTCTGCCGACGAAAATCGTTGATCACGCATTTTTAACTTGATGTGCGAGAATAAAAAGAAGTCATTGGGTGCCAAGTCAGGGCTGTACGGCGGATGACCCATCAATTCGACGTTTTGGGCGTTCAAAAAGGCACTGGTGTGAGCTGATGTGTGAGAGCTCGCATTGTCATGGTGCACAATGATCTGTCTTCTCTTGTTCTGTTTTCGGATTTCTCCGAAGACTTCAGGCAAACAAATTGTGGTGTATCACTCAGAATTGAACGTCCTACGTTACTCAAGCTGTACAGTCGCCACATGACCAGTTTTACCGAAGAAACAGGCGACCATTTGCTTCGAAGTGCTTTTCCACGAACGACTTTCGTTGGATTTGGCTTGTCTTCGAAGACCCACACGGTCGATTGCTGTTTTGTTTCGGGCTCATAAGCATAGATCCATGATTCGTCACCTGTGACGATCTTATAAACGTCTTTTGAAACACCGCCATTATATTTTTTCAAAATTTCTTTGCACCAATCCACACGAGCCTTTTTTTGAGCGATCCAACGAGAACAAACCTTTTTTACGCCCAGGTGTTCATGCAATATCGAATGTATGCTGGTGGAAGAAATGCCCAAGGATGCCTCTATCTCACGGTATGTCACATGACGATCTTGCATTATCAGTTCACGCGCGCATCAATGTTTTCTGGCACAACGACTGTTTTTGGACGACCTTCACGACCTTCGTCTTCGAGCGAGCGTCGCCCGCGATTGAATTGATTAAACCAATTTTTCACAGTGCTATAGGATGGTGCTTCATCGCCATACAAAGATTTAAGTTCATCGTTGCACTCTTGTCGTGATAATCCACGTCGAAAGTTGTAAAAAATGATAGCACGAAAATGTTCACGAGTTAATTCCATTTTTCTGTTTTTGATTAATCGTTAATCGATATCAAACGTGAAAGAGTTGTATGGAGCTTTTATCGATAAAAGTCCAAACTTTTTTTTGGGTAAAGTCCAATTGGTCCTAAAATGGCTAGAAGTGACCTAGGCCAGAAACTTAAATGGCTACCCACGTAAAGTTAGTAATAAAATCGATAGCCTCTGGTTTTTTTTAAACCATTGCTTTCAAAATTTATTGAATGGTTCATAATATTTTAGATATTACAAAATATTTATAGACAACTGTTGAATGCCTTACTGATTTTGGGGAATTTTCAGCTATTTGGCATTAACCTTAATGGAATGCACCCCCTGGTTCTCTTACAAATTCTAGGAGCAATTAAGCGGCTCACAATTCGCTGTACCAATTAATATTTTCTAGTTCGTTTACCAGCCAATTAACCAAGTTGTAGCACCTCTCCGCCACAAGTTTTCCCCACCCCCCATTGCTGTCAGCTGCAGTGTCACCTTACCTACTTTTTTTTTTATTTTCCTCCTTCTCCTTTGGCTTGGCGTGTGTTTTGGTAAGGCGGAAATTGTCACTGCACAATATCCGTTGATTTGTGCAGCAGTTGAAAATGAAATCCATTGAAATGAGAAATGCCAAAGGCATTTCAAGCAAATTATGTCGAGGTGTACGGAAATGGATTGGATTAGTACCCTTCGGCGCATCGTGTATCGCATGACCAATTAGCAGCGTAAAAGCAAATGCAAAAAATTTATCCTCAAGTATTTACGTCTTCTTCTTCTTTTTAAATATATTTCAACCCTTTTTTGGCTTTGCCTTTATTTACTTTCAATTCCCTAAGCAACAAAGCAACATTTTCTATTTACACAAAAACCTTTTGCGGTTTGCTGCTACGCCATTAACATAAAACCAGTCGAATGAAGGGCAGACGAAACTAAAGTATAAATAAATATAAATAATAAAAATGCCCAAAACTGAAGCAGGCAAGGAAATGCTTTAGCCGCCGCTTGTTGCTATTTTTTTGTTTGCTTCAGCGAGCGACTTTTATGGGGAAAAATGTCAACTCAAATCGCTTGGGGTACAGGTAAAAGTGAATGCAAAGCTGATGGTGGGGAAAAAGGAAAGAAGACAAATGCCAATATGGACGCCTGTCAGTCAGTCAGTCAGTATGTCATATACAAAATGCCCTACCCTACTATACACATGCTTAGGCAGAGAGTCAAATCATTTAGCTGTTTCAGGGTGAAAACTTTTAAAATTAATCAAAATACCAGAGAGACTACAGAAAAAAAACTCGATATTCTTGGAATGACACAAAATATGGGGCTGTTATATACAAACTTTGGCTGCCACGGAATATATTATGGTCGTGCTTGAGCAACTTTCTTGTGAATCTGTGATCTGTTTTTTATACTCTGTACCGAAGGAAGCATCGCCGACCCTATAAAGTATATATATTCTTGATCAGCATCAACAGCCGAGTCGATATACCCATGTTCGTCTGTCCGTATGAACGCTGATATCTCAGAGATGGTAAGAGATAGAGGTTTGAGGTACATGGAACATATATTTCTTATACTTGCAAGCAGATCAAGTTTAATTTTGATTTTTGCCACGCCCCCTGCCTTCCCCGCAAATTGAAAAAAACTTAATATCTTTCACAATTTTGGAGTTAGGTTGTTCGAACCTTCTAGACATATATTCTACTCATCATTACTTATCGGGCCCCCATACATTGTTTTCCGATCAGATGAACGATATTCAAGTTATAAGCAAATCAAATAATTACGCTGTGCAGCACTGCCCGTAATCGTGATGGGCAGCACTTGACACTTGACAGGTACAGAGTATATTACAGTCCGACTTTCTTACCTATTTTTCTCTGTGTAAATATGAACAAAATGTTTGATTGCACTTTACCTTAAGCTTTTTCTTTCGCCATCTTTTTTTTGTGATATTTTTCCTTTTGTCGTTAGTCCTGCATGACAGACAGGATATCAATGCGTCCTTAAAAAAACGGTACTGGCAAATTTCTCATTAAATTTTCAAGGAGCGCAAAAAGTGCGCATTAAAATCATATTTCACTTCCAAGAAAATTGACCTTTCGGCACACACACACACACACAGAGAAAAAAAGATATTAAGCATATGGACTAGGTGAAAAGAAAAAATTGAAAATACGAGGTAAAAAGTTGTGTAAAAAAAAAGCAAACAAAATTAAAGAGCAAATAAAATTTGACATAGATTTCTGGTGTCCCATTCTCGCATTCTCATTCTGGCACAAAAACAACCATCAAGCAAGTGGGTGGGTGGGAAGGGCCAAGCGAATGCCATTTTTATTATTTTTTGCCGCATGCCCTTAGGGCTGGAATCAACAGTTTGATTGCCACACACATATACACACACACACATACAGGCAAAAATGTTGGGGCAACATTTTAGTTCATTTGTTGCCTAGCTTTATGGGCAAACGATGGCTTGGCTACAAATTAAATCAATTCAATTTTTATTTTTCTTGTTAGATGGCCAAATGAATGCATTCATATGGTTGAGTAAAATATCGAATAGTTATTTATAAATTCACATTTTATCGTGGATTAATTTGCCTAAATTATGAAGGTTAACTAAATGTATTTCCTTCTTACCTCATTTAGGTTAATGAAATTCTACCAACATTTTTCACACTTTCAAATTCTGCATTCCACTTGAATATTTAAAGAATATCCTAGAGCCTCACATTTTATATTTTATCCGCGCTCACCAGAACGCGAGAATCTACTTAAATTTTCTTTTAAATACTTAATGCAAAACAGGTTTTGCCACTGCGTCTGCTGCTGCTCTTCTTACCGCCTGTCCGCAACATTTCAAATTAATTTTCCAGCTGGAAGTTACCAGTTAGTCGTCTGGCCACCACCTACCCAACTACCAAGTAGTTGGTGCTATAATGAAGTAGCAAAAATAAATATATATATCGCAATTTCCCTTCACGCTCCACAAAAAAATTGTGCAAGAAAAAGTTTTGTATTTCGCCAACTTAAAAAAAACAGACAAAATTTCAAGTTATCTTTGGGAAAAGTGCAAAAATAAATGCGACTGGTTATGCTGCCATTTATTATGTCTAGAGGAGGGACACAAATTATGTTGGGGCGGTCGTTGTTCAAGAATTAGTTTAAGTAGAGTCAAAAACGGGTGTTTGTGAGCGATACTTGATATGTACAGGGTTGCCCATATTCGACGGACCCATCTGGCAACGCCATAACTTTTGACAGAGATGTTAGATCGCTTAATGACATACCGCGTTTGAAGCGTCAGTCCAAGCAGATTTTTACCATGGAACAATACACGCCACGCGAGCGCTCTGAAATAGTTGAAATTTACATTCAACAGAACAAGTCAATTGTGAAAACTCAACGTGCTTTTAAAAAATTAAAAAATGTGAAAAGTGCGCCTTCTAAGAACACCATTAAGCGTTTATACGAAAAATTTTCGACTGGTGAGGCTCTTTCTAATCCGAAGAGGCCAAATAAAAGTCGACCAAGGCGATCGGCCGAGAATATCGCTGCCGTACGAGCCAGTGTTGAGAGGTCCCCAAGAACATCCCAAAAACGCCGTTCTCAGCAGTTGGGCTGGCTCGGTCCACTTTACAACGGATTATTCGCGTTGATTTCCATTTGTTCCCGTACAAAATTCAATTGACGCAAAGATTGTTGCCTGCGGACAAGCCTCGTCGATTGGAATGGGCCCAAAGAGTCATTGAAATGGCCGAAGATGACGAGCAATTTTGGAACAAAATTATCATGTCCGATGAAGCCCATTTCACATTGAATGGGACCGTAAATAAGCAAAATTGCCGTATTTACGCCACTGAAAATCCTCAGGAGATTCAAGAAGTGCCTCTTCATGACGAAAAAGTCACAGTTTGGTGCGGCGTTAGTGCGAAAACGGTCATTGGGCCGTTTTTCTTCCAAAATGAAAATGGCCATGCTGTTACCATCAACCAGGAGCGTTATCGCGACATGATGACCAATTTTGTGATGCCAATTATTCGTCGAAAGCGTATGAGGCAGTTCTGGTTTCAACAAGACGGCGCTCCACCGCACACAAGTCGCATAACAATCGATTTTCTGAAGAAATTGTTTCCGGGCCGTTTGATGTCGAAAAGTGGTGATTTGGACTGGCCACCGCGTTCGCCCGATTTGACGCCGCCTGACTTCTTCTTGTGGGGATATTTGAAGTCAAAGGTTTACGTTAACAAGCCAAGGACCGTAGAAGAGCTCAAGGACAACATTCGTGAAGAAATAGCCGCTATTCCGGCCGAAATGTTGGCGAAAACGATGGAAAATGCTGCAAAAAGGGCACAATACGCCATCAACGCCAGAGGCGGCCATTTGAGAGATATCATATTCAAAAATTGATGTAAACAAATCTACTTGGAACAAATTAAATGATTAAGATTGCCAACCGCCAAATTTTTATTTTTTTCTTTGATTTTTTAAAAAAAACATGGGTCCGTCGAATATGGGCAACCCTGTATGAACATGTTAAACCAATTTGGCCAGTTTATAAAAGAAATTGAAATGTAACAAAAAAATTAAAATATTTTGTGGACATTTAAAATTTTTTTCCAGAAATTAGAAACATAAACTATTTTTTTAATATTTCTACTCGCTGCATTTAAACTGCTAGATCGATTGGAATCACCCTTTTCCGACCTCAGATCGATCGAAGAACCAAAATCTCTACCTAGGTTAATAAGGGTAGCTTTATCAGATTCCTTGAAGCCCATACTTAAAATGTACATATCGGATGTTCCTTAAGAACTGCCGATTTCTGTTAATAGACTACAGAAAGGCGCTCTCTTTACAGTTGACACAGCTTCAGTGTGCAGCTGACACTTAATGCGGCAGACTGCCACCACGCTTATCGGCGTTCCAAGCGCACCCCAGCAAGCATTTTATGAAATTTGTAGAATACAGTGAAATTTTAAGCAAGCTGCTTTATTCAGTTTACAAACAGGAAAAACCCCATGAATCTTGACGAAAATTGAAAAAAGGGAATTTTGTGTGCTCATCAAGCGTTATTATACTCTGTACCGAAGGGACAAAGAGTACATTGGGTTTGTGCAAATGTATGTACCAGCCAGAAGGAAGCATCTCCGACCCTATAAAGTATATATATTCTTGATCAGCATCAACAGCCGAGTCGATATAGACATGTTTCTCTGTCCGCATGAGCGCTGATATCTCAGAGATGGTAAGAGATAGATGTTTGTGGTGTACGGAACATATATTTCCTATACTTGCAGGCAGATCAAGTTTAGTTTTGATTTTTGCCACGCCCCCTGCCTCCCCCGCAAATTAAAAAAAACGTCATATCTTCCACAATTTTGAAGTTAGGTTGTTCGAACCTTCTAGACATATATTCTACTCATCATTACTTATCGAGCTTCCATACATCGTTTTCCGATCAGACGAACGATAGTAGAGTTGCCGCAATTCGAAAAACACCTCAAATATCCCGCAATTTTGCAGTTAGGTTGTTCAAACCTTGTAGACATATATTTTTCTCATCATTACTTATCGAGCCCCCATACATTGTTTTCCGATCAGACGAACGATGGTAGAGTTGCCACCCCCACAATTTGAAAAACTCCTTAAATATCCCGCAATTTTGCAGTTAGGTTGTTCGAAACTGTTAGACATATATTCTACTCATCAATACTTATCGAGCCCCTATACTTCGTTTTTCGATCAGACGAACGATAGTAGAGTTGCCATCCCCGCAATTTGAAAAACACCTCACATATCCCGCAATTTTGGAGTTAGGTTGTTCGAACCTTCTAGACAGATATTCTACTCATCATTACTTATCGAGCCCCTTTACTTCGTTTTTCGATCAGACGAACGATAGTAGAGTTGCCACCCCCGCAATTAGAAAAACACCTCAAATATCCCACAGTTTTGGAGTTAGGTTGTTTAAACCTTCTGGACATATATTCTACTCATCATTACTTATCGAGACCCAATACATCGTTTTCCGATCAGATGAAAGATAGTAGAGTTGCCACCCCCGCAATTTGAAAGCACCTCAAATATCCCACAATTTTTGAATTAGGTTGTTTGAACCTTCTAAACAGATATTCTACTCATCATTACTTATCGAGCCCCTTTACATCGTTTTTCGATCAGACGAACGATAGAGTTGCTACCCCCGCAATTAGAAAAACACCTCAAATATCCCACAGTTTTGGAGGTAGGTTTTTCAAACCTTTTAGACATATATTCTACTCATCATTACTTATCGAGCACCTATACATCGTTTTCCGATTAGATGAACGATGGTAGAGTTGCCACCCCCACAATTTGAAAAAATCTAATATCTTCCACAATTTTAAAGACACATTGTTTGAACCTTTTAGGCATATATTTTAATCGTCATTACTTAGCGAACCACCATACACCGTTTTCAGATCAGATGAACGATATTCGAGTTATAAGCAAATCAAAAAATTAGGCTGGGCAGCACTTGCACAGTTTGTGTGACCCCACACTTTAAAGTTATTAGTTATCTACAAACAGGTACAGAGTATATTACAGTCGGGCTCGACCGACTTTCTAACCCGTACAAAAAGGCTAAACTTCATGTAAACATTATTCTTCTTAAACTTCGTCATGTAAAATCCTTACAAAAATTTCTATTGAACAATTTCGTTATTCCAGAGTTTGTTTGTGTGTTTTTGGTTTTTTTTTTTGGCTTTAAGTATACAAGTATTTTCCATTGTGGGCCAAGGTCAATGGACATTACCCAATTTTCCACTCTTCCCCACTCTCTCTATTTTCAGAGAGTGTGTGTGTGTGGGTTTTGTTTTGTAATGTAAAAGTTTTATGGACATGCCTTGCATTTGGCATTCGTATCTTATCAGAGGGAATATATCAACAGACAACCCCCTAGGGGGGGGCGGGAACGTGGGGGGGTGGGCCTCTAATATTTTTGTAATACGCATTTATCTTTTTATGGATCTGCAACGCGTCATCGGCTTCATTATTGTCCACATCATGTTGTATCTGTGCTCTAGTTTATTTTCATTACGTTAATTCATTTGTAAATATTTTCCTTAACTTTTTGCCCGGCTCTTCTTGTTGTTTATTTACCGATTTTCTAGCTTTCCGCGGTAGGAGGCCGCTCAAATTCATTTATTTGCTCTGTCACTGTCAGGCGAGCACAGTGGGATGCCCCATCAAAATGGAAATTGGGGGAATTTTGATATATCATAAATATGTAGCTAGAAATCAAAAGATTTATCCCAATTTAATTGCAATTGATGATTAAGCGATTAAACGATCCATTAACTGCGTTTTATATGCCTCTTCAACCGACTTGAAATTAACATGCATTAAATGCACTTCGCCCCATGCGGCTGATGTATATGCAAATTGCTAAAATGTTAGATAAGCTGACCAGGACAACGTCAGCCACGTCGATGACGCTGACGGTGCTGACGTTGATGATGCTGATGAGAGGAGCATTTAATTTGTATGTAAATTGCCAGGCAAGTGAAAGGACGCACTGAAACTGGAAAGTGCAAAATGCCACTGCGTTTTTGCCATTTGAGTGCGCAGATAAGTATGCAGCGGTTTTTGCTCCTTTTGTGGTCATAACCAGCGAGAGAGAATCAAAACAAAGGGGGGGAGGGGCAAGGAGAAGGAATAAGACTGACTTTTGTGTACTCTTCAGCAACTGTAACAACTTAATCTTAAATTTATCTAAGTTGGTTTTCTTGAGGACTTTAAAATAACATAAGCTTTTTTATCTAGTTACTTTCTACGATCAAATTAAGTTACTTCGCTAGCCTGAATCCAAATGGGACTTATCGCAGTTTTTTTTTTCTCAAACTTAAGTTTAACGAAAAGAAACCTGTTCGAAAATTTCTGAAATGGAACCGTTTCCAAATTGACATACATCCGGCTCGAAGGACCATTTACAATTTGTGGTTGTTGGTGGTGCTAAATTGGTATAGCGGCAGAGGTTTTTAGCTTAAAGGGGTTAGGTCTGACAATTTACAATAAAATGTGACGTCCGTTCATTCAGAGAAAAAATTTAGTATTCCGTCCTCAAAAAGGGATAATTCTAGGACAAACGATTTAAAAAGCTGACTAAGTTCAGAATTGTCAAATCTGAGCACAAAATTCTCATTTCAATTATGTTTTTTCTATTCAAAAGTCATTTTAATTCAAGTACAAACGATCTCAAAACACAAACTTTGCAAGTGCTGCCCATCACGAATACGGGCAGTGCTGCCCAGCGTAATTATTTGATTTGCTTATAACTTCAATATCGTTCATCTGATCTGGAAACGTTGTATGGTGGATCGATAAGTAATGACGATTAAAATATATGCCTAAAAGGTTCAAACAATCTGTCTTTAAAATTGTGGAAGATATTCGATTTTTTATACCCGTTACTCGTAGAGTAAAAAGGGTATACTAAGTTCGTGCAAATGTATGTAACAGGCAGAAGGAAGCATTTCCGACCCCATAAAGTATATATATTCTTGATCAGCATCAGCGAGTCGATATAGACATGTCCGTTATCCGTCCGTCCGTCCGTCGTCGTCCGTCTGTCCGTGTTGTGAACACCTAGATCTCAGAGATATAAGGTAGAGCTACCAAATGTTCGGTGATTTGTTTTGTCGCCGCAGTCGTTGTCAAATGCCACGCCCCGCCCCACAATTTGAAAAACCTTACACAATTTGAAAAAGACTATTCAAATCTTCTAGACATATCTTAACTATTACATATCGATCCGCCTACATCATTTCGATCAGATGAACGATAGGGTTGCCGCCCCGCAATTGGAAAATACCTAATATCTCCCAGAATTTTGAAGATAGATTATTGAACCCTCTAGACATATTAATCATCACTACCTATCGTCGCCTCCGTTTCCTGATCGATGACGATGGGTTGCCGCCCGAATTTAAAAAATACCTCATATCTCCCACAATTTTGAAAATAGATTGTTTGAACCCAGACAATATTTAATAATATTATTTTTTATTTCTTTCCTGATCAGATGAGCTATGTAGGTTGCCTCCCCCGCAAATTGGAAAAAAACTCATATCTCCCACAATTTGGACATGTTTATAGCCTGAGTAACGGGTATATCGAAGTCGAGCAGGGCCGACTTTAACTTACGCTCTCGTTTCTAATTGTGGGAGGGGCAACTCTACCATCGTTCATCTGATCGAAAAACGATGTATGGGGGCTAGATAAGTAATGATGAGTAGCATATATGTCTAGAAGGTTCGAACAACCTAACTCCAAATTTGTGGAAGATATGAGGTTTTTTTCAATTTGCGGGGGAGGCAGGGGGCGTGGCAAAAATCAAAATTAATCTTGATCTGGCTGCATGTATAGCAAATATATGTTCCGTACACCTTAAACCTCTATCTCTTACCATCTCTGAGATATCAGCGTTCATGATGCTGATCAAGAATATATATACTTTATAGGGTCGGAGATGCTTCCTTATGGCTCTCTTTGTACCTTCGGTACATATTTATACTCTATACTAAATACATACATATAATCGATGAAAAACAGGTTCAATTAAGTAAGGCTGAGTTCACATGGTTCGCGACGCATGAGACCTGACAATCAAGAAGTCCTTAATGTTGCCTTGTTTTCATTGTGAATAGCTTGTCATTTGACATTCAAAACAATACTACATGAAGGCTTACTAGATTATCATGTCTCATGCGTGGAACAATGTGACGTGCACTCACAAACCCACAAACAAATCGAACCCTATTTTAAGTTATTCAATAAACCGACAAGTATATTTACCGCCATTGTGAAAACTTGCCACAATGACTCAACACTTTTTGCGGTCGCCAACAAAAAATCGTTTAGCGTATCAATCGTTGGCTTTACGGCTGTGGCAACAATTTCATCAACCGAAAGCATCTCCATTCAAACGCATCTGTGGCCAGTGCACTTCAATTTGCAATTCATTGCTATATCAATGGTAGCAGGGGCAAAGTGGGGAGTTAGGTTGAGATCCAACCATATAATTTACTGTCATGGCACACACACACACACACACAGATTGCGTCTATTCTAATCTCAATTAAATCAATTGCGTCGTCAACACACACCCACACAGACACATGTTCAGAGAAGCCGAAACCGATGCATAAGCTCATTACAAACGGCAGTTGACTGACAAATTGCAGCAAAGTGGGCAAAGTGACAGTTGAAAGTGCAACAGGAGCTGGCAGTAATAATTGGTTGCAGTTTATAAAGTGAAAGCGATCAGTCTCATATGTGTCTTTGTTATTTAGCCAAAGACACCAATCTTGCAATTTCATTGTAAAGTAATTTGAACTTAGTTTAGTTACAGGCAGATTGTGAAACCCCAACTCTATTTTGTGTCTTTGCTTGGACACAAATTTCTTAAAGGGGAGTTTAATAAATCAGTGACTTTTTAAATGGAACATATTTTCAAACGATAAACTTGAGTCCTTCCTCTCGCAAAAACTTTCAGTTGACAGCGAATTAGCGGGCGCTTCACCAGGTACCATTTTTGGGCGTCATGAATGTTTGGAGCTAAGTTAACCACTTCTTGATGTTGTAGAGTGCCCAAAGTCACTTTTATACTCTGTACCGAAGGTACAAAGATCTCCGACCTTATAAAGTATATATATTCTTGAACGGCATTAACAGCCGAGTCGATATAGACATGTCCGTCTGTCCGTATGAACGCTGATATCTCAGAGATGGTAAGAGATAGAGGTTTGAAGTGTATGGAACATATATTTCTTATATTTGCAGGCAGATCAAGTTTAGTTTTGATTTTTTCCACGCCCCCTGCCTCCCCCGCAAATTGAAAAAAACCTCATATCTTCCACATTTTTGGAGTTAGGTTGTTCGAACCTTCTAGACATATATTCTACTCATCATTACTTATCGAACCCCCGTACATTGTTTTCCGATCAGATGAACGATAGTAGAGTTGCCGCAATTTGAAAAACACCTCAAATATCCCGCAATTTTGGAGTTAGGTTGTTCGAACTATTTAGACATATATTCTACTCATCATTACTTATCGAGCCCCCATACATCGTTTTCCGATCAGATGAAGGATAGTAGAGTTGCCACCCCCATAATTTGAAAAACACCTCAAATATCCCGCAATTTTGGAGTTAGGTTGTTTGAACCTTCTAGACCAGGGGTGCCCATGCCCTATACTCCGCTTACTCAATTGTTGTTGCACTACACTTCGCTATAGTCGAGAGTATAGCAAACACACACACTGCTCTCAGCATAAGCGAGAGCAATAAAACAACAACAAAAACACAAGTTTTGTTTTCTTCTCCCTCACTCTTTTGGCAGCGGCTGCACGAATACAACCACAAGTATGATGGTGTGTGCTAGTCGAATGGAACTTTGTTGTTGTGATCGCATGATTTCGTTTGAAAAAAAAAACTAGCAGCTGAGCAAAAAAAGAAGTGATTCTTTAAATGTATTGGTGCTTACTCGCCGGCTTACTTTAATTGGGCACCCCTGTTCTAGACATATATTCTACTCATCATTTCTTATCGAGCCCCTATACAATGTTTTTCGATCAGATGAAAGATAGTAGAGTTGCCACCCCCGCAATTTGAAAAACACCTCAAATATTCCGCAATTTTGGAGTTAGGTTGTTCGAACCTTCTAGACATATATTCTACTCATAATTACTTATCGAGCCCACTACATCGTCTTCCGATCAGATGAACGATAGTAGAGTTGCCACCCCCGCAATTTGTAAAATACCTCATATCTTCCACAATTTTGGAGTTAGGTTGTTTTAACCTTCTAGACATATATTCTACTCATCATTACTTATCGAACTCTAATACATTGTTTTCCGATCAGATGAACGATGGTAGAGTTGCCACACCCACAATTTGAAAAAAATCTAATATCTTCCACAATTTTAAAGACAGATTGTTTGGACCCTTTAGGCTTATATTTTAATCGTCATTACTTATCGATCCTCCATACACCGTTTCCAGGTCAGATGTACGATATTCGAGTTATAAGCAAATCAAATAATTACACTTGGCAGCACTGCCCGTAATCGTGATGGGCAGCACTTGCATAGTTTTAGTTATTAGTTATATACAAACAGGTACAGAGTATATTACAGTCGGGCTTGACCATTTTCTTATCGTATTTTATGTGAAAGTAAATGACGTAAAACGTAAACTTTAACGACTTACCCCCCAGTGTCTAAGTTCTCCTAGGGTATACATGCCATAAAAAATGATGAGTTAGTTTACACATGGGACCTTTGTTTATCTATCGAACGAGTGATTATATTTTAGTGCATTTATTTCTGCGGTTTCCGTTTGGTTCAACTTATGGGTTGAACCTCTTCAATGCATTTTAAATTGCCTCATCTCCATTATCTACACAAATATATATATGTATGGGTTAGAATGTGAAAGACAAGAATAGTGATTTTTATTTGCTTGTATATATATATATATATATCGATTACCAACCCCAAAAACCAAACCTCCGCCCACTGATACAAAATTCCCAAAAAAAAAAAAAAAAAAAAAAATGGGGGACCAAAACAAATAATCTACGAAAGGCTTATCCATATTGTATCTCCACCTCCTTTCTCCCCACACAGCAACAACAACAACAACATCTCTAAGTCTAATTCGAATTGTAACTGCGCCTCTGCGACCGAGTCTGGCCACTTTTAGCTATTTTGGCTACTTTTCTTGCATTAAAATTTCGTTTATTGGCAACGGGGGAGCTGTTAAGTCGTCAGGCCCACACACACACACACACACACACACACATACATATACCAGGCTCCCGAAATTGGAGAATGCCAATTCATGCTGAAATTTTGTTTCATTTTGTGGAATGGAGGGGTTGATAAGTCGAAGCGTAAACCGACTCTAAGTTGTTATTTCAGAGGGATTAATTTTAACAAATTGTAAGTAAGAAACTTAAGTAGATTTTGAGGGGGGAAGAAAAAACCCTTATGGGTAAAATTATTATGATCCGGTTTCTGTGCAGGTGGTGAGCTGATTATTTAGTATTAAAGGGTTCATGACCCGGGCCAAAAAGTCAAAAATATATCAAAACATAATTTAAAGAGGGTGTAGCCCACCACCTGCAATGTTGTGAGTGATTGCAATATTATACCCTATAAAATTGTCACGATGTGTGTAACGCATTGAAGAAAGCATCTCCGACCCCATAAAGTATATATATTCTTGATCAGCATGAATCCGTCCGTCCGTCCGTCTGTTTCTAAGCTTTATCCTTACTCAGTTTTAAAGCTATCTTGATCAAACTTTGCAAAAAGTCTTAAAATACACGTAGGCTGCACATTTGTCGGAATCGGCCGGATCGGCTAACTATATTATATAGCTGTCAAATAAACGGTCGGTTCAAAAACTAGTTCTAGTGTGAAAAACTTTTTGTTTTCCCTCGTAGCGTCACCAATCGTTGTATATATTTGTTTTATATGCTTCCACATAATTCTGGAAAAAATTTTAAAAATCGGAGGACTATAGCATATAGCTGCCATATAAACGGTCGGTCCAAAAAATTGGTCTAGTAGGAAAAACTTTTTTGTTTTCCATCGTAGCATCACCAATCGTGGTATATATTAGTTTTATATGCTTCCACATAAGTCTGGAAAAATTTTTTAAAATTGGATGACTATAGCATATAGCTGCCATATAAACGGTCGGTCCAAAAACTAGTTCTAGTAAGAAAAACTTTTTTGTTTCCCATTGTAGCATCACCAATCGTGGTATATATTAGTTTTATATGCTTCCACACAATTCTGGAAAAATTTATCAAAATCGGATGACTTTAGCATATAGCTGTCATATAAACGGTCGGTCCAAAAACTAGTTCTAGTGGGAAAAACTTTTTTGTTTTCCATTGCAGCGTCACTAATCTTGGTATATATTAGTTTTATATGCTTCCACATAATTCTGCAAAAATTTATCAAAATCGGATGACTTTAGCATATTGCTGCCATATAAACGGTCGGTCCGAAATCTAGTTCTAGTGAGAAAAACCTTTTTGTTATCAACGGTAGCGTCTTTCAAAAACTGCAATGGTATTTAAAATTTTGGCGTTGTCGATGTTAGCCTTCAACGTTTTTATTTTTTGTCTGAAAGCCAACATAATTTTGCTGTTCGACTAGTCGAACCGGCAGGTTCGAAGTTCTGCAAGA
This sequence comes from Lordiphosa mommai, assembly GCA_018904225.1. Lineage (NCBI taxonomy): Eukaryota > Metazoa > Arthropoda > Insecta > Diptera > Drosophilidae > Lordiphosa > Lordiphosa mommai. The sequence goes on along the minus strand of JAEIFT010000020.1, from coordinate 1,007,322 downwards.
GGTAAATTGTTTTAAAATTTCTGTATACTTTTACAAGCTGTGCATTGTTTCTTTTATAGTAGTTTTCAATCTGCTGTTTTATAGTTTTCCGAACTAAACCAAAATTTAAGAGTGAATAATAAAGTTCCCTTATTACCCTGACTTTCACTGCTCTTACCGTTGAGTCTGTGCGTTGCTGATGCATATAAAATCTGTTGGAATAAGTCTTTATATAAAATAAAGTTTAATCCATTTAATTTCAAAGATTAAATCAGAAAATTTCTTAATTTTTGTCACCCAACCAACCCTTCAAACTAATCCCCTTTTCATATTTTCTAATTTCATTTTGCGTAGCATTTGTTTGAAACATTTCAAGAACATTTCACTTTCATTTTGTTTTCCAACCCCCACCCCCACTCCCCCCCCACCATTGAACCAACCACATTCATTGGGGTGACTTGCGATTCTGCAGTCTCTCAGGTGAGTTGGAAAAATGCGATAGCTGTCACGTACTTTTGTTAAATTAAAAACGATTACTTACTCAAATTTTCAGCTTTGCTTTCATTTTGTTGTTACACTTAATTTCAATTGTTATTGTTATTATTTCCATATAAAGTCAGTATGGAGTGGGAGATAAGGCGGGAAGTGTGTTTCAATTAAAAGGATACGCTGAGGAGCTAAGGACTTGCGTGCCGCTGACAGCCCTTAAAAACGAAACAACGTACAAATGGAAAATGAAAATGAATGAAAATAAATTACAAACCAACACAAATGAAACAGAAACAGAACCAAAATTATGAAAGTGAAAGTGGGGCCAAATGAGGACCTTAAAAGATGAAAATCATTTCAAGGAAGTTAGGTGTGTGTGTGTGTGGGGGGGGGGGGGGGGGAGGGTGAGTCTTTGCACATTCCGTAACAAAAATTCAAAAAGAAAACAATATATTAAAAATATATTGTTAAAATATGTTGATGTTAGGCAAAATTTTGTTACAGGCACGATATGATCGGACAAAAGTTTTAACACACATTTAGCTAGAAAAAATAATAAACTTCGACAGTGCCGAAAGTTTAATACACTTGCAAAAGCTCGTTAGAATATATGAAAGATATTTATAAATTCAAAATCCTTAGGAATACTAAATTTGAGCAGGCCAACAACAGAAAATATGTTCCCTTAAGAAGATCTGTTCTATAGCAGCTATACTTTGGTTACAGATCCCCGATTTCCTTCGCCCTTTCCACTGTGCCCATACGGAGCTGAGAAGTATTTTTGCACTTAACAGCACATGAATGGAACCTATGTTATTTTGAACAGCACCTTTAAAGATGAACTTCTTAAGGCCTCTTTCCAGATGACATAAAATCGTATTTCGGCACAATCCTTCATATGAATAGAAACACTTTTGAAAAGTTGTCTTATTTATATGAAGCATAGTGCCGAAATAAATTTGTATGCCCTCTAGAATGAGGCCCTAAGACCTTGAAATATATTTATATCCGTGCGTTACAAGAATACAATAGAAGGTGGCAACTCTGTTTGCTTTTAAGTCCTGTGTTTTTCAATCTAGAAAGAAAGGATTCGTATTTGGGTTCCTTTTCTTCAAAGCAAAGGTCTAAGGCAGTTTGTTTTTGTTCTTTATTTTTTTTTAATCTCGCATACCCCAGACTCAATGTCGTCGTTGGAGCTGAAAATCGCATGACAAACCGCAATATCTTTTATTACAGGAAGCGAAGGCAAAACTAATATACCAAGAGAAAACTTTTTCATTTCATTTTCTTAACGTATGACGTCACAAATGGGCCACGCCCCATCGGCCTATAAATTATATTACAAGCAACAGCAACAACAACAACAACAAGAACAACAACATGAAATTATTATAATAATAATAATAAATGAGGGCGGAGTGAAAAAGTTTGTAAACATTCCATGACCTTGGCCAATTGGATTGAAAGTAAAAGCTGTTACATTTCGCATATTGAGAGGGCAGTTTAAGTGTGGAATTTAGTTAATCGCTAAACGCTAACTGAAGCTAGATATGGAAAACAAATGCTGGTAAAAAAAAAAATATATTTTGTTATGGTTAAAATTTATTAACAGAGCAAAATATGTGTATTTCTGATACAAAGCAGCTATCTAGAAGATGACAAATCGACCCTAATCGAACTTAAAAAATAATTTTAATACTCTGTACCGAAGGTACAAAGAGTATATTGGTTTTGTGCAAATGTATGAAGGAAGCATCTCCGACCCTATAAAGTATATATATTCTTGATCAGCATCAACAGCCGAGTCGATATAGACATGTTCTTCTGTCTGTATAAACGCTGATATCTCAGAGATGGTACATATATTTCTTATACTTGCAGGCAGATCAAGTTTAGTTTTAATTGGAATAACTTAATATCTTCCACAATTTTGGAGTTAGGTTGTTTGATCTTTCTAGACGTATATTGTACTCATCATTACATATCGATCCCCCATACATCGTTTTCCGATCAGATGAACGATAGCAGAGTTGCCACTCCCGCAATTTGAAAAACACCTCAAATACACCGCAATTTTGGAGTTAGGTTGTTCGAACCTTTTAGACATATATTGTACTCATCATTACTTATCGAGCCCCCATACATTGTTGTCCAATCAGATGAAGGATAGCAGAGTTGCCACCCCCGCAATTTGAAAAACACCTCAAATATCCCGCAATTTTATAGTTAGGTTGTTCGAACCTTTTAAACATATATTCTACTCATTATTACTTATCGAGCCCCTATACATCGTTTTTCGGTCAGATGAACGATAGTAGAGTTGCCACCCCCGGAAGTTGAAAAACACCTCAAATATACCGTAATTTCGGAGTAAGGTTGTTCGAACCTTTTAGACATATATTCTACTCATCATTACTTATCGATCCACCATACAGCGTTTCCAGATCAGATGAACGATATTCGAGTTATAAGCAAATTAAATAATTACGCTGGGCAGCACTGCCCGTAATCGTGATGGGCAGCACTTATTTTTTTAAAAGTTATTAGATATATACAAACAGGTACAGAGTATATTACAGCCCGACTGTTTAATATGGGAAAATCCATCCTCCAGGCCCTAAAGAGTGGGAAAGGGTTAAGTTAGCATGGTCAGAAAATGAGGTGTTCAAGGTCAACATTTGTTTTTTTGTTTTTTTTCTAAGTGCGAAATGAACAGAAATATAATTTTTAAATTTGAAAATTCATACCCAAAAAGGAAACAAATAAATGTAAAACTAATTTGCCAAAGCAATTTGTTTCCTTCAAACGACTTGAAACTCGATTTTAGTTTTATTATTTGCGGACACAGTATCAAGAACAACAAAAATTTTCCCATTAAGCCTTTGACATTTTTCTCAATCAATTCAATAGATTTGGTTGCCTTTAGTTTCTGTGTGTCTGTGACTGACATTTCTAATAATTTGGTAATTAACTTTTGTTGTTATTGTTGTGGGCAATTAAAATACACACACACACATTCACATAGGCAAAAGAGCTCTTGAAGTAAACGTCGAATGTCAATTTGCGGTCAAACAAACTGTCATTAATTTTCAATTTCAACTTGTTACGCGTTCGCAATTAAATTGTTGACGTTGAGTGTGCACTATTGCATAAGTCATTGCCCAACCCCCCTTTGCCCTTTCACTTTGTGCGGGTTAATCAGGCGGCTGTGACATTCAGTTGGCCAGACACGTTCAAATTTCATTTAGTTAATTCAATGAGCTGTTGGCTCCAAGAAGGCGCGCGCCCGGCAAGGATTAATGTAGAGAGAGAGAGAGAAAGAGGAACCTCAAGTTGATGACGATGACGATGTTGATTATGGTGGTTAGCTGCTTTTTACTGTGGCTTTTTGGCTGTGGTTTTTTGCATAAAGCACTGGAGACGTGACGCCAATAAAAATGCATAAAACGTGCCAGAAAACTTTTACTACAAAGTAGTTGGCCAATGAACGCCAAAAAGAACAATGATATGATTTTTAATTAGAAGACGAAATTTTGAAAAAGAAAAATGTTGAGTAATGAATGAAGGGTTTCTTTTCGAATAATTCAGTCTTGATTAAACTTTAAACTCTTATTTAAAATTTATCATAATCAGAGAATCGTATTTCGGTTCCGGTTATTGTATGTACCGAAACTTGTGTTTTAGTAAAAGGTTCTATTTAGGTAGTCGGTGAAATCAGTTATTACTTTGGCAACGAATACTACTTCAACGAAACAAGAATATTTGTTCTGATTATTTTTTAATTTTTAATAGAAAAGTAAAGAAACTTGATGTTGTTGTACAGTAAAGATGAACGATAGTAGAGTTGCCACCCCCGCAATTTGAAAAACACCTCAAATATCCCACAATTTTGGTGTTAGGTTGTTCGAACCTTATAGACATATATTCTTCTCTTAATTACTTATCGACCCCATACATTGTTTTCCGATCAGATGAACAATAGTAGAGTTGCCACCCCCACAATTCGAAAAACACCTCAAATATCCCGCAATTTTGGAGTTAGGTTGTTCGAATCTTCTAGACATATATTCTACTCATCTTTACTTATCGAGCCCATGTACATAGTTTTTAGATCAGATGAACGAAAGTAGAGTTGCCACCCACGCAATTTGAAAAACACCTCAAATATCCCGCAATTTTGGAGTTAGGTTGTTCGAATCTTCTAGACATATATTCTACTCATCATTAATTCTCGAACCCCTATACATTGTTTTCCGATCAGATGAACGATAGTAGAGTTGCCACCCCCGCAATTTGTAAAACAACTCATATATTCCGCAATTTTAGAGTTAGGTTGTCGAACCTTCTAGACATATATTCTACTCATCATTTCTGATCGAGCCCCCATACATAGTTTTCCGATCAGATGAACAATAGAAGAGTTGCCACCCCCGCAATTTGAAAAAAATCGTATATCTTCCACAATTTTAAAGACAGATGTTTGAACCTTTTAGACATATATTTTAATCGTCATTACTTATCGATCCACCATACACCGTTTCCAGATCAGATGAACGATATTCGAGTTTTAAGCATATTAAATAATTACGCTGGGCAGCACTGCCCGTAATCGTGATGGGCAGCACTTGCACACACTTTAAAGTTATTAGTTATACATCAATTGTTTCTCTTTTCTTCTTCCTTAAAGCTTTCTACAGGCTTTCTCTTTTTTTTTATATTTCCGCGTATCTGCCCTTCCTTTCCTTTCCACTTCTGCCAATCTTTAAAAAATTTGTATTTCTTATTAAAGAACAAAATCAATTTTGAATGCTTCATGCAAGCAAGCATAATTTTATTGATAAGAAAAGTTGCCCAAATACAAGCAAGACAGACTGACAGACAGAAAGAGACAGAGGGAGAGAGAGAGAGAGACAGAAGGAGGATTGCTGATATGTGTGTGTATGTATATAATCTTTTTGTCTCCCTTGGGCTTTGGCTATATGGTTATGGTTATTTCTTCCCACTTAATTTATTGTAAAATGTTAAATTTCACGAAGCGGAAATGTTTATTAGAGCGGAAATTGTTATTTTTAGTGCGGTGGGCAGAGGCGAGTTTGTGTTGTTCTTGTTGTTGTTGTTGTTATATTTGAAACAAAAGCAACAACAAAATAACCGGCAACAGGCCAAAAAGGATACACAAAGCAGATGAGTTAATGAGAAGCTTCAATTAAATGATTAATATCAACGGATTAAGTTGGTAAAGTCAAATTTTTGAATTTGAAAAGCAAAATTGAGGTTGGAAATACACTCAGAAAAAAAATTTATTGAAGTATAAATCAGTCTTAAATTTAAAATTATAAAAGTAGGAATCGATTAAAATAATAAAGGGATTTTATTATTCCGTAACAAAATTAATTAAATTAAATTAATTTTGAGATTTTATTTTGTTTTCGAATTTTGGGTTTTTTTTTGTTCACTTTTTTATTTTTTTTTTTTTTTTTAATTTTTTTATTTATTTTCAATTCTTTTTTTTTTGAATATAGGAAGCTTATGACATTTTTCTTCTGAGTGTAATAAAAAATTCACAAATTTTCTTTGACTGCCTCCTGTTGTGTCCTGTTTTCACTGCTGTAAACTGAGACTGCAGCATAATCCCCTTTACGAAATGAAAGTGCAATTTTCCCTTTTTGTCTTTTTGACACTTTTCGTCAGGGATTACCCGCTTTTTGGAGGAAGGGAGGGAGGGAGTCAGGCGGTCGACTCTATACTACTCCCACTCTGGTTCTTTCATCTTTAGCTTCCTCTTTGTGTGGACTGAGATTAAAAGCTTTATAGCCATATTATGTATACGCAACGTTGGCCCAAATAATTAATATACAAAAAGCAACAGGCCAACAACAACAACAACAACAGCATCAGCAGCCGCATAGGGCCACCGCATTGCTTCCAGTCGCGTCTCGTGTGTGTGTGTGTGCGGCTAACTTTGACCGCAGTTTCATTCCCACTGCCAGTGACAGCTTCCACCGCTCCCTTCCACCCCACCACACAGCTTTGCGGTCAGTGGGGGGACCAAAATACAAAAAAAATATAAATATACTTGACAATTAGGCGCATTAAAAAATTGTCATTAAAAATTATTTAAGTACCCATCATCATCAACAGCAAAAGCATAAATTTTTGCACCACCCTACCTCCCTCTCACTTACTAATTCTCTGCCGTTTTTTATTTCTTTTTTTTTTTTCTCTTCTAGGTAAGCACCGAGCATTACACTACAACAGAGCGTAAAATATGACCTGACAAATGGGTAATAAAATTGTATTATAAATATTATTAAAAATTACAAAAAAAAAAATTATTTGAATTAATGAGAGAAACTTTTTTAATTACATTAAGTTGAAATCGAAACCAAATGGCCTAAAATTATACAAATTTAAAGCTGCAAACACAAAAAACTTAATAAAAATAATTTTTTAAAGAGTCAGGGGCACTTGAATAGGACACTCCCTTATGGCTGTTTTATATTGACCATGCTAGAGACGTAATTTTTATACTCTGTACCGAAAATACAAAGAGTATATTGGGTTTGTGCAAATGTAAGTAACAGCCAGAAGAAAGCATCTCCGACCCTATAAAGTATATATATTCTTGATCAGCATCAACAGCCGAGTCGATATACCCATGTTCGTCTGTCCGTATGAACGCTGATATCTCAGAGATGGTAAGAGATAGAGGTTTGAGGTGTATGGAACATATATTTCTTATAGTTGCAGGCAGATAAAGTTTAGTTTTGATTTTTGCCACGCCCCCTGCCTCCCCCGCAAATTGAAAAAAACTTAAAATCTTCCACAATTTTGGATTTAGGTTGCTCGAACCTTCTAGACATATATTTTACTCATCATTACTTATCGAGCCTCCATACATCGTTTTCCGATCAGAAAATCACTTGAAATATTCGGGAATTTTGGAGTTAGGTTGTTCGAACCTTCTAGACATATATTCTACTATCCATTACTTATCAAGCCCCCATATTTCGTTTTCCGATCAGATAAACGATAGTAGAGTTGCCACCTCCCAGAATTTGAAAAAAAATCGAATATCTTCCACAATTTTAAAGACAGATTGTTTGAACCTTTTAGGCATATATTTTAATCATCATTACTTATCAATCCACCATACACCGTTTCCAGATCAGATGAAGGATATTCGAGTTATAAGCAGATCAAATAATTACGCTGGGCTGCACTGCCCCTAATTGTGATGGGCAGCACTTGCACAGTTTGTAGTTATATACAAACAGGTGCAGTGTATATTACAGTCGGGCTTGACCGACTTTCTTACTTGTTGAAAATGGATAAAAAACACTATCAAGCTAACACGCGCCCGTAAATGTATGCTATAGCTGCAACAGTTGTGCCAGCAACTGCCGTAATGACATTTATGATTTGTTGGCTCTGCCACTCGCAACTACTACAATATTTTCTTGAGTGAGGCCACTCGCCATTCCCCGCGCCATACCTCGCCACCTGACAGCTGTCACAAGACTTCACTTGGCCTGTCCATATATACAAATGGTTATCTAGAGAGTGAGAGAGAGAGAACTGGCTTCTGCTGGTGGATGGGCAATTTCATTTTCACTTCTCAAACCAAATTAAATTACAAGCCAAGCCAAAATGTGCGTGAAAATATATATGGGCGAAGGCGTAGCCTCTATCTTGCATATGTTTGGCTAAAATTAAAATCATATGCATGAAATGAGCGCGAAATTGAAATGAAATGAAATAAATAAGAGCGTTGGGTGGTCTGTGCCTTTGGCTTACAGTTTGCTGCCACTTTGGCAGTGCCATTACCCAGGCGACGCGCCCGTTTGAAGTCTGAAAGCAGCACTCAAGGCACATTCCCAAGCTCACACACACACACACAAATCAAATGAGAAAACAAAAGGAACAACATTTCTGTTGAAGAAAGATTCAACGAAGCTGAAATGCTCTGAGAAAAACTACATGAATTATGTCAGCCAGTTTTAACTAGTTTGAAGGAAAAAGAAAAATGAATTATATAATTAATGAAATTGCAGTTTCCTTAGGTGCTCCTTTGTGAATATTAGTGTGCCCAGCTTATGCTTAAATAACAATTGTGCAGTCGGTGCGTAGTACTTGCTATAATTTAACCAAATACTCTTGATTAATTAATTAAATTTTTGAATCATTTAAAACACTTATGACAAGTTGTAAAACTTGTCCCCTGTCTCCCTGGCCAAAACTTTCGAAATTTGCCTCAATTTTAAGCCCTTACCCAACAACAATTCAAACACTCATCCCCCTTCCCTTAGCACCATCTCCTGACTGAGTATTGTCTCAAGCAGCGTAACGAGTGCGTGTTGCTGTCGCGATTGTGTGGCTTTCTCATCAACCAAGTTGCGGTCTTCTACCGGTTTCCTTTTCCTTTAGCCGATGATGTGAGTGTGTTTGTGTGTTTAAAGCTTTAAGCCAAAACTTATTGTCACCCCACCCTCCACTAAACGAGATTTATTTAGGGAGCCCGCCTATTTGTATGCAATTAATTTTGTTTTTTGCCTCAACCAGCAGCAAGCGCAGCACCCATACGCCAAATACTTTAAGCAAATCAACTAAATTGCCAACGTCCAAGCGCGCCTGTCAGCGTTCTAATGAAAATTGATGTTATATGATTTACACTTTGTTTGGCTTTCTCATTGTTCTTGCTTTGGGTAAATAAATAAACGAGTATATATACCCGTTAGTATATATATATATATATATATATATGTATAAAAGCCAGAGAAAATTAATTACCCTCGATTAGGCAACGTGTGGCATAAAACTTAAGTAAACATTTTAGCGAATTTTGGTATTAAAAAACTTTATCTCAATTTTTTTTTGTCTCACTAGTCACAATAGGAAGGGGAAAGCTGAATACTGAATACTTCAAATGAATTCAGGATTAAGGTGAATATTGTTTTGAATTTTTCAATCAATAATTTAATTTTGTTGAATCAAACTTGCTTGTTATTCAACAAAGTGCAACCCAGCTTTGCCATTTTTAATTTGCTGTATTACTATATAATACTACAAAATTGAATTCTAATTGTGTGCAGTGTTGCCAACGCCTCCTCAAAAATAAAGGACAGATGACCCTTGAAAAAAAAGATAGAAAACGGACAGATTTTTTTTTAAAAGGACATAAAAACAGGAAACAAATGGCAAAGCCCTTCTTACTAGGCCCCAATTTTTTCCATATTTTAAGTATGCAGTTTTAGAGTACATCAACGAAAGTAATTTATTGCTTCTTTTTTATACATCTAGTTACAACAAAAATTTTAAATATAGATTTTTATCATTTCCAACACAAGCGTTTTTCGGACAAATTACCCATACTAAAAATTCCCAAATTTTTATGGCAATAGCTGGCATGTCAGGACTCCCCCAGAACCATTTTTCAGATTCATAAAATGCAATCCGCGACTTACAAAATTCTGCGAAATTTTTAAATTCAATTATTGTAGACTTTTAGTTGGGGTACCACTTTTATAATAAACATGGTTAAAGTTCATTGCAAGATACAATTCGTATAATTTTTGCAGAATTTTTGAAGGTGTTAAAGGTGGTAAAAATTAATAAAAATCGCCATGTTATGGATGATTTAATTAGATATTGTTCAATAAATAAACTTTATCTAAAAAGATTTCTTATTCATAATCATATACATTTTTTATCCAGGATATATAATGATGGAAATTTATAGCCTTTTGGGAGAAAAGTAGCAAATTCCTCATCAGCAGATGGATAACAAAATCTTTGCAAAATAAAAGTCCATTTGCAGGAAAGCAGATTTTTAAAACAATACGTTCGGCAAACATCTAGATGTAGCAAGGAAATCTCTTATCTCCTGATAAACTAAATGGTCCGAAAAAGAGCTCTCAAAAGCTTTATAAAGGATGAATAAATATGTGGCTGAAGAAGACTCAAAGTTTTGTTTCAAACAGTTTCTTCTCTGGATACTATGAACTTTTTTGAAACAACTGAGAAGGACCTTAAAACATTTTTTACCGGTTCGTACCAACTAAGGCGGTATCCCTCTTGATAGAAATTACTGATGAGCTTGGGAGTTTTTCAAAGCAAAAAATAGAAGGCTAACATCGGCTACGCCGATGTTTTAAATACCCTTGCAGTTTTTAAAAGGCGCTACCATTGATAACAAAAAAGTTTTTCTCACTAGAATTAGTTTTTAGACCGATCGTTCCTATGGCAGCTATATGCTATAGTCATCCGATTTCGATAAATTTTTCCAGAATTGTGTGGAAGTATTTAAAACTAATATATACGAAGATTGGTGATGCTTCGATGGAAAACAAAAAAGTTTTTCTCATTAGAACACGTTTTTGAACCGACCGTTTATATGGCAGCTATATGCTATAGTCATCCGATTTTGATAAATTTTTTCAAAATTGTGTAGAAGCATATAAAACTTATATGTACCACGATTGGTGACGCTACGATGGAAAACAAAAAAGTTTTTCTCATTAGAACACGTTTTTGGACAGACCGTTTATATGGCAGCTATATGCTATAGTCCTCCGATTTTTATAAATTTTTCCATAATTGTGTGGAAGCATATAAAACTTATATGTAACACGATTGGTGACGCTACGATAGAAAACAAAAAAGTTTTTCTCATTAGAACTAGTTTTTGGACCGATCGTTCCTATGGCAGCTATATGATATAGTCAACCGATCCGGCCGATTCCGACAAATGTGCAGCGTATTTGTATTTAAAGACTTTTTGCAAAGTTTGGTCAAGATAGCTTCAAAACTGAGGGAGGAGATAGCATAGAAACAGACGGACAGACGGACAGACGGACGGACAGACGGACAAACGGAAATGAACTCAGCTCGTCATGCTGATCAAGAATATATATACTTTATGTGGTCGGAAATGCTTCCTTCTATGCGTTACAAACATCGTGACAATTTTAATATACCCTCTGCAAGGGTATAAAAAGAATTTAATTCAAATTAAATTGAGTTCGCTACATATTTTTAGCGAAACATATAAATTCTATATTGAGTACGTTCCGCAGTCTGTGGATATTCAGGAAAAGTGCGCTATTGGTGTGAATTTATAAAGCTAATTTATAAAACTAAAAAAAGGATGAAAAAAGGATAGAACAAAATAAAAAAGGCATTTTTTCCGGATAGGGGACAAATCAACATTTTTCCGGAAATGCCAGTTTTAAAAAAGGACTGATCTATCCGGAAAAAGGACAAATTGGCAACACTGATTGGGTGACTTAATCTAATAGCTCTAATAGAAATTTTTGGGAACAATTTGTGCAAGTGTAAGCTAGTGTATACAAGCTGTAGCACACTAAACTCAAGCTTTGCTTACTAGTTTTGAATGAATGCACCAAGTTGGCAGCACCGGACTTTCATAACAAAATTATTTACATTAAGTTGGCAGCTCGCTATAGCTTCAATTATTTTCAATCTGCTGTACTTTTAAATAATTCTACAGTATTTGAGCCAAATAGGTTGACTATATCTTCTCAAGGAAATTAGGTACAGTTTGAAATTATTTAACAAGTAAGAAAGTCGGTCAAGCCCGACTGTAATATACTCTGTACCTGTTTGTATATAACTAATAACTTTAAAGTGTGCGGTCACACAAACTGTGCAAGTGCTGCCCATCACGATTAGGGGCAGTGATGCCCAGCGTAATTATTTGATTTGCTTATAACTCGAATATCGTTCATCTGACCTGGAAACGGTGTATGGTGGATCGATAAGTAATGAAGATTGAAATATATGCCAAAAAGGTTCAAACAATCTGTCTTTAAAGTTGTGGAAGATATCAGATTTTATTCAATTTGTGCGGGTGGCTACTCTACCATCGTTCATCTGATCGGAAAACTATGTTTGGGGGTTCGATAAGTAATAAAAGTAGAATATATGTCCAGAAGGTTCGAACAACCTAACTCCAAAATTGTGGAAGATATTAAGTTTTTTTCAAATTGCGGGGGCGTCAGGGGGCGTGGCAAAAATTACAACTAAACTTTATCTGCCTGCAGGTATAAGAAATATATGTTACATACACCTAAAACCTCTATCTTTTACCATCTCTGAGATCTCTGCGTTCATACGGACAGACGGACATGTCTATATCGACTCGGCTGTTAATGCTGATCAAGAATATATATTCTTTATAGGGTCGGAGTTGCTTTCTTCTGGCTGTTACATACATTTGCACAAGCCCAATATACTCTTTGTACCTTCGGTACAGAGTATAACAAGCTGCCACATAGCCAAACTTAGCTTTGCTTACTACTACAACAAGTTGGCAGCCCCAAAAGCCAATAATAGCGTATTTTAACCTAAGTTGGCAGTTATGTACTGACAATAATTTGTCACAGTTGCACTTTAAGTGTTTAAATATTTAAGTTTATATATAACCAGCGCTGCCAACTTGTCTTATAAAACTGTTCAAATGACTTTAGTTAAATCTCAAATTTTATTTAGACTGTAAAAAGAAGTGCAGTTCATTAGAAAATGTGACTCTCCAGTAGTTTAGGTGAAGGAACAGTAGCACATATGAAACCCCCTGCCCCCTCTCTTTCACACACTTCTACTACAACAAAGATAATCAAGTTAAGCCAAGGGAAAAAAAGAATTTACGACCGTTGACAATGTGCACAAAAGTTACGTCACTTTTTAAGTTCCTCCCCAAACAACCGAAACGACGTGTGAAACTTCTTGACGAGTGGCAAACTAGGAGGGAATGTAACCAGAGGGTTGCAATTTATGCAGACTGCTTGAAAATTTACAACTATTTTTATGAAGCCAAACAGCGGACAAAGCCAAGGACAAAACTGAAGAAAATTAGTTGTTTCGAAAGAAAAAGAAGGGGGAGAGAGAGAGGGCTGCCAACTTAATGTATGCGTAGAGCTGACAACTTGTTCTGTATGAGAGCACTCCATAAAATTTGTCCACATTTAGCCACGCATGCAAATGGTTTTTTGGTTCTGTAATTTTTTTTATTTATTTTTATTTTGTTTTTTTTTTTTGGCAAGTTCGTCGAATGAAGCCATTTGTATGCCCGGCCAGACTCTGGAGGATATGTGTGCATGTTTATTTCGTCTTGCAGGACATTTCTGGCGGTATGTGAGGCCATAAAACGAGAAGAAGCCACATGATGAGCTTAAGCCAAACTCGAAACTTGTTCATAATTTGCCTCATAAAAATGGGCAATTTGTGTGCGAGAGCTGAGCACACATTTTTTTTTGTTTTACTTGATGGCAGAATGGGCGTAGTCTTTAAAAAGAAAATATATCAAAGAAAGGTCATAAAAAATAGCAGAGCTGACCACTGCCAAATTTTTAAAATTGACAATTTTGTGTGAGATGTAAAATTTTGTTGGCCAAAACTGTTCAAATTTTATGCAAAAGAGAACCATCAAATATATTTTTTAATTGACTTGGGGTCAATTTCTCATCTAAATAGCTGATATGTGGCATGTTTATTTGTTAGATAGCGCTTGACAGAAGCTGAAAATTCGACCCTTAGGCTGACTTAGGATAATCTTACAATTCAGGTCCGATTTCTCATCTTCTATATAGCACTATCTGACACTAAATAGTAGATGAGAAATCGGCCCTTACTCTGTTATTTGTTAGTGAATGTGTCAGATGATAAAACGGACTTTAAACTAATAACTGAGCTCAAACTACTTAATTCGGCTTAAATTGATCAAATTATATTTATTATACTAATTTTTTTCTATCTAAAGCTGCCAACTTGTTTCAAAAAAAATTAATTTAAACAAATTAAATTAATTAATGCTTAAGAAAAGCTTTACTTCATCAGATATGATATGAACTAATACTTTGCAGAGCTGCCAACTTGCTGAAAAAGTCATTAAAGCTACTCAGTTTGGTAAAACGCCGGGCGGGGAGTCGAATAGACTTGCCCCAGTGCCACGCCTTCACCGTGGTCGCACTTAAGAGCTGCGCACTTTCTATATAAAAAGGAACAGAACAGATTCCACGTATTGTGAAATCTTGCTTAGCTTCAGGGCTGCCAACTCAGCTCAAACTGATTATTTTCAATGAAAATATGCCCTCAAGAGCTGTCTACTTTCTATACATATAGAAACAACTCACAACTCATAATAATTAAAGTCTAGCGCATCTTCAGGGCTGCCAACTCAGTTTAAACTGTTTATTTTCATTAAATATTTACCCTCAAGAGCGGTCTTCTTTTTATATATAAAGAAACAACTCACAACTCATAATTATTGAAATCTTGCTTAGCTTCAGGACTGCCAACTCAGCTTAAACTGTTTATTTTCAATAAAAATTTGCCCTTTAGAGCTGCACACTTTCTATACATAAAGAAACAACTCACAATTATTGAAGTCTAGCTCAGCTTCAGGGCTGCCAACTCAGCTTAAATTGTGTATTTTCAATAAAAATTTGCTCTCAAGAGCTGTCTACTTTCTATACATAAAGAAAGAACTCACAACTCATATTTATTGAAATTTAGTTCAGCTTCAGGGCTGCCAACTTAGCTTAAACTGTTTATTTTCAATAAATATTTGCCTTCAAGAGCTGTCTGCTTTCTATACATAAAGAAACAACTCACAACTCATAATTATTAAAATTTTCTTCAGCTTCAGGGCTGCCAACTCACAACTCATAATTATTAAAATCTTGTTCAGCTTCAGGGCTGCCAACTCAGCTTAAATGGTTTATTTTCAATAAAAATTGTCTCTTAAGAGCTGCCTAATTTTGATACTTAAAGAAACAAAACATAAATCGTATTTATTTAAATCTTACTCAGCTTCCGGGCTGCCAACTTAGCTCAAATTGAATATGTTTAATATAGATTTGGCTCTTGAAATCTTGCTTAATTTGACTACCATTTCTCGCACGCCCTAAAAAAATGTCGAAATCAAATTTGGACAGCAGGTTTAATGAAATTTGTTGAAAAAAACCCAATTTGAAAATTATGCAAAAATTTTGGTTGAAATTTAAATCAAAACTTTTTCCCCATATCTTTCATTTCTTTTTAACGAATTTTCTGTGAAATGCAAAAATGCAGCAGCAACATCAGCAGCAGCAGAAAATGAAATGTTCAGCATTTTTTAAGCCAAGCACTCCAAACAAATTCTGTGCACACAGAATGCAATCAATCAATCAGTCAAACAATCAGTCAATGTTACAAATTTTTTTCCTGTGTTGATGCCCTCTGGAAACTTGAAATGTGTAGCGGAATGAAATTTTTCAACAATTAAATTGCATAAGCCGCTTTAATTGAATATTGTGGCGGCTGAATGGCTGAGAAGTGGCGGGGGGGGGGGGGGGGGTGGGAGGCGGCACAGGAAGGACCACACCTGGCCCAAAGAACTGTCCGCCTGAGCTGCAGCTATTAATAGAGCACACGACGAGCAGCAACAGCAGAGGAGCAGCCGTTGGATTTACTATTGATTTTCAACATACAAATGTGGCAAAGTAGAGAAACGGAAATTCGCCTTGAGTGGGCACACACACACACACACACATTGGACGAAAATAGTCCTAAATACTCACCAGGGTGTGTGTGTTAATTTTAAAACATTGACCAAAGAAATGGCCAAATGTTTACCAACTCTTTTGGAGTACAAAAATTATAGCATACATTTGTGGGCTTGTCCTTATTATGTGTGTGGCCATTAAATTTAATTGCATATTAAGCATAATTAATTATTTAATCAATTAAGTGAAAGTCTTTAACCAAGAAATTTTGTACCTAGCTTAACCCTGTGATGGGGCTTTCATTTAATGCATTAAGTCTGTTGACAGGTGTCCTGCTACATCCCACAATGGATTTTTATGTGTTTTCTTTATTTTTGGTAAGAAATTTAATGCACGCAACACCGCAGACACGACCACAAAATGCTGTGACAAGGACAACAGCTTCAGCAGCAGCAACGGCAGCAGCAAAAATGGCACACGGAAAGTGAGGAGTGTCCCTTCAACCAAGCCACATAATTGCACACACAGAGTCAAAGCCAAACACAAACAAACCGAAAGCAAAGAGGAGCGAGAAAATGTACACCAAGTGGTATAAAAAGCATAAAACATGGCAAGTGGACAAAAGCGAAAGGGAGGTGACTGCATACATATGCTATCCACGGGGAACATATGTACAATACAATACATGTATATATATATATATATATTTGTGGTATGTGCATATATGGATAACTAGTTCACCAGTAGGGAACACTATTGTTCAACCAGAGTTGAATTTAGCTGAAGCTGTGAAATTTCTTACACCTTTTTTTTAAGAAAATGTAAGTTGGCAGCTTTACATTGATCTATATAAATTGAAGCCAATCGGAAATGATCAGTTAGAGTTGTATAAGGGTTTTTTAAGATAAATTTTATAAATCTGTAAAAGATTTGACTATTCAAAACAATTGTTAAGACAAAGTTGGCAGCTCTGATAAGCAAATGTCTCACCAATCATAGCCAATTTTAAGCACTTTAGGATAAATAGGTTTAGTTTAAGCCAAACTGTGCACTTTTTGAAATAGGTTGGCAGCACTGAATTAAAAATTAAAATTTAAGGCAGATTATCATTTAATCTTAACAAGTTGGCAGCTCTTGAACGAAAATCTTTACCTAATCCCATCAATTTAAATGAAGCTGAGAATTTAGATATAACTTAATTATATCTGGTAAATATAAGCTTATAAAAAATGGTTAACAATATTCTGTCAACGATATAAAAGTATATCGGTTTAATTTAAGCAAAATTAATTTTAATAAACAATTAATTTTTTTTAAAACAAGTTGGCAGCCCTGAAGTTGAGCAAGTCTTTAATAATTATGAGTTGTGAGTTGTTTCTTTATGAATAGAAAGTAAACAGCTGTTGAAAGCAAATATTAATTGCAAATAAACAGTTTAAGCTGAGTTGGCAGCCCTGAAGCTGAGCAAGATTTCAATAATTATGAGTTGTGAGTTGTTTCTTTATGTATAGAAAGTAGACAGCTCTTGAGGGCAAATATTTATTGAAAATAAACAGTTTAAGCTGAGTTGGCAGCCCTGAAGCTGAGCAAGACTTCAATAAATATGAACTATGTTCTGTTCCTTTACCGTTAGAAAGTGTGTAACTTTCAAGAGCATATTTTGATTGAAAACAAAACGGTTTAAGCTGAGTTGGCAGCCCTGAAGCTAAACAAGATTTCACTATACGTGGAATCTGTTCTGTTCCTTTTGTATATAGAAAGTGCGCAGCTCTTAAGTGCAAAATTTTTTATTCAAAATAAACAGTTTAAGCAGAGTTGGCAGCCCTGAAGCTTAGCAAGACTTCTGTTTCCTTACTTATTTAGCAAACTTTATAGAAAATATGACATTTAAGCTGACTTGGCAGCTCTGAAGCTGAGTAATATTTCAATATTTTATGGAAGTTTTTCAGTTGACTGGAAGGTCACTCAGTCCTTTTCAAGGTCACTTTTAAAAATATTTATAAAGAGCAGAGTGGAAAATTCACACGAGGGCTAAGAGGGACTGCCCTAACCGCATACCTATGTCTACTCTTTCTTGGTAAAGCCTGGGCTAACCCGCTGAAGATCTTTCATGTATGGTTTGTTTCTGTCGTTTTTTTTTTGGACCTCGGTGGGCGGGCTATTCGTTATTGCAATTCAAATTCGACTCCCCGCCCGGCGTTTTACCAAACTGAGTTGCAAACTCTATGGAGTATCTTGTTAATTTTTGATATCAAAAATATTCGACAATTTTTATTGAGCTGCCAACTTATGTTATACAATTTTTCCAACTGCTGAAAGCGCTTCAAAGTTAAGCACTTAAACAGCCAAAATTAAGTTGCCAAATAAAAAGCAACTCAAATCCAAGTAGATTTACCATCATCATCATTTTAATGATTATCTTTTTGTATTTCTTGCGGAGATTAGCTGCTGCTTTGAGCTACTTGATCGGACAGTTTAAGCTGCTGTTCGTGGTGGTTGTGATAGGGTAGGGGGAGGGGGGAAGGTTGAAACTGATGAACAGTTGTAAATGTCGCCAATGCTGTCAAATTGCCAGCGCATCGCACACCGTCGTTGTGATTGATGATGATGATGGCTAAACAGTGGGGTGGGGCGGGTGGCGGGCGGTGTGAGGTTGCCAAGCAACGTTAATTATTAGCTCCCCAGCTGGTAAAATTATATATTTGTTTTCAATGAATTGACTTTAAATGAAAATCAGTTGATTTTGATGGATGTCGGAGGATGCTTTAACTAATTGATTGATTGATGGCTTCTCTACACATCCCTTTTTTAAATTCATACCCGCACACAGCGACACAATTAGGACGCCATTCAAACAGCCAACAGATATGTCAAAAGTTGCTTTATTGGTTTAGCACACACACACACACACACACACGGAAATGGCAACTGGCAAAGGCAAAGGCAATGCCACCGAAAACCCAGAAACAACACAGAAGAAGACGTGAAAATCAATGGATGGAAACTAGGCAAATGGCAATAGCGTTGGCGTCTTTGTTAAAGGACTTCCCCCCGCCCTTCTGCCTATCTGTCTGTCTGTCTGCCCGTCTGCCTAGCTGTTGGCATGTACAACATGCGGGCTCTGACCTGGCATAAATATATATGTATGAATGAATGCTTGTCGGTATGTAATTCTGTGTCCCTGTCAATGTCTATGACTCTAGCTTAGTGGTTGTATTAGTTCATGTCGTGCTCTGGCCACACCTACCAAATGACTGAAGCCCACAAGCCCCAAAAAAAAAGTACAAAAACAAACATAATGAAAATTCCAAGTAAAATAAATGAAGGCAAAAAAAAATAATAACACACTAACTGATTAAATTTATGCGCGCTCTTTGCATACCAAATTCATACAAATGAAATTCCACTGTACCTTATTTTCTCTACCAAGAAGCAGGCTAGGTAAATTAACAAAGAGAATTGATACTAAACTAGCCAAGCAGTAATTAAACTATTCCTTATATAAAGCTCATTTTCTGCCAAACTGTACCCAGTACTATCTTAAAATTAACTGAACTGTACATAATTTTAAATCAACGGTACCTTGAATGTACCCAGTAAGTATTTTGAATACGTTAGGTAAAGTTACAGAGAGAATATTTCCAGAACTACCTAAACTGTACCTAATATGTACCTAATTTTCAACCAAGTTGTACCTTAGCTGTACCTAGTCGGAATTTTCAGTATATTTCAGTATGAGCGTATCATAACGTACCTAATTTTCAAGCAAACTTTACCTTAACTATGCCCAGTTGGTGTTTCCAGTTGATTAGATAAAAAAACCAGAAAGAATTGCTGCTGTACTATCTTAAAAGTAACTGAACTGTACATAATTTTAAACATCGGTACCTTAAGTCGTGAGGTAGTGGGTTGATTTTTTGTGGGTTTTTTTTTGGTGGTTTTGTTTTGTGTTGTTTTATTTTTATTGAATACAAATTTAAACAACGGTACCTTAAAAAGTACCCAGTATGTACTTTTAAGTACGTTAGGTAAAGTTACAGAGAGAATATTTTCAGAACTACCTAAACTGTACCTAATATGTACCTAATTTTCAATCAAGTTGTACCTTAGCTGTACCCAGTCGGTATTTTTAGTATATTTCAGTGTGTGCGTATCATAACGTACTTAATTTTCAAGCAAACTTTACCTTAACTATGCCCAGTTGGTGTTTCCAGTTGATTAGATAAAAAAACCAGAAAGAATTGCTGCTGTACTATCTTAAAAGTAACTGAACTGTACATAATTTTAAACCATCGGTACCTTAAATGTACCCAGTAAGTATTTTGAACACGTTAGGTAAAGTTACAGAGAGAATATTTCCAGAACTACCTAAATTGTACCTAATTTTCAACCAACTTGTACCTTAGCTGTACCCAGTCGGTATTTTCAGTATGTTTCAGTATGTGCGTATATGATATGTACCTAATTTTCAAGCAATCTTTACCTTAACTATGCCCAGTTGGTGTTTCCAGTTGATTAGATAAAAAAAATTGCTACGGTACTATCATAAAAGTAACTGAATTGTACATAATTTTAAACCAACGGTACCTTAAAAGTACCCAGTATGTACTTTTAAGTACGTTAGGTAAAGTTACAGAGAGAATATTTACAGAACAACCTAAACTGTACCTAATATGTACCTAATTTTCAACCCAGTTGTACCTTAGCTGTACCCAGTCGGTATTTTCAGTATATTTCAGTATGTGCGTATATGAAACGTACCTAATTTTCAAGCAAACTTTACCTTAACTATGCCCAGTTGATGTTTCAAGTTGATTAGATAAAAAAAACCAGAAAGAATTGCTACGGTACCATCTTAAAAGTAACTGAACTGTACATAATTTTAAACCAACGGTACCTTAAAAGTACCCAGTATGTACTTTTAAGTACGTTAGGTAAAGTTACAGAGAGAATATTTCCAGAACTACCTAAACTGTACCTAATATGTACCTAATTCTCAACCAAGTTGTACCTAAGCTGTACCTTAGCTGTACCCAGTCGGTATTTTCTGTATGTTGCATAAAAGGACAAATAAAAAATGCCAATTTAGTTGTCTGATAGCCGAATTTGACCAAAAATTAGTCAAACAGTACCAAAAATCGACTTCCTACGAAGAACCAAAGTTTGTCCTAGCCCCATTTGGTCTAAGCCAAAACACTTGTTGCTTTATTCCCACTCTTCACACTCCCCTTAAAGCTCTTCCATTAAATACACTCGCCACTCTAACAAAATGAGTACCCCCCGCTAGGCGACACAAATAACACACACAGTATTAAAAAAAAAAAAAAATCAGAAAATATGCTATTTATGGTTGGTGTTTCATTCGAACAAAAAAAAAAAAAAAAATCATAATAATAATTCGTGGGCTCTTGGGTTGAAGTATTTGCAAATAATAAGCAGAAAGCTGAAATTTCCAAAGAATTTGGCATTGTAACAATAACAATAACTGGCACTAGCACCAGGGAGCACCGCAAGGCAGCAGGAATACAGAACACAAGACAAGACAACAAACAAGGCGCAACAAGCGTAATTGTATGACGCTGCTGTCATTCTTGTGTCTCTGTCTGTGTCTGTGTGTGTGTGTGTGTGTGTGTGTGGTAGAAAGGTATTAATGTATATGTACATATATGGTCATGTTTGTAAGTCACGTTGAGCATATCAACATCAAGCGCCACAAAGCGCAACATTCTATCAGTATTTGTACCTAAATACAGGGTGACTTTTAAAGTGAATCAATATACTTAGCTATGCCAATCTAAAAGCAGGCGTATCACTAATGAGTTGAAAAACTCTGCTTTTGAAAAAGTCACAATTTGGTCATAGTTTCTATGGCAGCTATGTGAAACCACGTTTTTTGAATTGGTTCTACTGAATCGATTTTGATCAGCCATGTTGCAATCGATGCAAAATTGATGTAATTCTGGCCTGTACCTCAATCAAGAGCAAAAACGTTCTTTTTTAACTAAACTTTTTTTTATGATAAAGGTACGAGCCATCATTTCTGATCATAACCTCATTTACCGTTTTCATTCCCGATGAGCTGGAGTTTCGAAATCATAGCTACCACCTTTACACCTTTTTTGGGAGACCTTAATTGGCCGGCCGATAACTTTTTGAACAGCCCTCGAATTCGAATTATTTTTATACTCTGTACGGAAGGTACAAAGAGTATATTGAGTTTCTGCAAATGTATGTAACAGGCAGAAGGAAGTATAAAGTATATATATTCTGGATCAGCATCAACAGCCGAGTCGATATAGACATGTCTGTCTGTCCGTATGAACGCTGATATCTCAGAGATGGTAAGAGATAGAGCTTTGAAGTGTACGAAACATAAGCTTCTTATACTTGCAGGCAGATCAAGTTTAGTTTTGATTTTTGCCACGCCCCCTGCCGCCCCCGCAATTTGAAAAAAACCTCATATATTGCACAATTTTGACGTTAGGTTTTTCAAACCTTTTAGACGTATATTCTACTCATCATTACTTATCGAGCCCCCATACATCGTTTTCCGATCAGATGAACGATAGTAGAGTTGTCACCCCCACAATTTAAAAAAAAAAACCTCAAAACTCCCACAATTTTAGAGATAGATTGTTCGAACCTTCTAGACATATATTCTACTCATCATTTATTATCGAGCTCCTATACATCGTTCATCTATCAGATGAACGATAGTAGAGTTGCCACCCCCGCAAATTGAAGAACACCTCAAATATCCCGGAATTTTGGAGTTAGGTTGTTCGAACGTTCAAGACATATATTCTACTCATCATTAATTATCGAGCTCCTATACATCGTTTTCCGATCAGATGAACGATAGTAGAGTTGCCACCCCCGTAAATTGAAAAACACCTCAAATATCCCGGAATTTTGCAGTTATGATGTTCGAACCTTTTAGACATATATTCTACTCATCATTACTTATCGAGCCCCTATACATCGTTTTTAGATCAGATGAACAATAGTAGAGTTGCCACCCCCACAAATTGAAAAACACCTTAAATATCCCGGGCTTTTGGAGTTAGGTTGTTCGAACTTTCAAGACATATTTTCTACTCATTAAGCTCTCATAAATCGTTTTCCGATCAGATGAACAATAGCAGAGTTGCCACCCCCACAATTTAAAAAAAAACGTCATATCTCCTAAAATTTTAAAGACAGATTGTTCAAACCATTTAGGCATAGATTTTAATCGTCATTTCACATCGATCCACAATACTCAATTTCTAGATCAGATGAACGTTAGTCGAGTTAGAAGAAAAACAAATAATTACGATGGGTAGCACTGGCCGATATCGTTTTGGGCAGCACCGTACACAGTTTTGGACATAGAAACCACTTTATAGAGCTCAGAGAGCACTTTTATTTTTAACATTCTCTTCCGAATGTTTTTCACTTAAGTTAAATAGGTAAAAGATAAATCACTTGGATCGCAAGCCATTTGCTTGTAATTTCACGTATACGGCAGGGTTTTTCTATATAATAAAATGTTAAAGAAATATTCAGGTAATTTGGTTTACCTTTTTTTCTATAGCTCAGGCTCATAATTTTTAACATTTTCACCATTTATAAACATTTTTTTATACACTTGAAAAGTGTATATTAATTTTGCCCAGAAGTTTGTAACGCATAGAAATATTCATTTCCGACCCCATAAACTATATATATTCTTGATCAGGACGACGAGCTGAGTTCATTTCCGCTTGTCCGTCCGTCCGTCTGTCCGTCTGTCCGTCTGTTTCTACGCGAACTAGTCTCTCAGTTTTAAAGCTATCGAGCTGAAATTTTGCACAGAGTCTTCTTTTTACTGCACGCAACTAATATGTCGGAACCGGCCGGATCGGATGACTATATCATATAGCTGCCATAGAAACGATCGGTCAAAGAACAAGTTCTAGTTAGAAAAACTTTTTTGTTTTCCATCGTAGCGTCATTAATCTTGGTATATGTTAGTTTTATATGCTTTCACATAATTCTGGAAAAATGTATTAAAATCGGATCACTATAGCATATAGCTGCCATAGGAACGATCGGTCGAAAAATAAGTCTTTGTGGGAAAAACTTTTTTGATTTCCATCGTAGCGTCTCCAATCGTAGTATATATTTGTTTCATATGTTTCCACACAATTCTGAAAAAATTTATCAAAATCGGATGACTATGGCATATAGCTGCTATATAAACGGACGGTCAAAAAACTACTTCTTGTGAGAAAAACTTTTTTGTTTTTTATCGTAGCGTCCCCAATCTTGGTATATATTAGTTTTATATGCTTTCACATAATTTCGAAAAAAATTATCAAAATCGGATGACTATAGCATATAGCTGCCATAGGAACGATCGGTCGGAAAATGTGTTTTACTAAGAAAAGTTTTTTTTATGGTATCAAATTTTTATTATCAATGATTTAAAAATTTTAAATATCTGATATCCTATATATATTTTTCCAGTTAAATCAGTTGGAGTAAAGTTTTTCAAGTGTATTAAAACTTCGGCACAGTCGAAGTTAGCTTTGCCTTCTCGTTGTGATATTATTTCCATTGAAAAGTTGACCCTGTATAATGCAATCCCTCTGTGTTCTCTGACTATATTGCGGTTGATATCTGCCACTGTCTGTGCGAGTGCGGCTGCTTCCTTCTCTACTACTTCTTTGTTGGGAACTAAAGACGAATGTCATTTCCACGCGACTTCCGTTTCGCTTACCTCCCTCTTCCCATCACATTTCCAATGCCCCGTTACACATTTTGTATGGCATACTTTCAGGCGAGCGGCAACAGCAACAGTTGCGGCCATTGTGTTTTGTTATTGTTTTCCATTTTTTATAACCAGTTTTTATGTGTGCTTGAGTTGGTCGGGGGAATGGGCTGTGGGGGTCAGGCCTTTCGCTCAATTTCAACTTGTTGCACATGTGTGTGTGTGTGTGTTTGTGTAACCTTTCACCCTTGAGCGCAACTAAGTAAAGTCAAGTCAAATGTGTACCAAGTGAGCGAGGGCAAGTAATCAAGCTAACTGTTTATGTGCATTCCAAATGTCCCGTTACCTTTTAACCGTTATCCGTTATCTGTAACTGTCAGTGTAACTGAGCCGGCCCAATCGTCTCGCTGTTGCTGATACGAAATTGAATTTGCGATTTTATATGCCAAATAAAGAAGACGCAGACGAGCAAATAAGGCAAACACACAAATTGTAAATTCTGTTTGATTTTTATTTCTTCTTCTTATTTTGTTCTGTGAATGTTTTAAAAGTCTTTAGATATCGTGAATTTATATTTATTTGTTTAAGGCAATCGAAAATTCGTTTGGGCTTGTGCAAATTTATGTAACAGCCAGAAGAAAGCATCTCCGACCCTATAAAGTATATATATTCTTGATCAGCATCAACAGCCGAGTAGATATAGACATATCCGTCTGCCCGTATGAACGCTGAGATCTCAGAGACGGTAAGAGATAGAGGTTTGAGGCAGATCAAGTTTAATTTTGATTTTTGCCACGCCCCCTGGCTCCCCCGCAAATTGAAAAAAACCTCATATCTTCCACATTTTTGGAGTTAGGTTGTTTGAACCTCTTAGACATATATTCTACTCATCATTACTTATCGAGCCTCCATACATCGTTTTCCGATCAGATGAACAATGGTAGAGTTGCCGCAACTTGAAAAACACTTCAAATATCTCGCAATTTTGGAGTTAGGTTGTTTGAACCTTTTAGACATATATTCTTCTCCTCATTACTTATCGAGCCCCCATACATCTTTTTCCGATCAGATGAATGATAGTAGAGTTGCCACCCCCGCAATTTAAAAAACACCTCAAATATCCCGCAATTTTGGAGTTAGGTTGTTCGAATCTTTTAGACATATATTCTTCTCATCATTACTTATCGAGCCCCTGTACATCTTTTTCCGATCACATGAGCGATAGTAGAGTTGCCACCCCAGCAATTTGAAAAACACCTCAAATATCCCGCAGTTTTGGAGTTAGGTTGTTCGAACCTTCTAGACATATATTCTCCTCATCATTACTTATCGAACCCACGTACTTCGTTTCCCGATCAGATGAACGATAGTAGAGTTGCCACCCCCGCAATTGAAACAAGTAAGAAAGTCGGTCAAGCCCGACTGTAATATACTCTGTACCTGTTTGTATGTAACTGATAACTTTAAAGTGTGAGGATTTTTTAAAATCTGGGAATGACAACTCTTTTGACTATCGTTTATCTGGTTGAAAAACGATGTATGGGGGCTCAAAAAATAATGATGAGTAGAATTACCCTAGTACATAACTCGTAAAATTATAAAATTTGTATATAATTTCCTAATAACATAAAAGTATATATTTAGTCACGCGGGAATCACGCGTGATTTCTGACCGCAGGCCATCTCAATTGCGTCGCTCCTTTCATACTTGGTGTTTGCCTCCTTACACAAATATCTATTGGAAAGAGGGGAGGGGGAAACAAAAAGCTGCGCAGTCCAGTTAACTAATGCCGTCAAGCCAATTCCAATTGGGAAAAAATTACCAGTAAGCTATTGCCCTCTCGCTCTCTCTTTGCCGTTGTTGTCGTTGAATTAAATTTTCTTTTACTTATATCTATTGTTCATCTGATCGGAAAACAATATATGGGGGCTTGATAAGAAATTATGAGTAAAATTTATGTCTAAAAGGTTCGAACAACCTAACTCCAAAATTGTGGAAGATATTACGTTTTTTTCAATTTGCGGGGGAGGCAGGGGGCGTGGCAAAAATCAAAACTAAACTTGATCTGCCTGCAAGTATAAGAAATATATGTTCCATACACCTTAAACCTCTATCTCTTACCATCTCTGAGATCTCTTCGTTCATACGGACAGACGGACAGACAGACGGACAGACGGACAGACGGACAGACGGACAGACGGACATGGCTATATCGACTCGGCTGTTGATGCTGATCAAGAATATATATACTTTATAGGGTCGGAGATGCTTCCTTCTGGCTGTTACATACATTTGCACAAACCCAATATACTCTGTGTACCTTCGGTACAGAGTATAAAAACACCTCAAATATCCCCCAATTTTGGAGTTAGGTTTTTTAAACATTCTAGACATATATTCTACTCATCATCACTTATCGAGCCCCCATACATCGTTTTCCGATCAGATAAACGATAGTAGAGTTGCCGCAATTTGAAAAACACTTCAAATATCTCGCAATTTTGGAGTTAGGTTGTTCGAACCTTCTAGACATATATTCTACTCATCAGTACTTATCGATCCCCCATACATTGTTTTCCGATCAGATGAACGATAGTAGAGTTGCCACCCCCGCAATTTGAAAAAATATGATATCTTCCACAATTTTAAAAACAGATTGTTTGAACCTTTAGGCATATATTTTAATCGTCATTACTTATCGATCCACCATACACCGTTTCCAGATCAGATGAACGATATTCGAGTTATCAGCAAATCAAATAATTACGCTGGGCAGCACTGCCCGTAATCGTGATGGGCAGCACTTGCACAAACAGGTACAGAGTCTATTACAGTCGGGCTTGACCGACTTTCTTACTTGTTTAACTTGTTGAAGTAAGATTAAAGCTTTACAAAGAACTACACTTCCTTCTTTCTTTATAGAAACTTAAATCCATTCGGTTTCTACCATCTGGTTAGCTGGTTTTTGAATTTCTTTACCAAATTTGCAAAAGCGCTTTTGGTGATTGTTCCGCTTGAGCGCTGCGTTTGCAGTTCATAACCAAAAAAAAAAGTATATACATACATATAAAGAAGCGGAAGCGCAAACATTGCAAAATGGAAATTGCTTGCCATTTCCATAAGTCCCCGGCACCAGTCGCACTCGCTCCCGCCACTCAACTCATTTTGGTGATTGCATTGAAAAGTAAATTGCAAGTTAAGGTTCAAGTTAAAGTTAAAGTTTTCCAGTTGGTGCCAGCCAAAATTTGGCAAGCTTTGCCTCCTCTGCCCCTGGCTTCGATTCAATTAGAATCAATCAATCAGTGTGCATAATTAAATTGCTCATTAGGCGCCCAAAAAACAGTGGCCACAGGCGGTTAGAAATGAACAAAAATGACTTGACAAGTCAGGCCACCACCATATGCCCGAGATATTAATTATACAGGACTACCTTTTCGTTTCGTTAAAGAGTCTCTTCATTCATTTACTTTTGCTGAAAGGTATACCTTTAAGCGGCAGCCAACCCCTGGGGATCATTTAGGCACTCCAACACCGCAGGCAGCTGGCAAAAGGCGGGTCCAACAATGTAAATAAAATGTTCAAAAGCCGCATCAAATGCACTACTTATTCTACTTGTTCAGGTTCAAAAGGTTCGTTCAAATATTGTTCGTTTGACTTTTGCCAATTTAAAGTCAATTTTATTTCCATCCCGAGGCATCATTGGCCCAGACCACAATTTAACTAGAAAGGAGAAAATAAATAAAAAAAACAGCAAAATAAAGGAAATCAAATCACATCAATAAAAACCGAATCAACATGAATCAATCAATGCTTGGACCCCACTTAAGACGAACAACGCTTAATTCGAGAACATTTAACAAAGGTTTGGGAACGAAATTTTTGACAAATTGTTGCTCATTTTAAACTTAAAAAAAATATCAAAAGCATCAAGTAATTAATATGATAATATACGTAGGTTGCTATATTTATTTCTATAATAAAAACGCGAATATTTATGATCAAAAATGGTTTTATTGTTTATCAAAGTATTCTCCTGCAAGATTTATATACTTTTAGATGCGCTCAAACCAATTGTCGAAGCACTTTTTTCACTCCGATTAAGACACCTCCAAAACATGGTTTTTGAACTCTTCAAAGGCATCTTTTGGCGACGAAAATCGTTGACCACGCATTTTATCCTTGATGTGCGGGAATAAAAAGAAGTCATTGGATACCAAGTCAGGGCTGTACGGCGGATGACCCATCAATTCGACGTTTTGGGCGGTCAAAAAGGCGCTGGTGTGAGCTGATGTGTGAGAGCTCGCATTGTCATGGTGCACAATGATCTGTCTTGTCTCTTGTTCGTTTTTCGAATTTATCCAAAGACTTCAGGCAAACAAATTGTGGTGTACCATTCAGAATTGACCGTCCTACGTGGCTCAAGCGGAACATTCGCCACATGACCAGTTTTGTCGAAGAAACAGGCGACCATTTGCTTCGAAGTGCTTCTTCCACGAACGACTTTCGTTGGATTTGGCTCGTCTTCGAAGACCCACACGGTCGATTGCTGTTTTGTTTCGGGCTCATAAGCATAGATCCATGATTCGTCACCTGTGACGATCTTATAAACGTCTTTTGAAACACCGCGATTATATTTTTTCAAAATTTCTTTGCACCAATCCACACGAGCCTTTTTTTTGAGCGATTGTCAAATTGTGCGGGATCCAACGAGAACAAACCTGTTCATGCAATATCGAATGTATGCTGGTGGAAGAAATGCCCAAGGATGCCTCTATCTCACGGTATGTCACATGACGATCTTGCTTTATCAGTTCACGCACGGCATCAATGTTTTCTGGCACAACGACTGTTTTTGGACGACCTTCGCTTTCGAGCGAGCGTCGCCCGCAATTGAATTCATTAAACCAATGTTTCACAGTGCTCTAGGATGGTGCTTCATCGCCATACAAAGATTTAAGTTCATCGTTGCACTCTTGTCGTGATAATCCACGTCGAAAGTTGTGAAAAATGATTGCACGAAAATGTTCACGAGTTAATTCCATTTTTTTGCCGAGTTAAGTTTTTGATTAATCGTTAATCGATATCAAACGTGGTCACACTTGAAAGGAGTTGTATGGAGCTTTTATTGATAAAAGTCCAAACTTTTTTTTTGGGAAAAGGCCTAAAATGGCTAGAAGTGACCTTAAATAGCAACCCACGTAACAACAAACTGAGCGCAGATTGTCTGTACAGCTATTTCAAGAGGCTTACGTTACATTAAGTTTTTTGCAAGCCTTAAGCTTTTTCAATTTGGGGCATCCAGGTCACTTCCACTACCAATTTCAGCAGTCTGAAATCCCAGACACATGCAACGCCATGTTACCATTTGATCCTATGTAAGGCCGCTCTGGGGCTCTCTCTGGATATTAATGGTATTTTGTTGTTGTTGTTCAACAACTAGATTTGTGCACATCAATCAATAAAATAACTCGACACGAGAGCCAGGACAAGTGTCTGTGCGTGTGTGTGTGTGAAGGATGTGTAGCATACATAACTCAAGGAATGCGGAATGCTGCATCCTCATACATAACTCTCAAATTATTTGCCATCAAAATGCTATTGATTTATTAATGCTGCCCTGGCAGCAGTTGGAAAGGGAGGCCAATGGCATTAATTTTCCAAAAATGTCTCAATCGTAATCAATATTTGATTGCAAATTGAAAAGGTGAACCTATATTAAATTTCATTTTAACATATTTGCGCTCCCAAAACTATGCTTCATTATTTTCATAATTCATTAGGCAAAAACAATTTTTGGGGTTTTGTTTTTTGCACCTTAATTGACTTTGAGTGGCAAGTAAAGAAGAGTTTTGCTGCTGCTGTTAGTGGTTTTTCCTACCAAGTTGTTGAACCCATTCACCGCACACAAACACAGACACACCCACACACTCACACACACTTCATTGTATCTAGTTGTTAGTCTAGTTTGTTTGCCAAAAAAAAAAAAAACAGAAAGAAAAAAACAAGTTTTTACCTTGTCGCTTTTTACCTGCAATTTTTAACGCACAAAAAACCCCAAAACTGCGGCTAACTGTTTGAGGTACTTTTTTTTTTTTGGCTAAAGCCTGGGGGAATTGAAGTTGATTTTGAAAGTGTAAGCCAAATATAGGCAACTGAAGTGTAATCTACCAGGCAAAGAAAACATTTTAACATTTGAGACACAAAGGAGTCAACGAGTGACTCAGCTAGGGTGCATAGTTTAGCTGTTGTTTTAACCAAAATAACCCTTGGGTTAAAGGTGCAAAGTTCAGCTGTAGAAGGTTAAAGGAATTAAACTGTGCAGCTCAAGTTATGCACCTAGCATAGAACGAAAATTCAAATATTAAGGTTAATTTTGCGTAGCTAGTTTTAACAAGTAAGAAAGTCCTGTAACTGTTTGTATATAACTAAAAACTTTAAAGTGGGGGGGTCACACAAACTGTGCAAGTGCTGCCCATCACGATTACGGGCAGTGCTGCCCAGCGTAATTATTTGATTTGCTTATAACTGGAATATCGTTCATCTGATCTGGAAACGGTGTATGGTGGATCGATAAGTAATGACGATTAAAATATATGCCTAAAAGGTTAAAAAAATCGGTCTTTAAAATTGTGCTAGAATGAGATTTTTTCAAATTTTGGGGGGTGGCAACTCTACTATCGTTCATCTGATCGGAAAACAATGTATAGGGGCTCGATAAGTAATGATGAGCAGAAAATATGTCTTGAAGGTTCGAACAACCTAACTCCAAAATTGCGGGATATTTGAGGTGTTTTTTAAATGGTGAGGGTGGCAACTCTATTAGCGTTCATCTGATCGGAAAACGATGTATGCGGGCTCTATAAGTAATGATGAGTAGAATATATGTCTAAAAGGTTTGAACAACCTAACTCCAAAATTGCGGGATATTTTAGGTGTTTTTATACCCTTGCAGAGGGTATATTAAAATTGTCACGATGTTTGTAACGCATAGAAGGAAGCATCTCCGACCCCATAAACTATATATATTCTTGATCAGCATGACGAGCTGAGTCTATATAGCCATGTCCGTCTGTCCGTCCGTCTGTTTCTATGCTATCTCCTCCCTCAGTTTTAAAGCTATCTTGACCAAACTTTGCAAAAAGTCTTTAAATACACATAGGCTGCACATTTGTCGGAATTGGCCGGATCGGATGACTATATCATATAGCTGCCATAGGAACGATCGGTCCAAAAACAAGTTCTAGTGAGAAAAACTTTTTTGCTTTCCATCGTAGCGTCACCAATCGTGGTATATATTAGTTTTATATGCTTCCACACAATTGTGGAAAAATGTATTAAAATCGGATGACTATAGCATATAGCTGCCATATAAACGGTCGGTTCAAAAACTAGTTCTAGTGGGAAAAACATTTTTGTTTTTCATTGCAGCGTCACCAAACGTGGTATATATTTATTTTATATGATTCCACAATTCTGGAAAAATTTATCAAAATCGGATGACTAAAGCATATAGCTGCTATATAAACGGTCGGTTCAAAAACTAGTTTTAGTGAAAAAAAAAAAGTTTTCCATCGTAGCTTCACCAATCGTGGTATATTTAGTTTCATATACTTCCACACAATTCTGAAAAAATTTATCGAAATCGGATGACTATAGCATATAGCTGCCATATAAACGGTCGGTTAAAAAACTTGTTCTAGTGAGAAAAACTTTTTTGTTTTCCATCGTAGCGTCCTCAATCTTGGTACATATTAGTATATGCTTTCACTAATTCGTAAAAATTTATCAAAATCGGATGACTTGCTATGCTGTATAAAGGTCGTTTTTATGCGTGCGTCTTTCAAAAACTGCAAGGGTATTTTAAACATCGGCGTAGCCGATGTTAGCCTTCTATTTTTCAAATTGCGAGGGTGGCAACTCTACTATCGTTCATCTGATCGGAAAACATTGTATGGGGGTTCGATAAGTAATGATGAGTAGAATATTCTAGAGGGTTCGAACAACCTAACTCCAAAATTGCGGGATACTTGAGGTGCTTTTCAAATTGCGGGGGAGGCAACTCTACTTTTATTCATCTGATCGGAAAACGATGTATGGGGGCTCTATAAGTAATGATGAGTAGCATATATGTCTGAAAGGTTTGAGCAACCTAACTCCAAAATTGTAGAAGATATGAGGTTTTTTTGAATTTGCAGGGGAGGCAGGGGGCGTGGCAAAAATCAAATCTAAACTTGATCTGCCTGCAAGCATAAGAAATATTTGCTCCATACACTTCAAACCTCTATCTCTTACCATCTCTGAGATATCAGCGTTCATACGGACAGACGCACTGACGGACATGTCTATATCGACTCGGCTTTTGATGCTGATTAAGAATATATATACTTTATAGGGTCGGAGATGCTTGCTTCTGGCTGTTACATACATTTGCACAAACCCAATATACTCTTTGTACCTTCGGTACAGAGTATAAAAATTCGAAGGATCTATTTCATTCCCAACTTTTAAGAGTCTCTTAGAAAAAAAAGCTAACAAAATAGTCCAAAAGATTATGACAATTTTTTTTACATTATTTATAGACCAATTTTCTAAAAATACATACATTCTATTAGCTCAAAGCGTCTGTTTTAAAAAAAACAAACGTTAATCAAATAAATAAATGCTATTGTCAGTTCTGACACGTGTATATGTAGGTACATAAATATATATATTGACACAGATTTTTCACTTAATTTCACAGAAAAAAATAAAAATAAATAAAACTGAAAAAAAAAACCAAAACGTAGCTTTACTACTGAAAATAATCCTCTTCCTGCAGTGCGGTAAATGTATTAATATAATCCTCTGGATTATAATCCAAACTATTGTAGAATGCATTCGATTCCGTATAGTCGGCCGCATTGTAAGGTGTTTTCATGCTGTCATTTCGTAGGCCGGGTAAAATCAGCGTCAGCAGCAGCGGTGACAACAGCAACAACATAGACAATTTCCGCATTTCCTGGTCCACAGACGTTCAAACACTGAATGTGGCACATTGATAACGGTCCATGCCAATTAAAGAGAACACGAACACACACACACACACACACACATGTGGGTCAGTTTGTGCAGCTGCCATGTGTCCATGGATGAGCGATGTTATGTACAAATATATGCTTAACCCACATACTTGTTCATATGTATATGCACAGCCCATACAAGTGGATGCGCGCAAGGGCTATTAATTGCTGCATACTCTTAGGCTGAAACGAAAGCAAAAAAAGAAAAGGCAAAGCAAAAAGTTGTGGGCTAACGAGGCAGCAGTAGCTCGTCAGCACTTTGATTACTGAACAAGAAATACATTTTTATATCACATCAATTTTTTATTATTGGTTATAAAAAAATTAACACTTACTGCTGAGCTGCTGCTGCCTTGCTTAGTTTTAGCATTAGGTTTGAAGCCAAGTTCCTGAAAATAACTGGAAAAATTAATGTATCTCTCTCAAAGTAGTTTCAAAATATTACAAAATTTTAACAAATGCTGCTGAGTAGCTGCTGCCTTTTGTAGTCAATAGGTCTGAAGTTAAAATTGCTTTATGGTTTAGTGCAATAGTTTTGAAGCCACTTTTCATATCGAAAGCTTTTAAAGAAGACAAAATATTACAAAAAAATTAACACTTACTGCTGAGCTGCTGCGGCCTTGCTTAGTTTTAGCATTAGGTTTGAAGCCAAGTTCCTGAAAATAACTGGAAAAATGAGTGTAAATCTCTTAAAGCAGTTTCAAAATATTACAAAATTTTAACAAATGCTGCTGAGTTGCTGCTGCCTTTTGTAGTCAATAGGTCTGAAGCTAAAATTGCTTTATGATCTAGTGCAATAGGTTTGAAGCCACTTTTCATATCGAAAGCTTTTAAAGAAGACAAAATATTACAAAAAAATTAACACTTACTGCTGAGCTGCTGCGGCCTTGCTTAGTTTTAGCATTAGGTTTGAAGCCAAGTTCCTGAAAATAACTGGAAAAATGAGTGTATCTCTCTTAAAGCAGTTTCAAAATATTACAAAATTTTAACAAATGCTGCTGAGTTGCTGCTGCCTTTTGTAGTCAATAGGTCTGAAGCTAAAATTGCTTTAAGTTCTAGCTAAAGATTGTAAAGCTGTCTAAAGGGGTCTTTACACTTATCATATATCTCTAAAAAGTTGCTTGTCAAACTACTCTAAAGAGAATCTATGATGAGCTATTTCACTTGTAATATGAGCTATTACTCTTGTAATATGTACACTTGTAACTTGTGAGTGTAATAGCTCACTATTGTTTCTTTTTAGAGTAGTTTTACAAGCAACTTTTTAGAGATATATGATAAGTGTAAAGACCCCTTAACAATGATTTGACAAAATATAAGCAAAATTGTAATATTACTGCTGAGTTGCTGCTGCCTTGTGCGGTTAGTGAATTAGGCTTGAAGCTAATCCAGCTAGAACTTGAAAAATGAAAAGTTTTCCCACAATAATATTACGAAATATTTTAAAAATCATTTACACTTACTGCTGAGTTGCTGCTGCCTTGTGTAGTCAATGCATTAGGATTAAAGCTAAGTTTGCTTTATGTTCTAGCTAGAAAATGTGTCTCCCTTTATTGTTATAAAATATCACAAAATTGTTTAACTTATGCTGCTGAGCTGCTGCTGCCTTGTGTGGTCACCTTCTTTACCTTCATGTCTAACATTTTGTTTCAACTTCTTCTCTTTGCAGAACAAATGCCCGGGCTGTAGCTTGCGTGGGAGATGATGCGTCTGGCCAAGCTAACGCAAAGTTTGACTTTAAATAAAAATGCGGGTCAAAAACGTTTGGAGCCCATGCCTGGCAAGGTTGGGGGATCAGCGCTTTTGCTTAAACATTTCCACCCCCTAAAAACTACCCACAAAATCTACACCTGGCTCTTTTTTCTTTTCTCTCTCTTTACAGCGCCATAGTAGCCAGAGCAGCAGTCAGAACGGCCAGAGCTTAGCTACGGTTAACGGCCTGGCAGCCAGTGGTGGCAGTGGAGCAGGAGCTGGAGCTGGCCAGGGCAAACGAAAATCGAAGCCTCGCACAAAGTGTTTCGGTGGCACAGTGTTTCGCTGTTGCCTACCTTGTCGCGGGGGCGGCTCAGCAGCCCCCGCCACAAGTCCGCCCCAAACGCCCGCTACTCAGACGCCGGACGATACCCACGACAAGGACACGAAGCGGCACGAACCGACCGAACAGAAGCAGCAGCAGCAGCAGCCCGAGGACGTGCCACCACAAGCAGCAGAAGCCAGAGAATCCTGCCCACAACAGGTAGAGAAAAAACACTCATTGACGTCCATATCGACGCCCATTTCGCTTAAGACACTGATCAACGACGTGGACGAGGAGGTGGAGTGCCTGGATCAGCAATTGAGTGCCGCAGATATAGCGGCAGCTAGTTTAGCCAGCGGTTTACTGGCCCGGCGTGCCGAGCCCGAGACATTAAGTGACGCCAGTGTGTCGCCCACCTCGACAGCAATTGTGCTGACCACCAGTGTACCCACGCCACTAGGCACCCTGTTGGCCAACTCAGTGGGTAGCAGCAGCAGCAGCGGCACCAGCTCCATTGTGTATCAGTCCACACCGCCCATACCAAATCCCCCCACACCGAATCCCTCACAACAATCCCAGTCTTCGCGTTGCAGTTGCCAGCCACAGACCTCACCTCTGCCCCACATCAAGGAGGAGGAGGAATCCGAACAGGCGGCCAACTCGAAGCAACAATCTCTGACCAGTTCTTCCTTTGAGGAGTTAATACCGGCCCCGGCACCGATAATAGCCAACTATTGTGGCAGTTGTGAGAGTGTGCATCACTCCTCGACGGCCACCTCCTCCTCGGCTGCTGTTCCAGCTGCAGCCACCACAGTTGGCTCGGAGTACGCGGGCGGCGGCGGCGGCGGTGGCGGTGCTTCGACCCCCTCGCCACGCATCAAGCTAAAGTTCCGCAAGCCACACAAATCCTGCTGGTCACGCATTGTCCTGGCACCGATTGGCTCTGGCAGCAGCGGTGTACTTGGCAGCAATTCAAACGAAACTCTCGCTTCCAGCGGTGCCTCCAGTGCCGGTAATACCACCACAAATACCCAGAATAGCAGCAGCGCCAGCGTTGCGGCCCATCATCGTCTGACCTCGTCGTCGGCATCGGCCTTAGCCTCAGCTCATCCAAGTAACTCACAACTATTGCCCACCAGCAAAATGCAGGCGGAACAGGGATCCATTGGGGATCTGCAGAAGTATCATAGTCGCTATTTGAAGAATCGTCGTCACACTTTGGCCAATGTTCGGTAAGTGGTAGGATTAAGAGAATAACATAAGGGGTCAAGAGAGGGCAGAGAAGCTTGCAAACATAAATTAGGCGAACGTTTGTCCTCAAGTGTTGGCTTCTGTTTATACTCTGTACCGAAGGTACAAAGAGTATATTGGGTTTGTGCAAATGTATGTAACAGCCAGAAGGAAGCAACTCCGACCCTATAAAGTATATATATTCTTGATCAGCATCAACAGCCGAGTCGATATATCGTATGAACGCTGATATCTCAGAGATGGTAAGAGATAAAGGTTTGAGGTATATGGAACATATATTTCTTATACTTGCAGGCAGATTAAGTTTAGTTTTGATTTTTGCCACGCCCCCTGCCTCCACCGGAAATTGAAAAAAACATAATATCTTCCACAATTTTGGAGTTAGGTTGTTCAAACCTTCTAGACATATATTCAACTCATCATTACTTATCGAGTCCCCATACATCGTTATCCGATCAGATGAACGTTAGCAGAGTTGCCACCACCGCAATTTGCAAAACACCTCAAATATCCCGCAATTTTGGAGTTAGGTTGTTCGAACCCTCAAGACATATATTCTACTCATCATTACTTATTGAGCCCCTATACATCGTTTTCCGATCAGATGAACGATGGTAGAGTTGCCACCCCCGCAATGTGACAAAAACTTCAAATATCCCGCAATTTTGGCGTTAGGTTGTTCGAACCTTCTAGACATATATTCAACTCATCATTACTTATCGAGCCCCCATACATCGTTTTTCGATCAGATGTACTATAGTAGAGTTGCCACCACCGCAATATGGAAACAAGTAAGAAAGTCGGTCAAGCCCGACTGTAATATACTCTGTACCTGTTTGTATGTAACTGATAACTTTAAAGTGTGAGGTTTTTTCAAAATCTGGGGGTGGCAACTCTTTCGACTATCGTTCATCTGGTTGAAAAACGATGTACGGGCTCGATAAGAAATGATGGGTAGAATTACCCTAGTACATAACTTGTAAAATAATAAAATTTGTATATAATTTCCTATTAACATAAACATATCTATATTAGTCACGCGGGAATCACGCGTGATTTCTGACCGCAGGCCATCTCAATTGCATCTCTCCTCTCATACTTCGTCTTTGCCTACTTACACAAATATCTATTGGAAAGAAGGGAGGGGGAAACTGAAAGCGGCGCAGTCCAGTAAGCTATTGCCCTCTCGCTCTCTCTTTCTCGTAAGTGGCTGCGGTGTTGTTGTCGTTGCATTAAATTTTCTTTTACATATAGCGCCACTATTGTTCATCTGATCGGAAAACGATGTATGGGGGCTTGATAAGAAATGATGAGTAGAATATATGTCTAAAAGGTTCGAACAACGTAACTCCAAAATTGTGGAAGATATTCAGTTTTTTTTAATTTGCGGGGGAGGCAGGGGGCGTGGCAAAAATCAAAACTAAACTTGATCTGCCTGCAAGTATAAGAAATATATGTTCCATACACTTCAAACCTCTATCTCTTACCATCTCTGAGATCTCTTCGTTCATACGGACAGACGGACAGACGGACATGGCTATATCGACTCGGCTGTTGATGCTGATCAAGAATATATATACTTTATGGGGTCGGAGATGCTTCCTTCTGGCTGTTACATACATTTGCACAAACCCAATATACTCTGTGTATTTTCGGTACAGAGTATAAACACCTCAAATATCCCGCAGTTTTGGAGTTAGGTTATTCGAATCTTCTAGACATATATTCTACTCATCATTATCTATCGAGTCGTTACTTATCGAACCCCCATACATTGTTTTCCGATCCGATGAACGATAGTAGAGTTGTCACCCCCACAATTTGAAAAAAATTTAATATCTTCCACAATTTTAAAGACAGATTGTTTGAACCTTTTAGGCATATATTTTAAACGTCATTACTTATCGATCCACCATGCACCGTTTCCAGATCAGATAAACGATATTCGAGTTATAAGCAAATCAAATAATTTCGCTGGGCAGCACTGTCCGTAATCGTGATGGGCAGCACTTTTGCACAGTTTGTGTAACCCCACACTTTAAAGTTATTAGTTATATACAAACAGGTATAGATTATATTACAGTACGGCTTGGCCGACTTTCTTACTTGTTATATACAAACTTTGGCATATATAAATAATGTTTAAACTTTAAAGAATATTATGGTAAAATGTATATAGCTTTCTGGCAGAGCAGCATAAATTCTATTTATGTTTGTTTGATTGTTCAGCCTTTATTTATTTCAATATTTTATTATTTTTCCAAACTAGTTTAATGACCTGCTTTAAATTTGATCATTAAACTGTGTATTTATTAAAACAATTCAAACCTAATTGAATGCCGGATTATGTTTATTTTGTTTGTTCATATTTGTACAAATGTTTTTTGTTTGTTTTTTTAACTCACAAACTCTGTCAGCCAGTCCAATGCAAAAACCAAACTACAAAATGAACTTAACTGAAAAGTTAGTGGAAAGATTGGGTGCGTGGTAAGGGGGGGTCAATTAGCGACTTACAATGAAATCAATTTGCAGTTAGTCGACTTAATGAAATTAGAAAAGTTCAGTGACAAAACTTGGGGTAGACCGCCAGGCCCAGACAAACGGGTTAGAAAAGCTGTTGATTTTGTGGGTGGGCACACATTTTGCAACCAGACCATAAATTTTCTATGAACCCCAAAAATGTTTGGTATAATTGAACAGTTTTCAATCTGGTTTTGCTTTAAAAGGGAGGCCAATAAAAAATATATTGTTTTTCAGTTGCTCATTGAATATTGATGAATGTTTTAATTATTTAAATACACAAACAACAAAAAATATAAATC
This sequence comes from Lordiphosa mommai, assembly GCA_018904225.1. Classification (NCBI taxonomy): domain Eukaryota; kingdom Metazoa; phylum Arthropoda; class Insecta; order Diptera; family Drosophilidae; genus Lordiphosa; species Lordiphosa mommai. The sequence continues at coordinate 967,467 of JAEIFT010000020.1, read as the reverse complement.
AGTTTGCATGATCCAGGGTCAGGCGCTTAACCACGCCTTTGACGGCCGCCGCTGCGAGCAGCGGATTGTCCTCTGCCGTTGCCGTTGCTTCTGCCGCTGCGACCAGCGGATTGTCCTTGTCCCTGCCTTCGGTTGTTGCCGCCGTTGCCCCTGCTATTGCTGCCGCCGCGAGAACCGGATTGTCCTTGCCTTCTGTTGCTGTTTCTGCCGCCACCGCCAGAGCGATTATTCTGACCACGGGGTCTGTTGCCACCGCGACTATTTCCACCACTTCCACCGTTACCACCATTTCCACCACTTCCACCATTTCCACTTGGTCTGCCCGAAGGTGAGCCCGGCGGACCACCATCTTCAGTTTCTACATCCTGGCCTGCTTCATTCGTATTCGTATTTTCAGGACCGACTGATGTGGAATTAGTGAAATCATTCTCACCTTCGTAATCGTACTCGTCTTCGGAGTCCCCTTGGGCCACCACAACGGCCACAGTAACAGCCAGACACAGAAATACGAAGAACTTCATTGCCAAATATTCCACAATTGTGTGATAAAATCTAGCAAATTGCAGCTGTATTTTATAGCCAGAAAAGACCGAAAAAAAGAAAAACATGAAAGACACTTGCCAAAGTTTGTTTGCCCAAGCGAAGGCCAAATAAGAAAACAAATGTGCTGAAAAGAACAATAGAACAGAAGCAAATTTAAGCTGATCGTCAAAAGGGGATTACATATTCTTTTTTTGTACATTTAAAAACTTAAAACATAAAGTACACTGGAAAAATAATATGCCAAGCTCCTAAACTGCTAGGATTTCGATACCCTCGTTTCTAAGATAGAACAAGTAAGAAAGTCGGTCAAGCCCAACTGTTATATACTCTGTACCTGTTTGTATATAACTAATAACTTTAAAGTGTGGGGTCACACAAACTGTGCCAGTGCTGCCCATCACGATTACGCGCAGCGTGCTGCCCAGCGTAATTATTTGATTTGCTTATAACTCGAATATCGTTCATCTGATCTGGAAACGGTGTATGGTGGATCGATAAGTAATGACGATTAAAATATATGCCTAACAGGTTCAAACAATCTGTCTTTAAAATTGTGAAAGATATTTGATTTCTTTCAAATTGTGAGGGTGGCAACTCTACCATCGTTCATCTGATCGGAAAACAATGTATGGGGGCTCGATAAGTAATGATAAGTAGAATATATATCTAGAAGGTTCGAACAACTTAACTCCAAAATTGCGGAATATTTGAGGTGTTTTTCAAATTGCGGGGGTGGCAACTCTACTATCGTTCATATGATCGGAAAACGATGTATGGGGGCTCGATAAGTTATGATGAGTAGAATATATGTCTAGAAGGTTCGAACAACCTAACTCCAAAAGTTCGGGATATTTGAGGTGTTTTTTAAATAGAGGGGGTGGCAACTCTACTATCGATCATCTGATCGGAAAACGACGTATGGGGGTTCGTTAAATACTGATGAGTAGAATATATGTCTAGAAGGTTCGAACAACCTAACTCCAAAATTGTGGAAGATATTAGATTTTTTCAAATTGTGGGGGTGGCAACTCTACCATGGTTCATCTGATCGGAAAACAATGTATGGAGGTTCGATAAGTAATTATGTGTAGAATATATGTCTAGAAGGTTGGAACAACCTAACTCCAAATTTGAGGTGTTTTTCAAATTAGGGTGCAACTCACTATCGTTATCGCGGAAAACAGAAGTATTATTGAGAGATAAGTCTAGAAGGATCGAACAACCTAACTCCAAAATTGTGGAATATTTGAGCTGTTTGTCAAAATGCGGGGGTGGCAACTCTACTATCGTTCATCTGATCGGAAAACAATGTATGGGGGTTCGATAAGCAATGATGAGTAGATTATATGTCTAAAAGGTTCGAATAACCTATCTCCAAAATTGCGGGATATTTGAGGTGGTTTTTAAATTGCGAGTGTGGCAACTCTACTATCGTTCATCTGATCGGAAAACGAGGAATGGGGACTCGATAAGTTATGATGAGTAGAATAAATGTCTAGAAGGTTCGAACAACCTAACTCCGAAATTGTGAAAGATATTAAGTTTTTTTCAATTTGCGGGGGAGGCAGGGGGCGTGGCAAAAATCAAAACTAAACTTGATCTGCCTGCAAGTATAAGAAATATATGTTCCATATACCTCAAACCTCTATCTTTTACCATCTCTGAGATATCAGCGTTAATACGGACTGAAGAACATGTCTATATCGACTCGGCTGTTGATGCTGATCAAGAATATATATACTTTATAGGGTCGGAAATGCTTCCTTCTAACTGTTACATACATTTGCACAAACCCAATATACTCTTTGCACCTTCGGTACAGAGTATATAAATTTTATTTAATAAATCCATTACCATGGCCTACTACGACTTAGTTCAATTTAAAAAACCTTAACCTGGGACCTGTTAAAATTTTTTGGGGAATTGGCGGTCTCTTTTCTCAATATGTGGCGAGTACAGTTTCATAATTGAGACTTAATTTTTTTTCTTCTACTCACACATAAAGGGTTGTGCCTTCGTTTCCAGTCCACTTAGCGCAAATTACATATGCTGTTGTCCCCAGTTGGTTCATCATCATCATCATCTTCATGACGTAAGAGAGAGTGAGAGAGAGAGAGAACCTGAGTTGTGCCATTTTGCAATTCGCCTGACATTTTCTGTGGCCACAACGGAAATGAACTTTGCTGCTGACAATGCAAGCAAAAGTGTGTGAGTGTTTGGTGCTAAGGGAAGAGTAAGGGTGTTAGATAACAGACACACTCAGCGGTATCAAAATTGAAACAAAAACACTTTTTTGTAGGAATTTTTTTTTTAATTTATAATTTATATAATAAATATAACCGACCAATTTCACGCCCAATTTCATTTGTGACAATATGCACTCTTAAAATTGCTTGGACAATTTGATTTACATAATCTTCATTGATGGCAATCAACTGTTGCGCATATTGTGCCCCAACCCTGTGCCGCCCACTCAACTCTTTTGTCACTCATTTCCGCTAAGCTGAGTCCTGTTCCTGGGTTTTGGTTTTGGTTCTGGTCCCCAGGCCTCGCCTTCATTCTGATGACAATAATTTACGCCTGAATGAAGCTTCGTTATTGGTAGTCATTGAACTTCAGCCAAATGTGGGCTTGTGTGTGTGTGTGGGACAAATGCAAGACATACATACATACAAACTTACATATGTATTAATAGCTCCTTAGAGCCTGCTCCAAAAATAGATTTGCAATTAATCAATAAGTAAACCTCACGCACATGGCATGTATTTTGTTTTTGGCAACAAAGTCGCTGTAAATTATTAATAAACAACAAAAGTTGAACAACAAAGTTGCTCAGGCTTTAAATCACAATTGAAAATTTGTTAAGTGGACAAAAAAGTTGGTACATTAAATATTCAAAATGATTCTCAGGTACAAAACCCTTAAATAAAAGTGTGTGTATAAATTGTTGGAAGAATTGTTACTTTTGTTGGGGGGATGAAGGTCAGAGTTTGTAAGATGATTTAGCCAAGTGTTTAGACTGAACGCTAATGGTTCTTCTTGGGTTTCTTAATTTAGCTATGGTTTATTCATAATTTTGGGAATAATTCAAAGTGTTTCTTTAATAAATATTCAATTAAATTTACACTTAACTAGAGCAACTTTATTTCTAAACTTTCCTAACTTGCTCAAGGTATTGCATACTTTTAGTCATACATTTCTTTGCTTTGCTTAACCCTGCGTGGAATTGATGGGCAATATGAAACTGCGATTCACACTAGCAAAATCTAAATACATCTTACATCTGTCAGTCATAACTCTCAATAATGTGTGAGAAATAAAAATGAAATTGCCAGCAATTGATTTTATATGACTTATGTGTGGCGATTGAAAGGCAGCTATGCTGGTTGCCATCTCCAGCAGGTCGTTTCTTTGGGATTTTACGGACTTCTTTGGCGATTTCTACTACCCTAGCAAGTGGTCTTCATGCTGGTAGTTAGTCAACTGTTTTTTTCATGCAACCATAAATGACTGGCTTTACAGCCCAAAGGGCCAACCGGTTTTTTTCTCTTAAAGAGAAAAAGGAAAGGCAACGTTTTTTGAGAAGCTTTTTCATGGTTACATACTTAACAGATGGCGCCAATAGATGGCAAAGGTGCCCTTATATGTGAAAGTTTTTTTTTTTTTTAAATCGTTAAATTCGATTTTCCAATGCGGAATCGAATTTATAACCCCTCGCACGGTAGGGACACACGCTACCCACTGAGCCACACAAGGATATACGCGATGCTGCTCGAAATTTCTGAACTGGGTCCTGAGATCTGAACCTTTTCAATTACTTCTATGGTATTTTCTCAAATCTTCTAACAAGTTTATGTCGGCCTCCATGCGAGTCGTCAAGTTTTTTTCTTGCTAATTCATTTAAAAAAAAAAAATAGAAGGCTAACATCGGCGGAAAATATAAAGTCAATTTTATGTTAATTATAATAAATGCTCCTTGGATATCCCTTCTGAATTGCGGTTAGTAATTGCACGAGGTGACTCATTTATGTCGAGTGTCTTTTAACCAAATTACAATGAAGATTATGAGTTAGTATTAATATATGTAACAGCAAGAAGGAAGCATCTTTAAACCAATATTCATCATGTTGATCGACTTTATCTAAAAATTGGTAAAAGCAAAGACAGGTTTTTTTTTGGGAGGGCAAAAATTAATTGATTGTGTTATTTAACATATATTTAAAAGAATACAACAAACAAATTTTTTAGTTAAAATATTCCATAAAATTTTGTAGAATGTCACTTCGCTGAAGTTTCGCAATTCTTGTCAGAAACAAAAAAAAATCTAATACGTAGGTTGCTATATATATATTTCTGGCCTAATAACGAAAACGCGAGTATTTATGATCAAAAATGGTTTTATTGTTTTTCAAAGTATTCTCCAGCAAGATTTATACACTTTTGCATGCGCTCAAACCAATTGTCGAAGCACTTTCTCCACTCCGATTGAGACACCTCTAAAACATGGTTTTTGAACTCTTCAACAGCATCTTCTGGCGACGAAAGTCGTTGACCACGCATTTTACCCTTGATGTGCGGGAATAAAAAGAAGTCATTGCTGAAGCTGATGTGTGAGAGCTCGCATTGTCATGGTGCACAATGATCTGTCTTCTCTTGTTCGTTTTTCGAATTTCTCCGAAGGCTTCAGGCAAACAAATTGTGGTGTACCACTCAGAATTCACCGTCCTACGTTGCTCAAGCGAAACAGTAGCCACTTGACCAGTTTTACCGAAGAAACAGGCGACCATTTGCTTCGAAGTGCTTCTTCCACGAACGACTTTCGTTGAATTTGGCTCGACTTCGAAGACCCACACGGTCGATTGCTAGATACACGATAGATCAATGATTCGTCACCAGTGACGATCTTATAAACGTCTTTTGAAAAACCGCGATTATATTTTTTCAAAATTTCTTTGCACCAATCCACACGAGCCTTTTTTTGAGCGATTGTCAAATTGTGCGGGATCCAACGAGAACAAACCTTTTTTACGCCCAGGTGTTCATGCAATATCGAATGTATGCTTTTGGAAGAAATGCCCCAGGATGCCTATATCTCACGGTATGTTACATGACGATCTTGCATTATCAGTTCACGCACGGCATCAATGTTTTCTGGCACAACGACTGTTTTTGGACGACCTTCGCGACCTTCGTCTTTGAGCCGCGATTGAATTCATTAAACCAATTTTTCACAGTGCTATAGGATACATCGCCATACAAAGATTTAAGTTCATCGTTGCACTCTTGTCGTGATAATCCACGTCGAAAGTTGTGAAAAATGATTGCACGAAAATTTTCCCGAGTTAATTCCATTTTTCTGCCGAGGTAAGTTTTTGATTAATCGTTAATCGATATCAAACGTGGTCACACATGAAAGAGTTGTATGGAGCTTTTATCGATAAAAGTCCAACATTTTTTTGGGAAAAGGCCAATTGGTCCTAAAATGGCTAGAAGTGACCTAGGCCAGAAACTTAAATAGCACGTATTTGGCGATGTGTTTTAAGGATCTACGAACCATGATAATATTGCATACTTCCCGGGGCTAGCATAATATACTGTGAAACGTCATTTACATAGCCTACTTTTTCGGGCAGTCGAGTGTAGTACTGGCAGGGAGCATACAGAAAAACGAGTAATTGATGGTTTTGAATTTAAAAATTATTTTACTTCGATTTTTGTTAAATTTCCGAAATTAAAATAAAAAATAAAAGGCCAACATCGGCTCCGCTGATGTTTAAATTCAGTTCTTTAAAGAGGTGTCCAGGGAACAATCGTGGGCAGATGTAGTTTTTTCGAATGTCATATGAGTCTGCGAAGTTTCATTTGGGTCTGAGGAACATTCAAGTGAGATGACGGCAGGTTCGGTTTCGGTTAGTTATAAGGAACATTCGGGCGGAGTTTAAGCTGTTTTGGGTTAAGTAGAGTCTAATAAGTTTCAGTTGTTTCGAGTTCGCTTGGGTCTTGGAAACATTCGGTTGGGGATATTATTATAAATATAAAATTTGTACTAAAATTCCTATTTTAAACTGCAATTTTGTATCTAATCAATCACTAGTTAAGGACTTGTCAGTTTAAATTCAAACAATCCCTGAGTTTGATTAGGAACTTTCACAAAGTCAAAGTTGCATTTTTGTTTAAGATTTAAGCTTTTAAAAGCCAAACCAAAAGCTGCTACGCCAAGCACTGAATTTCATGAAACTTTTGCGCTCTATAGCTTTTCACCACCTTGCAAAAGCTTGAAAGCACCAACGCTTTTAGCCAACTCTTACAACCTTGAAAAGCTTGCCAGTGCTTTTTCAACCCACCCACATATTGAGCTTACCAACATCCCCCTCCCTCCTTTACCACCTTTGGGGCCATAGTTAAAGGAAATTGCAATTATTGACCAACCATTTATGCAAAACCGGAAGCAGCGCATCCTCTGAGCTGCAGCTGACAACTTTTGCAACAAACTATAAGAAAAAATCTTAAAAGATGATTCCTTTGAAATTTTCAATGTCAAAAGATAGTTACTAGCCCTTACCCTCCATTCTGTCAAATGCCAGACTCAGCCGGTACAAGGTTAAATCAAAAGAGTTTAGTTTTTTTTTAATTTTTTTTTCTTTATATTATTTAATGTAATTTTTATCAGCGGAAATTATATTTTGAACACAGGAAATTGGCAAACGCAAAAGTGCAAAAGTTATACAGTTTTAATAGGAAAACTAATGTGAATTTGTCTTATCAAATTCATGCAATGCAATGGAAAAATTATTTTAAGACATTCATGGGAAAATTTCACTAAAATGTCAATTCAATAAAATGATTGTCCCACGCTTTTCCCTTTGTAACGTCCTTTTTTCCCCTGAAAATTGAAAGGGCAAACCACATTCTGCAGATCCGCAATGGGCGGGTGCATTGCTATTTATGGATAATTTCTGATAATTTTTGATTAATTTTAAGGTGAATCTGTTTACCAAGCTTCGAATGGGAATTGATACTGGAATAACAAAAACAAGCGTCAGATTTGGTGCGTCAGATATCACACCCTCTGTGACATCTTTACTGTTGGTTCGCGAGCGATGAAAAGGGTTAAAGTTGACGTAGTTTGGCGTAGTTGGCGTATGCTTGTCTGATTTTATCCCACTACGTTGTATTCAAACTTGCGTAAAAGACGTGACGTGTGTTTTCTTACCTCTTTACGTAAAATGAACCAGTCAAATGTCTATCCCCATATTACCTACTTACCTACGCATTAAATTCAAATGAAGAACGTATCAAGCCAATTTTGTATACCTTTAATTGAAGAAAAGCTTGTTCCCGTAAGGTCGACCTAAACAAATGGTACGTGGGTTGCTATTTAAGTTTCTGGCCTAGGTCACTTCTAGCCATTTTAGGACCAATTGGCCTTTTCCCCAAAAAAGTTTGGACTTTTATCGATAAAAATATCCTTACAACTCTTTTATGTGTGACCACATTGGATATCGATTAACGATTAATCAAAAACTTACCTCGGCAGAAAAAATGGGATTAACTCGTGAAAATTTTCGTGCAATCATTTTTCACAACTTTCGACGTGGATTATCACGACAAGAGTGCAACGATGAACTTAAATCTTTGTATGGCGATGAAGCACCATCCTATAGCACAGTGAACAATTGGTTTAATGAATTCAATCGCGGGCGACGCTCGCTCGAAGACGAAGGTCGTGAAGGTCGTCCAAAAACAGTCGTTGTGCCAGAAAACATTGATGCCGTGCGTGAAATGATAATGCAAGATCGTCATGTGACATACCGTGAGATAGAGGCATCTTTGGGCATTTCTTCCACCAGCATAGATTCGATATTGCATGATATTTTTATATTTATATTTTTCGTATTCCCCGAGCCAAATCCAAGAGCGTGAAAAATGAGAAATGGTCTATTTCTGATTTTCGTCGCCAGAAGATGCTGGTTGAAGAGTTCAAAAACCATGGTTTGAAGAAGTCTCAATCGGAGTTGAAAAAGTGCTTCGACAATTGGTTTGAGCGCATGCAAAAGTGTATAAATCTTGCTGGAGAATACTTCGAAAAAACAATAAAACCATTTTTGATCATAAATATTTGCGTTTCAATTATTAGGCCAGAAATATATATATAGCAACCTACGTATCAATCCAATTTTGTATGCCTTTAACTAAAGAAAAGCTTGTTTCCGTAAGGTCGCTCCGTATCGACCTAAACAAATGGTAGTCTAATGGTGAAAAATTTTGGGCTATAAGGTGGGCGGGTTAGGACTATCCATCCAGCATCATAGATGAAGAACAATTACTCATGTCTGTTTGCCAATTCCGGCCGTTTTTCCGCCATCGCTCGCTTTAATAGAAATCATATTCTAAACCATTATTATTATATTATTTACTGTAAGTCTCAATTTTCCAACCACTCGTTTCGTTTAAGTAAACTAAGTTTCCAGTTGGATTGTCTTTACAATTTCACATTTGCAATTTGATTAATAAACATCTCCTTTTTCTTTCTCTCTCTCTCTCTCTCTCTCTCTATTTACAGGTGAGTCTTGTGTTTTATTTTGGTGCAAATTGGTTCCATTTCCCTAGAAAGAAAAAAAATAAAAAAAACAGTGCAACGTAAGTGAAGATTCAATTTGTGTTTGCATAGAAACGTACATACGCGTATGTATACATATCTATCTATCATATCAACTCAATAGAAAAAGGTGACAGCTTTTAATTACCGGTAAATATGTCAACAAACCCATTTAATTAGAATGTTACATAAAGACTAAAGGAAGGAAACTTAAATCAGCTAAGGGCTGCTCTGCTCTGCTCTCAACAGGTTTAATCAATTTAACTGGCATTCGTTTTTGTTGCTTAAAGGAAAAACCAATTATGCTAACTATTTTTCATATTTTTTCCCTTTTGAAGCAAAACCCACAAATGCAAATGCAAAAGAGAAAACACAAAAACCAACAAACAAGTAAGGTAAAATTATGAAATGAAGTTGTGCAACAGAAGGGACCATCAAATTGTTTTTTACACATACTTTTGTTAGTTATGGGGCATCTGTCTTAATTTATCCTTGACAACGCAAAGGCATGTGCAATTGGTGCACTGGGTTCCTATCAAATGGGAAACTGGAATAAGATTTGAATGAGAAAATCACATTTTAGTTTAATTTAAATTTCTTACATTGGGCAAAGGGTGTGGTGGGAAAGCGACTTAGACTTCATGATGTTTTTGAAAAAGCTCTTGCTTGTAGGAAAAAGGGGTAAGCCAGCCCACCACACCTCTTGCCCACAAACAAAAGCTTTTTGAGAAACTTCATGAAGTTTGTTTCATCGTGTAAATGCGGTCTTAGAATGGATAGACTGGATATGATAATACTAATTTATTATTAATTAATGAAAAACCAAAATGTTATCATATTGAGTTAATGCTTAAAAGCCTCCGATTTCAAAAACCCAAAAGAACGGACTAATACTTGTGCTTTAAAGAGTCAAATCGCTTGAGAAACTTCTTACTCTCTCTTTTATTCTACTTCAAGCACTAGCTTCGGGTTTTGCCCAAGTGACATTAAATGACTATAAACATTTCACTTTATCTGGGCCTCTCACTCTCTAGCAACATCCTTCTCGAAATCACAAATGTTGATATGCTCATGTTCGCTGTATGAGAGTTTCGTTTGACGCCCTTGGCAATTGATTAGTACGATTCAAGCCTTCAAGCGGAGCTTACGCTTTTTAATTGAAATTTGTAAAGAAGTCACAAGAACTGGAAATTATGAGTGGGTAAGAGATGTATGTAAAAACTATAAATTATAAACAGTTTTTTAGTATTTTAATATATGTAAAAAAGTGACCGCAGATAAAATAGTTTTGTATTTCTCTGTACCGAAGGTACAAAGAGTATATTGGGTTTGTGCAAATGTATGTAACTGCCAGAAGGATGCCTCTCCGACCCTATAAAGTATATATATTCTTGATCAGCATCAACAGCCGAGTCGATATACCCATGTTCGTCTGTCCGTATGAACGCTGATATCTCAGAGATGGTAAGAGATAGAGGTTTGAAGTGTATGGAACATATATTTCTTATACTTGCAGGCAGGTCAAGTTTATTTTTGATTTTTGCCACGCCCCCTGCCTCCCCCGCAATTTGAAAAAAACCGTATATCTGCCACAATTTTGGAGTAAAGTTGTTCCAACTTTCTAGACATATATTCTACTCATCATTACTTATCGAGCCACTATAAGTCGTTTTCCGATCAGATGAACGGTTGTAGAGTTGCCACCCCCGCAATTTGAAAAATTCCTTATATCTCCCACAATTTTGAAGTTAGGTTATTCAAACCTCTAAGACATATATTCTACTCATCATTTCGTATCGAGCCCCCATACATTGTTTTCTGATCAGATGAACGATAGTAGAGTTGCCACCCCCACAATTTGAAAAACACCTCAAATCTCCCACAATTTTGAAGTTATGGTTTTAGAACATTCTAGACATATATTCTACTCATCATTACGTATCGAGCCCCCATACTTCGTTTTCCGATCAGATGAACGATAGTAGAGTTGCCACCCCCGCAATTTGAAAAAAACCTCATATCTCCCACAATTTTGAGGATAGATGGTTTAAACCTTTTAGGCGTATATTTTAATCATTATTACTTATCATTCCACAAAACACCTTTTCCAGATCAAATTAACGTTATATATACAAAATGGTACAGAGTATATTACAGTCGGGCTTGACCGACTTTATTACTTGTTTTTTTTTACCATATTTAAACGACAAGTAAACATTTTTTTAGTCTTATGTGACTATCTGTCTGATAAACTAACAAATAACAGAGTAAAATGTAGTTTTATCTGACACATGGCAGCTATCTAGAAGATGAGAAAACAGTCTTGAGACCTTTTTCAAATATCCCAACCCACACCTGTCCTGATCATCTCACATATTAATTTAAACTATATCGATTGTGTTTTTTTCTGATTACTCTATTATGTTATTCCTGACCCTTTGAGTAAACCATCCTGTTGCTTGTTCCACTCGGTCTTCCAACCGCGCCTGTTGGTCGGCATTGATGTTTACTTTGGCCAAAGGAAAAATGATCAAAACTTGTAGAAGAATAATTAGGTAAAAATTAGGTACTGGAAATGTAGGCAATAATAATTGTTTTAAAAAATGCTCTTGAAAATAGGCTACGTGTTTTTTTTGTTGTTAAGTATACGTCAGCGAAACAAGAATAGCCATAATAGTTTAGAGAATGCTTGAAACTAGAGCTGTAAAAACATCGATAGTGCCCCCCATCGATGTTTTCGATAGTGATAGTCTAAACCATCGATTATTTCGATATTATCGAAACAAAAAAAAAACCATTTTGTTTTAACAATTCAGGGTTCTAAAAACCAACCCCCGCACCTATATTCCGACCTTTGCAGTAAACTGCCCGAAATAAATCCATTCATTCTGACCCTAGAGCTTACAAAACGAATTTTATTCAGATCGGCTCACAAATAGCCATTGTCACTGAACCGAAATACGCCCACCATTATTCTTGCCTGTGGGCGGAAATTCCACCACCGAGAAATCAAATGTCTAATTATTTTCTTTAATATGTTCACAAAACGATTTTGAAGCCAATCGGATTAAAAAAAGGTTTTACCATATATAATTTTCCAGGCATTTCCCCACTCTTGGGGCGAATTTTCCAACATCGCGATGTATCGATGGTGGACAAAAACAATCGATGATGACCCGCAGCACAGCCACCATCGATATTATCGATATATCGTCGATAGTTTTACAGCTCTACTTGAAACATAAACTAATTGATTCGAATTTTAGAAATTGATCAAAAACGTCTTGCAATGTCTCGCAGATGGATTCTCAGTTTATTACTCATACGTAGTGTTGCCCTTGCTTACATTTTTAAGTTTAGGATTAGGAATCAGCATTCGCTGCATGTTTAACTGCTCCATATATTTATTAGTTACTCCAACAATATATTAAATTTGAGAGCTTTTATAAAATGATAGAAAGATTTTGTTGAGACGTGTCGTATACGTAATACGTCTGTCCGTTCGTCTGTTTCCATGCTATCTCCTCCCTTAGTTTTAAAGCTATCTTGACCAAACTTTGCAAAAAGTCTTTAAATACACATAGGCTGCACATTTGTCGCAATCGGCCGGATCGGATGACTATATCATATAGCTGCCATAGGAACGATCGGTCCAAAAACTTGTTCTAGTGAGAAAAACTTTGTTGTTGTCCATCGTTGCGTCACCAATCATGGTGTATATTAGTTTTATATGATTCCACACAATTCTGGAAAAATTTATCAAAATCGATTGACTATATCATATAGCTGTCATAGGAACGATCGGTCAAAAAACTAGTTCTAGTGAGAAAAACTTTTTTGTTTTCCATCGTAGCGTCACAAATCGTGTTATATATTAGTTTTATATGCTTTCACACAATTCGTGAAAAATTGATCAAAATCGGATGACTATAGCATATAGCTGCCATAGGAACGATCTGTCTAAAAACTAGTTCTAATGAGAAAAAATTGTTTGTTATCAATGGTAGCGCCTTTTTAAAACTGCAAGGGTATTTAAAACATCGGAGTATTATAGCCGATATAAGCCTTCTATTTTCTTTCTTTCTGTTGTTGTTGGACTGCTCCCAAACTAAAATTAAATTAATATTAAACTTTTTGTTTTCTCTATTCGTGTTTAAAAAAAATGTGGTCCATACCCATCTCTAGACAAAACAATAGCCACTTCGATCCACACAGTTGCACTTCCCTCGTGGAAAGTCAACTCATCAGCGTAACATTTGTCACATTGTTGGTTTTATTAAGTAATCGCCGCGTTCTCTATCCAAAACAAAGAAACTAAACATAAAAACACTTGCACAAATGCCATGTGGAAAAACTCCCAATATTGTTGTAATGATAAAGTTTCAAACACAACAAAAAAAAAAAAAATACCAAAGTTTTAACTGTCCCAGTTCTTGTTTTCTTTCCCCCCTCCCCCACCATCCCAACCACCTCCAGGGCCTCAAAAGTGCAGCTGTTGATAAATGTTTGCTAATTTTGTTAATCATACGCCGCGTTGCACAAATCCCCATAAAACAAACACACAGACAAAATGAATGCAATTGCCTTCTCTTGTTGTCCATTGTTGTCTGCAATTTCTATGACTAATGCGCGTCTGGGAGTTGGCCATCATCATCATTTCTGGCTGCTGCTGCTGCTGCTTTGCCGGCTGCAGAGGCTCACTGAGTCCTCCTCTACAGTCCTGACGGCCAACAGTCATTAATGTTGCGCCCACATGTTGGTTGTTCGGTTAGCTAGGCAACATGTTGCGTCTGCCAACCCATGGGCTTAACCCGGGTTGACTGGCACAGTGGTGTGAGAGAGGGGATTTTGCGGGACCTGAAAAGATAAATGTTTTCCGAGGAGTTTTTTAAATGTTTGCCGACCTGCCCGAAGAAGTACCCCTTTCTACTCCAGACCTCTGTCAGCACATGCATACAAAATTTGTGTGCTGCCTTGTAAACCAAAGAGAACTGGAAAGCAAAGTTCTGTTGTTATGAGTATGCAGCGGCGTCTGCGTGGGGATGTGTATATATTCGTATGACAACCCACAATAGCAAGTGTAAAGGGTATTTCTTAGTAAGGGCACTCTATTGCAGGTCTCTTACTCACTAATACACTCAAAAAATATTGAGAAATAGGTCCTAGTGAGAACAACGTTTTTTGTTTTCAATGATAACGTTCGTTAACTCAGCAAAATACGATATGCTGTTAAACATTTCTGAAAAAAAAATTTCAAAATCGCCATTTAACCAAAAGGTCGGAAAATATATCGTACTAAGAAAACTTAATTGTGTTAATGGTAGAGTGTTCAAATTTCAGTTTCTAAATAATTTTGAATGTATAAATATTTGAAATCTATATTCCCTATATATATTCTATTGGATAAATCAGTCGGAGTTAGCTTTTTCCACTCGTTTTTTATACTCTGTACCGAAGGTACAAAGAGTAAATTGGGTTTGTGCAAATGTATGTAACAGCCAGAAGGAAGCATCTCCGACCCTATAAAGTATATATATTCTTGTTCAGCATCAACAGCTGAGTCGATATAGCCATATCCGTCTGTCCGTATGAACGCTGATATCTCAGAGATGGTAAGAGATAGAGGTTTGAGGTGTATGGAACATATATTTCTTATACTTGCAAGCAGATCAAATTTTTTTTTTTTTTGCCACGCCCCCTGCCTCCCCCGCAATTTGAAAAAAACCTTATAACTTCCACAATTTTGGAGTTAGGTTATTCGAACCTTCTACACATGTATTCTACTCATCATTACTTATCGAGCCCCCGTACATTGTTTCCCGATCAGATGAACGATGGTAGAGTTGCCACCTCCACAATTTGAAAAAAATCTCATATCTTCCACAATTTTAAAGTTAGGTTATTCGAACCTTTTAGACATATATTCCACTCATCATTGCTTATCAAGTCCCTATATTTTGTTTTCCGATCAGATGAACTACAGTAGAGTTGCCACCCCCACAATTTGAAAAACACCTCAAATCTCCCACAATTTGGAAGTTAGGTTATTCGAACCTGTTAGACATATATTCTACTCATCAATGCTTATCAAGTCCTTATACATTGTTACCCGATGAGATGAACAATGGTAGAGTTGCCACCCTCACAATTTGAGAAATATCTCATATCTTCCACAATTTTAAAGATAGATGGTTTAAACCTTTTAGGCATATATTTTAATCGTTATTACTTATCATTCCACCAAACACCTTTTCCAGATCAATTTAACGATATTCGAGTTATAAGCAAAACAATTAAGTTTGTGTTATCAGTTATATACAAGCAGGTACAGAGTATATTACAGTCGGTCTTGACCGACTTTTCTACTTGTTTTGAATTTATAAATATTTGAAATCTATATTCCATATACATATATGCTATTGGATAAATCAATCGAAGTTAGCTTTTCCCACACGTTTCTTTTCACTTCTGGTCCCACAGTTTGTATGTAAAACAAAAGACTGTAACCACCCACACACGTATGCCACATTTTGTGCAAAGGCAATGGGAGGGGGGGTTCTGCCTTTTTGATTTCGTTTATTTATGTTGGTGGTGGTGGACTGCCAATTTTTCTGTCCAACATTGTGTGTGTGCGTATGCAATCCAACAGACAATGCACTTTCACTTGACGAGCTGACGGCCTTTACCTGCCAACATGTTGCAAACGAACACGAACGAGCCAACAATCCAACAGCTCGGCCGAGACGCGTACTGGTGTGCTCGGCCCTTGGCCGCTTGTCAGTTGCAAAGCAAACGTCTAGCGTGAAAGTTTAGCAGCCGCGGCTAACAGCTGAAAGCTTTAGCCCAACACACACAAAAAAAAAAGAGCTAATAAGAGCAGTTAGCCAGCCCAGCAGCAATAGTAAGAAGAAAGAAATAAACTAAGTGTAACTTCAGCCTACAAATTTATGTTGTTGTTGTTGTTTTTTTTTTTCTTTTTTTTACAAGTGTGCGCGCCAGTGTCTATGTGTTGTTGTCGCGTGTTGAGTACCGCAGGTGCTTCACAAAAAATACAACACCAAAAATAATAATAATACCAAAAAAAAGAAAAAAAAACAAATCAAAGTGCAGTTAACAAGTGAAGTGTAGCTAAATGATCATAGAAAAAACTTATAAACTTGTTGCAGAGCACAGATCAAACTCAATTCTTAAGCCTCCATATATGGGGAGGACGTATCACTCTGACGGGGGCGAACCTATAAAATGAAAAATTAATATTATAAAAACCACACACACACACACACACAAAACAACAACCAACTGATTAATGTGCAAATCTAGAGCCGAAAGCCATAAATATTTTGTTGATCTGCGAGAGCATGGAAAAAAACTTGCAGGTGCTTCTAACGGAGCCAAATACTCCTCTCGACACTTGACACAAGTTCAAGAAGTCAACGATGATTAATGGGCCAATGCTCGGGAAGAGAGAGAGGGAGTGAAAGAGCGAGTGGTGGTAGGTCACAAGGAGTTTGTTAGCAAACAATTTGTTTTTTAAATATGATAAGCTTCAGATTTTAAGAGGTGAAATTTTAAAGTTAGTCAAAACTTTTTAGAAAATTTTTCGAACATATTTTTTTTTTACCCCAAAGGGTTAAAGTTAAGCTTCATTCAATTTTTTTTGGCTAGCTTTAAAAGCCCCAACATATTTGAGAAGTTTTTCTTTATTCTTGCCAGAAACACCTAAAAGCTTTGTGCACTCTGTTGCCTTTAACAGCCTAGAGAGTTAAGCCCAGCATTTCTTTTACTCTTTTGACTTGTGTTAACTATTCACTTTAAGGCCGAATCCAAAACTATGTTGCCTTCGACAGCCTAGAGTGTTAAGCCCAGCTTCGCTGCACTCTCTTGGCTTGTGTTAACTATTCACTTTCAGGTCAAATCCGAAACGCCTAAGCTGGAAAAATCCCAAAGGCTTAAGTCCAGCTTCACTGCATTCTCTTGGCTTCTCAGGGACTTTCAATATTAAGCGAACAATTTTTAGCAAGTTATTTTTGAAAGCCATTTTATTTTCAGTGGTCGTCAGTTGCTGAAAAAAATACTTTTTTGTATTAGATATCCTTGCTTCTGGCTTCTGCGCAAACAAAGAATATTCAAAGCCAAGTTGCGACATCTCATAATATTTTTAAGCACCGTATTTCCGTATACGTTACCAACTTTCTGGAGGCATTTTTTTTCTACATACAGAAAAAAAATCAAGAATTTCGTACAAACGATCTCAAAAACTCACTAAGTTCGGTATTTTCAAATCTGAGAACAAGATTCTCATTTCATTTTTCCTTTTTATACCCTTGCAGAGGGTATATTAAAATTGTCACGATGTTTGTAACGCATAGAAGGAAGCATTTCCGACCACATAAAGTATATATATTCTTGATCAGCATGACGAGCTGAGTTCATTTCCGTCTGTCCGTCCGTCCGTCCGTCCGTCCGACCGTCTGTCCGTCTGTTTCTATGCTATCTCCTCCCTCAGTTTTAAAGCTATCTTGACCAAACTTTGCAAAATGTCTTTAAATACAAATACGCTGCACATTTGTCGGAACCGGCCGGATCGGATGACTATATCATATAGCTGCCATAGGAACGATCGGTCCAAAAACTAGTTTTTGTGAGAAAAACTTTTTTATTTTCCATCTTAGCTGCACCATTCGTGGTATATATTAGTTTTATATACTTCCACACAATTCTGGAAAAATTGATCAAAATCGGATGACTATAGCATATAGCTGCCATATAAACGGTCGGTGCAAAAACTAGTTCTAGTAAGAAAAACTTTTTTGTTTTCCATCGTAGCATCACCAATCGTGGTATATATTACTTTTATATACTTCCACACAATTCTGGAAAAATTTATCAAAATCGGATGACTATAGCATATAGCTGCCATATAAACGGTCGGTCCAAAAACTAGTTCAAGTGGGAAAAACTTTTTGGTTTTCTATCGTAGCGTCACCAATCGTCGTATATATTAGTTTCATATACTTCCACACAATTCTGGAAAAATTTATCGAGATCGGATGACTATAGCATATAGCTGCCATCGGAACGATCGGTCTAATAACTAATTCTAGTGAGAAAAACTTTTTTGTTATCAATGGTAGCGCCTTTCAAAAACTGCAAGGGTATTTAAAACATCGGCGTAGCCGATGTTAGCCTTCTATTTTTTTTTTAAATATAAAGTCCTTTTAACTTAAAATCCAATATTTTCTATGACCTTAGTATTATTCTTACTTTTATATTTTAAAATGGAAGACTGATTTCTCCGTGATGAAAAGGAATAAACTAAGTTCGAATCAGTCTTGAGTTTCAAATTTACCCATAATGTATCTATAATGAGAACAAAATTCTTAAATTAAGTCCGAATTACTTAAATAAAGATTTTTTTGAACGAACGGGATGAAATTTACTCCGTTTTATACTTAAAATATTTAGTATAATTAATTGGAATTGGTTAAAGGTCATTTCGTTGTAAGAATAGGGTTTAAAAAACTTTGGAATAATGTATCCCGAAACGGTCTAAAATCAAGTATTTCGGGAATACAAAAATCGTTCTTGAACCAAGTATTTGGTACTTGTATCAAGTATTTTTGAACTTGGCGTACTTTCGAAACCGTTTGTATTTGATTTAAGTACAGAGTTCTCGAACTTTTTTTTTTGGGTGTACAGTTGTTCATCATTTTGAGTTCGAAAAAGAGTGCTATATACTTTAGTAATTTATATTTCAGCCTTCTAACCATTGTCAGTTCTAAATTTCCAGTTTTAAAGAATATATATTGTAAAGTTACAAATATTCAAAAAATATAACCCATCAAGTGATCCGTTTTCCGCACAAAATGTACCTTATCACATCACATCTTCTCTAGTTATCACTTTTCAACTTCAAATATGCTTATGTTAACTATTTTAGTTACCAATTTCCCAAAGCATATCACCTTTACTGCACTTCTTAGGAAACGCACTCAGTACCTAGGAAACCATTCCACAATCTGATCTGGGTTAACGGGCAATTTGCCCCTAGGGTACCCGACTCTCTTAATCGACTCTTTAAAATGGATTTTATAGACATTGATAAAGATTTTGAGTATCATTTTTTGAATATCTTAAAACGATTTAAATTCGACAATTTATATTCGTGGGTTCAAATGTCCAAGTATTATTATGTTATTTATAAGACTGAGCCTTTATTCTATTACCATGACCAAGGGATAATTCTTTATCACTCAACCATCACTTGATCTAGATTTAAGGACTCGAAATAATAGGAAAAGGTTTTGAAGATAAGACCTTAACACTACAAATTCTACAAATCTACAAATTTCATCAGGCAGAACCCGTATACCCGTATCGAAAAGATACTCCAATTTTCGACAACTCGAAAACCAAACTCCTAAAGTTGCTATCTGGTTGCCACCCTGAGAATAATAACGGGTTATTATACTCTGTACCGAAGGTACAAAAAGTATATTGGGTTTGTCCAAATGTATGTAACAGCCAGAAGGAAGCATCTCCGACCCTATAAAGTATGTAAATTCTTGATCAGCATCAACAGCCGAGTCGATTTAGACATGTCCGTCTGTCCGTATAAGCGCTGAGATCTCAGAGTTGGTAAGAGATAGAGGTTCATATCTTCCCCAATTTTTGAGTTAGGTTGCTCGAACCTTCTAGACATATATTCTACTCATCATTACTTATCGAGGTCCCAAACATCGTTGTCCGATCAGACGAACAATAGTAGAGTTGCCACCCCCGCAATTTGAAAAACACCTCAAATATCCCGCAGTTTTGGAGATAGGTTGTTCGAACCGTTCAGACATATATTCTACTTATCATTACTTATCGAGCCCCAATACAACGTTTTCCGATCAGATGAACGATAGTAGAGTTGCCACCCCCGCAATTTTAAAAACACCTTAAATATCCCACAATTTTGGAGTTAGGTTGTTCGAATTTTCCAGACATATATTCTACTCATCATTTCTTATCGAGCCCCCATACATTGTTTTCCGATCAGATGAATGATGGTAGAGTTGCCACCCCGCAGAATTTAAAAAAATGTTAATATCTTCCACAATTTTAAAGACAGATTTTTTGAACCTTTTAGGCATACATTTTAAACGTCATTACTTATCGATCCACCATACAACGTTTCCAGATCAGATGAACGATATTCGAGTTATAAGCAAATTAAAAAATTACGCTGGGCAGCACTGCCCGTAATCGTGATGGGCAGCACTAGCACAGTTTGTGTTATCAGTTACATACAAACAGGTACAGAGTATATTACAGTCGGGCTTGGCCGACTTTCTTACTGGTTTTTTCTTTCTTAACTGCTCCAGTTTTCATCTGCTTCCTGAGCTTAGCTAAAATTTTGTGTCAATTTGGATGAGTCAATGAAATCAAAATTCGAAAGAACACAAAACGAAAACTTTTCATATCACTTGCTATCACAAAGCACTAAACTAAACGTCAACAACTGTGCGCAGGGGAATCAGCGGACAGCGTTATAAACGCAAAAACTTAACACACAAAATAAAAAAGAAAGAAAAAACGAGTCGATTATAGCCCCGGATACCCAAAGTAAATAAATACTTAGGCAGTAAAGTAAGAAAGAGACAGAAAGGGGGGTCGTCCACATTTTATTTTATTTTTTATTATTTTTTTTTTGGTTAAGCCCTAACTACTTAGTCAGCGACAAAATGCGGCCATCCATCCATCTACTATTCATCCATCCATCCGTCTGTCTAAGAATTTTTTGGCAGCAATCAAAATTATTAAGAACACAACAACAATGCAAAACGAGAAATTAACACATTTTATTTTAGTTTTGTTGTCTGCGGGGCCAGACGAAACAGTTTTAAAATATTTTACAAGTATTTTTTTTTTTTTGTATAGCTAGCTGGGGCGACAACAGAAAACAAAAAAAAAGATGAAAATGAGAAGAGAAAGAAAATGCGGCGGCACAGAAGTGTGAATGCACTTTCAATTGAATGAAAGAAAAGTGAAACATAACAGCCATTTGGCACTTAAATTGGTAACTGGAGAAAAAAGAGTAATTAAGAATTGAAATAATTATCATTTTGGGGCGATTGAGTGGTGGGAAATTGGTAAACTTTAGCTTTACAGTGGTCAGTCTTGTTTTGCCATCAGCGGCCAAAAATACTTTTAGTAAAGATATCAAAGTTGAATAGTGTGTTAACAGCTTAATACAATTGTCATATAAGTAATAAATCATTAAATGGTCATGGTTTAACAGCTCAAAATGTTTTCTCTTTTAATTTCATTTACAATTTATTTATTGCACTGCCTTCTTTTACTTCTCACTTTAGTTATTAATACCCTCCCTCATTCCAATGCAATGCCATAGCATTTTTTCCTTTTTTATTTACCTCAACAAAGAAGGGCTTGATACTATGAAAACTGGGATAAATTATCTCTACGTAATAAATTCTAATTTTAGTTGGATTTTGAACCTTCTAATTATATCATACGTAGGTTGCTATATATATTTCTGGCCTAATAATGAAAACGCGAATATTTATGATCAAAAATGGTTTTATTGTTTTTAAAAGTATTCTCCAGCAAGATTTATACACTTTTGCATGCGCTCAAACCAATTGTCGAAGCACTTTTTTCACTCCGATTGAGACAACTCCAAAACATGGTTTTTGAACTCTTCAACCAGCATCTTCTGGCGACGAAAATCGTTGACCACGCAATTTTCCCTTGAAAAAGAAGTCATTGGGTGCCAAGTCAGGGCTGTACGGCGGATGACCCATCAATTCGACGTTTTGGGCGGTCAAAAAGGTGCTGGTGTGAGCTGATGTGTGAGAGCTCGCATTGTCATGGTGCACAATGATCTGTCTTCTCTTGTTCGTTTTTCAAATTTCTCCGAAGACTTCAGGCAAACAAATTGTGGTGTACCACTCAGAATTGACCGTCCTACGTTGCTCAAGCGGAACAGTCGCCACATGACCAGTTTTACCGAAGAAACAGGCGACCATTTGCTTCGAAGTGCTTCTTTCCACAAACGACTTTCGTTGGATTTGGCTTCGAAGAACCACACGGTCGATTGCTGTTTTGTTTCGGGCTCATAAGCATAGATCCATGATTCGTCACCTGTGACGATCTTATAAACGTCTTTTGAAACACCGCGATTATATTTTTTCAAAATTTCTTTGCACCAATCCACACGAGCCTTTTTTTGAGCGATTGTCAAATTGTGCGGAATCCAATGAGAACAAACCTTTTTTACGCCCAGGTGTTCATGCAATATCGATGCCCAAGGATGCCTCTATCTCACGGTATGTCACATGACGATCTTGCATTATCAGTTCACGCACGGCATCAATGTTTTCTGGCACAACGACTGTTTTTGGACGACCTTCACGATCTTCGTCTTAAACCAATTTTTCACAGTGCTATAGAATGGTGCTTCATCGCCATACGAAGATTTAAGTTCATCGTTGCACTCTTGTTGTGATAATTCACGTCCAAAGTTGTGAAAAATGATTGCACGAAAATGTTCACGAGTTAATTCCATTTTTCTGCCGAGGTAAGTTTTTGATTAATCGTTAATCGATATCAAACGTGGTCACACAAGAAAGAGTTGTCTAGAGCTTTTATCGATAGAAGTCCAAACTTTTTTTGGGAAAAGGCCAATTGGTCCTTAAATGGCTAAAAGTGACCATTAACTTAAATAGCAACCCAAATATGGGATAAGAAACATTTGTATAAATTAGAATCCTTTATAGGTTTTTTTTTTTGCAATGGTTAAGGTTTGCTCAGGCTGAGGCTTGAACTACCCAAAAATCCCGCTGACTCGAAAGCAGCCCTGTTTTACAGCGGCTGTGCGAGTTGTTGTTGTAGCTTTTGTATGTTTCTATCTCACTTTAAGGAAAACGTGCAAGTTGCTTTACCATTTTGTGAGGAGTGTACGAATTAGTTCACTCACAAAATGCAACTATTCAAATGGTGCCCACCTTTGCAACAATATTTCCATATCAAAAAATGTTTGTAATTAAATCCAATTTGGTGTGCTTTGATAATTTAGCTACACGAACGACAACAATTAGTAGCCCAAAGTTGATTTTGGGCAATTTTCCAAATGTTTGCAATCATGCCATTAAACCCCAACGTTACGCACATTCTGCGTTGGACACGAAATTTATCAAAAGTCGCATAATTAAGGCATTCCTTGTTGCAACTTGGTGGTATTTTAACATGAGAGTACAAACAACAGAAATTGTCATTTTGTTGGAACATTTTTGGTTGTTGTGTTGTTCTTGTTTTTAAATGCTACCTACAGAGAAAATTATTTATAAACTGGCGCAGTCGAGTGTATGAATTTTGGTTGTTCTGTGCCCTGTGATAAAAATAAAACCTCAAGCAAACAGCTGAACGAGACACATTTGTGTGTTGTTGTTGTTGTTGCTAATGTGTGTGTGTTCAATGTTTTCCATTGGTCAGTCAAAAGGGACTTTTTGACAAACATAAAAGCTTAAGCTAAAAAAGCAATTAAAACAAATTGTGCCGTAAGTCAGATTGGTGGGCGCACAGCCCAGCCTCTACTCAAAAAAAGAAAAAAATACCTCCGAACTTCGACTCCGACTACCAGAAACCAACAGCCACCACCACCAACCAGCAGCATAAACGGTAAGAATATGCCAAATAACAAATTAAATATTTAATTATCAAAAAAAAAAAAGAACAAAAAGCTGGAAACTCTTGCCTCGTCGCTTATTTGTATTATTTATAATATTATTTATATGGTGTATGTGAAAATGCTCCTTTATGTGGTATTATTTGCAGTCGATTGCATTTAATTCGATTTACGGGTCAAATTATTCACACATACACAGTTTTGATTGTTTGTTTATTGTTTCAAACGGAGTTTATTTTTTTTTTCTCCATATTTGTGTATTTGCGGATTTGACTTTCACACCGTTGCGTTTGAATAAATGCCAAAGGATTTTGGACTGCGATTTAATATGATGAAAGAAAAAAAATGTAAAAGGGTTGATGAGTATTCATCACCAGTCAGAGTTGTTAGCAGAGTTAACTTATTTTCGGAAATTCAACAATTCAATTATGTTTCCGCAACGATAAACCACAACTGGGTGCAAAGTCGAAACCTGAAATGCAGCACATTTATTTTTCAATGCACAAAAGTGCTAAAAGGTTTCCAATTTATATACACAAGGCCACCAGAATAGCTGGTCGGCTATTCAGCTTTTACAAGAATCTCCCTCCCTCTATCTACAGACTTTTTAAGTCAGCATTGCTTTCTTTGGAACGCTTGTCTATGATCTTTTAGACTAGGGCATCTCCCTAGAAAATGCGACAGGTTAGGTCTTATATTGTAAGTTTTTATACTCAGTACCGAAGGTACAAAGAGTATATTGGGTTTGTGAAAAATGTATCTAACAGCCAGAAGAAAGCATCTCCGACCCTATAAAGTATATATATTCTTGATCAGCATCAACAGCTGAGTCGATATAGACATGTTCGTCTGTCCGTATGAACGCTGATATCTCAGAGCTGGTAAGAGATAGAGGTTTGAGGTATATCGAACATATATTTCTTATACTTGCAAGCAGATCAAGTTTATTTTTGATTTTTGCCACGCCCCTTGCCTCCACCGCAATTTAAAAAAAACCTTATATCTTCCACAATTTAGGAGTTAGGTTGTTCGAACCTGTTAGACATATATTCTACTCATCATTGCTTATTAAGTCCCCATACATCGTTCTCTGATCAGATGATCGATGGTAGAGTTGCCACCCACACAATTTGAGAAAAATTTCATATCTTTCACAATTTTGAATTTAGGTTATTTGAACCTTCTAGACATATATTCTACTCATCATTGCTTATTAAGTCCCCTTACATCGTTTTCCGACAGTAGAGTTGCCACCCCTTTAACTTGAAAAAACCTCATATCTCCCACAATTTTAAATTTAGGTTATTCGAACCTTTTAGACATATATTCCACTCATCATTACTTATCAAGTCCCCATACATTGTTTCCCGATCGGATGAACAATGGTAGAGTTGCCACCCCCACAATTTAAAAAACACCTCAAATCTCCCACAATTTTGAAGTTAGGTTATTCGAACCTTCTAGACTTATATTCTACTCATGATTACTTATCATGTCCCTGCACATTGTTTTCCGATCAGATGAACGACAGTAGAGTTGCCACCCCCGCAATTTGAAACAGACCTCATATCTCCCACAATTTTGGAGTTAGGTTGTTCGAACTTTCTAGACTTATATTTTTCATCACATCGCCATATTTTCGATATGACGGTTGCCACCCCACAATTTGAAAAACGTATATCCCACATTTTTAAAGATAGAGGTTGAAATTAGGCATATATTTTAATCATTATACTTATCTCCAAAACATTTCCAGATCAATAAATAGTTGTGTTATAACAAAACAAAAAGTTGTTTACAGTTAAAAGTAGAGTATAACGGTACGATCTGATTATAAATATGAAACATTATATGTAACAACGAGATCCCAAGTCATTCAAGTGTGACGTCGTGGTGATTCCAGAGATGGTGAGAGAGTGAGGTGTAGACAATTTAGGCAGATCGTAAGTTTTGTGTTGCCACGCCCTGCCTCCCCGCAAATTGAAAAAACTTAATATCTAAATTGGAGTTGGGTTATCGAACTTTTTAGACATATTACTCACTACTTATCGAGCCCCCTACATCGTTTTCGGATCAGATGAACGATAGTAGAGTTGCCACCCCACAATTTGAAAAACACCTAAATATCCCGAATTTTGGAGTTAGGTTGTTCGACTTTTATCGAGTGGTGTGTTACAAAGAAATGTCCCCCAAGTTTGAAAAACACCTAAAATCGATTTGGAGTTAGATTGTTCGAACCTTCTAGACATATATTTTACTCATCTTTACTTATCGAGCCCCCATACATCGTTTTCCGATCAGATAAACGATAGTAGAGTTGCCACCCTCGCAATTTGAAAAGCACCTCAAATATCCCGCAATTTTGGAGTTAGGTTGTTTGAACCTTCTAGACATATATTCTACTCATCATTACTTAGTACAGTTGATCAATAGTAGAGTTGCCACGCCCGCAGTTTGAAAAACACCACAAATATCCCGCAATTTTGGAGTTAGGTTGTTCGAACCTTTTAAACATATATTCTACTCATCATTATTTATCGAGCCCCATACATTGTTTTCCAATCAGATGAACGATGGTGAGTTGCAGCAATTTGATAACTAATCTACAATTTGGAGTAAGTTTGCTCAAACCTTCTATACATATATTCTACTCATCTTTACATATCGAGCCCCCTACATCGTTTTCCGATCAGATGAACGATAGTAGAGTTGCCACCCCCGCAATTTAAAAAACACCTCAAATATCCCACAATTTTGGAGTTAGGTTGTTCGAACCTTTTCGACATATATTCTACTCATCATTACTTGTCGAGCCCCCATACATTGTTTTCCGATCAGATGAACGATGGTAGAGTTGTCACCCCCAAAATTTGAAAAAAATCTCATATCTTCCACAGTTTTAAAGACAGATGATTTGAACCTTTTAGACATATATTTTAATCGTCGTTACTTATTGATTCACCATACACCGTTTCCAGATCAGATGAACGATATTCAAGTTATAAGCAAATCAAATAATTACGCTGGGCAGCACTTGCACAGTTTGTGTGAAGTTATTAGTTATAAACAAACAGGTACAGAGTATATTACAGTCGGGCTTGACCGACTTTCTTACTTGTTTCTATTTCTATTCAATTCACCAAACTGAACATTGTTGTTAAGTAAAAATAACTTTAGATTTGTTTTTCTTGTTATTTTTGTAAATAAGTTGTATCAACAGAATTGAATTATTTATTTGTTTTCAATAATTATTCATAAAACCAGCCCAAACGAATACGCAAAATCAACCTCAACCCAGTTGTTAGCGTGGACAAAAACAAAATCAATTGTAACTCAACGCGAAACTATTTTAAAATTTGAGCAAATGATTTGAATTTAATCAAAATCATAAAAAAACGTTAAATATTCTACCAATTCAAATTTAACAATAAAACAAATTTGTAAATAAGAATTGATAAAAGACGCAAACCTATTGAAGTAGTTAGATCTTAATTAACTTGACTTTAGAATAGGAAAATTAAATCTCTTGAAGCGATCGCAAAATCTTTAGAGACTACGAATGACTTTTTCATACAGTAGTCGCCTACTGGTTGATACATTTGTGAAGATTTACTTCCTCAGGAAATATTTGGGGAATTTTAGGAAGAGATCTGTTGAAAGTATTTCCAAGCCGGCACGCTCTTTCTTGCTGAATTTTCGATACAAATAAGCTAAGCGGTACGAGAGCTTGCAACAGCAGCACAAAAAAGGACAGACTTGAGAACAGATTCAGATATTAATCTTATACACAAACCTTCCATTTAGACTCTTGAATAAGATAATAAAATCTCTTGAAGTGACATCAAAATCTTTAGAGATTCCGATTAACTCTTACATCCAATAAAATTACATCAAGAAAGACGCACTCGCCTTCTGGTTGATAAATTTGAGACGATGTACTTACTCAGGAAATATCTAAGGACTTTGAGGAAGTTTTTATTGTATATAGCACAGAGATCTGTTTGCTCTTCCAATCTGCTTACGACTGCTTGTTGTCAAAAGAGCAGAGCAAAAGCTGCACAAAAAAAAAAAACAAACTGCGTAAACTTGAGTAGATTCTTCTACACATAAACTAACAAATAGCCGAGTAAATTGTAAGTTAAACGGACACCCAGCATTTTGCTAGACGCTTAGTATTCATTTGATATTTTGCAATCAGCAAAAAAGGCACTCAATATACATTCCACTCACTAATTTGGCCCTTCGTTTGCACTCAATTTGACTAGCGTCACGAACTCCGGCAAGATGATTGAAATGTAATTGACAGCTCTGCCTAAGTGGCCAATCCAGCCCCATGCCGCCCATTTCCAACCTTCCTTTTGGCTTCACCCAATTCCAGTAATTCGCGTTCTATTCTTTATTTCTGCTGTTTGTTTTTACATTAAGGGTGTAGGAGGGGGAGTGGGAGGGGGGGCTAGACATGTGCCTCGATTTATCGACAACATTTCTATTTGTACTTTAGTACCACAAAATATTTACACAAGTGACAGCTGGCTATGCAACGAATTATCCCCAGCTTATTGTCACATAATCTTTGTCAGCTTGCGAAATTACTTTCAATTTTCGTCTATCGATTTGTGGAGCATACATAAATTTAAGTCTGGGCATGATGGGCTAATTACAAATTCCATTTATCAAAACAAAATTTTGCCAGTGTCATTCAATTCATATTTACTTAGCTGTCAGTTTTCGCCTTTGACCATTTTGAACTTGCAACTTTGACATAAATTGCAAATGAGTCAACCATAAATCAGTGTCGTTTCTGTCTTATTAGATAGATTAGCTGTTGTCTCAGAATATAGTCATATTATTATTATTTAATTGCAAAACTTTTGTGCACTGATTTGAGGTTAGACGAGCGAAACTCACGGGGTGAACGTTAAGTGAACACGAATTTAGTGAGTTAATGAAAATTGTATACGTACAATTGCACAGACACAAAATAAGTTGGGCCATTGGTGGTTTCTTTCTTTTACGAGGGTAGATTTTTATAATTGGAAAAAAGTTAGAAAGAAAAAATACAATTAAAAGCGTCAGCTATAAAATAACCTGTTCACTTGATTTTGTGTTTGTTTCGCTCATTTGCTGGCATACGAAGAGATGGACAGAA
The DNA here is from genome assembly GCA_018904225.1 of Lordiphosa mommai. Taxonomy (NCBI): domain Eukaryota; kingdom Metazoa; phylum Arthropoda; class Insecta; order Diptera; family Drosophilidae; genus Lordiphosa; species Lordiphosa mommai. The sequence continues at coordinate 938,484 of JAEIFT010000020.1, read as the reverse complement.
GCTCGACTTGGCCCCTTGAGCCCTTGGCATACGTACAATCAAGCTGCTGCCTCGTCAATTCACCCTTACTGCAATTTGAAAAACACCTAAAATATTCCGCAATTTTGGAGTTAGGTTGTTCGAACCTTTTAGACATATATTATACTCATCCTTACTTATCGAGCCCCCATACATTATTTTCCGATCAGATGAACGATAGTAGAGTTGCCACCCCCGCAATTTGAAAAACACCTCAAATATCCCGCAATTTTGGAGTTAGGTTGTTCGAACCTTCTAGACATATATTGTACTCATCATAACTTATCGAGCCCCCATTCATCGTTTTCCGATCAGATGAACGATAGTAGAGTTGCCACCCCCACAATCCGAAAAATACCTCAAATATCCCGCAATTTTGGAGTTAGGTTGTTCGAACCTTTTAGACATATATTCTACGCATCATTACTTATCGAACCCCCATAAATTGTTTTCCTATCAGAAAAATGATGGTAGAGTTGCCACCCCCAATTTATAAAAAACACCTCAAATATTCCGCAATTTTGGAGTTGGGTTGTTCGAACCTTTTATACATATATTCTACTCATCATTACTTATCGAACCCCCATACATTGTTTTTCGATCAGATGAACGATGGTAGAGATGCCACCTTCACAATTTGAAAAAAATCGAATATCTTCCACAATTTTAAAAACAGATTGTTTGAACCTTTTAGGCACATATTTTAAACGTCATTACTTATCGATCCACTATACACCGTTTTTCAATCAGATGAACGATATTGAAGTTATAAGCAAATCAAATAATTGCGCTGGGCAGCACTGCCCATAATCGTGATGGGCAGCACTTACACAGTTTTGTGTGACCCCACACTTTAAAGTTATTAGTTATATACAAACAGGTACAGAGTATATTACAGTCGGGCTTGACCGACTTTCTTACTTGTTTTGTTTAAAAAAATTGCAAAATTATCTAAGACAGTTTGTTTTAAAGCTAAGGAATAGTACTTTACGCTAATATTAAAGAGAATTAAAACAGACGTATTGGTTGCCCACAAAATATTACTGAAAGTGGACAAAATAAGCACTTAATCCAATCCAGACATGTTGATGCATTCGTGTTAAGCACTCGAATATCCATTTAATAAACTAAAAAAAGCTAAATTTTGTTGGTTTGTTTAATCAACGCTAATCCAGGTGCAAGTGTTCGGCTCCATCTGTTGGCATTATTTCTAATCATTTGAGTATGTTTCTTTTACAAATCCAGTTATGTGAATTGCCCTGATTTGATACCTCTAATAGGTGTGTTATCTCTCTCTCTATCTCTCTCTCTCACACACACACATACACTTGCCTAAGTTTACACACACCTCTTTTGGCACTCAAGAGCCACACTTATCTGCTTATCGTCGAATGACAGAGGCTGCAGCTGCAACTGCAACTGCACATAATTGCCCCATAATTGGTGACTTTGTTCACACTGCCATATAAAAATCTAACAACATTAGCCAAATTATAAGCAACTATATTTAGCTTAGCCTTCTGTTTTCTTTCCCTCATTTTATTTAAAACTCTAATCACAAACAAAAAAAAAAAACGTTTCATAATCGCATTGAACCTACTTGTATATATCGCTAAGTATATCGCTTGTACTACAAGCGCTTAAAAGAGGCAACTGGCCAGGCCTCATCGAGCGATAAGATAAGAGAACAAAAAAAAGTACACGGCGATAGAGACCCGGGGCCAGTTCTCTCAGTTTAGTCGAGGAAACAAAATAAAATGAAATTTGTAAAGCAAAAATCCTATATTTAACTATTGAGCGACCCAGTTTTCAAAAAACAGATAAGCTCAAAGTTGCATATGTAACTTGGTAGATTACTTTCCAAACGCACTGTGCCGGAGCAGCAGGCATGCCTTGCACTTGGCACTCGTTTTCAAGTGGCAAATGGCACTTCAATGGCACTTAAAGGATTTGCATTTACACAGTTGCAATTACGGGCAGACCCAGGGAGAGAGTGGGTTAATGGGGTGGAGGGGGTGGGGGGGATTCCCCATCAAGTCTTCATTCAAATTAAGACAAAATTTTTGTGTGCCTTTGGCGCTTTTTTTTTTGTTTCAAATTTGTTTAATTGTGTTAGCCCCCAAAGAGATTTTCACTTAGCCAGCAAATACAATTGTTAAAGTTGGAGCCAGCCAAAAGTTGTCTCTTCCTTAAATAAAATAGGTAACCCTCGTACCAGCATACTTACATGAAGGTTAAACTGACAGGTACAGGTGTTTAGAATGTAACATCTAATAAAAAGTTCTGAAAATAAAACTTTTACACAACCGGTCACCTTTACCAGCTAAAGTTAAAGTAGCCATGTGGCTTAAGCTATTCAAACAAAAGTGTAGTTCTCTTTATCTTGGGCCTAAAATGAAAAGCACACAAGCCAAGGGAATAAGAGAAGCTTGACTTTGGCCCTCTGGACTATTCAAGCCAAATTATTTTAAACGGAACCTTTTTAAAAGTGAATGCAAAGCAATTTAATGGCTAATCCAAACGGCAAAGTTTGATTCAGCTTTTCATAACTGCTTAATACAGAGCGTAGGCCGGCCGTTGATGAAAAACTTTTCATTAGGTGTTTCCGGCCTCCCGCACAATAGTCGCCACAGTCTACCAACAACCGCCACAACCGCCACAATTTAGTTTATTATTCAAACGATTTCTTGCCACCGACTTAAGCACTTGACACATACCCACCTATTCGTACACAGAAAGAAAAATTCGAGTACATGAAATCATATCTTGAAATCGAATGTGCAAACTTTTATACGAAAATCACACGAGATTTCCGGAAAACCCCTGAAAATTTATTGGAATTTTTATACTCTATACCGAAGGTACTCTGGGTTTGTGCAAATGTATTCAACAGCGAGAAGGAAGCATCTCGGACCCTATGAAGTAAATACATTCTTGATCAGCATCAACAGCCGAGTCGATATAGACATGTCCGTATGAACGCTGATATCTCAGAGATGGTAAGAGATAGAGGTTTGAGGTGTATGGAACATATATTTCTTATACTTGCAGGCAGATAAAGTTTAGTTTTAATTTTTGCCACTCCCCCTGCCGCCCCCGCAATTTGAAAAAAAAACCTTATATCTTCCACAATTTTGGAGTTATATTCTACTCATCATTACTTATCGAACCCCCATACTTCGTTTTTCGATCAGATGAACGATAGTAGAGTTGCCACCCCCTTTATTTTTAAAACACCTCAAATATCCCGCATTTTTGGAGTTAGGTTGTTCGAATCATCTAGTCATATATTCTACTCATCATTTTTTATCAAGCCCCAATACATAGTTTTCCGATCAGATGAACGATAGTGGAGTTGCCACCCCCGCAATTTGAAAAACACCTCAAATATCCCGCAATTTTGAAGTTAGGTTGTTCGAACCATTAAGACAAATATTCTACTCATCATTACTTATCGAACCCCCATACATTGTCTTCCGATCAGTTGTACGATAGTAGAGTTGCCACCCCTTCAATTTGAAAAACACTTCAAATATCCCGCAATTTTGGAGTTAGGTTGTTCAAACCTTCTAAACATATATTCTACTCATCATTACTTATCGAGCCCCCATACATTGTTTTCCGATCAGATGAGCGATAGTAGAGTTGCCTCCCCCGCAATTTAAACAAGTAAGAAAGTCGGTCAAGCCCGACTGTAATATACTCTGTACCTGTTTGTACGAAACTAATAACTTTAAAGTGTGAGGTTTTTTCAAAATCTGGGGGTGGCAACTCTTTCGACTATCGTTCATCTGGTTGAAAAACGATGTATGGGGGCTTGATAAGTAATGATGAGTAGAATTACCCTAGTACATAACTCGTAAAATTATAAAATTTGTATATAATTTCCTTTTAACAGAAACGTATCTATATTAGTCCCGCGGGAATCACGCGTGATTTCTGACCGCAGGCCATCTCAATTACATCGCTCCTCTCATAGCAAGGTCCAATTGGGAAATTACCAGTTAGCTATTGCCTTCTCGCTCTCTCTTTCTCGTAAGTTCTACCAATCTCTAAGGTGTTGTTGTTGTTGTTGGTTTTTATTTTCTTTGACGTATAGCTCTAATATCGTTCATCTGATCGAAAAACGATTTATAAGGGGTCGATTCAAAATAAGTAGTAGAATATATGTCTAGAATGTTCGAACTATCTATCTTGAAAATTGTGGGAGTTATTTCGTTTTTTTTAATTTGCGGGGGAGGCAGGGGGTGTGGCAAAAATTAAAACTAAACTTGATCTGCCTGCAAGTATAAGAAATATATGTTCCATACACCTCAAACCTCTATCTCTTACCATCTCTGAGATCTCTTCGTTTATACGGACAGACGGACAGACAGACGGACAGACGAACAGACGGACATGGCTATATCGACTCGGCTGTTGATGCTGATCAAGAATATATATACTTTATGGGGTCGGAGATGCCTCCTTCTGGCTGTTACATACATTTGCACAAACCCAATATACTCTGTGTACCTTCGGTACAGAGTATAAAAACACCTCAAATATCTCGCAATTTTGGAGTTAGGTTGTTCGAACCTGGTAGACATATATTCTACTCATCATTACTTATTGAGCCCCCATACATCGTTTTCCGATCAGATGAACGATGGTAGAGTTGCCACCACCACAATTTGAAAAAATCTGATATCTTCCACAATTTTAAAGACAGATTGTTTGAACCTTTTAGGCATATATTTTAATCATCATTACTTATCGATCCACCATACACCGTTTCCAGATCAGATGAACGATATTCGAGTTATAAGCAAATCAAATAATTACGCTGGACATCACTGCCCGTAATCGTGATGGGCAGCACTTGCACTTTTTAAAGTTATTTGTTATATAACAACAGGTACAGCGTATATTACATATGGGCTTGATCGACTTTCTTACTTGTTTTAAGTGAGTTACTTGAGTGATCGAGCAGTTGAAATGCGTAACTCGAGCATGATTTTTTTGAAGCCCATGATCCCATGAACTGTTTTATTTCAAACGACCCAAGTAGATCATTATATAAAAGGCTATGGCTGAGTTATCATTGTATAGAATCATCTGAGCGATTTTTCCTTCACGTAACACACGAATCACGAAATAAAAATCTCTTTACGCACGATTCATGCACGGTCTTTTAACTTTGAAAAAAAAATTTGTTTTCCATATTTTTTTCCATTTTTATTATAGCTTGGATATTTCCCTTTCATCCCCTTCAAACCATTTCCAAAAATTCAAAATAGTTTAGCAGTTATTGGCATTTTAGTGGAGCAATGTTCTTGCTAAAGGCCTGATCTCAGATGACATAAATTGTATTTTCGGCACTATGTTTCATATAAATAAGACAGCTGTTCAAAAGCATTCTGATTTCAAAGCTCTACAAAAGTGTTTCTAGTCATATGAAGCATTGTGACGAAACTAATTTTTATGTCATCTGAAAATAGGCCTTAAAGTGAGTATATTTTACGTTGCTCAAAACTTTAAGCGCTGTTTTCTCGAAAACACGTTTTTCAACCTGGTTGTAGTTCTGCCTGAGTTTTAGTTTAATTGGGATGGTATTTATACCATTTAGTATAAAAAATACACATTATTGAAAAAAACAGTTTATTTCCATTTTATATTAGCTATTTCCGGTTAATCCGTTTGCTTGGGAATAATGGACTTTAATAAAGTATTGCCTACTATTTGGGGATGTGTGTTCTAAGGAACTACATACCCTAATAAGTATTGCATTCTTTCCGGGGCTAGCATAATGCACTGTGAAACATCATTTACATAGCCTACTTTTTTGGGGCAGTCGAGTTTAGTACTATTACGAAGCAGTGGTTGACGTTTGTTTTTTTTTTTTTTTTTTTTGAGCTTTTTTTGGTATTTATTGAATCTTCTCTAAATGAGACTAACAATAATTTTGCAAATCATAATCTAAAAACTATTTATAAGAAAACTATCTCCAATTGGATGTAGTTTTGTGTTCAGCGCCCTTTAGTACAATCGCTGGGTTGGGAGGTCTTTTCTTCGGAGACTTTTTAAAATTACTGTACTTCGATTTTTCAAAATTATTCGAAATCAAATAAAAAGAAAAAAGAAAATTCAAAATTTTCTTCTCTGTGTTTAATAAATTGAAAATTGCCTTCAACCTGTCGTAACCACATTATTCCCCCTGTGTATATTTTTGTGGCTACATTTGTATGTACATGTCGTTTTGTCTGCTCGAATTAACGAGAGTTTTTTTTTTTTTTTTTTTTTTTTTGGATGCTCGAAATAATTGAATTTGATTGTTTGGCTTCCAGTTGCTATTCCCAAAAATAACGAAAGAAAAAAAAAATAAATAAAAACCAAGCCAAAATCGATGATGAGCAGCATAAAAATAAAGTTAAAATGCCTAAGGTCCCCCCGCCCCTCTCCGTTACCACCAACACGAGCAACAACATCTCTAACCGCTGTCACCTACTTGAGTCATCGATTTTCGATTTTCCAGCTGCTGCGGCTGCATTTGCCTTGGGTATGTGTTTTTTTTTTTTTTTTTTTTTTTATTCGCGACAAAAGCAAATAGCAAATGGTGGATGAAAATGGCACATTTTTGTACTTAATACGTGAACGTGTACGTGTATGCCCAATGAATGGCCTCACAATTTTGTGAGTTGTGTGGGAATTTTTGCATATTTTTTGGGGGCATATTTTTGGATAGCCACAATCAGTCAATCAGTCAGTCAGTCAGTCAATCAGTTTTGTGTAGTCTGATTAGTGCGACATGTGCAAATGGCGGCTTGGCAGCAGAAATTAATAATCGAACATAAGAGACCAAAGGACTGGGGGGAGTGGGGGGGGTGGGAATTAGGAATGGGATTAGACTGGCCAAGCACATGTGCCATTGTGTTTGGATTTGGCTAAATGTATGTACATTTCCATTGCCATACTCAAAATTTAATTAAACCATCTGGACATCTGGGTTCGATTCAAAACCAAACTAAACTAGTTTCGCTTGTACTTAATATTTTGCCAGCTTTAGTTACCGAGTGTATGTATGTATGTCTGCAGTTTGAATCACATTTGGCGCTGCTTAATCTTTCACAGACTTTGACTTCACTCTGGGTAAATGATGTGTGTCTGTGGCAAATGGTTAGAATTTGCTGCTAAAGCGCTTAACGGAAAACTTGGCGACATGTCCACATTGTCATGATTTAACAGGCAAACAAAAAAAAAAAAAAAAAGAAAACATAGTGGAAACTAGCAAGAGAGAGAGAGTGAGTAGGAAATGCTTTCATTAAGCTCATCAAAATAGCCAGCAGCAGCAGCAGCAGCTGAAGCAGCACTACAACCAAGTATTACCACATTCCCTCCCCCACTCGACTTTATTCCTTTATGCGGATTTGTGTCTCTGCTGGACACTTCAAAGCAATTTTTTTTTTTTATGTATGTTTAAGCAAATGTTTTCCACATTTTGCCGCTTAATTTAAAATCATATTTAATAATTGTTATGCCGCAAAATAAATAAACAAACAAGCGAACAAAGCCCATCAATCAATCGATTTAATGGCCATTAGAAAAATTTATTAAATTTATGCCTAACAAATTTTTTGCACTGATCAGCCGGGAAATTTTTTTTATAGAATTAGCTTCTATTGTTTATGAGATATTCATTTAATCGAGGGTCACATACATACATATGTGACGTATTCAACTGAAATGTGTTTATTGTTGTACAACATAATTATATCCTTTCGAATTGTTAAATTTAATTTTCAGTTTTCCATTTAGTTTTGTACTAAAATTTCTCATACACCTCGTTATTAGCAACATAAATAATTTTAACAATTAAATACGTAACTACATTGTTCCGTTTGTCAATTTATGAAAACTATACAAAATATAAAACTATATAATAAAGCCATTTTAGGACCAATTGGCCTTTTCCCAAAATAAGTTTGGACTTTTATCGATAAAAGCTCCATACAACTCTTTCATGTGTGACCATCGATTAACGATTAATCAAAAACTTACCTCGGCAGAAAAATGGAATTAACTCGTGAAAACTTTCGTGCAATAATTTTTCACAAATTTCGACGTGGATTATCACGACAAGAGTGCAACGATGAACTTAAATCTTTGTATGGCCATTAAGCACCATCCTAGAGCACTGTGAAAAATTGGTTTAATGCATTCAATCGCGGGCGACGCTCGCTCGAAGACGAAGGTCGTCCAAAAACAGTCATTGTGCCAGAAAACATTGATGCCGTGCGTGAACTGATAATGCAAGTTCGTCATGTGACATACCGTGAGATAGAGGCATCCTTGGGCATTCGATATTGCATGAACACCTGGGCGTAAAATAGGTTTGTTCTCGTTGGATTCCGCACAATTTGACAATCGCTCAAAAACAGACTCGTGTGGATTGGTGCAAAGAAATTTTGAAAAAATATAATCGCTGTGTTTCAAAAGACGTTTATAAGATCGTCACAGGTGACGAATCATGGATCTATGCTTATGAGCCCGAAACAAAACAGCAATCGACCGTGTGGGTCTTCGAAGACGAGCCAAATTCAACGAAAGTCGTACGTGGAAGAAGTACTTCGAAGCAAATGGTCGCCGGTTTCTTCGGTAAAACTGGTCATGTGGCGACTGTTCCGCTTGAGCAACGTAGGACGGTCAATTCTGAGTGGTACTCCACAATTTGTTTGCCTGAAGTCGTCGGAGAAATTCGAAAAACGAACAAGAGAAGACAGATCATTGTGCACCTTGACAATGCGAGCTCTCACAAATCAGCTCACACCAGCGCCTTTTTGACCGCCCAAAACGTCGAATTGATGGCTCAGCCGCCGTACAGCCCTGACTTGACACCCAATGACTTCTTTTTATTCCCGCACATCAAGGATAAAATGCGTGGTCAACGATTTTCGTCGCCAGAAGATGCGGGTTGAAGAGTTCAAAAACCATGTTTTGGAGGTGTCTCAATCGGAGTGGAAAAAGTGCTTCGACAATTGTTTTGAGCGCATGCAAAAGTGTATAAATCTTGCTGGAGAATACTATAAAAAACAATAAAACCATTTTTGATCATAAATATTCGCGTTTTCATTATTAGGCCAGAAATAAATATAGCCACCTACGTTCAATTAAAATTGATCTAGTGCTGAGCTGAACTAGAACACACAATTAAGGTTAAACTTCGCCCACACTTCCCCTTAAAGACGATGAGGGAACTATACCAGAAGTATGTTAAGAAAAGTATGTTAGTTTTCGTCCATTTTCTGTACTTTTTCTTTCCTTACTTTCTTACTTTCCTCCTTTCCTCCTTTATTCTAATTTAATAAGATCCTCCGAGGGTCTGCAATAAACATATGCATATGTTATTCCCACAGAAGTAATCATAGGAAAAACCACTTCAAATCAACACAAATTGCACTCGTAATCACAGTTGGTGATTGACATGTAAACAGCGGGTTTCAGGGGGAAGGGCTTTGATTTGGTTGCCACCTGCAAGTGAATGGTCACAAATTGCTTTACCTAGTGTCCAAGTCATAATTGACCACAGCCAGCTACTGGCTTATTGTGCAAATGCATATTTCAAATGTCAGTTGGAACAAAATGAAGGCACACACCAACACACACACACACATACTTTAAGGGTGGCTTTGGTCACTCTCTAATTGCAAGCACAGCATGTAATTTTGTTGCCACGGGCAACTTTGATGTGAAAAAAAAAACTTTTCCTACTCGATAATGCAGAGCAAAACTTTAACTTAATTCAATTAGAACAAACAACAAATGAGCAGGCGCTGGAGGAAGGAGCCGAAGGCGGAGCATGCATTTTGCATGCTGGAGCCATGGATGCTGCTTGTTTGTGGCTGAAACTTGGCAATTATTTATGGCAGGCATTGGAATATATTCACAACTTCCTGTGCGGTTAGCAACCGCAATGAGACACAGTGGACAGAAGATAAGGGAATATTAAATGAAATTAGAATAATCATAATTTGATGAGGTGAAGTCGGAGAAAGGCGTCAGGAGACTGATAATTAATGCAAGACTTCAGGCTGAGCAAAAAAGGAAAGCTTTTAAGCAAAAATGTTTGAAGATATGAGAAGAAGTAAGAAAGTGGCATTTGGGAAAGCACCTACGAGCCTCAGACGTGCTAGGAATCTTTCAAAAAAGGTATAATATCTTTTCAGCTAATATAAGTATTGATATGTAATAATAAAATATGTTAGATATTTGTCCATTATATGACATTACCTTTACAATATGTGCCTTGTCTTATAAATCACAATCAAAGTCATGTTAACAGCTTATTTGTTATTGTTTTATGTATAACGCTTATCTGCTTATCTGTTTACCTGTTTATTACCTTTTTTTTTTGTTTTAATATTAACACCTAAAACCCAAGGGCAATCACTTTATTGTTGATTAACTGACCCAGGGTAAAAAGTGTGGGAATTTCTTGGCTTAATTAGTTATTATTATTATATTTGCAATTTTGCACTAAACTTTGCACTAAAAACACTTTTACTGACCCCCCCGACAAAGCCAAAAGTTCAAAAACTGTTTTGCGGTGCGAATAATTTTTGTTGTATTTCGTTTGGCATTCAATTAGCACAGAAGTCTGATGGCATATCCCTGGCTTAGCTTAGCTGTAGCTGTAGTATGTGAAAAACCTAATCAAAAATCCATTGAAAATTCATACACAACAGGTAGCAGGTAGCAGGCAGGCAGGCAGGAGTCGCAGCATTCAGCTTCAGGCAGGCGGAAGGCGAATCAAAATCTGGCAGTAACAAAAAGGGAATTTTAAATGTTTAAGAGGAAAAAGGCCCCCTAGAAATTTAAATTTAAGGCAAACACTTTTTGGGGTAACCAAAAACAAAAAAGGTTCATAAATTTCAATTAGATTTTGCACAAGTTGTTGTTGTTGTTGTTGCCGTTGTGTTTTTGTATATGACGAAGTAATTTGTAATTAATTTATTTTGCTGTCCAACCAACCACTCGAACGAGCTGTCAAAGCCACTTAAATTTGATTATTTGATTTGCCAGTAAATTGCATTTGAATGAAAACCGATTTGAAAATGAAAATTGCCCTTAAAAATTTTATGATACGGCATTAATGTATGTCAGGTTTATAAAAAAAAAGCAAAAAAACATTGGCTTCTCCAATGTTTTAAATACCTTTGCAGTTTTTGAAAGGCGCTACCATTGAAAACAAAAAAAAAAGTTTTTCTCATTAAAACCAGTTTTTAGACCGATCGATCCTATGGTAGATATATGCTATAGTCATTCGATTTTGATCAAATTTTCCAGAATAGTGTGGACATGTAAAAAACTAATATATACCACGATTGGTGACGCTACGATGGAACACAAAAAAGTTTTGCCCACTAGAACAAAATTTGGGACCGACCGTTTATATGGCAGCTATATGCAATAGTCATCCGATTTTGATAAATTTTTCCAAAATTATGTGAGAGTATATAAAACTATTATATACCACGATTGGTGGCGCTGCGATGGAAAGCAAAAAAGTTTTTCCCACTAGAACTAGTTTTTAGACCGATCGTTCCTATGTCAGCTATATGATATAGTCATCCGATCCGGCCGATTCCGCCAAATATGTAGCCTATATGTATTTTAATACTTTTTGCAAAGTTTGGTTAAGATAGCTTTAAAACTGAGCGTGGAGGTAGCATACGTAGGTTGCTATATATATATTTCTGGCCTAATAATGAAAACGCGAATATTTATGATCAAAAATGGTTTTTGTGTTTTTTAAAGTATTCTCCAGAAAGATTTATACACTCTTGCATGCGCTCAAACCAATTGTGGAAGCACTTTTTTCACTCCGATTGAGACACCTCCAAAACATGGTTTTTGAACTCTTCAACAGCATCTTCTGGCGACGAATATCGTTGACCACGCATTTTTCCCTTGATGTGCGGGAATAAAAAGAAGTCATTGGGTGCCAAGTTAGGGCTGTACGGCGGCTGAGCCATCAATTCGACGTTTTGGGCGCTGGTGAGAGCGCATTGTCATGGTGCACAATGATCTGTCTTCTCTTGTTCGTTTTTCGAATTTCTTCGAAGACTTTAAGCAAACAAATTGTGGTGTACCACTCAGAATTCAACGTCCTACGTTGCTCAAGCGGAACAGTCGCCACATGACCAGTTTTACGGAAGAAACAGGCGACCATTTGCTTCGAAGTGCTTCTTTCACGAACGACTTTCATTGGATTTGGCTCGTCTTCGAAGACCCACACGGTCGATTACTGTTTTGTTTCGGGCTCATAAGCATAGATCCATGATTCGTCACCTGTGACGATCTTATAAACGTCTTTTGAAAAACCGCGATTATATTTTTTCAAAATTTCTTTGCACCAATCCACACGAGCCTTTTTTTGAGCGATCCAACGAGAACAAACCTTTTTTACGCCCAGGTGTTCATGCAATATCGAATGTATGCTGGTGGAAGAAATGCCCAAGGATGCCTCTATCTCACGGTATGTCACATGACGATCTTGCATTATCAGTTCACGCACGGCATCAATGTTTTCTGGCACAACGACTGTTTTTGGACGACCTCCACGACTTTCGTCTTCGAGCGAGCGTCGCCCGCAATTGAATTCATTAAACCAATGTTTCACAGTGCTATAGGATGGTGCTTCATCGCCATACAAAGATTTAAGTTCATCGTTGCACTCTTGTCGTGATAATCCGCGTCGAAAGTTGTGAAAAATGATTGCACGAAAATGTTCACGAGTTAATTCCATTTTTCTGCCGTGGTAAGTTTTTGATTAATCGTTAATCGATATCAAACGTGGTCACACATGAATGAGTTGTATGGAGCTAAGGGAAAAGGCTAATTGGTCCTAAAATGGCTAGAAGTGACCTAGGCCAGAAACTTAAATAGAAACCCACTTATATTACAGTCGGGCTTGAGCGACTTTCTTACTTGTTTAATTTTGGGACACACAAGCTCATGCAACTTGTGGAAAGTTTTCACCTGTTCATACGGATAAAATGCCTTAAAGTTTCTTTATCATCATACTGGATCTCACGTAAGAGAAGCTGCGCCATGTCCTTGCCATTACCACGACGCAAAAGCCAGTTTTGACTCCAAACGGAACGTCTTTTACGCTCCCGTCGTCTCTTTGGTGGTGGAGAACCCATTTCGTAGACCGAAATTACGAGATGTCAGCCATAAACCGAAACCATTAATTTTAATGCATTTATTTGATTTTTCTCCAGTTTAATCAAAATTCTTTTTTTGTTTAATTGACTTGTCAAATATTGATGAACCAGTACTGAATTCGTTGAACTAGCGCTGAACAGCTAGTTCACAGTTTTCAGATATTACAAGTTTCTGTTCTCTTTAGAGTAGTAAGACAAGCAACTTTTTAGAGATTTAGGTTAGGTGTAAAGGCAGCTTTAGCACTAAACGAACTGCGATACTATTGAACTAAGAACTTTTGACGATCAGTTTATCGATGAACGAAATCCTAGAATTGATTTAAAATACCCAACTCTAGTGAGTACCTTAGAAAAGGCGCCTGTCTCAAAAAGTCATTTCTTAATTACATGCGTCCTTATTCTGGATATATGTCAGAGTTAAGAAGTTAAGAAAAGAACACAAACACATTTCAAAGATCCACGGTGTGTGTCCCCGCTAGGGTCGTTGTCTTGGCTACGCATTTAAAGGATCTCTTAAATAAAAAAACAAACTTTTGCAGTTTATCAATGTCACATTAAAAATGCATTGTGATATGTTCTCAACCCTCACGGACGCACTAATTGCAGTGAAACTGCAAGAAAAATGAATGGACGAGTGTCAATTTGATTTAATAATGAGTGGCATTTCCCCAGGAAAAAAAAAGTTTCGCCTTTACTCATTAGCACCACACACGCAAGGTGTTTACATTTTCTTGCTGTTTGTTTTTGTGAAATTTGTATGCCTTTTATTGGTCTTTTATTTTTTTCCTTGCCTTCATTTATCATGTTGGAGGCGTCGTCGTCGTTGTCGGCGATGTGGGCCACCACCACCCCCCTTTGGCATCGTAAGTCTTTCATCATTTTTATTTGAAATTTCTGCTTCCCGCAGCGTATTCAAAAATTTATCAATTCCTTGAACGTGGCGAATCGCTTGATTAATTGCCACACACACACGGGAGGGGGAGGGAGGGTGGTGGGTGGTGGGTGGGTGTGAGAGCATCTGTGTTGTGTTTACCCATAATGGGCGCTGTCATTAACTTGTTTTATGTCGCCTAATCAAGTTTTGGCGTTGCTAAACACACGCACAGTGTAATGTGCACGAAAGTTTTGTCCAGTTAACTTTTAATGGACATCAAACTGGCGGATTGAGGGTGGACATTAGAGTGTTCTAGTTTTTGACTTGTTGCATTTTAATTACAGTTTTGTGTTGAAAAGGATCAACGCAAACATTTTTTTGGTATGCAGGAAGTGTATTTATGTAATCATCTTTGACTTTGTTCAACCTTCTTCAGATCGTATCTGATTTGAGTATAGGCAAGGTGTGTATCAAATTGCTTTTCTGCAATACCAAAACCCAAGAATCCATCAAAGCAGAAATCGAATCTCTGCCCACCAACTCGTTTAGCCCTTTGGCCCTCCATTTCCCTTTCTCTCTCTGAAACATGCACTTTATTTGTTGTTATTGCGCTGGTATTAAGTTGTCAACATGCTAGCGCAGTTGAAGACAATGACAGTAACGCCTTTTGCCTCGCGCCCCGCTATCTTGTGAGACAAAAGCAAATATTTTGCATAAACTACAAGTGTCAGGCAACAGCAGCAGCAACAAGGACATCAGGAATCAGGGATAAGGCATCACCAGTCAACCCATCAATGCTGTCAACTTTATGCCAAACGCTGACAAGTCACACAGCCGGAGATGGAGGCGAAGTAGCTAGGAACATCACTTGACATTTGGTAGCAGCAACAGAAATGCGAAAATATGCGCTAAGGATAATAAGCACACACACACATAAATACTCGCATAAAAAAAACGTAGAATAGGATTGTATCACGGACTAGCCCTCCCTCGCTTCAGGGCCAAGCATTAAGCGCATCAACGTTAATGGCCCAACTAGGCAAAAAAAAAGAAGAAGATAGAAACGAACCAAGAAGAAGTCTTGCAACGACAACGACGACGACAACAGTACCAGATGACAATCAGAGCTTAGCAAGTTGACACTTAAAGTGGCCTCATCGAAATAATGTGTGTAAAAGGAGAAACATTAACAATATATTGAAAAGAATGAGATTTTATTATGCAAAGGGAAACCCAGAATTGTTCAGATTTTCCGATGGACGAAAGTGGAGTTAAACATTCAAAATAGACAGAAATACTATATTTTACATAAAGCTGATCAAGAATATATTAAAGACCCTATTCGATATAATATTTACCCTTTTTATACCCCTTACTCGTAGAGTAAAAAGGGTATTCTAAGTAAGTGCAGAAAGAAGCATCTCCGACCCCATAAAGTTTATATATTCTTGATCAGCATCAGTAGGCGAGTCAATAAAGACATGTCCGTCTGTATAAACAACTAGATCTCAGGGTCTATAAGAGCTAGAGCTACAATTTTTTCAGTGTAGACTTGTATCTTCTGCACGCAGATCAAGTTTACTTTAAATTTTTGCCACGCCCCCTCCCGCCCCCGCAATTTTAAAAATACCTCATATCTCCCACAATTTTGAAGATAGATTATTCGAACCCTCTAGACATATATTTAAATCATCATTACCTATTGACCCGCCATACATAATTTTCCGATCAGATGAACGATAGAAAAGTTACCGCCCCCGCAATTTTTTCAAATTCATACCCCATATCTTCCACAATTTTGAAAACAGATTGTTCGAACCTTCTAGACATATATTTAAATCATCATTACCTATCGATCCGCCATACATCATTTTCCGATCAGATGAGCTGTAGTAGAGTTGCCACCCACGCAATTTGAAAAATACCTCATATCTCCCACAATTTTGAAAATAGATTGTTCAAACCTTCTAGACATATATTTTAATCATCATTACCTATCGATCCGCCATACTTCATTTTCCGATAAGATGAACGATAGAAAAGTTACCGCCCCCGCAATTTTTTCAAATTCATACCTCATATCTCCTACAATTTTGAAGATAGATTATTCGAACCCACTAGACATATAATTTTATCTTCATTACCTATCGATCCGCCATTTTTCATTTTTCGATCAGATGAGCTATAGTAGAGTTACCCACCCCGCATTTTCAAATTCTACCTCATATCTCCACAATTTTGCAGATAGATTGTTCGAACCTCAGACTTTTAAATCATCTTACCTAGGCGTCTCTTTTCCGATCGATGAGCTGTGTGGTTGCCACCCACGCAATTTGAAAAATACCTCATATCTCCCATAAGATTGTAAAGCTTAATTTCCTGGGGAAGTTAGCGCAACAAACATACCATATTAATTTTGAAAACGATTGTTCAAACCTTCAAGACATATATTTTAATCATCATTACCTATCGATCCGCCATACTCTTTCTAACGATGAACGATAGAAAAGTTACCGCCCCCATTTTATCAAATTCATACCTCATATCTCCTACAATTTTGAAGATAGATTATTCGAACCCACTAGACATATAATTTTATCTTCATTACCTATCGATCCGCCATACTTCTTTTCGATCGATGAGCTATAGTGGTTCCACCCCCGCTTCACCTAAAGTGTCGAACCAACAACCACTCCGGAAAGCATGAGGTTGATTTCAATATGAACCCAAGGAGGTGGTATTGCTGGCTATAGTAGGTGAGGAAAAACACAGGTGAAACACAAAACGTCACATTCGATCGTGACGTGGGTAGAATTTGAAAATACCCCCCAATTGAAGTCCCCAAACATACCACATCGTCGACTCTCTACAGATGACGATGGTCCCGCGCATTTTTTCAAATATCCTATATCTCCCACAATTTTGAAGATAGATTATTCGAACCCTCTAGACATATATTTAATCTCATTACCTATCGATCCGCGTACTCTTTTGTAATCGATGAACGATAGAAAAGTTACCGCCCCCGCAATTTTTTTCAAATTCATACCTCATATCTCCTACAATTTTGAAGATAGATTATTCGAACCCACTAGACATATAATTTTATCTTCATTACCTATCGATCCGCCATACTTCATTTTTCGATCAGATGAGCTATAGTAGAGTTACCCACCCCGCAATTTTTTCAAATTCATACCTCATATCTCCCACAATTTTGCAGATAGATTGTTCGAACCTTCTAGACATATATTTAAATCATCATTACCTATCGATCCGCCGTACATCATTTTCCGATCAGATGAGCTGTAGTAGAGTTGCCACCCACGCAATTTGAAAAATACCTCATATCTCCCACAATTTTGAAAATAGATTGTTCAAACCTTCTAGACATATATTTTAATCATCATTACCTATCGATCCGCCATACTTCATTTTCCGATCAGATGAACGATAGAAAAGTTACCGCCCCCGCAATTTTTTCAAATTCATACCCCATATCTTCCACAATTTTGAAAACAGATTGTTCAAACCTTCAAGACATATATTTTAATCATCATTACCTATCGATCCGCCATACATCATTTCCTAATCAGATGAACGATAGAAAAGTTACCGCCCCCGCAATTTTATCAAATTCATACCTCATATCTCCTACAATTTTGAAGATAGATTATTCGAACCCACTAGACATATAATTTTATCTTCATTACCTATCGATCCGCCATACTTCATTTTTCGATCAGATGAGCTATAGTAGAGTTACCACCCCCGCAATTTTTTCAAATTCATACCTCATATCTCCCACAATTTTGCAGATAGATTGTTCGAACCTTCTAGACATATATTTAAATCATCATTACCTATCGATCCGCCATACATCATTTTCCGATCAGATGAGCTGTAGTAGAGTTGCCACCCACGCAATTTGAAAAATACCTCATATCTCCCACAATTTTGAAAATAGATTGTTCAAACCTTCTAGACATATATTTTAATCATCATTACCTATCGATCCGCCATACTTCATTTTCCGATCAGATGAACGATAGAAAAGTTACCGCCCCCGAAAATTTTTCAAATTCATACCTCATATCTCCGACAATTTTGAAAATAGATCGTTCAAACCTTCTAGACATATATTTAAATCATCATTACCTATCGATCCGCCATACATCGTTTTCCGATCAGATGAACGATAGTAGAGTTGCCACCCCCACCTCATATCTCCCACAATTTGGGCATGTTGTGATCTAATAAAATATTTTTAAATAAACCTTACCCTGAGTAGCGGGTATATCGAAGTCGAGCAGGGCCGACTTCAACTTACGCTCTGGTTTTTATTAAAAACCACATTTTTGTAACAATAAAAAAAGACCTCCACTTTTTTTTTTGCCAACCTTCATGCACTTTGCTCCTTCTGCCTTGTCTACTTCTTCTTTTTTTCTCATCCTTTGATCCCATTCAAGTGCCTGTGCCTGTTGCTAATCAAATTTTGTACACTTTGCCCCGGGGTCGAAGTGAGAGAGAGCGACCCGATCCGATACCAGACCAAACCCCGCTCTGCGCGTTGTAAATGAAATTGTCCGCGTTGGTGCATGCACCAGGACTCTCATCATCATGATGACCATGATGGCTGGCTGGCTGGCTGGCCTGCAGGTGTGTAGGTGGGTAACCCGGACACTGACACGGACACGGAGCCGGGCCACTTGCACCTGTCAACGCCTGACAACATTCTAAATTAAAAATGAACCGACGACAAGAAGTGAAGCGTATGGAAAAAAGTGTGGTCGACTGCAGTCAGCTGCCTCAAAGGCCAACACGTCTGCAAATCAAGTATTTTCGAAATGATTTTGTGTGTGTGCAAGTGCACCTCAAATGAAATGGTCTTGAACCAAACCCGATTCGTTCCTATTAGGTTGATTCTCACTTAGTTTAAGTACACCCAGGAACGAATCATACTTAATATTTTAAGTACAAAACGGTACGTTTGAGTATGCAAAAATTCTTGATTAAAGTATTTCGTGCTTGATATAAGAATTTTGTTATCGTTCTAGGTACATTTTGGGTAAATTTGAAACTTAAGACAGATTCGTACTTAGTTTAAGTACAATCAAGATCGAATTATACTTGAAATTTTTTGTAAAAAAAACGGTATAGATTCTATCTTGTTCGTTTTAGAACAATGGCAGCCGTTTTTTTTTCTGATTGTAGCTGTACGTGGGTTGCTATTTAAGATTCTGGTCTAGGTCACTTCTAGCCATTTTAGGACCAATTGGCCTTTTTCCAAAAGAAGTTTGGAGTTTTATCGATGAAAGCTCCATACAACTCTTACATGTGAGACCACGTTTGATATCGATTAACGATTAATCAAAAACTTACCTCGGCAGAAAAATGGAATTAACTCGTGAACATTTTCGTGCAATCATTTTTCACAACTTTCGACGTGGATTATTACGACAAAAGTGCAACGATGAACTTAAATCTTTGTATGGCGATGAAGCACCTTCCTTTAGCACTGCGAAAAATTGGTTTAATGAATTCAATCGTGGGCGACGCTCGCTCGTAGACGAAGGTCGTGAAGGTCGTCCAAAAACAGTCGTTGTGCCAGAAAACATTGATGCCGTGCGTGAACTGATAATGCAAGATCGTCATGTGACATACCGTGAGATAGAGGCATCCTTGGTCATTTCTTCCACCAGTATACATTCGATATTGCACCTGAGTACCTGGGCGTAAAAAGGTTTGTTCTTGTTGGATCCCGCACAATTTGACAATCGCTCAAAAAAAGGCTCGTGTGGATTGGTGCAAAGAAATTTTGACAAAATATAATCGCGGTATTTCAAAAGCAGTTTATAAGATGGGATTTGTTACAGAATTGTATGAACATTTTGTACTTATTCTCAGAGTATTTATTTTTTGCTTTTATAATATAAGGGAATTAATTTAAGCATTTTCAACACTTGAGTGAAGAAATTTGGGTACTTAGTTTAAGTGTACAAATGATTGTTTCTAAAGTAATTGGCATTTGCTTGAAAAGGTCGAAAAGATTGATCAATGGAATATATAACAAATTCCCACATAAAATAAAACTTTTGTACTTGCTTGAAATATTTTTATTCTAACCGTTTTTCTGAGTGTAGAGACTTGCATTGCTTAAAGCTCATTCTATGGATTATTTTTTTAGGGTTTTTATTTGGTAAACTAAGGTTACTTCTATTTTAAACTTGATTACTGCTGCTTTGACGCTTATCTATTTCTTTATAGTGTACACCGCTGGCCATTAGAATAGAACACAGACAAACGTTAATATTTATGGTTTCAATCTCAGCCAGTAAATGGCCCCACAAATCTGCGAGTTAACAAGCCAACAACCTGTTGTGCAGCCTCTGCTCATTTTTTTTTTTTTGTTACATTATTTTGTATTTTCATCTTCTCAGTTTTCTTTCAGTTTCCTGTTTGTTTTGTGGGCAACTTTGTTTCGAAATCGATAAAAAAAAAAAAAAAAACACAAGCAACAGGCAAACACAAAACGGTAGCAACAAACATACACATGAGAGCCAATTTCTACCCTCAAGCAAATTAAAAAAAAAATAAAAGAAGAAAAGAAAAACGAAAACCCAAAAACAAGAATACACCATAAACATTGTGTACAAAAGCCAAAACAGACATCTTCGGGGCAAAGGCAAAAGCTGAGGCAACGAGACAACGACCCAAGACTCTCACATCATCATAAATTGTTATGAATAAGGACCACAAAAATTTGATATATATATTCTTTATTTTGAATGTATATCAACAATTTGCCCAAAACAATGAAAATGAAAAAGCCCCCACACACACACACACACACACACACACAACACACACATAATTATGCCAAACATGAACACAAATTTTTGGCAAATTATGTAAAGTAAACAAGAACAACAACAAAAGAAAATGAAAGCCAAATGACACCACAATAAACATGCAATCGACTAAGACTTGACCAGGTTAGCAGGTTGGAAACAAAACTTTTTCCGGAAATCCAAGGTTGTAGGTTTTTGGGCTAAGATTTGTTTGAATCTTGATTCCGCTCAATAATTTCTTTAATATAATCCAGTTAGAAAGTCGGTCAAGCCCAACTGTTTTATACTCTTTAGGACTCCCTTTACGAAAAAAAGATGCAATATATAATATATATGAAAAACTCCTTAAATGTGTGATTTTGGCGTCCCAGAAGACTTCGTGCGGACTCCAAATATTTGCACAAAAAATGATCATAGTAAACTTAAGGGTAAAACGTAAAAAATCAGTAATGAAATAAGCTTGATTTGCTGATACATAGTTCACATTAAGAGCTTACCGAAGGTACAAAGAGTATATTGGGTTTGTGTAAATATATGTAACAGCCTATAAAGTATATATATTCTTAATCAGCATAAACAGCCGAGTCTATATAGACATTTCCGTCTGTGCGTCTGTCCGTATGAACGCTGATATCTCAGAGTTGGTAAGAGATAGAGGTTTGAGGTGTATGGAACATATATTTCTTATACTTGCGGGCAGATCAAGTTTAGTTTTGATTTTTGCCACGCCCCCTGTCTCCCCCGCAAATTGAAAAAAACGTAATATCTTCCACAATTTTGGAGTTAGGATGCTTGAACCTTCTAGACATATATTCTACTCATCATTACTTATCGAGCCCCCATACATCGTTTTCCGATCAGATGAACGATAGTAGAGTTGCCACCTCCGCAATTTGTAAAACACCTCAAATATCCCGCAATTTTGAAGTAAGGTTGTTCAAACCCTGTAGACATATATTCTACTCATCATTACCTATCGAGCGCCTGTACATCGTTTTCCGATTAAATAAACGATGGTGGAGTTGCCACCCCCGCAATTTGAAAAATACCTCAAATTTCCCGCAATTTTGGAGTTAGGTTGTTCGAACCCTCTAGACATATATTCTACTCATCATTACTTATGGAGCCCCCATACATTGTTTTTCGATCAGATGAACGATAGTAGAGTTGTCACCCCCGCAATTTGAAAAACACCTCAAATATCCTGCAATTTTGGAGTTAGGTTCTTCGAACCTTTTAGACATATATTCTACTCATCATTTCTTATCATGCCCCCATACATTGTTTTCCGATCAGATGAACGATAGTAGAGTTGCCACCCCCTTAATTGGAAAAAATCGAATATTTTCCACAATTTTAAAGTTAGATTGTTTGAACCTTTTATTCATTTATTTTAATCGTCATTACTTATCGATCCACCATACACCGTTTCCAGATCAGATGAACGATATTCGAGTTATAAGTAAATCAAATAATTACGCTGGGCATCGTGATGGGCAGCACTTGCACAGTTTGTGTGGCCCCACACTTTAAAGTTATTAGCTATATACAAACAGGTACAGAGTATATAACAGTTGGGCTTTCTTACTTGTCGTTTTTTTTTTTTAAAGTGTACACACAAATTTAGCTTCTTTTTACGATTGTCTTCTCGCTTCGTTTCCACATTTTTGGGGATTTTTTATTGTTTGAAACGTTAAATGGATTTTATTGCTTTGCTGGTTTGAAGCCAGAAAAAAATGCTAAAGGGTTCGATAGCTGCAGGAGTAAGTTGACAATAAACATTTCAATATAAGTGCTTACAGTTCATGATTATTCAAACAGCGTTTAATTGACCCAAGGCAACAATAAAACATATGCAAATATGACTGTGTCATTTCGTTTTATTTAATTTTTTTTTTTTTGCTCTGAGGCAGTTTAATATTTCAATATGTCACATTCGTACATATGATATTTGCGAAATATATTTTATTGACATTTAATTGACATGAATTAATGTTCATATTTCAGTTAAATTTCACATAAAGTACAAGAATTTGCAATTTAACCATAATCTGTGTCTAAGTTGTTGATTAATTTAATTTTCTTCATTGTCATAATATGAGATTATATTGAAACCTTTTACTTAAATTTCCTTTTCTCATCATTATAAACTTTTAATGAACATCATAAAAATTAATGCACACAAATCAGTTTTAATGTGTGTTCTATTCCGCACCCTCTCTCTCTCTCTCTCTTACACACATACACACAGCACAGTGGTTTAGAAGCAAAACAAAAATCAACTGGGAATAGTTAACTTCAAAGTTTAAATATTCTTTTATGAAACAAACTAACAAATTACACAGTAAATTGGAAGAATATCTGACACAACTATTTAGAAGAGGTTTTCCAAATTTTCTACCAAAATATCGTAATTTTGTCCCGTTCGACATTGAAAAACAACATTAGTTATCAGTGCGTCGAAAGTACATGCAGAAAGCTTATTCAATAATGCTTAAAAAGAGTTATTTTGTATACAATTCAAATAAAAAAAATCGCTTGCTGAAAAATAGAAGATTTGTGATCTTGTAACTTATTTAAAGTTGGTCCCGTGCGACATCGAAAGTGTGAAATTTTTAAAAAAATTTCTTACATAAATGATTTATTTTTGTAAAATTATATTTTTTAAATATTTTAATATAAATGAGCTAAAACGTCGACGAAAAAAAATAAAGAGAGTTGCAAACGGTGGAAAGAAAAATTGAAGAACGATCCAAAAATTTTTAAAAATTTTTTGACTTTTGATATTATGTAAAACTAAATAAATTGACAACTTCTCTTGAATCGTTTTTCAAGAGCATTCGTACTCAACTTATTCGTTCTTCTTTTACCTTAGTGTAGAATGCGTTCACACTGTTGATAATCTAGTATGACCTTGTTTTATCTTATTTTTAATGTGAATAGCTTGTGATTTGACATTGAAAGCCTCTCATGCGTCGAACAAGCCTTAGTGTAATTTGCCATAAATATACTGTGGTTTAGACCACTGTGCAGTGTGCCTTAACTTTCTTCAATAACAGTGTTTTCTAACTGACCCTTATTAGGATGAAAATTTGTTTCGAGAAACACTCACACACACACACACACACACATGCAGCCGCATATGAGCTATGTCCTTTCATTTTATTTCCAACCAACTCAAACAGTTTCCGTTTCCGTTGCCGGCTTCCCTTTCACCCACAATTTTCCATCTTTATCTGCTGTGTGTGTGTGTGTGTGTGTGTGTGTGCGTTAGTGTTTGTCAGCTCGCTGAGCACTTGAGTAGCTACAACAACCACCACTGACGGGTGTGGAGGAAGGGGGAGTAAATGTAGCAGAAAACACTTCATAATTTAATTAGAGCTGGCAGCCTCGTTCCCATTTGGAAGATGAGTTTGAGGCTGCAGGTGGAAAAAAAAAAGTAGAAACTTAATTAATAATTATAATAAAACAATCTTACGCACGTTTACTACTACAACAATAATAAGAAAAGCCCAATTAGACAGACACACACACACACAGGGTGGCGGCTCCCTTTGAAGACTTGCCCCCGCCCAAGGGTTAAATGAAAATTGTTTTGCCCACTCGCCTAGAAACATCAACACAAAAGTGGGGAATGTGGCAGCAGCCCACAACAAAGATGGCTAACAAATGAAAAAAAAAACAAATGAAATATGCATGTTAAACATATTTTTTTGTGCAGTCTACTTTTAGGGAGCGCTCCCAGCGAAACTGAAACCAAATCAGAGAAATGTGAAAGCAAACAAAAACACGCGGACCAAAAAAACAAAAACAAAATATTTAGACAAAGTTGGAGAAGAGAGAGTAAGAAAGTTAAAAGCAAACCTGTTGATGGAGGCAAAATGCTTCGTTAAATTGTTTTTGTTTTTTCTTAATACCCAAAAAAGACGCAACATTACATACCGCTCTTTCTTTTGAAAAATGAACCAACATATTCACTTACACCTCCTACTCATTTGTACCAATTAGCATGGAAATCTGAGTTCGACATTCTAGACATATATCTTACTCATCATTACTTATCGAGCACCCATACATCGTTTTTCGATCAGATGAACCATAGTAGAGTTGCCACCCTCGCAATTTGAAAAACACCTCAAATATCCCGCAATTTTTGAGTTAGGTTGTTCAAACCTTCTAGACATATATTCAACTCATCATTACTTATCGAGCCCCCATGCATAGTTTTACGATCCGATGAACGATATTAGAGTTGCCACCCCCGCAATTTGAAAAAATCGAATATCTTCCACAATTTTAAAGACAGATTGTTTGAACCTTTTAGGCATATATTTTAATCGTCATTACTTATCGATCCATCATACACAGTTTCCAGATCAGATGAACGATATTCGAGTTATAAGCAAATCAAATAATTACGTAATCGTGATGGGCAGCACTTGCACAGTTTGTGTGACCCCACACTTTAAAGTTATTAGTTATATACAAACAGGTACAGAGTATATTACAGTCGGGACTTTCTTCACTTGTTAAATATGAAACAAAAGAAAAACAGAGCCAAAATATTTTGGAGTAGTTTCTCTTCAAATAGGTATACAGAAATATGCTTAAATAAGTCTAAATTGGAATGTGAATGGGTGCTACTTCACCCTCTGATACTTTAGAGTAACAAACTTCTTACAATTTTTAAAAAGAAAACAAATATACAAAAATAAAAAAAGAAAGCCAGCCAAGACAATCAGTTGGTGGAGTCTGTCACAAGTTAAGCGACGCTTCAACTGGAAACAAAAACAAAAAATAAGTACAGATGGCCCAAAAGTTGAGGTTCTTTTGTAATGTTGCCCGCTGAAGCATATATTTGGCTCTCTGTCTCTCTCACTCTGTGTGTGTGTGTGTGTGTGTGACATACAGCAGCTGTGCGCTGGAACTTTTGCAGTCATAGCATTGCCTACTTTCAGGCTGCCTGTAATAATTTTATTTATTTTCCTTCTTTCGTTTCGTTTTGTTGTTGTTCTTACTTATGTAGTTTCAAGTGACAAATTATGCACAAAATACCAGAGCAAGGGTCCGGCCCAGCTTGCTTGTTATTCATTGAATTATTATGTAATTGCCCCTAGAGCCAAAACCCAAACAGAACAGAACCACAACAAAAAAAAACAAAAAAAAAACACGTTAAATCGCCTAAAAATGGCTGTGTGTGCCATCCACGTGTGTGTGTGTGTGTGTGTGTTTGGTAGGAGTACCTATAAATATTTTGATAGCAAAAATAAGCAGAGAAGAAAAAAAAGCGCAAGCCCAGCAACATTCACCTGTCCTGTCCTGTCCTGGGGTGCGTCCCCATATTCAACCTTTGTGTGTGTGCGTGTGTGTGTGTGTTTTTGTACAGTGATAAGCACGACAAAGCGCCAGAAATGCTCAAGCATAGTTTTTTTTTGGCGACGGGAGGAGAGGAAATATAGAAAGACTAGCTGGGCTAAGTGATTATTATTTTCGATAGAAATAAAAAACTATTTTGAGAAAATATGCTAATCTTTAACCAAAACGAACTGAGATATATTTAAGACTTGACTTTGAGAAATTGACCCTTAATAGGTAAAAACGAGAAATACATATTGAAACAGAACATTGAAATACATTTTTTTAAGAATTTCAATTTGACTAACTAAATAACCATCAACGTACAACTTAAGAATTAACACAACAGAGTTTATTGATAGGGTGGTAGTTATTCTTGAAGACTGCCTAACACGAATCTGCTTCAAAATGTTTGGACTTTTTGTAATTTGATCCTGTAGTTGGTAAAAGTGACTTTTTTGACCATTTTAAGTAATGTTTTGTATGCAACCAATACGTCTGTTTTGAATCTCTTTGATATTAGTGTAACGTACTTTTATTATACTCTGTACCAAAGGTACAAAGAGTATACTGGGCTTGTGCAAATGTATGTAACAGGCAGAAGGAAGCATCTCCGACCCTATAATATATATATATTCTTGATCAGCATCAACAGCCGAGTCGATATAGACATGTCCGTATGAACGCTGATATCTCAGAGATGGTAAGAGATTTAGGTTTGAGGTGTATGGAACATATATTTTCTATACTTGCAGGCAGATCAAGTTTAGTTTTGATTTTTGCCACGCCCCCTGCCTTCCACGCAAATTGAAAAAAACCACATATCTTCCACAATTTTGGAGTTAGGTTGTTCGAACCTTGCAGACATATTTTCTACTCATCATTACTTATTAAGCCCTCATACATCGTTTTCCGATCAGACGAACGATAGTAGAGTTGCCGCAATTTGAAAAACACCTCAAATATCTCGCAATTTTGCAATTCGGTTGTTCGAACCTTGTAGACATATATTTTTCTCTTCATTACTTATCGAACCCCCATACATCGTTTTCTGATCAGATGAGCGATAGTAGAGTTGCCACCCCCGCAAATTGAAAAAACCTCATATCTTCCAGAATTTTGGAGTTAGGTTATTCGAATCTTCAAGACATACATTCTACGCGTCATTACTTATCAAGCCCCCATACATCGTTTTCAAATCAGACGAACGATAGTAGAGTTGCCGCAATTTAAAAAACACCTCAAATATCTCGCAATTTTGCAGTTAGGTTGTTCGAACCTTGTAGACATAAATTTTTCTCATCATTACTTTTCGAGCCCCCATACATCGTTTTCTGATCAGATGAGCGATAGTAGAGTTGCCACCCCCGCAAATTGAAAAAACCTCATATCTTCCACAATTTTAGAGTTAGGTTGTTCGAATCTTCTAGACATACATTCTACGCGTCATTACTTATCGATCCACCATACACCGTTTCCAGATCAGATGAACGATATTCGAGTTATAAGCAAATCAAATAATTATGCTGGGCAGCACTGCCCGTAATCGTGATGGGCAGCACTTGCACAGTTTGTGTGACCCCACACTTTAAAGTTATTAGTTATATACAAACAGGTACAGAGTATGTTACAGTCGGGCCTGACCGATTTTCTTACTTGTTATAATTATGTATAAATATAGCATACTTTTAAGGGATTTTATCTTGAACTCTATTTTATGTATAAACAGGGTAACAGGCAAACCTATTTATTTTTTGAATGCATCCAAAACCCTGCTCATATCGACTGTGATGGTACTTCACGAGTTTTGATATTAGAATTTGTGATTTGAAGTCGGCAAATTTTTGTTCATAATTGCGAGATATATTGGAAATCTACTCTGTTCATCATACAGAAGCGAGCTGCTGTTTTGCCTCAACTTGAAATTCTTATATATAAAAGGGGGCAGCCACAGCCTCAACAAGATGTCCGCTGAGAGATATGGTTATCTTCAAAAAAAAGACCGCATTTCCTAACAATTTCCATTTTGCTCTCAAGCAAGCCAGCCTCCGCATATGTTTATTTGCAATTTTCCAACCCCACAACGCTAAAAGCCCGCGAGGCAAATAAGAATAAATTAATATTCTTATTAAAAATCTCGCAATCACCGCAGGCAACAATTTTTGGACATGATTGTAATAGAATTAGGAGAAATTTTACAAAATGCTTTTTGATTGCTTAAAAAGGGTTTCAACTGTACTTGTACTTGGATACTCTAACCATTTTGCTACAAAATCTTTGTTCCCTTCCTCTTTTTTTTTTTTGTTGCATCTCCGAACAGGCCAGGGCAAATGTTTGAAATGCGTCGCTTGAACTGTTTGCATTGTGTGTGTCATAGATACGAGACAGGCTCTGTATGTGTGTGTGTGTGTGTGTGGATGGTAAAGATCAACAAATGTGGCAAGCTTTTAAAGCCTTTTTTTTTTGTTCACTCTTTCCATCATCGATTTTGCATTTTTGTGAGACGCGCAACTGTCTTCTTTTTATTATTATATTCTTTGGGGTCAGCTTTTGTGCTTTGGCTTCAATAATTTTGCCCGGGGCTGTCAATTGTGCCAACCCCGCGCCCACCACCCACCCACCCCTTAATAACGAAACAACGGAAATTGCCAAAAAAAAAAAAGAAACAACAAAAAATAGGGGAAGAAAAAAAGTATGCGTTGGTGGCGTGTCCTAGCATGTGAACGACCGAACTCACTCACTCACTCACTCAGCAACATCCAGGAATGCAAAGAATGAGTGACTGACTGACTGACTGAAGGATTGAATGATTAATGCTTACGCAACGTATTGAATATTTTGTTCGTTTTGTTTTACCTGAAGGTGAACACGTGGCTGAAGAAAAAACCATAGCATACTTTTTTGGAATGAAAGCTACAAAATTTGAATTTTAATTTTGAGCTAATCAAGCTACTTCACTCACTCTCACACACACACAACAAATAATTTCAAGCAAAATGCATGCAAGTTAGCAATTTTCGTTTCTGCAATTGAACTTTGACCTATTGCATGTGCCAGTTGTCACAAATTCAAACCCAAAAAGAAACCGATAACAAAACATAAACCATACACTCAGAAAAAAACAAGCAAAAATTTGCAATATGCACTTAAATACTTGATACAAGTACAAAATTCGTATTCATATGCTCAAAGTTAATCACATTGAATTCAGTGACTTTTTTTCATTCCGAAATTTTGTGGTTTAAATTTACCCCACATTTTAATTAATTTCTTTTTTCCTTTAATTTTTTCCTGAGTGTAACACTCACACCTACCTACATACACACGCATACCTACAGTTTTGTGAAGTGAATTTTTAATTGATAATCCCGTAACAAGCTAACGAGCTGGCCATTAAAATGTCTTTGGCAGTCAAACGGACAGCCAACCAACCAACCAACAAGAAGAGCAACCAACCACCTTCTTGAACCCAAAGTCAAAACCCCAAAACTCATCAAATTGGTTGTGTGGCTTTTGTGGCTGCCCCTCCTGTCCGATATCTTCATTAAATATTGCTCTTGAATTTTGTCTGCATCAACTTTAAAAGGCTCGACAAAAACACGCACCATAAATTAAGCAAATTTATGGCTAACTTTTCGCTCTCGCTTTCTACTTCTTATCCTTACGTTGCTTAAGGGGAGTGGAGAGTTTGTTTTCTTCTCTCTTTTTTTTTTACCACTTTCGCGTGCTATTGGCCCAGAATTGGAAGTTAACTTTCTTTAACTTTAGCCTGGCTTTGGTGGTGCGGGTAAGTCTTGTGCCTATTACCTTACACTAACAAACAAAAATTTACAAATTCATTGAATCTGATCCGATATGCTAAAATTCAACGATCTATGAACTAGGCTATGAACGAATTGCACGCCTTGGCAAGTCCTTCGATTCTTCTTAAGAGTTGCCAAGTTACTACAAGTAAGTTCAATTGAAATGCCATGGTTGTGTTCGTGTAAGTGTTAAGGCCTATTCTCAGAAGACATACAAATTATTGTTGGTACAATCTCTCTATATATAAAAGAGTTTGTCCTCTCTGATTCACTGACTGACTGACTGATTGGCAAACTACGCAAAGCCTGAACGGTAAGAGATAGAAAGCTGAAATTTTCACAGAAGTTTCCATATGAGTTTTTTTGGTATTGGAAAATTCCGCCCCTAAGGGGTGGAAAACTCCCGGAAAATTTTGTTTTTCATCCGATTGACTTGAAATTTGGTTTGTAAGTAAACTAAGCCAAATAATTGGACAACTGTTTTCCAGATTTCGGAAAATCCGCCCACAAGGAAAATGGCTGGAAAATTCTTCATGGAAAAAACTGTTTTTCATCCGACTGACTTCAAATTCGGTTTGTGAGGATCAAAAGCAGAATAATTAGACTTAAATTTTTCCCATGTTAAAAAATCCTCCCGAAAGTCGGGAAATCGGAGGAAATTCTAAATGGAAAAAACTATTTTTCATCCGATTGGCTTTAAACTCGGTTTGTAAGGATATTATGAAAAATAATTAGGAATGTGATTTTTCGATGGTGGAAAATCCAACCAAAAGGAAAATTCGTGGAAAATTCTTTATTAAAAAATGTATTTTTTATCCGATTGACTTCAAACTCTGTTTGTTAGGATAGTATGCAAAATACTTACACATGAGATATTCCAATGTTGGAAAATCCGCCCGAAAAATCGGAAAATGTCCGGAAAATTCTATACGAAAAAATTCTATTTTTCATCCGATTGGCTTCAAACTCGGTTTGTTAGGGAAGTATGAAAAATAAATACGATGGTGATTTTTCGATGGTGGAAAATTCATGGAAAATTCTTTATTTAAAAATGTATTATTCATTCCGATTGCCTTTAAACTCGGTTTGTTAGGATAGTATGCAAAATAATTACACATGAGATATTCCAATGTTGGTAAATCCACCCGAAATGTCGGAAAATGCCCGGAAAATTCTATACGAAAAAAACTATTTTTCATCCGATTGGCTTCAAACTCCGTTTGCAAGGGTAGTATGCAAAATAATTGGATATGAGATTTTCTTATGATGGAAAATCCACCCACGAGGAAAATTCGTGGAAAATTCTTTATTAAAAAATGTATTTTTCATCCGATTGATTTCAAACTCGGTTTGTAAGGGTAGTATGCAAAATAATTGGATATAAGATTTTCCAATGTTGGAAAATCCGTCCGAAAAGTCGGAAAATGCTATTCGAAAAAAACTATTTTTCATCCGATTGGCTTTAAACTCGGTTTGTAAGGGTAGTATGCAAAATAATTGGATATGAGATTTTCTTATGATGGAAAATCCACCCACGAGGAAAATTCGTGGAAAATTCTTTATTAAAAAATGTATTTTTCATCCGATTGACTTCAAACTTGGTTTGTAAGGATAGTATGCAAAATAATTGGATATGAGATTTACTAATGTTGGAAAATTCACCCACAAGAAAAATGCCGGCAAAAACTCTATATTGATAAATCTATTTTCCATCCGATTGACTTGAAACTCGGTTTGCATACTATCCGTATGCAAAATAATTAGACATATGATTTCCCACCGATAGCTCAAGAAATGCCCGGAATATTCTTTATGGAAAAATCAATTTTTCATCCGATTGGCATTAAACTCGGTTTGAAAGTGTAGTATGCAAAATAATAAGGCAAGATGTATTTCGATCGTCCCGAAAGTTCGGGAAATATCCGAAAAATTCACTATTGAAATTACTATTTTTTATGCGATTGACTTTAAACTGGGTTTGTAAGGATAGTATGCAAAATAATAAGACATAAGATTTTCCGATGTGGGGAAAATGTCTGGAAAATTCTATATAGAAAAAATATTTTTCTTCCAAATTAACTTTAATTGGTTGTGGTGTGCCAAATAATTAGACATACGATTTTCTGATGAAGGTCGGGAAATGCCTGGAAAATTCTTTATTAAATAAAATATTTTTCATCCGATTGACTTTAAGACTTTATGACTTTATAAAGATAGTGTGCAAAAAAATTAGACATGTGATTTTCCAATGTTGGAAAAATCGAACGAAAAGACGGTAAATACCCGGAAAATTCTATATGGGAAAACAGTTTTTCATCTGTTCTGTATAAAATTTGGTTTGAAAGCTCAATATGCCAACTAATAGGAAAATAGTTTTTTACTTAGCGCAAATGCACCCTCAAGGTCAGCTAATGGATGCCGGGGGTTGGTGAACCTTTTTTTTTTTTTTTTTTTATGGCAATTTATTTTTTTTTTTACTTCAATAAACCTTAGTATTATATTTACATTTTAGTATTATATTAACATTTTATTACTCTACTAGTCCATAATGGGCGTTCTAGAATTTAATTATATATATATATATATTTTTTTTTTTTTGTGGTGAACCGCTATGAATAGAATACGGTTTGTACGCTCTATGGACTGAATAGATGGAAAAATAGTGGGGTGGGTTTATGGCCAAACATTATTTTTGAGCCGATCTGTATGAAATTTGGGCTAAAAGAAATAAATTTGTTTAAAATCTAGCCAAGTTTGGAAAACGGGAGGTTCAATGTCAAAGCATATTTTTCCACCTCGGGAAGTGGTTTTAGAGTAAACCGTTATAATTGAGCAAAAAATGTATATAATGAAAATAAAAAAATAAAAAATATTTTGCTGTTCGACTCTACTGATTGGCTAGTACTTCATATGAATAGATACACTTTTGTAGAACTTTGGAAACTGAATGGAATGAAAGTCTTTTACTACGTTTATACACACAAAATTAATCAGGATAATGCCCCTAAAAGTATGGAAACTTTAGTTTATTTAATAATATAAAAAAGAAAAGGCTTACATAAATTTCTATTCATAAGCATTTATCATGATCAATTTTATGCGTATAAACGTAGGTATTTAAATTTTAAAACTTGACATGGATGGAAATGTAAAGATTTGTATGTTACGTATACGTGTCGTATGAGTAATTTGAATTTATGAAAACTTTAAATACAATTTTTTTTTGGTTGCTCGGCTAAATATCTGGCAATCAATTGCCTTGTGGTCTAGTGATGATTTCTTGTTGTGACACAGTCATTATACTAAATACTTGAGCAAACCAGCTTGGTCGCCCCTCCCCTTCCCAGTTACTGTGCCCACCCCCTAGAGGTTTTTCTTCTTTTTCGCTAGCTTTGACTGGGTTTCTCTCTCTAATTTCGTTTTTGGCTTTGACTTTGGTATTCGGTTTGTGTGTCTTTGATTGTGTGTGTGTTACCTTAAGGCCAGGTTCGCCCCGATGAAATGCTGAAATGCTCCATTGCTTTCAGCTTAAATAGGCTTAAGTAATGTGCTTGGAGTCTGTTACCAGGAAGCTGGAGGAGGGGAGGGGGGGGGGGAGGAAAAACAGCTTCTACAATTTTCATTTTATACGACGATGCTGCGCGGCATTTTCATTATTAATGGAACTTTGATTAAATTGCCGAGGCGCTGTCCCCCGCGTATATAAAAAATTTACGATGACAAATTTACGTAAATTAGGCACAGCGCCAGGCGCATCCGCTATGGCCCGACTAGAACTGTCCAGCAGTACTCTCTCTGTGTGTGTGTGTGGTGTGGCAGTTTCATGTGCAACGCTGCAGAAAATTCGATTTGCAGCCTGGTGAGTTGGTAAAATTAAAAGGCAGTAAATTGACTTAGCCTGGCAGCGGCAACTAGTACACTGAGTCAAACGACCTGACTTAGATTAAGGATATTCAATTGAAATGAAACTCATCAAAATGCGCTTAAGGATATTTGAGATGAAAATGCGGCAGAGGTTATAATTAAATACCCATTACTAGCGACTAATTGGCGGGAGGTTTGGGTAGAGGTTATTTAAACTAAACAACAACAACGAAAATCTAAAAACAAATCCAACCTTAAGTGGTACCAAAATGGCAACAATATTTGTTGTTGTTCCTGTGTTACGTTCATTTTTAAAGGCCAATTTCCATTTTGGTCGAAGCCTTTGGCTGACCTTGGCCCTTGTCACCACAAATAAATTATCATTGCCTACTTATTGGCGCGTGCAAAGAATCGACAATTCAATTGTTGGAATAGTTTATTTAACCATTTCACATTTCAATTATTTTAGTGGCCAGCAAAATGCAAAGTTCTTGGTTAAAATTTTATGCAAATGACCAACAAGTTTAGGCGTGAAACGTGCCAGCGGGAAAGCCTGACAGGATGCACTGAGCTCTCCGGATGCTTGCATTGTCACTTGGCAAAGCTGGCACTCAAAGTAATTGCAGTCCAGCAAAAGCAAAAAAGAGAAGCTAAATTTGGATTGGCTGCAGCAGCAGCAGATGTTGGCATTCAAATTATTGCAAAATGCAAATCAATTTAATTTCATATTACGCATACGCCATGTTGAGCTGAGCTGGCTTTTGATTACAATTACATTGTTATGATCCCCCTCTCTCTCTCTCTCTCTCTCTCTCTCTCTCTAGCGTTATTCATTAGATGTTATAGAGCGCATATTTGATTTGCTTACTTTGGCTGGCATTCTACAAACAACAACAGCAACAGCAAAGAAAATCAATTTGCATTTTCCAACGCAATAAACTCATGTGTTGATTGCCACGCCCCCTTGCCCATGCCGCCCTCACACACCTACTCTTTGACTTGCCATTGTTAACAAGCAGCATTTTTTCTCTCTCTCTCTTTCTCTCTCGCTCCTTTGCCTGTCAACCTCATTAGCCATATATCAATTTCATTTTCAGTGAAATAAATTATAAGAGAAGCTTTAAGCCAATTCTCAAAGAAAAATTTAGGTATTTTTTTTTTTTTTGAAATAAAACAAGATTTTGTACTTTTCCCTACAATTTTTTAAGGGGCAAAAAGCTTTCAACTCATTGATTACTCCATTTCACTTATAAAATTAGTTAACAAAATTCTGAAGGCAGCAAAAACTTTTTTATTCTTTAAAAAGAAACCGCACACAAAACTTAAAATTTGTGTAAGGTTTTGCCTATTAAGTCAAATGCAACATTCGTAAAGTAACTAGAGAGCTATAACTGAGACTCGAATTAATCGCTATTGACCAATTGTCCATTTTTTTTTTGAACTATTTTTCCACTTTGATGGAAAATAAAAAATAGCATGATCTTGTATATTTGCCATATTTTAAAAAAAAGTTCTTTGATTATTCCTCAAGCTATTTCAAAAAGTTCCAACATAAGTTCAGTTCGAACTCGAACAAGTAGGTGCAACATGTTAACATCCGTTTCTTCCTTCTCACAAACTAACCAACCAAACGGCCGCAACTTAGCTTAGGGCCAAATTTTTGGGGTCCCTGTTTGTGATTGTTGTTCTCGTTGTTGTTGTTATTGTTGTTGTCGCTGCTCTTAACAACCGCTGCAGCATAATTAACCTGTGAACGCAGAGCCTCGTTTTCCCCTTTTGGCATATTTTGCCCTTAAGCTTCTGGCACTCTATAAAAGTTAATTGATCGTTGGTGCTGGGGCAGGCGAAAAACTCTCTTTCATTGCCATTGCCTCATTAAGTTAAATGACTTTTGCCTGCATTCCTAATGCGGATACGGATGCGAATGCGGATGTTGAATGCATCCTCTTCCTGTTTACTCATTTCCATGGCCATTTGGAGTACACCACTTGGCTAAGCAAGTCAATTGATTTGATTGAAAGGAACAACTATACATGTACATGAACGGCCAAAAGGCCAACACAAGGAGGGAATGAATGAATGGGGGGGGGGGGGGCAGCAAGAAGTCGAACAGGCAAAATGCTTGTATCGGTTGTCCTGGGCAACATAAGCGGACTTAACCCGAAGCGAGGGTAATAGTGAGATATACAAATTTTAAAAAGTAAAGTATGAGACAACTACAAACATTTGGCTACTTAGTAGTTCGCACAATCAGATTCCTACAAAGTGTTTGCAACAATGTAAATTGATATCCACAGGCATTAACATAGGTTCCATTCCTGAGCTGCTAAGCGCAACAGTACTTCTCAGCTCCGTATGGGCATAATAAAAAGGGTGAAGGAAGCATTACTTCTGCTTCTTCACAAGTATTTGAATTAATTAATCAAGTTTGATCATTTTGGATTTTGGAGTTAGGTTGTGCGAACTTTTTATTCTACTCATCATCGTTTCCGATCAGATGAACGATAGTAGAGTTGCCACCCTCGCAATTTCAAAAACACCACAAATATCCCGCAATTTTGGAGTTAGCTTGTTCGAACCCTCTAGACATTTATTCTACTCATCATCACTTATCGAACCCCCATACATTGTTTTCCGATCAGATGAACGATGGTAGAGTTGTCACCCCCGCAATTTGAAAAACACCTCAAATATCCTGCAATTTTGGAGTTCATTACTTATCGATCGACCATACATCGTTTTCCGATCAGATGAACATTAGTAGAGTTGCCACCCCCCCAGTTTTAAAAACACCTCAAATATCCCGCAGTTTTTGAGTTAGGTAGTTCGAACCCTCTAGACATATATTCTACTCATCATTACTTATCGAGCGCCCATAAATCGTTTTCCGATCAAATGAACGATAGTAGAGTTGCCACCCCCGAAATTTGAAAAACACCTCAAATATCCCGCAATTTTTGAGTTAGGTTCTTTGATCCTTCTAGACATGTATTCTACTCATCATTACTTATCGAACCCCCATACATTGTTTTCCGATCAGATGAACGATAGCAGAGTTGCCACCCCCGCAATTTGAAAAACACCTCAAATATCCCGCAATTTCGGAGTTAAGTTGCTTGAACCTTCTAGACATATATTCTACTCATCATTA
The DNA here is from genome assembly GCA_018904225.1 of Lordiphosa mommai. Taxonomy (NCBI): domain Eukaryota; kingdom Metazoa; phylum Arthropoda; class Insecta; order Diptera; family Drosophilidae; genus Lordiphosa; species Lordiphosa mommai. The sequence goes on along the minus strand of JAEIFT010000020.1, from coordinate 901,363 downwards.
CTTATCGAACCCCCATACTTCGTTTTTCGATCAGATGAACAATAGAAGAGTTGCCACCCCCGAAATTTGAAAAACACCTCAAATATCCCGCAATTTTGAAGTTAGGTTGTTCGAACCATCAAGACATATATATACATTGTTTTCCAATCAGATGAATGATGGTAGAGTTGCCACCCCCACAATTTGAAAAAATGCAATATCTTCCACATTTTTAAAGATAGACTGTTTGAACCTTTTAGGCATATATTTTAATTGTCATTACTTTTCGATCTCCCGTACACCGTTTCCAGATCAGATGAACGATATTCGAGTTATAAGCAAGTCAAATAATTACGCTGGGCAGCACTGCCTGTAATCGTGATGGGCAGCACTTGCACAGTTTGTGTGATCTCACATTTTAATGTTATTATTTATATACAAACATGTACAGAGTATATTACAGTCGGGCTTGACCGACTTTCTTACTTGTTTTTTATTAAATAAGATTTATAGCTTTCCTTAACAATTTGGTATAAATTCAAATTTTGTTCCACATATTTCATCTGTCTTAGATATAGCTTAATAATTTGAGAAATTTTGAACTTAATCGGTGGACTATATGTATTAGTTTCCCTGGGAATTTGTGAATTGTCTTGGGTAAATAAGCTTTCGTTTTATTTGAAAAATATTTTGTTATAAATTCATCAAAGAAATTTGTGTGTTTTTTTCTTTTTACACATAAAACTTGTTGTTCACCCAACCACACGGAAAGTGTTTGAAAAACGCGAAACAAATCAAGAGGCAAGAGTTTCCCAGCAAAATGCCAGATGGCGTTTGTTTTTTTTTTTTTTTTTTTTGGTTTCTTTTTTTAAATTGTGTAACTCCAGCATTTATTTGTGTTCCCCCCCATAGCAAACCACACAAAACAAAAAAAAAAACAGAATTAACATATTTAAAACAAAATGTCCAACAACAATAATGGCAGTGGTGGCCAGCCACATGCACCACCACCACCGCAATATATTATAACCACACCCAGCGAAGTGGATGCCGATGAGATACGCTCCATGGCCGATCTGGAGTTAAGCTCACCGGCTGGAGGCGAAGATAATGTGTTTGCCAGCAGCACGGAACAGCATTTGAAGCAAAAATTTAGTCAGACCCAAACATCGAGCAGCACCACCAAAGTGGCCACCCGCTCCTATTCGGTGACCAGCAGCAGTTTACAGCAGCAGCAGCTGCAGCAGCAACAGCAACAGCTGCTGCAACAGCAGCAGCAGCAGACGCAACAAAAGATCATCTCGAGCAGCACACGAAGTCAGAGTTTGCAGTCCAGCTCCATAGTGGGTGAGCAGGTGTTGGGGGCAGCGGCTGCAGGCAGTATAATGCTCAGCTCAGCCGCTGCCTTGGCCCAACAACTAAAGGCTCAATCCTCCACCTCAATTATAACCAGCGAACAGCGTAGCTCCAGCAGCAGCAGCACACGGCAATATATCAGCAGCAGCAGTAGCAGCTCCAATCAGGCTACCAGCAGCAGCAGCACCACCGCCGTGGCCGCAGCCACAACATCTAAATCGAAATTTCAAAGTTTTTTGCAACAACCGGAGGCACAGCAGGGTTTCCTTACGGCCCACCAGAAGCATGTGCGGCAATTTGTACGCTCCACTTCGGCACATTCGGAGGCAGCGGCCGTTAGTGGTGCACGCCCGGAGAAATGTATACGTAGCGCCTCCACACAGATTGATGATGCCTCGGCGGTATCGGGTGATGGACCCGCTTTGTTGGGTGATGCCACCTCAGCTTCGGCCAGTGGTTCCATGCAGTTATCCATGTCCAAATTGGGTCTACAGCAATCCTCTTCGATACTTATATCCAAATCGGCGGAAACTATTGAAATGAAAAGCAGTTCATCAGCCACAGCAGCCGGCATGCGCACCCAGTTGACGTTAAGTGGTGGATTTTTGGCACCACCCAATCGTAAGATAACAATATTGAGTCCCATACACGCACCACCGGGTCTACATGATATGCTAAAGCGTGCGGGTCGTTCACCATTGTCGCCAAGGATCAGTTTTCCCGGCAGCGAGGCGGATCTGTTTGGGTGAGTTGGGTGGGACACACAAAATTTACACTGAATACGAAGGAATATTATTAGTTGAGAATTCCAAAATGTGAGAGAAATGAGAATTTTCAAATTTAGTTAGCTTTTGAGTTTGATATTCTTCTGTCTTAGAAAACCTTCTTCATTGTTTTTTTTTTTTTTTTTCATTTGAATAAAAAAAAAAAAAAAATAAAAAAAATAAAATCTAAAACGATTTTAGCTAAATAAAAACCTCTTACTAATTGTCATCTTGTCATTCACCAGCTGCCCACCTCCCGCCCACTTTCCCCGGGAATGTTGTCAAAATGCCAAAATTGTTTGTCATAGTCATATAATTAAATTAAAATGTTTATTTTTTTGTTTTTGCGCTTGCGGCCTGGCAACAACGCTAACGACACCCCCTCCCCCCTCCCTACTGCCCCACAGCCCAGCAGCAGCAGCGGCGGCTGTATTTTTAATGAACCCATGGCCAGGATACTCAGAACGTAATTGAAGATGAAAATGCTTCATATTTAACTTAACAATTATTGGAATTATGTCCTTTCCTCCTTTTGGCTTTAAATACTTCAACATAATTGAAAGGCAAATAAGCACATTAAATAAAAATGCTAATTATGCAAAAAAAAACAACAAAAAATACGAAAAGTTAAAACATTTTCGTGCACTAATGGATAAACAAAGTTCATGCAAAGCTGCACATAAAGTTGGGTCAGACATAATAATGTGCGTGAGGGCTGGCCCCCCACCATAAAGACTTTTGACAGTTGTATGTACCATATTTACTTACAAAATTTATTTTTACGAAGAAAAAAAATAAAAGGAAATTAAACATAAATAGAAGAAGAACGCTTAAGGTTTCATTTATACTCCTCAAGTGAAAGCTGAAAAAACTAAGCAGTTCAAACTGTGCTTGAAAGTTGTAACTTTCAGAAATTAAAAAAAAAATTTGCGTTTTTTTGTTTTGCTTTATTATAACAGCCTAGACATTCCCCTTTCATTTCCTTCAAACCATTTTTAAAAATTCAAAAAAGTTTAGCAGATATGGCCTTTTTAGTGGAGCAATGTTCTTGCCAATGAGAGTATATTTTAAGTTGCTCAAAACTTTAACGCTGAGATCTCAGAGATGGTTAGAGATAGAGGTTTGAGGTGTATGGAACATATATTTCTTATACTTGCAGGCAGATCAAGTTTAGTTTTGATTTTTGCCACGCCCCCTGCCTCCCCCGCAAATTGAAAAAAACCTTATATCTTCCACAATTTTACAGTAAGTTTATTCAAACCTTCTAGACATATATTCTACTCATCATTACTTATCCAGCCCCAATACATCGTTTTCGGATCAGATGAACGATGGTAGAGTTGCCACCCCCACAATTTGAAAAACACCTCAAATATCCCGCTATTTTGTAGTAAGGTTGTTCGAACGTTCTAGACATATTTTCTACTCATCATTACTGATCGACCCCCATACATTGTTTTCCGATCAGATGAACTATAGTAGAGTTGCCACCCCCGCAATTTGAAAAACACCTCAAATATCCCGCAATTTTGGAGTAAGGTTGCTTGAACCTTCTAGACATATATTCTACTCATCATTACCTATCGAGCCCCCAGACATAGTTTTCCGATCAGATGAACCATAGTAGAGTTGCCACCCCCGCAATTTGAAAAACACCTCAAATATCCCGCAATTTTAGAGTTAGGTTGTTCGATCCTTCTAGACATATATTCTACTCATAATAACTTATCGAGCCCCCATACATAGTTTTCCCATCAGATAAACCATAGTAGAGTTGCCACCCCCGCAGTTTGAAAAACACCTCAAATATCCCGCAATTTCGGAGTAAGGTTGTTCGAACCTTCTAGACATATATTCTACTCATCATTACTTATCGAGCTCCCATATATCATTTTCCGATTAAATGAACGATAGTAGAGTTGCCACCCCACAATTTGAAAAACACCTCAAATATCCCGCAATTTTGGACTTAGGTTGTTCGAACCTTCTAGACATATATTCAACTCATCATTACTTATTGAACCCCCATACATTGTATTCCGATCAGATGAACGATGGTAGAGTTGCCACCCCCATAATTTGAAAAAAAATGCAATATCTTCCTCATTTTTAAAGATAGATTGTTTGAACCTTTTAGGCATTTATTTTAATTGTCATTACTTATCGATCCCCCATACACTGCTTCCAGATCTGATGAACGATATTCGAGTTATAAGCAAATCAAGTAATTACGCTGGGCAGCACTCCCAGTAATCGTGATGGGCAGCACTTGCACAGTTTGTGTGACCCCACACTTTAAAGTTATTAGTTTTATTCAAACAGGTACAGAGTATATTACAGTCGGGCTTGACCGACTTTCTTACTTGTTTCTTTTTGTATTTACCCCATTCGATCGTTCGCAAGAGTTATTTAGTACAAATCATTATCTACATGCGTGTATATATATACACTTGAAAAGTGTATACTAATTTTGCCCAGAAGTTTGTAATGCTTAGAAATATTCATTTCCGACCGCATAAACTATATATATTCTTGATCAGGACGACGAGCTGAGTTGAATTCCGTCTGTCCGTCTGTCTGTTTGTTTCTACGCAAACTAGTCCCTCAGTTTTAAAGCTATCGAGCTGAAATTTTGCACAGAGTCTTCTTTTTACTGCACGCAACTAATATGTCGGAATCGGCCGGATCGGGTGACTATATCTTATAGCTGCCATAGGAACGATCGGTCTAAGAACAAGTACTAGTTAGAAAAACTTTTTTGTTTTTTATCGTAGCGTCCCCAATCTTGATATATATTAGTTTTATATGCTTTCACATAATTTTGAAAAAAAAAATTATCAAAATCGGATGACTATAGCATATAGCTGCCATAGGACCGATCGGTCGGAAAATGTGATTTTCTAAAGAAAGTTTTTTTATGGTATTAAATTCTTATTATCAGTGATTTAAAAATTTTAAATAACTGATATCTATATCCTATATATATTTTACCGGTTAAATCAGTTGGAGTAAAGTTTTTCAAGTGTATTAAAACTTCGGCACAGTCGAAGTTAGCTTTGCCTTCTCGTCTATATATTTATTGGTCCTTCAAGCCCGATATCAATTGTGAATCTCCAGCCTTTCCCCGTGACTGTTTTACGACAATATTGGAGCACGTGAAGAGTTTATCATGTTGAAGTTTGAACAGTAGCAAATACTTACAAATGACTTATGTCATAATGTGAATGTTAAATTAACATGGGCATAAAAAAACCTGCCTTTAAGTAATAACTTAAGTTTTTGAAAACCAAAATTTGTTTCGTTTATTATTTAGTTAATGATAATGCTTAAAAATACATTTTTCCCCCTAAAACTATATCAGATTATAGAGAAACTGTAAAATTGTGGAGTTAACATGAATTTGTTGCAAAACTATATCTCAAAGGACAAATTTTCCTTGTATTTAGTTGAATTTTTTCTTGCTAAAAACAAATTTGAAGCACTCAAAGGCTGAGGTAGTAAAATCTTAAAGCTTTGGTTCATATATCAATTTTACATAGAAATTTAAACAATCGGCATTCTCTTAAATATTTCTTCCTGGGAAATTCCCGTGGTTTATATAAATATGCCAAGGGAATGGGAATTTTTGTTTGCCTTTAAAATCCCTGCCGCCGCATTTGCTTAGCTTTGGCCACACAACCCCCTCCACGTTCCCACACACCCCCGGATTGGTATACTCCTACCCAACATAAATCTCTTAGAGCTCAGCAGGCTCAACTTTTGCGCTTTATGTATGCGTGACTTATGTTTACAGTTTATTTATTATTAAAAACATACAGACAAATGGGCCCGAACTGTTTGCCAAAAAAAAAAAGGAAAACAGATTTCAAGAGGGGTCTCCCCTTTGGGAACTGGGCGGACCGACTTCATTTATATGTGTCAAGGTTTTGTTGTCTTCAAAATATCTAGCACTTCATTGATAAACGGCATACTTTCAAAAAGAATTAGTCAAATGGATTTATTTTTTCTTTTTCTGTCCCTTTTGGTCATATCATGGTGCAAAATTTAAAATCCCATCTCTGTACGCTCCCCGGGGGATCTAATGACACAAACGCAGTCCGCATATTTTATAGCCAACCTTCCCCATCCACACACACACACACACACACAAGTGATACCCTTTAAGATAAGTTGGAAAAAAAAGGTATATGTGGGATGAGACCAGGTCCGTCGCAAGGCGTAAGATAGAAAGAGATAGATAGAAAAATATTAAGATCAAGAGAAAGAGATAGAAAGCTACCTTGTAGACAGGGAAATGCAAACACAATCTTTATTCACAGATATTCACTTTAATCGTCCGGTCTTAAGTGCTTTTCTGTTAAGTGAACAAGTCTGTGATAATTCACTGTTAATTCGGCTCTTAATAAACACACCAATGTTAAGACTAAGGGCCGTTTTCTCATCTTCATGGTTTTCAAAACTAGGAGAAAATGTTTTGTGGCCTACTTTTAGGCCGTTTTTAAAATATCTCTGCTTGATTTCAAAAGCATGAAGATGAGAAAACCTCAAGTCGTTCACTTTGTTTGTATTTTTTTTGTTGTGTTGCCGCGGCGACAACTCCGCTAAAACGTGTTTGGTTGAATTTTCGGGCAAATCGAGATGGGGATGGGGTTGGGTCGGGGAAAACCCTTTCAAGACATCCGAACATGCCATCCTTCCCTTGACCTCCCCGCCTCCATTTCAGCTGAATGTTTACATGCCAGCGCGTGCCTTTGTTTGTATATTGTATTCTTGTCTTTTGCTCGTATTTAAGAGCTGCTGCATACTTTTGGGCGCTAATGAAGGCATATTTACGCACACTGTAACGGCTAAGGAAGTTTGAGAAATGTGTGTAGCAGCTACGTATGTCACAGGATCTCTCTCTCTCTCTCTCTCTGAACTCTTTGTTTGTTTGCAGAGTGAGTACCCATTAAATTCTGCTTAGCTACCTTCTTAAATTGTCAAATATTTTTTGTGGATTTAATTAAAATGAAATTTGTATCAATTATGATGATTTTGCATAACAACTGGCAAAACTAATTAAACAGGACCTTCCGCTAATTAGAAGGCATTAAATGAACTATAATTCACACCGCCTCCCCCTCCCCCAACTTATTGCACAGAAAAAGTTTGAATAATGCAAGTGTATGGTATAAAAAATTGAGTTAATATGCAAATGTGTTAATTAGTTTAATTCCGCATTTGCAATTATTTTGCATATGTTTCGAGAGAGATACATGTGACTCTGTAGTGAGTGTGAGGCTTAGGCAGCTTAAACCTTCGACCAAAAAAGGGCAAATAACAAAAAGGACGCACACGAATTTGGAAGCTAATTATGCACAGGGGAAACACAAATGCAGGAACCTTAAAAATCAAATTGAAAATTTATCAAAACTGCCGCCCTTTGCTTTTAAATGGTGCCTGGTTTATAGTGAAATAATCGTTCTTTTTATTATTTTATAAGGGCTCCTTTAAGGAGCTTTGTTCCTTTTGGGCTTTATGAGCTTTAAAGAGTTGAAAATTTCGTTTAAAGATAAGCAAATATTGAAGTGTGGAAACAATAGTTATTGCTAACCCCATTTGGTATTTCAGTGTTCACATATGGCAACGCCTCAAAGGCTACACCTTGAATATACTAACAAACGAACAGCGCTTGTAAATGAGTGAATATTATTATTATTAATATTCGTTATATGTGAAAAATGTGTTTCGCCAATTACGTTTATTTTATGGTCGTTATAATTGATTCACCGAAAAGCTATTGTGACCAAATTTCGTACTAGTTTCACTTTATTGGACATAAATCCGCCAACCCGCTTGAGGAGAGTGACAAAATGTTGGGACCACCTAAAAGATTTTATGTAAAAACCTTCTCGGCATGAAACCATATAAAAATTCAGCTGGTGCAAGAAGTGAACGTTATTCTTGGAAAAGTAGATTGAAAATTCAGATTTTCCGCAACGAAGCTCAAACAAAATTGTCGTATTTGGTGTGAAGAGCAGCCAGAAGCACTTCAAGAGCTGCCAATGCACCCTGCAAGATTCACTGTTTGTTATGGTTTGTGGGCCGGCGGCATTATTGGCCCGTACTTTTTTTAAAAATAATGAAAATCGCATCGATGTCTACTGATTACTTGTTTTTGCGCAAAATGGAAGAAATGGCCTGGGTTGACATGTGGTTTCAACAAGACGGTGCCACATGCCATGGACCAATTGATCTCACATTTTGGACCAGTCCATTGGTCCGCCAAGTTCAGGTGATTTGACCCCACTAGACTTGTTGTCTCTTGCGCCAGCCACATTGTCGGTCAAATTGCTGGAAAAAGTATGCTAAAATTACAGCTTACGGATGGACCACCTTAGCAGTAGCCGCGTGCAACATTTTCAATGAAATAATCTTTAAAAAGTTAATGTTGGGCTTTGATTTATCGCTCCAATTTCATTTTTTTATTATTTTCAAAAAACAAACAAAATCACCCGTCGACTAACTTCTAAATAACAAATAACTTTAAAGCGTGGCGCCACCCGAACTGTGTAAAGTGCTGCCCATTACCGTAGCAAACGGTGCACTTGCACCTGACACTTTATTTACTTGGTTATTACAGGAAAGTTCCAAAGACTTGAAAATTCTTATTTCGATTTTTATAGGAAATATTTCTCATCTCCGAGATAGCACTATTTGCCACATATAGACATATATTCTACTCATCATTACTTATCGAGCCCCCATACATCGTTTTACGATCCGATGAACGATAGTAGAGTTGCCACCCCTGCAAATTGAAAAACACCTCAAATATCCCGCAATTTTGGAGTTAGGTTGTTCTCATCATTACTTATCGAGCCCCTATACATAGTTTTCCGATCAGATGAACGATAGTAGAGTTGCCACCACTGCAATTTGAAAAACACCTCAAATATCCCGCATTTTTGGAGCTAGGTTGTTCGAACCTTCTAGACATATATTCTACTCATCAGTACTTATCGAGCCCCCATACATTGTTTTCCGATCAGATGAACGATAGTAGAGTTGCAACCCCCACAATTTGAAAAAAATCGAATATCTTCCACATTTTTAAAGATAGATTGTTTGAACCTTTTAGGCATATATTTTAATCGTGATTATTTATCGATTCACCGTACACCGTTTCCAGATCAGATGAACGATATTCGAGTTATAAGCAAATCAAATAATTACGCTGGGCAGCACTGCCCGTAATCGTGATGGGCAGCACTTGCACAGTTTGTGTGACACAACACTTTAAAGTTATTAGTTATATACAAACAGGTATAGAGTATATTACAGTCGGGCTTGACCGACTTTCTTACTTGTTTTGTTTAACATTTGTGGCCCCAATTTCTAGAATTTAAAAAGTATTATTTTGACAAAATTTCTACCAAATCAATTACCAACAATATTATAGACAGTTGAGCAGTTAAATAAATTAACAGAAATATTGAAATCAAATTTTTTTTAAAATTCAATTTAGTTTTCTCCTCAAATTTGTTTAAGTAATTTGTTTTTGCATAATTTGTAGCTTTAGGTGTAGAGGTTGCTGTAGCACATACTTTTCATTTAAACTAAATCCTACAAGTTTTCCCATTAACCCCATGCAATTTTCAAGGAACTTTCTCCCTCAAAACAACTTTACGGTGAAGTGTGTATTAGTTCTGGAAACTGTTTCAAACCGCAAAGAAAATGTTTACTTGTTGCGCACATTTTAATGCAAATTTGTCTATTTGGCTACAAATACTTGAGAAAGTCACTTGAGAGTTCTGCAAAGTATTAGCCGTAGAATAGAGAAAGAAGAAGAAATATATGAAGGAACATATAAAGATATGAAACAGGTTCATATAAATGCAAAATTCAAAGAAAGAATTTAATAACTTGGAAACAAGTCACATTAAAGGACCTTAATAGTATTCCAACTAGCAAGGCTTAGTTGTTAGTTATGGGTATGACCTCAAGTTTAAGTTCATATAAGTTATGTTTGGCATAATTCCAACAGTTTTGGTATATACCTATTAAACTATGTAACACCTGAAGCAAACTTACCTTTCGACTTTTTGCATAGCAACATTTAAAACAGAAAATCCATTGTAAAATAAGCTTAAACGATTTCTACCTGAAAGCTTTTCACCATTAAGTTTGTCCCAGTTAGTGAAGACACATTTCATTTAAAAAAGAACCAACAAAGCTTTAGCTTAAAGCTTCCATAAGCTTATAATAAGCTTTTTTGTGCACTAGGACAAGAAAATGTTTGTTGTTATGGGTCAGGGATTACGACAAGAACTTCGAAAGGGGCATATATGTGGTGAGGGGGAGGTATGTACAAAAGCTTTTAAATGCCACGACATATGGCGGGCAAAATGGGATTATGTTTGAGTATGTTGATTTACAAGTAACAAAATATTCAAGCATTTAAATTGCGACAGAGGTAGACACATTGTTAAAAATAACTATCAGTTTTAATTTCACTTAAATTTTATATCAATTAACACACACAAAAATACTTGCATGTGTGTGTTTGTTTGCTTAACACACACACACGTAGGCAGGCATTGGATGTGTAACATAAAACCTTAATTAATTTTAAATATATACTATTATTGATATGCATATGTATATGCATTGTTTGAACAAAATCCAAATAACTCAAAAACTCAGCATCAATTGTGGTTTAAGAGTTTACAATTTATGCAATATTAAGCTGACATATTTGATGGGGATTGTCATTCAGTGCATTAAATGTAAGTTAATACATTTTAATACTCTGTACCGAAAGTTGCTATATATAATTCTGGCCTAATAATGAAAACGCGAATATTTATGATCAAAATGGGTTTTATTGTTTTTCAAAGTATTCTCCAGCAGGATTTATACACTTTTGCATGCGCTCAAACCAATTTTTCCACTTTGATTGAGACACCTCCTAAACATGGTTTTTGAACTCTTCAACAGCATCTTCTGGCGATGAAAATCGTTGACCATGCATTTTTTTCCTTGATGTGCGGGAACAAAAAGAAGTCATTGGGTGCCAAGTCAGGGCTGTACGGCGGATGACCCATCAACTCGAAGTTTTGGGCGGTCAAAAAGGCGCTGGTGTGAGCAGATGTGTGAGAGCTCGCATTGTCATGGTGCACAATGATCTGTCTTCTCTTGTTCGTTTTTCAAATTTCTCCGAAGACTTCAGGCAAACAAATTGTGGTGTACCACTCAGAATTGACCGTCCTACGTTGCTCAAGCGGAACAGTCGCCACATGACCAGTTTTACCGAAGAAACAGGCGACCATTTGCTTCGAAGTGCTTCTTCCACGAACGACTTTCGTTTGGATTTGGCTCGTCTTCGAAGACCCACACGGTCGATTGCTGTTTTGTTTCGGGCTCATAAGCATAGATCCATGATTCGTCTCCTGTGACGATCTTATAAACGTCTTTTGAAACACCGCGATTAAATTTTTTCAAAATTTCTTTTGCACCAATCCACACGAGCCTTTTTTTTGAGCGATTGTCAAATTGTGCGGTATCCAACGAGAACAAACCTTTGTTACGCCCAGGTGTTCATGCAATATCGAATGTATTCTGGTGGAAGAAATGCCCTAGGATGCCTCTATCTCACGGTATGTCACAAGACGATCTTGCATTATCAGTTCACGCACGGCATCAATGTTTTCTGGCACAACGACTGTTTTTGGACGACCTTCACGACCTTCGTCTTCGAGCGAGCGTCGCCCGCGATTGAATTCATTAAACCAATTTTTCACAGTGCTATAGGATGGTGCTTCATCGCCATACATAGATTTAAGTTCATCGTTGCACTCTTGTCGTGATAATCCACGTCGAAAGTTGTGAAAAATGATTGCACGAAAATGTTCACGAGTTAATTCCATTTTTTTGCCGAGTTAAGTTTTTGATTAATCGTTAATCGATATCAAACGTGGTCACACTTGAAAAGAGTTGTATGGAGCTTTTATCGATAAAAGTCCAAACGTTTTTTTGGGAAAAGGCCAATTGGTCCTAAAATCGCTAGAAGTGACCTAGGCCAGAAACTTTAATAGCAACCCACGTACTTCGTTTTTCGATCAGATGAACGATAGTAGAGTTGCCACCCCCGCAAATTGAAAAACACCTCAAATATTCCGCAATTTTGGAGTTAGGATGTTCGAACCTTTCAGACATATATTCTACTCATCATTACTTATCGAACCCCCATACATTGTTTTCCGATCAGATGAACGATGGTAGAGTTGCCACCCCCGCAATTTGAAAAAAACTCAAATATCTCGCAATTTTGGAGTTAGGTTGTTTGAACCTTCTAGTCATATATTCTACTTAACATTACTTATCGAGCCCCTATTCTTTGTTTTCCGATCAGATGAACGATGGTAGAGCTGCCACTCCGCAATTTGAAAAAAATCGAATATCTTCCACAATTTTAAAGACAGATTGTTTGAACCCTTTAGGCATATGTTTTAATCGTCATTACTTATCGATCCACCATATACCGTTTCCAGATCATATGAACGATATTCGAGTTATAAGCTTATCAAATAATTACGCTGGGCAGCACTGCCTGTAATCGTGATGGGCAGCACTTGCTCCGTTTGTGTGACCCCACACTTTAAAGTTATTAGTTATATACAAACAGGTGTAGAGTATATTACAGTCGGGCTTGACCGACTTTCTTACTTGTTTTTATATATAAGTGTGCAAAAGTTGATAAATGTTTTTGTTGAGATGAATTGAATTTGTATTTGCCGTCTGTGAAGGTTCCAGAGAAAAATTCTTTTGAGACCTGTCCTGGCTCTGATGCCTTTTGCAAGCACGAGTAATAAAAGTTCAAGCTCATTTGAGCATGTGAGGGGAAAAGCGCCCAGCGAGCGGCGATATCTCTCGCGCACAAAATCTAAGCGCTCATAGGCGATAGGTTTTTTGATTTGAGCTTTGTGTGTGAGCTTGAAAAGGCTTTAAACATTTGATCGATAAGCTTGCTCGTTACGCTCGTTGCAGTTCTCTGGTGTGAACTAAATCGTTCTACAAATCACTTCCATCAATAGTCAGACTCTGTATAAATTTTAGTTTATGGAAGATTCGGATAAAACTATTTATTTTAGAAACTGAGCAACTGAGTTAGGGCACAGAGTGATAACATTTGCTCAGTTGTTCACTTTACTTATTTTGTCCGTACAACTGAACAAAAAAGAGCATTTGAAAATCACTAATCTCAAATTTTTGTTCATTTAAAAAATTTCTAAATTTATGCTCAAAATACTAATGATTTATATTTTCTATCTCTCTCTCTCTTTACAGGTAAGTTTAACTTTGACCTCTCTGCCATACGCATACAAAAAAAATTCCCTGGAGCCTGGTAAGCCAAATTAGCTGGGGAACTTTAATTTTTTTTTTTTTTTTTTTTGATATTCTTTGATTGTTGAAAGAGCAACTCCAAACCCAATTTGTGAGCTTATGAGTAATTGGGGGGAAAATTTCGGTTGCTGTTTAAACATCATGGCAGAGCATGCAACTGGTTGGGAAAACAGGAAAAACAATCAGCAGCAGCAACACGTTGAACCTTGGCATTTTTTCCACATTTTATGATTAACTTTGGGGGCGTTTTTTTGTGTTGTTATGCAGCAGCAGGAGCAGGAGCAGCAGCAGCAGAAGCAGCAGCAGCTTGTTGACTTACTGGCCCGCGGGTGGGAGGCGTGGCTGCCAACCTGCCAGAGGCCTGGAGCTGCCCTCACTGTTTGTTATGAAGTGCAACTTTTGCACAAAAATGAGAAACGCATGCAATTTGTTGCCTGCCGGCCACGCCCATCCCGCCCAGTCATGAACTGCAGTGGCATAAGTTGACTTTGTGTGCCAGGCACACGACTACCATGTGGCTAAAAGTGGGCAACACACGCACAGCAGGGCAAAATCTCAAACGAAATACGCAGAGTTCAAAGCACAGGAAATTGAAAAGTAGGAGGGATAAAAGCAATTACAACAACAACAACAACCGGAAGGAAGAAAAGGAAGAATTGGATAATACCGGGAAGCGGTATGCGGCAAATGGAAACTTTAAATTTGTGCGTTTTATATTACTGATCAAAGATCATCTCCTTTCACGTTTTTGTTTTAAAAAAAATGATTGATAACACTAGTTAACAAAAATAAAAAAAAATAAAGACCCATTGAAGCTGTTATTTTTTTATGATGTACTTTGGAATGCTGAGCTCAAAAATTAAATTCAAAAATTTTTGTATGGATACGTTTTTGAGTTAGAATTTTTTTCAGTTTTTTTGGTAGGTACCCTTACATTTTATGACATATCTCGAGATAGAAACTTTAGATTTCGTCGAGCAAGGTATTAATCTAATGGGTATTCAATTTTCAATAATCTAGTTCTAGATCATTTTCCTATCGGTTTAGTAGTTTAAATGCTACAAGCAAAAATATTTCGAAAAAATTGCTTTTTTTCTCAAAAACATGCAAATTTTGTTTTCCTAAGATCTGTAAAAGGTTGAAACTGATAAAAATAAATTGTTTTTATCTTTTGTTCTTACGAATAGCACTTCTACAAAGAAAATAAGGCATTGGTAAAGAATATCTATGGATAAATAAAAGAGCTGTGAGCAATTGAGTACAAGTACTAACAGTCAAATTTCATTGTTTTCTGTATTTATTAGAAAATATTTTTATTTTTTCTTCGTTTTTGGCCTTGCTTTTAATTTTTTTCTGTGATTTGGCTTCTATTGGAACTCATACATTGAGCAAAAAGCAAAGTAAAAAAAAAAAATTTTTAATGAACACGTAAATTAGTCAAATTTGACCCCTATTTTTTTCACACAATTGCTTACAACTTCGCTATTTATCCACAGATTTTCGTCATTAACGCCTTATTTTCTTCGTAATAGGGCAATTTGTAAGAATAAAAGAAAAAACAATTTTTTGATTTTTATTTTCAACCATTTACAGATTTTAGAAAATCAAATTTTTCACGTTTTTGAGAAAAAAATCATTTTTTTCGAAATATTTTTGCTTCTTACTTTTAAACTACTAAACCGATTGGAAAATGTTCTTTGACTAGATTATTGGAAATTTCATAACCTTTTGATTAATCCCTTGCTTGACTTCAGCTAAAGTTTGTAACTCGAGATATGGCTTAAAAGGTATGGGTACCTTCCGAAAAACTAAAAAAAAATTCTAACTCAAAAACGTATCCATAAAAAATTTTTTGAAATTCATTTTTGAGTTCAGCATTCCAAAATACATCATTAAAAAATAATGGCTTCAATGGGTCTTTTTCGCTGTAAACTAGTGTAATCTGCAGGTGCAGGGTCGGGGCTATATGATGAATGTGCTTCGATCGGAAGATTTAAAGCTTTAGAGCGATTTTAAGAAAGACTAAACACATTTTTTTTGGGATATTCTAAAGAGGTTGAAATAGAATACTGAAGATACTTTAGAAGGTAGATACTTGGAAACAAACTTTTACATCTTAAAAAATATTTTATGAAAATTTTTGAAAGAAAATAATAAAAGTTTAATGATTTTTAATATAATTTCTGAGAGTTTTTAAGACTTGAGACAAATATTCAGAATTCCTAGAAGCGGTAGGAATTATAAAGAAAAATTAAAAGTTCTCATCGGTTTCCGTTTTCACTTTCAACCAAATTTTTATATAAAATTTAAAACATTTTAAGAATTTTTTTTTTGATAATAAAGCAACGAATTGCTTTCGTCTTTCAACGACTCATTCCCCTTGCCCATTCTCTTTTACGTAGTTTTTTTTTAAGCGGCTATTCCCCTCTATGCCGGATGATTTGTGTTTCAGCCTTGCCCCCCGTGGCACGAGGCAATTTTGATCGCTAGATTATCACCATTTTTGCTTAACACTTAAGCTTAATTTGTCTGCCTTGGGTAACCTGATGCCGCGACCTTCATCATGACGCTGCACTTGCTCCACACAGCCAAGTGCCACCAGCAGCTTCTCTTTGGCATTTTCATTATTAGCTCTTAAGTTTTGCCCCAGGTGCCAGCAAGGTGGGCAAAAAGTTTCAAGTTTCTTCTTAACAAAAAAAAAAAAAAAAAATCCAAAGCGGACGCTGCTTGAGCCGCGGGCTCGCATTGCAATTATCCAGTGAATGTTGCTCGAAAGTTATCCATCAAAGATGGGACATTTGCGAGCGCCACTCCACTTTGCCAAATGAAAATTGCTGGCGTTGACAGCAGCAGCAACAGCAGCGGGAGCAGCAGCAGCTAGGTTAAGGACTTTTATACAGATATGTGCCTGGGCGGCAGGTGGGCAACTGACCAAAAAAAAAAAAAAACAAACAAAAAATGGACATGTCAATGTATTTACATAAAAATTTAAAATACTGAATAACAATTTATTTAAAACAAAAAAGAAATACCCTCAACTTTAACACACACTCGTAATCGAAATCGACATAGCCCAAAAAAAATTGCCTATAAGGCACGACAGAATCCGAAGAAGCAGCTTCTAGTAAAAGGAACACATTGAAGACCAGGAAGAAATATTGAGAAAGCATTAAGCATTATGACTGTCACTTTGTTTGTTTATTCTCAGATATACTCAGATTCGATTAAAGCGATTTTTTTTGACCAATCCCAATATATGCAGTAAATCAAATTTAAAATACAGATTATTGAATTTTTGTCCAAAAAAAAAAAACCTTAATTTCCATTTTAAATTAGCTACTTCCGTTTATCCGTTTGCTTGAGAATAAGGGACTTTAATAAAGTATTGCCTTCTATTTGGGGAGGTGTTCTAAGGAACTACGAAACATTATAAATATTGCCTACTTACCGGGGCTAGCATAATGTACTGTGTAAGGGCATTTACATAGCCTACATTTTGGGGCAGTCGAGTGTAGTACTAGCAGGGAGCAGAGAGTTTTGACTTTAAAAATTATTATACTCTGTACCGAAGGTACAAACAGTACAGGGTTGCCCATATTCGACGGACCCATGTTTTTTTTAAAAAATCAAAGAAAAAAATAAAAATTTGGCGGTTGGCAATCTTAATCATTTAATTTGTTCCAAGTAGATTTGTTTACATCAATTTTTGAATATGATATCTCTCAAATGGCCGCCTCTGGCGTTGATGGCGTATTGTGCCCTTTTTGCAGCATTTTCCATCGTTTTCGCCAACATTTCGGCCGGAATAGCGGCTATTTCTTCACGAATGTTGTCCTTGAGCTCTTCTACGGTCCTTGGCTTGTTAACGTAAACCTTTGACTTCAAATATCCCCACAAGAAGAAGTCAGGCGGCGTCAAATCGGGCGAACGCGGTGGCCAGTCCAAATCACCACTTTTCGACATCAAACGGCCCGGAAACAATTTCTTCAGAAAATCGATTGTTATGCGACTTGTGTGCGGTGGAGCGCCGTCTTGTTGAAACCAGAACTGCCTCATACGCTTTCGACGAATAATTGGCATCACAAAATTGGTCATCATGTCGCGATAACGCTCCTGGTTGATGGTAACAGCATGGCCATTTTCATTTTGGAAGAAAAACGGCCCAATGACCGTTTTCGCACTAACGCCGCACCAAACTGTGACTTTTTCGTCAAGAAGAGGCACTTCTTTAATCTCCTGAGGATTTTCAGTGGCGTAAATACGGCAATTTTGCTTATTTACGGTCCCATTCAATGTGAAATGGGCTTCATCGGACATGATAATTTTGTTTTCACCATTGACTTGTTCTGTTGAATGTAAATTTCAACTATTTCAGAGCGCTCGCGTGGCGTGTATTGTTCCATGGTAAAAATCTGCTTGGACTGACGCTTCAAACGCGGTATGTCATTAAGCGATCTGACATCTCTGTCAAAAGTTATGGCGTTGCCAGATGGGTCCGTCGAATATGGGCAACCCTGTATATTGGGTTTGTGCAAATGTATGTAACAGCCAAAAGAAAGCATCTCCGACCCTATAAACTATATATATTCTTGATCAGCCTCAACAGCCGAGTCTATATAGACATGTCCGTCTGTCCGTATGAACGCTGATATCTCAGAGATGGTAAGAGATAGAGGTTTGAGGTGTTTGGAAAATATATTTCTTATACTTGCAGGCAGATCAAGATTATTTTTGATTTTTGCCACGCCCCCTGCCTCCCCCGCAAATTGAAAAAGACCTCATATCTTACACAATTTTGGAGTTAGTTTGTTTAAGGGGGTATTCTACCTTTGACGAGTGTTTTATGAGTGTTTTTTACAAAAATTCTGGAGAGAAAACCATAAGAGTTTTTTCAATATGGTTTTTTGTTTTGTGTTACTAATTAATTAAATAGTAAAATAAAAAAAAAAATGTTGGAATTCGAGGGCTGTTCAAAAAGTTATCGGCCTGCCAAATAAGGCCTCAAAAAAAAAGGTGTAGAGGTGGTGGCCATGATTCCGGGACTCCATATTATCGAAATTGAAAACGGTAAATGAGGTTATGATCAGAATTGATGTAATTCTGGCCGTACCTCAATCATAAAAAAATTTTTTTCTAAAATTTACAAACATTTAAAAAAAAATTAGATTTTCGACGATTTTTTTTGTTGTTTAGTGTAAAAAAAATAGTAAAAAATTTGTTATCTTCATGATTGAGGTACGGGCCAGAATTACATCAATTCTGCGTCGATTGCAACATGGCTGATCAAAATCGGTTCCGTAGAACTGGCCCAATCATTGCTACCAGGTCAAAAAACGTGGTTTAGAGAAAAACGCGGTTAAAGTTTTCAGCAACGTTGAAAATACTCACATTGGCAAGAACATTGCTCCACTAAAACGGATATATCTGCTAAACTATTTCGAATAATTGAAATTGGTTTAAAGGGGATGAAAGGGGAATGTTCAAGCTGTACTAATAAGGCAAAACAAAAAAATCGAAAAAAATATTTTCAAAGGTAGAAGACCCCCTTAAACCTTCTATGCATATATTCTACTCATCATTACTTATCGAGCCCCCATACATCGTTTTCCGATCAGATGAACAATAGTAGAGTTGCCACCCCCGCAATTTGAAAAACACCTCAAATATCCCGCAATTTTGGAGTTAGGTTCTTCGAACCTTAAGATAAATATTCTACTCATTATTACTTATCAAACCCCCATACATCGTTTTCCGATCAGATGAACGATGGTAGAGTTGCCACCCCCGCAATTTGAAAAACACCTCAAAAATCCCGCAATTTTGGAGTTAGGTTGTTCGAACCTTTTGGACATATATTCTACTCGTCATTACTTATCGAGCCCCCATACACCGTTTTCCGATCAGATAAACGATAGTAGAGTTGCCACCCCCGCAAATTAATAAACACCTCAAATATCCCGCAATTTTGGAGTTAGATTGTTCGAACCTTTTAGACATATATTCTACTCATCATCACTTATCGAGCCACCATACATCGTTTTCCGATCAGATGAACGATAGCAGAGTTGCCACCCCCCCAAAATTTTAAAAAATCTCATACTTTCCACAATTTTAAAATGTAAAAATTTATATGGAGTGGGAATAGGTTATTAATAGGAATCAAATGAGTTTTTAATTGGAATCAAATGAGTTTATAATCCAAAGTAAAAATGTTTTGTTGCTAGAATCCAGCTGTCCCTATTGAAGGGTTGTCCCTCACTGATCTACAAACTTTCAAAGAAGAGTCTACAAATTTCCATATTGAATTTCAAAGTAGCGTAAGGAGTAAGTAAGGAGCTGTGTATTTTTACTTTATAATTATGCTTAGATACCTTTAAAACAAATTTAATTAAAAACTCAAATATTTGCCCACCTTTTTTTTATAGCCAACTTCGACTTTATGCACCGCGCCCATCACTTGACCCAGCTTTTACGCTCGCCGGCTCAATAACAAATGCAAAATTCACTTCAAGTGTCTAAAAGAGTCGGCGCTCGAGGGTTGCCTGAAGTGATTGGCGGTGGGTGAGGGGATGCGGGGGTGATGCGTAAATGAAGTTTTCAAGTGCAATGCGCAACAACAACAATAACAACAACAAAGTTGCTAAAGTGCATTCTACTTGCTGAGAGCAACTTTCTTCTTGGTCCAAAACACCAAAAAAAGAGCGCGCAGCCTACGGCGCAGTTTTCTTACTCTCTCTCTCTCTGTAAGAAAGTGTGAGAGTACGCATATGACAGCTAGCTCTCCGGCAAACAAAACAAACAAAAACAAACAAAATATTGTTATTGTTGTTGTTTGACAAATAAAACAAATCTAACCTGATAAGAAATCTAACAACAAATTGCCCCAAAGAAATGGGTAAACAAAATACCTGGTCAACAATTACAAAACAAAAACAAAGACTTGGCTCTCTCACACACATCACAGGGCATTGGCAGCGGCGGCATCTACTACTATTTTGTGCGCATTTTTCATTCAGTTGTAGTAGATGAGCAGCAGCATCAGCAGCAACAGCAACGACTTTTGAATACCCTTTAAACTGATCAAAGGTGTCGAATCTTCTTTGCTAATTAAGCTACCCCACACACAAACTGTGCAAGTGCTGCCCATCACGATTACGGGTAGTGCTGCCCAGCGTAATTATTTCATTTGCTTATAACTCAAATATCGTGCATCTGATCTGGAAACGGTATATGGTGAATCGATATGTCATGACGATTAAAATATATGCCTAAAAGGTTCAAACAATCTGTCTTTAAAATTGTGGATGATATTTGATTTTTTTAAAATTGTGGGGGTGGCAACTCTACCATCGTTCATCTGATCGGAAAACCATGAATGGTGGTTCGATAAGTAATGATGAGTAGAATATTTGTCTAAAAGATTCGAACAACCTAACTCCAAAATTGTGGAAGATATGAGGTTTTTTTCAATTTGCGGGGGAGGCAGGGGGCGTGGCAAAAATCAAAACTAAACTTGATCTGCCTGCAAGTATAAGAAATATACGTTCCATACACCTCAAACCTCTATCTCTTACCAACTCTGAGATCTCAGCGTTCATAGGGACAGACGGACATGTCTATATCGACTCGGCTGTTGATGCTGATCAAGAATATATATACTTTATAGGGTCGGAGATGCTTTCTTCTGGCTGTTACATACATTTCTCTTTCAAGTCTTTTCTTAGCAAAAAACAAATTTTCCGACCGATCGTTCCTACACGACCGCGGTTAAACATGCAGCGAATGCTGGTTCCTAATCCTAAACTTTACAATGTAAGCAAGGGCAACACTACGTATGAGTGATAAACTGAGAATCCATCTGCGAGACTTTGCAAGTCGTTTTTAATCAATTTCTAAAGTTCGCATCAATAAGTTTATGTTTTAAGCATTCTCTGAACTATTATAGCTACGTGGGTTGCTATTTAAGTTTCTAGCCTAGGTCACTTCTAGCCATTTTAGGACCAATGGGCCATTTCCCAAAAAAAGTTTGGACTTTTATCGATAAAAGCTCCATACAACTCTTTCATGTGTGACCACGTTTGATATCGATTAACGATTAATCAAAAACTTACCACGGCAGAAAAATGGAATTAACTCGTGAACATTTTCGTGCAATCATTTTTCACAACATTCGACGTGGATTATCATGACAAGAGTGCAACGGTGAACTTAAATCGTTGTATCTTGCGATGAAGCACCATCCTGAAGCACTGTGAAAAATTGGTTTAATGAATTTTAATCGCGGGCGACGCTCGCTCGAAGACGAAGGTCGTCCAAAAACAGTCGTTGTGCCAGAAAACATTGATGCCGTGCGTGAACTGATAATGCAAGATCGTCATGTGACATACCGAGAGATAGAGGCATTCCTTGGCATTTCTTTCACCAGCATTCATTCGATATTGCATGAACATCTGGGCGTAAAAAAGGTTTGTTCTCGTTGGATCCCGCACAATTTGACAATCGCTCAAAAAATAGGCTCGTGTGGATTGGTGCAAAGAAATTTTGAAAAAATATGATCGCGGTGTTTCAAAAGACGCTTATAAGATCGTCACAGGTGACGAATCATGGATCTATGCTTATGAGCCCGAAACAAAACAGCAATCGACCGTGTGGGTCTGCGAAGACGAGCCAAATCCAACGAAAGTCGTTCGTGGAAGAAGCACTTCAAAGCAAATGGTCGCCTGTTTCTTCGAAAAAACTGGTCATGTGGCGACTGTTCCGCTTGAGCAACGTAGGACTGTTAATTCTGAGTGGTACACCACAATTTGTTTGCCTGAACTCTTCGGAGAAATTCGAAAAACGAACAAGAGAAGACAGATCATTGTGCACCATGACAATGCGTGCTCTCACACATCAGCTCACACCAGCGCCTTTTTGACCGCCCAAAACGTCGAATTGATGGGTCATCCGCCGTACAGCCCTGACTTGGCACCCCAATGACTTCTTTTTCTTCCCGCTCATCAAGGGAAAAATGCGTGGTCAACTATTTTCGTCGCCAGAAGATGCTGTTGAAGAGTTTAAAAACCATGTTTTGGAGGTGTCTCAATCGGAGTGGAACAAGTGCTTCGACAATTGGTTTGAGCGCATGCAAAAGTGTAGAAATCTTGCTGGAGAATACTTTGAAAAACAATAAAACCATTTTTGATCATAAATATTCGCTCACAGAGAAAGAATTAATTTGAAATGGCAGTCATTTTCACTCCGATATGACGAAGATTAACTTGATATGTTAAAAATATATATACGATCTTTTTCTATAAAAAAAAAAAAATTTGCCTTGTCTGGGGATCGAACTCCGGACCTTGCACTTAACAAGAATAGAAAGACGTCTCAACTCAGTCAGCCAACGCACACGCTTATGGGGAAACGTCTAAGAGACTATTTATATTTTGCAAAAAAAAAATGGATATATTTTTAAGATCATTTTAACCAGCAAAGATTAAATTGATCTTGATCTTTATTTTTCTCTGTGAGTTTTCATTATTAGGCCAGAAATATATTTAGCAACCTACGTAAAGGTATTATTTCTTCTTTTATAAATAAAATGCCTGCCTTACTAAGACTTGCTTCAGTACAGGTTCAGGTACAGCTATTTTTTTCGCAAGAGGTTCGGTTCAAAGTTCGGTTCTCAGTAAAAGAAAAGTCGTAATTCCGAGTTCGAGCCGGTTCGGGAAATTCACAGACTTCTGACATTGTTTAGGATTGATCTGTTGGTCAGCTGCTCAGGAAATCACTAAAATCGAATTTTTTCTAAGCGAAAATGAAATGAAATATTTAAAAATAAATTAAATAAACTGTAAGAGAATTTAAACTTCGGTTAGTTTCCCTCTAAATAGCCTAAAATACCCTCTCCTACCCTGCCTACAAAAAAAAAAAAGTGACTAGAAAATTAGAATCGAAGCGCAGCGATAACAGAGTCTCAGTTTTTGCTTATGCTAAAGGTGGAAATGGGGGGAGGGTGGCGGGTGGCGGTGGGTGTTGATGGACAGCAGCGCAGTCGGCGTCGTTCAGTCTCCACACAGCTTCCGTTAGGCGGGCAGCATGCTTTCGTTTGGAACTCAGTGCGTGGTCGGTTTGCCTGGCTTCGTTTTGTGCTTCGTGTTCTTGGGCTGCTCTCCGCTGCTGCTGCTGCTGCTGCTGCTGTCGCTGCTGCTGCTCCCACTTCACATGTGCGAAACTTTGAGGGCGCCCCCAGTGTTGTGCGGTCGCTGCAGCTGTGAGCATCGCCCGAATGTGCGCGACGACGCCAAATTAAACCGTTACACATTTACGCGCGTCTGTCTGAGGGCGTGCGTGTGCCTGTGTGTGTGGGTGTATGTGTGACAACAAAATATTACAAAACAAAAAAAATTAAATTTTTTTTGACAAATTTTTTTTCAAGTGTTTACGCACGTGTTTTGCTTGAGAGAGAGAGAGAGAGTGCGAAAGAGAGTGTTAAAGGGAGAGAGAGAGCGGCTGTAAGAAAACCCACAAAAATAAAAGTGAATCTAAATTAAAATCGTAAATCAAAGCAGCAGCAGCAACAACAACAACAACCACAGACCGCTTATCAAATGCCGCGTACGCGACGTCGACGACGCGCACAGCGTGCGTGAGCGTGCTTAAGCTTGCGCGCCTGTGTGTGTGTGTGCGTGTGTGTGGGTGGGCAGCAAAAGTTACTGAACTGGCGGCCAAAGGTGACAACGACGCTGCCGTTGTAGCGCGTCAAAGGCGCAGCCACAGCCTAACAACAACAGCTACAACAACAACTGCGGCTGCATCCACACAAACAACAACAACAACAAACACACAATTTAGATCGAGACACTTGCTAAAAGCCACCGCCAAAGTGAAGAAGAAGAAAAAGTGGAAGCAAATCAGTTTTCTGGATGATAACCAACTGCAACAGCCGCGTCGTTCCACCTGCAGTGCACCGCCCATTTTAAGCACCACCCCCACCCATCCCCACCAACATCCCCACCACCAACATCATCATCATCCCGCACGCCGTTTAAGTAAATTCCTTAAGGCTAAAACCGAACCACCCGAAATTGGTCATCGCAAATCTTCAGCTGCCTCGATCATAGCCGCCGCCACTGGCCTAGAACTCTGCTCCAGCGCAGCTAAAGAAACGCCCATAGCGGCAGCAAGTCGTCATAGCAGTGCCACCGGCACCGAAGAGGCCACCAGCACCACCCAAAATACCAGCAGTGCCACCAATAACAACAACAACAACAACACAACCACCACCGGCAATACAACAACCACCACCTCCACCTGGTGCGGCAGCATCAATTTTCTGGTGTATATGGTTTGCTCGTTCTGCTGTTGCTGCTACAATTTTCGTAATCCACCAAATAGGTGAGTTGAGTCCACCCAACCAACCACCCACCCACCCCTCCATATAATTAGTGAATGTGAATCTGAATTTGAATATATATGTTTTGCGGTATCGTGTGTGCCATTTGTTTAATAAAGCATGACCAGAAGAGCCCACTTACATATGTTTGTGTATACAAAGGTTTGTGATCGGTTTATACATACAATTATTATAGCAAATTGATACCCAAGTATCCATTTCTATATACATGGAGATTTTGCGAATTTTCCTAAAGACTGCCGTCAAAAAAATGGTCGTGTATCACTCAGCAGTGAAACAGTGACCACATGACCCATTCAAACGAAGAAACAGGCGACTATTTGCTTTGCAGTTGGCTTGGAACATCCACAAACGGGCGATTGTTGTTTTTGTTAAAACCCTGATTCGTCACCTGTGACAATCTTATAAACGTATTTGTTTATCATTTCTTTGCACCAATCCACACGAGTCTTTTTATACCCGTTACTCGTAGAGTAAACAGGGTATACTAAGTTCGTGCAAATGTATGTAACAGCCAGTAGGAAGCATCTCCGACTTTATAAAGTATATATATTCTTGATCAGCATCAACAGCCGAGTCGATATAGACATGTCCGTCTATCCGTATGAATGCTGATATCTCAGAGATGGTAAAAGATACAGGTTTGAGGTGTATGGAACATATATTTCTTATACTTGCAGGCAGATCAAGTTTAGTTTTGATTTTTGCCACGCCCCCTGCCTCCCCCGCAAATTGAAAAAAACCTCATATCTTCCACAATTTTGGAGTTAGGTTATTCAAACCTTCTAGACATATGTTCTACTCATTATTACTTATCGAGCCCCCATACATTGTTTTCCGATCAGATGAACTATAGTAGAGTTGCCACCCTCGCAATTTGAATAACGCCTCAAATATCCCGCAATATTGGAGTTAGGTTGTTCGAACCTTCTAGACATATATTCTACTCATCATTACCTATCGCACCCCCATACATTGTTTTCCGATCAGATGAACGATAGTAGAGTTGCCACCCCCGCAATTTGAAATCACCTCAAATATCCCGCAATTTTGGAGTAAGGTTGTTCGAACCTTCTGGGCATATTTTCCACTCATCATTACTTATCGAACCCCCATACATTGTTTTCCGATCAAATGAACGATAGTAGAGTTGCCACCCCCGCAATTTGAAATCACCTCAAATATCCCGCAATTTTGGAGTAAGGTTGTTCGAACCTTTTGGGCATATATTCCACTCATCATTACTTATCGAACCCCCATACATTGTTTACCGATCAGATAAAAGATGGTAGAGTTGCCACCCCCCAAAGATTGAAAAAATCTCATATCTTCCACAATTTTAAAGACAGATTGTTTGAACCATTTAGGCATATATTTTAATCGTCATTACTTATCGATCCACCATACACCCCTTCCAGATCGGATGAACGATATGCGAGTTATAAGCAAATCAAATAATTACGCTGGGCAGCACTGCCCGTAGTCGTAATGTGCAGCACTTGCACAGTTTGTGTGATACCACTCTTTAAAGTTATTAGTTAGTTTGTATCAACAGGTACAGAGTATGTTACAGTCGGGCCTGACCGACTTTTGTAACTTGTTTTTTTTCGCGATTGTCAGGAAAATCTTACATATGCTGGTGAAACTAATTTTTGGGGATGCCTTAATCTCACAGTATGTCACATGACCATCATAGTTACTTAGTTTAAAATCGTTATCAGTGAAAACAAAAAAGTTTTTCCTAATAGGCCCATTTCCGAGCGATCGGCCCTCCCAAGAACATTGCTCCACTAAAATGCCAATATCTGCTAAACTATTTAGAATTTTGTAAAATGGTTAAAAGGGGATGAAAGGAGAATGTCCAAGCTATAATAATAATGAAAAACAAAAAAAATCTAAAATTTTTGTTTTCAAAGGTAGAAAAGACCCCCTTAAAAATGCAATCTGAAGTGAATTTGTCCGTAATAAGCGGCAAGCTATATGCGATAAAAGCAAGTGATCTGCGATGGGGCATTATTTTCACTGGCTTTCCCATAAATCATAGAAAAGTTAATTGTATTCCGTTTTCACTAACGCTGGATCCAGCTAGATCTTCATTTAACCTTATTGCAAACCTCACACCTTAAGCAAAACAGGTACTCTAAAAGGGCTGTCTCACTTTCTATCTGTTTTCTTTTCAGTATTGTATCTTACTCGCATTTTTTTAGTGCGGACAATTCAGCAATTTCAATATTGATAGGTAATGCTTGCAAATATGCGATTTTTGCATATTGGATTGCTTATCCAATTCCTATGTAACATTGGCGCATACTGATCGAAAATGTTGCTGTTTTGCATATAACCGGTATTTGCATACAAGCGATATTTACTGTACTATTGAAACTCTAAAAGCTGAGCGACCAGCTCTCTGATCACCACCAAAACGATCACCAATTGACTCATACCATTAATTGTTAATATATGACTAGTAAAATTTTCTCGGAAGAAATATCCGCCATTTGTGGAATTTTGGAACGACTATTTCGATGATTATTGAAGCTTTACTGATTCGGTCTCTTGTATGTTGTTTTCAATTAATGTTGATCGTACTTTGTTGAAAGGGTTTCTAGGCTGTTGACGGACAGAAATTTTTTGAGAAATCAGGATTATATGTTTAGCGAAAGAAAATGACAAATTTGATAATATTTAGCTTTGGGCTTAAGAGTTTTCGAAAGGCTGCTTTCATTAACCCAACCATTCCGACCAACCTCCCCTTAGTTCCAAAAAAAAGGGCTGAAAATAGTGATAACGTTAAGCATTAAAATTCGTCATCCAAATTGGGAATGATATACTTTCGGGGCATCCGGGATGGAATCGAAACATTTTAAAAATCTCGGGACGGGCGGGATGAGATACAATTTGCCTTTCTATGATGCAATATATTTTAAATACTTTCTTGTGTTAAATATTTAAATTAATTTTACAATTAAATTTTTTTTCTTTACTTACAGGTAAGCTCTTTCCCCATCTGATAATGAACTGTGGTGAATAAGATTTAATTGAACTTAAGTGAGTTATGGTTAAAAAGAAGTGAGATGCTGCCAACCCATCTAAAAATGGCCCCAACTAAAAATCTTTACTTTTAAGTCATCGAAAAGGCTTCAAATGCAGCTTTCAGTGCTGCCAACTTGTTTAAACAACCTGTTTATTTGTCTTAAAGTAGCTTAGGTGCTGTCCATTTGTTGATCATACAAAAAAAGTGGCTTAAAAAAGTCTGCAAATGCGGTCAAGTGTCTTAGAGGGCTGACAACTTTTGTTGAAACGCGTTACGGTGCTGCAAATTTGTTTTGAAATACTTTTAAATAGCTTTAATTATTGCTTAAATTAACTTTTTAAACTACTTAATTTAGCTAACTTAGATGCCGGCAACTTTTTGGGGGTTTACGTTTCTAGAAACTGTCAACCTGTTTTAAAAGTTATAAATATTTTTTTCATATGCATCTTAAGTGATTTTTAGTGCTGCCACCCTATTTAAAAAATAAACGAATTGTCGTAAATGCCTCTTGTAAAGACTCGATCCAAGAAGTTAGCTGTCAAGTCTAGAAAATACCCAGTAGAAAAATCGTAAATAAACATATAGAGAATTCAAGTTGTTAATATAGCTTCTAGCGCTGCCAACTTGACTTAAGCCGTTTTTAAAAGCATCTCAAGGTCAGGCCTTTTAGTTACTTAACAGCACACATAGTAAACTAAATATTAGTTTTAAGTAAATTACTCTCTTCTTCCAAATAGGCAGTGAAAAAGTTATAATAGATTTTTAAGCTGTATTTAAGGGCTGCCAACTTGTTTCTTAAGGTGTATTTGAGGGCTGTCATTCTTACGTACTAAATGTTGTCAAATGAGCAAAATTACATTTTAAGCTGTCTGAGGGGCTGCCAACTTGATAAAAAAAAATAAATAAAACAAGTTAATTTGGCAGCCTTAAGTCAACTAAAGTACTATTAAATGAGCAAATCAGCAGCTTTGAACTATCTAAGGCGCTGCCACTCTGTCTTTAAAATAATAAATAGTTAACTTAGTGCATTTTAAGGTTGCTGTCCACCTTGTTTTTATAATAAGTCCAAAAAGAATTCTAATCTAGCTTTATGCGCTGTCAACTTGTTTGAGAGCATCCTAAATTGTACTTTACGGTCTTAAGTTATCCAAAAGCACTGTCAGTTGGCCTTAAAACGTCGTCAAATTCTTAAAACTGAGTGAGGCACTGCCAAATTGTTTTTAAGAGTAATTTAAGACTCAATTATTGGCTTTAAAATAGCTAAAAAGGCTAAGAAAGTTGCTTTAAGCGCTGCGAATTTGATTCAAAGCAGCATCAACTGCCAACTTGTTTTGAAAGTCATTAGAAACCCATTTATTGGCTTTAAAATAGATCTAAAATGTAGAAAGTTGCTTTTGTTTGATTTTTACTTAAATGGTCTTAAGCTAACCAAAAATACTGTCAGTTTATCTCAAAATGTCGTCATTGGATCAAAATAACAGCTAAAACTGTTTCAGGCGTGCCAACTTGACTTTAAAATCTTTAGAAACCCTTTAAATAGCTATAAAACGTTAAAATGTATCTTTATTTTTGCCATTTATTTTGCGATTTAATGAGCGAAATATCAGCTTTAACTTTTTAAGGCGCTGCCAATTTTTCACTTAGTCAAAAAGCTTCCAACGATAGAAGAGCTGCCCACCTGTCTCAAAACTAGCTTTTAGCGCTGTCAACTTTGTTTCAAGCTCAATACGTCGTCAAATTATAAAAATAGCAGCATAAATAGTCGAAGGCACTGCCAACTTGACTTTAAAATATTTAGAAATCCTTTAACATGTAGCTTTAAGCGCTGCCATTTTATTTCGCGATTTAAGTATCGCTAAATGAGCGAAATATCAGCTTTAACTTTCTAAGGCGCTGCCAATTTTTCACTTAGCTGCCTTTTCAAAAAGCTTCCAGCCATAGAAGAGCTGCCCACCTGTCTCAAAACTAGCTTTTAGCGCTGTCAAATTTGTTCCAAGCTCAATACGTCGTCAAATTATTAAATTAATAGTCGAAGGCACTGCCAACTTGATATTAAAAAGTTTTAAAAGTCTTAAGACTGACACTTATGTGGCTTTGAGCGCTGCCAACTTAGTTCAAAACTGCCATAAACTAAGGCTTAAGTCCTAAGCATATTAAAATATCACCAAATGAGCCAAATAGTAGCTTTTACTTTCATTCAAAATAATCTTTAGTTCACCTAGTGCCTTTTTACAGAACTTTCAGCTCTGGAGGTGCTGTCCACCTGTTTTTTTAAATAGCTTAAACTGTCTCTCAACTAGCTTTTAGAGCAATTTTATCAAAGCAGCTTAGAATGTTAGACAATCATCTTAAACTACTTTGTTTATTACCAACTGCCTCAGATGATGCTACCAATCTATCTTAAAACATGGCTTTAGAAAGTATAATCCATTCGATACTTTTGCAAATAAAATTAGAAAAATTCGTATTAAACTTTTGCTGACCAAATTTCCCATACTCTATATGCCGCCTGCTGCTTCAGGTTGCCATGAAACCCTCGTGGGACTAATTATTACTTAGTCTTTCAACTTCACCAAAGAGAGCAGGCGGGTCTCAGGTGTTTTTTTTTTCTACTCCCTCCCCGCCCCCAACCCATCTACCTCTTGTGAGCTTCTTCTTACTTTGGCCAACTGGCAATACAATTTTTTAGGCTGAGATTAGAATGTTGCCTGCTGGAGCGAGGTCAAAGTTCAAGGTTGCACACATGTATGGGGGGGGGGGTCAGAGGACTCTGGTTATAAGAGAGCTGATGGTTGCAGGGTGACGGTGGGGGAGGGGAGTACACCTACTTCTGTTTGTTTCACATTTGGCAATTAGCATTTGTCGCCTCTGTGTTTCATTTTTGCCTTTAAGTGTAATTCTGCTCAACTTGTCAAAGGCAAAAAAGGAACAACAAATCCAAATAAGAAGCAGCATGGGTAGCTCTCTCTCTCTCTCTGCTTTCTCTCTCTCCCTTGGTCTGGCTCTCTCGTGGTCTGCCGAGTGGGCTTGGGTTCCCCCAAGTCAGACAGGTGCTGCTGCAGCTTTGTTGTTGTTTGATAAGCTCACGCGACGATCGTTGTTGGTGTTGTTGTTGTTGCTGCTCATGATAAGAATCCCCTTAGTCGGCACGCTTTGTAGCGCCCTTCTAACTCCCCCTTTTTTTTTACCGCCTTACAAAAAAAAAACAAATAAACTTTTTTTTATATTTATCGCAGGCGATAAATGAGCAAGAAGAAGCACCAGCTAAAATAAGATTAACAAGGCCAACTAAAAGTGCATACACTAAAAAAAAAAAAAAAAAAAAAAAAAAATTTTAAAATTCCAAAATTTTTCAAAAATACCAGAAATGGAATATAACAGTTATTCTTATAAAACAATGAAACTCAATTGTTAAAATTATTTGAGTTCAGTTTAGTAGATATTTTTGTATTAACTTTTCGAGAATAAATTTATATCGGATTAACGATAAAACTTTTTCATGGAAAATTAATTTTAAGAAGTTCGTTACATAGTTCCATTTGTTAGGAGCTTATTCGAAGCATATGTGTTGTGAGAATATCATTGGGAAGTAAGTCCAAAAATTAGCGTAAGGCAGCTTAAGCATATTTGCGCCATAATTGGTAGCTGGTAGGCTTTATTCAGATTTTACTGTATTCTTAGATCTCTAGCCTACTTTTGGGAGTAAATAGAAAAAATTACCAATTTTTGTGGGTCTAATTCAAATAGATAAATTGCATCAGTTATGAAAAGTTATGAGCAATTTTCAATTACGATTTTTTTTTTTTTGTGTTTCTTCCGCGCAAAAACCCCAACGTCGCCCCAGCCGACAATTTGTCTGTGCTTTAGTCCGGCGTGCTTGTAATTGGATTTCCGCTGTTTAGCAAAATGAGAGTGGGATAGGCATAGAAATAGACACAGCCAGAGAGGGAGAGTGATAGGGAGAGAGAGAGAGAGCGAGCACGCGGCAGCTGTTTGATGATGAATTCCAAGTCGAAGGCGTCGGCAACGACGACAACGACAACCGCCGCTCATTACAACTTTCAATTTCAATTGCCAAATGCGATTTCTGATACCCTGTTACGAGAGTTACAAAGGGCATGATATGTTTATGCATAGGTAGGCAACAGGCAGAAGGGGGATCTTCCAATATTTTAGGCAGAATGTTCAAAGAAAATCTTTCTATTTCGAAAATTTCCTAAAATGCTTGCTGACAAAATACCCTGTGCCCTTGATACGAATATTCCCACATACTCACACACGCAGAAAAGCAAGCAGTATCGATTCGTACATAACTTTTGTGTTTTTTAACCGATCTTATTGGACTTTTCAGTATTGAAGGGAACAGTAACAGGTTAGAATTGTTATAGTCTCTGAGATTAAAGGGTTCAAACTTATAGACAGAGGGCTATATTTCAGACGATTCGGTTTGATGACGTAAGGGCGCCTAACTAAGTCAAAGATGATTTGAAAAGAAGGAAAATCAACTATTCGAAAAGCCTTGCATCATTTTAGTGATGTAGAGTGTTGCTAATTACCTCTTTCCAGTGTTTCCACACCAACCGATTTTGTCCAAATGGAATTGTCATTATTCTACATTTTTTCCTTGGAAGTTGCAGATTGAATATTTTTTAATGCCGTATTAAGTATTTTCTAAAGATATTGGAATATGATCTTGTCAGTAAATGAATTGCCAGGCACCTACTTGGCTAGGATATGCCATATTTTGAACCTAAGGAATCTGATAAAAATTATATCTATTGCATTTCCGCTCTTTTAGATAATCCTGAATCTTATATGACCGGTTTTATACAATTATGTATTCAAATATTAATATTTTTAGTATTTTTACAACTTCCGTTTCGAAAATCATACCAATAAGATCCAAAAAAGTTCTTATTAGAAAGCAGAATGCTTGAAAACTCAGACCAAACCGCGATTTGGTTTGCTCTAAAACCAAGTTATAAACCGAACCGGTGGTTTGAAGGCTACATAAACAAAACATGAACCAAACCAGTCTTAATTCTAGTGCGAATATACTGTATATATACTTAATTTCTCACTATTTCTTTTTTCGGATAATGTTAGTCGAGTTTTACACGATGAAAGCAAACTTCATGATGTTTTCTAAAAAGCTCTTGCTTGTAGGAAAGAGATGTAGAGGGGAAAGCTATCCCACCACACCTCTTTTCCACAAACAAAAGCTTTTTGAGAAACTTCATGAAGTTTGCTTTATCGTCGTACATATGGGCATTTTCATTGAAAAGTTAACCATGACCGTTAAATGTAAAGTTAATTAACAGTTGTTTTTTACTTGATTAAGGACCGAGCCCATGTGTTCTAAAAATCGCTTTACCGTACGAATGTCACGTCACGCCAGATTGGAAATGCCTGAATGCAAATATCTATGTAAGAAAAGGAAAAAAAAAGAAAAGAAAAAAAAATAGGGACAAATATACATTATGCCTTTTCACAACATTTTTGTAAAGTTATTTAACAGTTCATTTTTACTTGATTAAGGACCGACCCCATGTGTTGTACATATCGCTTTGTCTATATGTATGTCTATATGTATATATCTATGTAGAAAAGGAAAAAAAAGGAGAAAAAAAAAGAAAAAAAAAACATTAAAAATAAAAGAAAAAAAGAAGAATGTCACGTCACGCCAGATTGGAAATGCCTATATGTATATATCTATGTAAAAAAAGGGAAAAAAGAAAAAAAAAATAGGGACAAAAATACATTATGCCTTTTCACAAAATTTTTGTAAAGTTAATTAACAGTAACTTTTTACTTGATTAAGGACCGATCCCATGTGTTCTACAAATCGCTTTATCGTACGAATGTCACTTATATATAAAAAAAGGAAAAAAAAAAATTGGAACAAAAATACATTATGCCTTTTCACATTTTTATTTTTTGCCTAAAACATATTTGGATAAAGTCCTCTGAGAAAACCCATTCTAAGGGTTATCCCCGGTTTTTAAGTCGAAAACGTTTCCTAAAATAAATTTATACTGAAAGTTTGAAAAAGATTGTAGGCCATGAATATAAACTTGATTAGTTACAGGGTATTTATCAGTCCGGCTTGGCCGACTTTTTTTTTGTGCCGCCTTTGGGGCCCGCTCTTCTACTTACACCCAAAAGCACCCACAAAATGCCGTCGCCGCCGCTACTCTCACGCATAAGTCTCTCTCGCGCTGGCCTCTCTCTGTCAGTCTCTCTCTCTTTCTCTATGGGCTGGGAGGACTGTCAAAGCATATAGAAGGGTAAATATGCTCACTGTGCGCTCTGTGAGTTACCGTTAGCCAAATATCATATGGCTGAGTGCATTCGGTGGGTCTAAGTGGGGCTGGCTGGCTGCTTGCCTTCGCCTCGATTCGTTTTTCATATCGTTAAGCTGCGTCGCCGACGACGACGCCGACGACGTTGGCGTTCATGTTGAACGGTTGGTTGTCGTTTCGTTTTCAACATCATATAACGTAAACGTGCGGTTCGTGTAAGAGTTTTGTTTGGGTTTTTTAAAATAAATTCCCAAAAAATTTGGTTAAAAATTTGTACAAAAATTGAAAATCGAAAAAAAATAAATTTAACAAAAATTCAACTGTCAAGCTAAAAACAAGTGAAACAGACAAATAAACAAAACGCAGCAGCAGCAACAGAACCAAACACACACACACACTGAGAGAGAGACAGTGAGTGTCGGCGAGAGAGAGAGAGAGAGTTTGCACATATGATTGTGGGAGAGCGTCGGCGTCCAGTTGTAGTGCAAAATTTAAGTGTAAGACAACAACAAAAACAATAAACTGATGCCGCTCCACTAAAATTAATTAGAAAATACAATTTTTTTTTTTTAATGTGATAACAAAATGAAAACCCAAATTCGCACCGTCTGTTGATTTTTATCGCCCGCCCACTACACCCCACACCCCGACTCACAGAGCAACGCAACGCAACTCAATGAAAATCTTTTAACGGGGCAAGTACATGGCCCGGTTTGCCAATGTCTACACACACACACACACACACACACACATACGAATAAAACGCCGCTAAATTGGCAATGGGCTTCCCAAACTTGTCGCGTGTCTGTTTGCTCAGAATTTTGTATTTTTTTTTTGTATTTGCACTTGGAAGCCGCCACCGCTATGTGAGAGACATTTAGAGCAAATCCGAATGTGAACATTGGAGCAACGTTGGTCAGTGGAAATACCCTACACTTGCTTTTAAATTAAAAATTGTTGCATTTTGGGATTAAATATGAATTTTAGTTAACACTCAGTTTATGCCTTGTAATTGTGAATTTTTGCTTGATATTTGCTTAAGTGCAAAAAATGGCAACGTTGCCTTCAGAACGGGAAATACCCTTTTGTTTAGTTTGTGCATGTTTCACAAAAACTTAAAGAATCATAGACTGATAATGAATTTGAGTTGAATGTTGATTGAATATGAATTTTGGCATTATGGCCTTAGAAACTCAACTTTTCTTCAAGTTTATGCTTTGATAATGTGAAAACTTGCTTAATATTGAATTTAATATGAAAATAGACAACTCTGTCTTTACTAGAATTTCCAAATTAGTCATAGGAAATACCCTTTCCGTAGCAGGTTAAGTTTATGCATGGTCCATAAATGACCTTAATACCTTTGATACTAAGGTCCCACAGGCAAATAATTTGCCCAACATTTTATTGATTTAAGTATGTTAGGCGGTGTTTACACTGTTCAACGGATGAGACATAATAATCTATTTTGTTTTCAATGCCAAATGACAAGCTATTCTCAATGAAAACACGACATTAGATTATCATGTCTCATGCGTCGAACAGTGTAAACCCAGCCTTACCTTTATAATAACGATTAATGATATTTTATAAAATTTTGTTGTAGGATTTGGACTTTATAGAACAGTGTAAGCTCTTAAAATGTGCAATTTGGCAACATATTTGTTATAGTCTGTACCGAAGGTACAAAGAGAGAGAGAGAGATCAGCATCAACAGCCGAGTCCATATAGACATGTCCGTATGAACGCTGAGATCTCAGAGATGGTAAGAGATAGAGGTTAGAAGTTTATGGAACATATATTTCTTATACTTGCAGGCAGATCAAGTTTAGTTTTGATTTTTGCCACGCCCCCTGCCTCCCCTGCAAATTGAAAAAAACGTCATATCTTCCACAATTTTGGAGTTAGGTTGTTTGAACCTTTTAGACATATATTCTACTCATCATTACTTATCGAGCCCCCATACATTGTTTTCCGATCAGATGAACGATAGTAGAGTTACCACAATTCGAAAAATACCTCAAATATACCACAATTTTGGAGTTAGGTTGTTCGAAACTTCTAGACATATATTCTACTCATCAATACTTATCGAGCCCCCATAATTCGTTTTCCGATCAGATGAACGATAGTAGAGTTGCCACCCCCGCAATTTGAAAAACACCTGAAATATCCCGCAATTTTGGAGTTAAGTTGTTCGAACGATTAAGACACATATTCTACTTATCATTACTTATCGAGCACCCATACATAGTTTTCCGATCAGATGAACGATAGTAGAGTTGCCACCCCGCCAATTTGAAAAACACCTCAAATAACCCACAATTTTGGAGTTAGGTTGTTCGATCCTTTTAGACATATATTCTACTCATCATTACTTATCGAGCCCCCATACAGCGTTTTCCGATCAGATGAACGTTGGTAGAGTTCCCACCTCCACATTTTTAAAAAAAATAGCATATCTTCCACAATTTAAAAGACAGATTGTTTGAAACTTTTAGGTTTATATTTTAATCGTCATTACTTATCGATCCACCATACGACGTTTCCAGATCTGATGAACGATATTCGAGTTATAAGCAAATCAAATAATTACGCTGGGCAGCACTGCCCGTAATCGTGATGGGCAGCACTTGCACAGTTTGTGTGTCCCCACATTTTAAAGTTATCAGTTATATACAAACAGGTACAGAGTATATTTTAGTCGGGCTTGACCGACTTTCTTACTTGTTTTATTTTAATCTGAAAAAGCTCTTATGGTTTTCTCCCCAGGGTTTTTTTTTTTAAAACACTCGAAAAACAATGTGCAAAGATAGATAGACCCCCCCTTAAGGCCTGTACTCAGGATGAGATAAAAATTAAGTTCTGCACAATATTTCATATGAACAGCTTTAAATCTAAATGCTTTTGAAAAGCTTTCTTATATGAAATACTGTGTCGAAATAAATTCTTATCCCAACTGAGTACAGCCTTTTATTTTCCCATAATGCCTTAAAGTACACTCAGAGAAAAAAGCGAGCAGATCGTGCTTGATATCAAGCAGATTTCGTGTCAGAAGTTCGGCAAGACAGAATCTTCTTGGATCCAAAAAGAAAATACTGAAATCAAGCATGAATTTTTAAGCTCGATCTGCTTAGTCGGCTTCATTTCAAGCATGATTTATTCTCGAATTCAAGAATATATCTTCTTGAAAGTAAGCATTTTAGAACAAAGTTGCCAGAGATCGAGAGAACGAAATGCTCTAGTTTTTTCGTTCGCTCTCCGCAATGCGACCGCCTCACTTCCCTTGCTACCAAACTCAAAATCGAGCGCACAAGTCTTCTCGATTTCAAGCAGATTTCTTCTTCAAAATTCAAGACGAAAAAAAAACTAAATTGAAGCCGATTTCAGTCTTGCCTAATCGTGCTAGATTTCTCTGGGTGTAAGGGAATAAAAATAACTTTTTATTAGACAGTCGAACCCTGCTCTCCCGAACAGTGAATATTTATATGAACGTTTCTGTGATTTTTTTTTTTTTACATTTTGATATTTGATGTGCTGGAAAATACAATTTTCAGTTTCCACTTGAGCTTAACTAGCGAGCTCTGCCGCTGTCTTGCTCCTTGCACTTGGTTGGGCCTTAAATGCTGCACCTCTTCTCATTGACTTTTTATTTCTATTTTGAACTAATTTGATATCATTTCTTTGGTGCTTTTGCTTCTGCTCTTCTGCCTGTGCATTCAAACGAAAACGAGAACGAAAATCAAATCAAATCAAATTGAATTTTCCAGCTCCTCCTCCTCTTCCCACAATTGACTGCCGCCTCCGCCTGCTGCTCATTGAAGCTGTTTTTCACCAAATAGAAAGGAAAATGTTTAACTCCATCGTTGGGCGTTGATTTCAGCAAAAAACCCAACCCAAACAGCCGGTCAACATTTATTCTATTTATTTGCGAGGCAAAATTCTATTTGCTGCTTGGCTTGGTCCGCGC
Organism: Lordiphosa mommai; assembly: GCA_018904225.1. Taxonomy (NCBI): domain Eukaryota; kingdom Metazoa; phylum Arthropoda; class Insecta; order Diptera; family Drosophilidae; genus Lordiphosa; species Lordiphosa mommai. The sequence continues at coordinate 863,175 of JAEIFT010000020.1, read as the reverse complement.
GCACAAATCAAAATCAAACAGAAATGCTGAAGAAGTGGAAGAAGAACCTAAACAAATCAAAATGTTTTTGATGAAGTGCTTCCCCATATTTTAGTTTTCATTTGAATAATAAATCATAAATATATTCTTTAATTATTTGAGACACACTCACAGTCACGTAGCTGCCATTACCATGAGAATTCAATTGCAACACGTTTCAATTGAAACCACAGAGTGTGCCTAATATTAAGGCCTCGCCTGTGGTTGAACAGACAAAGCTTGCAGTTGTGAAGAAAACGGCGCAAGGTTCAAGTGATCCGTCGTGTGGCGCCGGCGCCTGGGCTTATTATCTGCTTAGTATTTGATTAGTTAAACAGTTGAATGGGTTTAACCAAAAAAGAAAAGAGAGAGAGAGAGAGAGAGAGGGAGAGAGTAATAACTGACGAATCATAAATTATAAACAAGTACAAACTTTCCTTCAATCGAATGGAATATTTTTGTTTGTTTAAACAAACTTGAGATTAAAAAGAATATTTTCAAAAAAATGTTTGATAGTTTAACTATCGACTTCCTCCTGCTTTTTTTTTTATTATGGAAATAACCGTTCCCCTGGGGAAGATTTGTCTTAATGGCTTGATTGATTGATTGCTTGATACACATTGCACAGAACAAAAAAAAAAATACACCCGATGCTTTGCTTTGATTGACTAAATGTCCTCGTTGTTGTCAGCATTTGGTTTGCCTGACATTTTGATGCAGTTTTATGCGGTGATTTATTGGCCAATTGCATTAGCTCCTCCCCCTACCCCCCCTTCCTTCCCCCCCCCCACATTTCCCCCAACACTCTTCGCGCATATTGATTTTGGTTAACTTGATTTAAGCCTCCTTTAGCATTTGCTTCTGGTGGTTTGGGCGATAAAAATTTTTATTTTATTGATTTTCATTTATGTTTTGCCGTTGGTTGCTGTTCGTTCGCATACCTTCACTACAAAACAGCTGGTACATTTTATGGCATCCAGCAGCAGCAGCAGCGCCTCCACCTTCATTCAATCTTCATAAACGTAAGCTCCATTTGCCTCCTGCTTCCCCCCCCCCACACCACAAAAACCAACGCGTTGAGCAATTACGAGTAGTAAACTTTACCATCAAGCCAAAGCATTGGCGTTTTTATGCTTTCTTTTTTCTATATGAGAAAATTTCTATGGCTTAGTGCAGTGGAATGGGGGGTGGGGGAGGGGAGAGGGAAAAATTCCTGCAGGATACATATAACATCTGTCGATCTCTTTTTTAATATTTTTACTTGTTAAGGGTGCAAATCCTAAAGCAGGTTTGGATAGTGGAACAATTTTTAGAAGCATCGAATTCAAGTTAGTGGTTCGTACCTTGGTTCATAATTTATTGAATTTTGGATATGGAAGTTCAAGATCTTCTACATAAATTTGCAAACCGCTATATATTCCCATGTGTTCTACAAATCGCTTTTGAACCTCAAAATCGACCCTATTCCCATACGATCTGTAACAGCCAATTTTATCTTGTTTTTAACGTAATTCCGGCTAAATACACGGAGCTTGCGCGTCGGAGACTTGGGTAGACAGATGTTTGCAGAACCCTAAGCATCGCTTATAAGTGTTTTTTATACTCTGTACCGAAGTTACAAAGAGTATATTGGGTTTGTGCAAATGTATGTAACAGCCAGAAGGAAGCATCTCCGACCCTATAAAGTATATACATTCTTGATCAGCATTTACAGCCGAGTCGATATATCCATGTTTGTCTATCCGTATGAACGCTGATATCTCAGAGATGGTAAGAGATAGAGATTTAAAATGTATGGAACATAGAATTCTTATACTTGCAGGCAGATCAAGTTTAAATTTTTCTTTTGCCACGCCCCCTGCCGGCCCCGCAAATTGAAAAAAAACTCATATTTTTCACAATTTTGGAGTTAGGTTGCTCGAACCCTCTAGACATATATTCTACTCAACAATACTTATCGAGCCCCCATACACTGTTTTCCGATCAGATGAACGATGGTAGAGTTGCCACCCCCACAAAAGGTTTGAAAAACACCTTAAATATCCCACAATTTTGGAGTTAGTTTGTTCGAACCTTCTAGGCATATATTCTACTCATCATTACTTATCGAACCCGCATACACAGTTTTCCGATCAGATAAACGATACTAGAGTTGCCACCCCCACAATTCAAAAAATACCTCATATCTTCCACAATTTTGAAGCTATGTTGTTCGAACCTTCCAGACATATATTCTACTCATAATTACTTATCGAGCCCCCGTACATCGTTTTCCGATCAGATGAACCATAGTAGAGTTGCCACCCCAACAATTCGAAAAATACTTCAAATATCCCACAATTTTGGATTTTGGTTGTTCGAACCTTAAAGGCATATATTCTACTCATCATTACTTATCTAGCCTTCATAAATCGTTTTCCGATCAGATGAACGATAGTAGAGTTGCCACCCCCACAATTTGAAAAAAATCGAATATCTTCCACAATTTTAAAGACAGATTGTTTGAACCTTTGAGGCATATATTTGAATCGTCATTACTTATCGATCCACCATACAAAGTTTCCAGATCAGATGAACGATATTTGAGATATAAGCAAATCAAATAATTACGCTGGGCAGCACTGTTCGTAATTGTGATGGGCAGCACTTTGGGTGACCCCACACTTTAAAGTTATCAGTTATATACAAACAGGTACAGAGTATGTTACAGTCGGGCTTGACCGACTTTCTTACTTGTTTTTTTCTGTTATTGTTAAACTCTAATTTCGTGCCCACCGCTGTTTTAAATGAAAGATAAAAGAACATTTTTTGAACCGAACCTTCATTTAAATAAATGGAGGTCCAATTCGGCTTTAAGTTCATCGTGTAAATGCGGACTAAGTTTTACTATTAAATCCCAATTTTCATTTAAGACCGAAATAGAAAGTATAGTTTCAAAGAACAGTGTTGAGTAAACAGTATTTGTTTACATACTTAATGGTTAAAAAGTGTTGAGAAATTTGATTTAACTTTTATAATTGATAAAAAAATGTGTTGAGAAACATTGTCTTGAAAGGAGTGTATGTTAAAAATGCGATTTAAATTTGAAAAATGTTGAACAGCATAATAACCAAATTGCAAATTAATCCTTACCCTCTCAGTTTAACCCCATTGCAACCCTTTTCTGCTCATCACAAAACCGAGTGGGTGGGTTGAGCTGCTGTCATTACGATTTCTTTTAACCCCTCCCTTCCCCCATTCCAACCGTCCTCCTCCTCTCAACTGGCACAACTTTAATTGAAATCTTTCTCTGAGCGACTTTATGCAATTTCAAATACTTCTCCTTACCCACTCTGCAGTGCAAAAGTTTTTGCCAAACACACTCACAAACCCCCAACTTTGTCTCAAAGACAAAGCAGCGCACAGCTTCCTGAGGAGATGTCGTCGGAGGAAAGTTGTGATGGCAAATGGAAATTTGTTTTGCGTTTGCCACATAAAAACAATGACAGGCGAGAGAGAAACGGTCAAGTGACAGATTGATGATGATAATGTACAGTCACGTCAACCTGGAATTGTGTTTCAGTCACGCGAACTGCCTGCACGTAACGGTCATTAAATTAAATTACAGATCGTCATAGATCGGTCCCATAAGCCACCATTAAGATCGTAAAATCAATGGGTTGATTTTTTCTGGTATATTTTAAAATTGTTTGTAATAAAAAGTTGTAAAACGGCAGCCGATGAGCTACTTTGTCGAGAGATAAAGTAAATGAGGGCCTGGGCCATAAATTACTCGAATATTTTTTTATGCGATATCGTAAAGAATATCAGAAAATTTTAATTGTTGCTTCACTAAAGTTATAATTGTGTTATCATTTGTTGAGCAAGATTGGAACAAATATTATTGTGGGTGCGGGAGCCGTTTATGTGCCCCTATCATTTGATTACAAAGTCTTCCATTGCAGCAGTTCATAAGATTGAAAGATTTTTATGGGTGCCGCATTTACTTACAGTTAAAAAACAAAATCATCTAAAGTTGATGTGATCTTTAAGCAATAAAAAGAAACCACCTTAAGACAAGCACTTAATAAAAGTGTTGTCAAAATTGGTGCCGCATTTACTCACAGTTAGAAACAAAATCCATTTAAAGCTGAAGTAACATTTTTCAATGAAAATTCACTTTAGGACAAGAATTTGCCTTAAAGTGTTTGCTTAAACTGATATAATTAGCTAAAAAGGGTGCCGCACTTACTTACAGTTAAATTTGCATTTGGTGTAAAACTGTGGCTTAGCTCAAACTCAATTTATCTCCTTTCTCATTTGATATGCTCAGACAAACGAATAGAAAACAAGACAAAATTTCAGTGACATATCCGTCTGACTTGACTGGACTCAGGTTTTTGGTAAAATTTGTGTTCAAGTAATGACGTTGACGTTGCTTTTCATGGCAAACGCCATGTAACGGAAAACGGAAATTAAAATCCATACAATGTTGACGAAGGCGGGGCGAGCGGGCGGTTAGTCGCTCGGTTGGACCTGAAACTTGGCAAAATAATAAAGACTTTTTGGTATATATTTATGTATACTCTGTACCGAAGGTACAAAGAGTATATTGGGTTTGTGCAAATGTATGTAACAGCCAGAAGGAAGCATTTCCGACCCTATAAAGTATATATATTCCGGATCAGCATCAACAGCCGAGTCGATTTAAACATGTCCGTCTGTCCGTATGAACGCTGAGATCTCAGCGATGGTAAGAGATAGAGGTTTGAGGTGTATGGAACATATATTTCTTATACTTGCAGGCAGATCAAGTTTAGTTTTAAATTTTGCCACGCCCCCTGCCTCCCCCGCAAATTGAAAAAAACGTCATATCTTTCACAATTTTGGAGTTAGGTTGTTAGAACCTTCTAGACATATATTCTACTCATCATAAGTTTTCGAGCCTCCATACATCGTTTTCCGATCAGATGAACCATAGTAGAGTTGCCACCCCCGCAATTTGAAAAAAAAAAAAATAGAAGGCTAACATCGGCTACGCCGATGTTTTAAATACCCTTGCAGTTTTTGAAAGACGCTACCATTGATAAAAAAAAAGTTTTTCTCACTAGAATTAGTTTTTTGACCGACCGTTTATATGGCAGCATTATGCTATAGTCATCCGATTTTGATAAATTTTTTCAGAATTATGTGAAAGCATATAAAACTAATATATACCAAGATTGAGGACGCTACGATGGAAAACTAAAAGTTTTTCTCACTAGAACAAGTTTTTTAACCGACCGTTTATATGGCAGCTATATGCTATAGTCATCCGATTTTGACGATAAATTTTTCCAGAATTGTGTGGAATCATATAAAATAAATATATACCACGATTGGTGACGCTACGATGGAAAACAAAAAAGTTGTTCCCACTAGAACTTGTTTTTGGACCGATCGTTCCTATGGCAGCTATATGATATAGTCATCCGATCCGGCCAATTCCGACAAATGTGCAGCCTATGTGTATTTAAAGACTTTTTGCAAAGTTTGGTCAAGATAGCTTTAAAACTGAGGGAGGAGATAGCATAGAAACAGACGGACGGACAGACGGACAGACGGACATGGCTATATAGACTCAGCTCGTCATGCTGATCAAGAATATATATAGTTTATGGGGTCGGAGATGCTTCCTTCTATGCGTTACAAACATCGTGACAATTTTAATATACCCTCTGCAAGGGTATAAAAACCTCATATCTTCCACAATTTTGGAGTTAGGTTGTTTGAACCTTTTAGAAATATATTCTACTCATCATAACTTATCGAGCCCCCATACATTGTTTTCCGATCAGATGAACGATAGTAGAGTTGCCACCCCCGCAATTTGAAAAACACCACAAATATCCCGTAATTTTGGAGTAAGATTGTTCGAACCCTCTAGACATATATTCTACTCATCATTACTTATTGAGCCTTCATACATCGTTTTCCGATCAGATGAACCATAGTAGAGTTGCCACCCCCGCAAATTGAAAAAAAAACCTCATATCTTCCACAATTTTGGAGTTATGTTGTTTGAACCTTCTAGACATATATTTTACTCATCATAACTTATCGAGCCCTAATACTTCGTTTTCCGATCAGATGAACGATAGTAGAGTTGCCACCCCTGCAATTTGAAAAACACCTCAAATATCCCGCAATTTTGGAGTTAGGTTGTTCGAACCTATTAAAAATATATTCTACTCACCATTACTTATCGAACCCCTATACATTGTTTTCCTATCAGATGAACGATGGTAGAGTTGTCACCCCCGCAATTTGAAAAACACCTCAAATATCCCGCAATTTTGGAGTTAGGTTGTTCCAACCTTCTAGACATATATTCTACTCATCATTACTTATCGAGCCCCCATACATTGTTTTCCGATCAGATGAACGATGGTAGAGTTGCCACCCCCACAATTTGAAAAAAAAACTCATATCTTCCACAATTTTAAAGACAGATTGTTTGAACCTTTAAGGCATATATTTTAATCGTCATTACTTATCGATCCACCGTACACCGTTTCCAGATCAGATGAACGATATTCGAGTTATAAGCAAATCAAAAATTTACGCTGGGCAGCACTGCCCGTATCGTGATGGGCAGCACTTGCACAGTTATTAGTTATTAGTAACAGGTACAGAGTATATTACAGTCGGGCTTGACCGACTTGCTCGCTTATTTTATATTGTTCAACAAAAGATGAAAGCAAAAATATGTAAAAAATTTTCTTCAAGATGAACTTGAGAAATAATTAAAACATAAAATTCAAGGCTCATCATTCGTCGTAATCATTTGGCAGACAGTTTTTTATGAAACTTTTCCACCTGGCCGCGCGCCACAACCTAGTTGGTGGTTTTAATTTTTTTTCAATTATATTGTTTGCATAAATAATAACACACGTTAAAAACATTTTTCTCTCTCTCTCCTTTTCTATTCATATATATATATATATATATTTATATTTTTTTGCTGTTCCTTCGCCTGGCATTTTGCAATTATTGCTTTGAGCTTGGGGAATGTTGAAAGCGAAAATTCTACTGGCCCAGGAATTTTCAATGTAAATAATGGGAAGAGAGCGACTGGAAGCTGATTAAACTTTCTAGGGGAAATTATATTAAGAAAAAACCACAAATCCCAAAAATTGTTTATACTATTATTTATTTATTATTTTTTAAAATTTCATTTTCGCTTTTGGTTAAGCATTTTGTACCGCTTTTTGTTTGCCTGGTTCTGCAGCCTGTTGATTTAACGATGTGTGAACTTATTGAAAACGGCAACAACGTTATGCGTGCAGGAGGTTGAGGATCTAAGTAAATAAAAACGTGCACTGCATGACATAAAAGTTGATCTAATGACCGAATACGTGCGTTGACTGGCCAAAGCTTGGGGCTAGGGCCATTAATGGCTACAAAGCGGATTAGCTGACCGAGCTCAGTTCAGTTGAGTTGAGTTGAGTTTTTTTTTTTTTTTTGCGGTCAAAGGAAACGCAAATGAAAGCCCAAAAAGCATTTTTAATGCAAATTCTTGTGTTCTGTTCAATCAAATTATTACAGCCAACAACAACAACAACAGCAGCCATTTTTTTTAAAGCACACGCAGCTGCCTTGAAATAAAATTAAAGCACTTAAAAAAATTTCATTGCCTACATTTTGGGGGCCGCCTGAACGTAACGCTCTGTGACGTAAAAGCCACACACACACACACACACGCATAGAAGCTGGGCATAAATATTAATAAAGACATCAAGAATTGATTGAATCGAAAGTGATGTCGTTTCATTTTTTTTGTTTTTTTTTTGTTTTTGATGTTTTGCAAAACAAAAAAAAACATTTCCTTTCAAATTTATTAACTATGAAATTTGTCTCTGTTTTTGTTACCCGAAACCCCCTTAATCAACGTATCAACTAATTAATTATTTTTCAATTATTTTTCCTTTTTTTTTCAATAAATAAAATTGAAAATATAAAACCTTTTCTGTCATCAATTAAAAGCTTCAACTATATTCAGTGCTAGTTTAGTCACTTAGCCTTAGGCAGCAAACCCAGCACGAACCAGGTATAAGTTGACCTAAGAAGCCAACGCTGGGTGCAACGAGTTCAATTTTAACTGACCGGAAAGAACCCTACGGGTTTTAAATTTTGTAAATTTCACAATGAGTTAACTGAACACACACTAACCTTTCGAAAGGCTTCCTGCTCCTCTTCAAAAATGTATTGCCTACTTATGGGAGGCAGCTTAACGGCAACGTTTGGCTTAATGAGTTGAGCAAATGAAAGGCAAACAACAAAAATATAAATATAATTATAAGTGGGTGTGTGTGTGTGTGTGTTTAAAATTCAATTTCAACTTGAAAATAAAACAAAAACTCACACACACACGCTGGCAAGAGACAAACAGCTGTAAATTTGTGCGGTGGCCCTAATGGCGTTTGGGTTGATGTTGATTAGGCGATGCTTCAGTTGATAAAAAAAAACACCCAAACCACAAGCCCAGGCCCTTTTTGCTTTTCATATGGAAATTTGGAGCAAAAAAAAAAAGAGGGAAAAACTTTTTGGCACAAATATTTTTATGTAAATTGTTTTTGTCATTTATTCATTTATATATGCGTGTGTGTGTGTATGTGTTTCTAAGACATGTCACATTTTCATTGTCCTGGTATTTTCATAATTTAACTTTCAAGAGATTTTTAGCGACTTTGTGTGCAGTTCATTTAGAAGTTGATTAGTGACGAAAGTTGCTACTTCTCTTACATCTCGGAGACACTTAAGCGACGCTTCGTTTGCTAGACAACAACAACAACAGTTGAAGAACCTCAAGGATCCTTGGCAGCCTCATCCTGTTGCTGCTGTTCTTGTAGTTGTTTGCTTTACTCACAGCTTTCACTTTTGTTAGGTTGCATTTCAGCAGCGCTTTCGCCTTGTGCATTTTGTTAATGAGTCTTTTTTGTTCTTGGCATTTATACAAAAAAAAACAAAAACTACTTGCAAGTATTTTGTAGTGTTTTCTGCTCGAAAGTTAAGATGCTCTTTCCCAAACAAAAAGTTTGAAAGCGAAAAAAGTTTGGTTAACAAAATTTTGCTTCCAAATTTCATTTTCAAAAATGTGCATACCGTTTTTTACAATTTAACAGTTTAACAATTTGTTGATAAAAAAAAAAATTAAAAAAAATATTTTTAGAATTTTTGTGGCAAACTACCAAACAAATTTGCACATGCAACAAATTTGTTTTATTACCAAAACATTGTATCAAGTTTTTTAAAATTGTGTTGTGAAAATTAAATTTGAGCAAATTTTGTTTCAGGTCCAAAAGGGAAAAACTATTGCAAATGTTTCGCAAATTCGTTTGTGAAAAAATGTTGATTAAAAAATATGTGTTAAAATAAAAACCTTTGCACCAACAATAATATTAATAATGACCCAAAAGACTTAAATATATTTGTTTTTCATTATCAAAAAATAAAGGCAAATTTTATGAGCAAATGAAATATTTGACTGCAAACATTTTGTGCACTAATTAAATATTTGTCTGCAAACATTTTGTGAACAAATAAAATATTTGACTGCAAACATTTTGTGAACAAATAAAATATTTGTCTGCAAACATTTTGTGAACAAATTAAATATTTGACTGCAAACATTTTGTGAACAAATTAAATATTTGACTGCAAACATTTTGTGAACAAATTAAATATTTGACTGCAAACATTTTGTGAACAAATTAAATATTTGACTGTAACATTTTTTTAATGACCAAAAATAAAAATAAAGGCAAATTTTGTGATCAAATTAAATGTTTGACTGCAAACATATTGTGAACAAATGAAATATTTGACTACAAACATTTTGTGAACAAATTAAATATTTGTCAATGCAAACATTTTGTGAACAAATTAAATATTTGCTGCAAACATTTTTTGAAACAAATTAAATATTTGACTGCAAACATTTTGTGAACAAATTAAATATTTGACTGCAAACATTTTGTGAACAAATTTAATATTTGTCTGCAAACATTTTGTGAACATATTAAATATTTGACTGGAAACATTTTGTGAACAAATTAAATATTTGACTGCAACCAGTTTTTAATGACCAAAAATAAAAATAAAGGTACATTTTGTGAACAAATTAAATATTTGACTGCAAACATTTTGTGAATAAATTGAATATTTGACTGCAAACATTTTGTGAACAAATTAAATATTTGTCCGCAAACATTTTGTGAACAAATTAAATATTTGACTGCAAACATATTTTAATGACAAAAAATTTTAACAAATTTTGTTTTAATGTTAGTTTAAATGCAAAATTTGTTTTAAGTTTATAAATTTTTTAAAAACATTAATTCAAGTTGGACCACAACTTGTTGATTACCTCAGAAAACAAGTTTGATTTGGCCCACTTAGCAGAGTATATATGGTAAAATTTAGTTCAGTAAGAGAATACGAAGAAACATATGCAAAAAAATGGCACATAAAAGAAGAATGGATGGCAGCAGCACCAAAAAACGACGCACACTTAATGTTGCATACTTGTTTGGGGTCCTTGTACTAGTAACGTTTCCGTTCATTCTACTTTTACACTTCTTCTTTGACGACGAGTATTTACATGGTGGCCTCACTTACACAATACCAAAAGACTGACTGGTGCGCTCTGCGGGCGGTAACTGATGATGAGTGAATAGCCATAAATGAGTTTTCAAAAGAAGCTTTAGTCAATGAATAGAGATGTTGAGGTAGGCAAAACATGAACAAAAAGCGAGAGTTATGTTTTGTCAACTGTCCTCAACTTGTTGCGTCGCTTCGGAACTAACACAGTTTTCCAACACTGTTTTTGAACTTTGTTTTCCAATACTGTTTTCCAACACTTTTTATGTAGATTTTACTAAATAATTATTCTACCCTATGACAAATATTAAGCATAAACTTTGTTATTAAACTATTATACAAATTTAAAAAAATATAAAAGTAAACATTTTGTTCAGCTTCTAAGCTTGTCTATTCATTTGATCCTTTTTTTTTGTTCTTTCAAATTTCCCTCTCTTGTCTTTCATCTGCTCAATTCAATTGTCATCTCGCAATACACCTTTTTTTTTTAAACCCTCCCCTTGGGCGCACACACACACACAACTTCTGTCACTTCTTACACTTGACTTTTCTTGTTCTGCCATTGTTCTTATCTCTCTTGCCAAGTTCTTTTGTGCACTTTTTGCACTTTATTACACTTCCGCTTTGGCAATTTTCTTCTGTTGAGTGTCGGGCAATTTCTGCTTTTCTCTTGCTCTCTATCTGTCTCTGTGGTACCTGAGCGCCTAAAACTATGCCATGATTTTTTCATATGCACTTCATTTGTGGCATTGGCCCCAAAGGCACCAAACCCTTTGAAATTTATATATATATATGTATATCTTTTTATCGTCTCATCACTCACTCACTTGTCAGGGACCCCCATCCCCCCCTCTCCATTTGGCGTATTTGCATTTGTATTAAAATCGCTTAAAGTGGAATTTTATTTCCTGTTTCTGTTACTTGGAAGCCCCGCCTCATTTTTGTGGCTCCTAAAGCGTTATCACTCCACTTGGTTTCATTTATTGCTGCGTCTTTTGTGTATGCCTAATGCCATTTTTATACGCATTTACTTTGTCAGTGTGTGTGTGTGGCGAAAATATTTTTATGTGGTATTTTTATATCGGCAAACAAGAATGTGAACAAACTCCTGAAGCATCTTTCAACAAAAATATTATCATCGTCATCATCATGATCATCTTCTTACGTATTTAATGCCTTACAATGTCGGGCCATTTGAATGAATATTCTTATACGAATTGAATACCCCACTTATTTATGGCGTTGTGTCGTGAATCAATGAGAAGTTGCGGCCAAAATTTGTACAAATCTTAAGCTTAGTTCACAAAATGTGGGCAAATTATTTGCCTGTGTGAACTTGACTTTAGATAAATACTTTTGTTAGTGGCTTTTAAATGTAGTTATGTCTTTTTTGTGTTTGTTTATTGCTGTACAAACATTTGCTAACAATTCTTAAATATTTGTTTTCTTAAAGGAACTCAAGGTTATATATTTTAAACAAACTTTTGTAATAAAACTATTTTCGTGTATCCTGGTTCTACTTTAATATTTGATTTTAAGCAGTTGTTTGTTTTGTTATTCATTTTTGAATATAACAATTCTTTGCTGGCTTGTGCCAATATTTTGCTCAAAATTTAGAAAATTTGCCTTGTCCTTTTATTCATGTGTATACATGTCCCTCGAAGGAATAAGAACCCAAAGACTTAGAAGACAAAAAAATTAAAATGTAAAAAATTTATGCAAACTTTTTGTACTTCCAGACAAATGTTTGTCACAAATTGATGGCGTGGTTTTTGAATTTAACAATTCTTTACAGAAAAAGAAAATAAAGTGTTGTTAGCCAGCGTTTGCACAAACTATTTGCTTGTTTGTGTAAATATGAGTACAAATATTTACAACAAACTTGAAAATTTCTTTGTCATTTTATTCATGTCTACTTTTATTTATGTTGCTAGTTATGCTACGATCTCATAGGCAAATATTAAGCATCAATAGACAAATTTTCATTTAAATTTCGGCAAACTATTTAGTAAATGTAAAAATTTGTGCAAACTTAAAGTATTTGGAGACAAACTTTTGTCACAAATTTTTGGTGTTGTTTCTCAATTAATCAATTCTTTAGAGAAAATAAAACAAGATGTTGTTAGTTAGCGTTTCCACAAACTATTTGCCTGTTTGTGCAAATATTAGTGCAAATATCTTCAACAAACTTGAAAATTTCGTTGTCATATTTTATTCATGTACATATTGTCTACTTTTATTTATGTTGCTAGTTATGCTAAGATCTCATAGGCAAATAATAAGGATCAATAGACAAATTTTCATCTACATTTTGGGCAAACTATTTAGTAAATGTAAAAATTTGTGCAAACTTGAAGACAAATTGTTGGTGTGCTTTCTCAATTAATCAATTTTTTGGAGAAAATGAAACTAGATGTTGTTAGTTAACGTTTCCACAAACTATTTGCTTGTTAGTGTAAAGTTTGAGTGCAAATATTTTCAACAAACTTGAAAACTTCGTTTCGTTTCATTTAGGGTATATATTGTCTACCCTTATTTATATTAATAATAAAGCTTAGATCCTATAGGCAAATTTTAATGCCAAATAGACAAATTTTCATCAACATTTGGGCAAACTAAATGTTAAAACTTGTGCAAATTTATAGTATTTGCTGGCAAATAATTTGCAGGCAAATAATTTGCACAAATTTGTAGTATTTGCAGGCAAATAATTTGCACAAATTTTGATGGAAATTTGGCAAAAAAAAAAAGCCTAAATAGGGAATTTATTACAACTTTTTAATCAGATTATTTGCGGATGGAGCCAAAGCCTTACCTTTATGTCCTGCAAAGTCTAAAAATTTTTAAGAAAATTTGTGCAAATTATTTGCCAGTGCAAACTTAGCTTAAATCAAATATTTTGATTCCATTCTGTTTATTTGACAGAAATAACTGAAGAACTATTTTAAACAGATTTGTCAACTTATTTGTACACAAACACTTGGAGCAATGCCTTTGCTCTCATCAGACTCTCAACTCGTTTTTAAGATGTTTTTTATAAAAAACGTAGAAATCAAACTACTTATCATGTTTATTTCTGCTCTGTTGCTTGTCGGGTATTTTCAATTTCTTACCAAGATGTTTTCTTATTTTATATTTTGGTTGGACCAGCAATCAAGTGAAATCCATTTTACAGCGACAGAGCGAGAGAGACAGAGAGAGAGAGAGAGAGAAGGCAGTGTAATGGTCTTATTGTGCCTGTTAACGGATTTTGCGTTAAGCAGGGCCCCAAGAGCTATTTCGCCTTCGGGTTTGCCATTCATTCGATTTCCTTTGTGTGGGCTTCGGTGTCTGGTTTTTAATTTTAATAAATGTTGAACGGCTTTTGGGCAGATTTTACAATACATATATATAAATATACTTAAAGCATTCTGTTCGTTCTTATGGTAGTTCGCCATAACGATCAATTAAGAGCTTAAGCATTTTTCTACCGGTTAATTATGCCCAAAGGTAAAAAGCAATTGGATGAATGATAATGATGTGGCTGAGCCAAGTTTCGCACATTGGCCGCCAAGGACGCGTTTGGCTTGTTTTTTGCTGCCTGCTCACATCGTTTAAGCATTTAAACATTTAATTTTAATTTAATTTATGCACACACGAACACATCAGTGGCGCCTGGTCCACATTTCGCCTTGTGGCCACAACCGCCCCCGACCCCGCCTCCCTCTGCCCGGCGCACTCGTATGTGTTTTGTTGGCCATTTGCGAGTGCATTAAATGATCATAAACTAATTAAGTTGTTTTGGCTGCGCATTGCATTAACAATTTAATCGATTTTAGAGACAGAGATTAAAATTAAATGCATAATAAAAGCGGGCCTGTATGCGATTAAACTCAAAACAGGCAGGTAAGAAATATGCAAGAAATTTGTAAGCAAATTTCCAGAGAAGGATTTGTTTTGTTTTGTTTTGGAATTGCTAAAGGATTTTGCAAAATTTATAGAAACTAAAACTAAACAAAACAAGTTGCCTTTCAGCCTTCCCACAGATAGCGGGAGCCCAGAGTCGCAACTGCGGCGACCTTAAGGCTGGTTTTCATTTAAGAAACGGTCTTTAAAATTCATGTTTCAGTTTTTGTTAGCACAAATTGGCAGTAGAATTTTCAAACATGCAAATGGCAACTATTCTCAAAATCTAACTGTTTACCTAGAAGCCCCCCTCTCCCACCAACACTTTTTTCGACCAAGGGGTGGCATTTTCCAAGCTTTAGAGATCTTGCACTTGAGCTGGTTTAAATTCCTATTATTTTGTAAGAAAAATCATTGTCATTTTGTGTCATTTGTCATTTTATGACACAATTTAAAACTCACTTTACCTTGTTCAGTAGTTTGATAAATCTTAAACAAAAATAAAAAAATCTTTTTAAACAATAACCAATCACACCTCAATGGCACTTCAAATTTAATAAATTTTTGGATAATTTGATTTTTGATTTTGTCTCCTTCTTTCTTCATTCTCATCATCATCATCATAACGGACTGCCTTTCATCTTGCTTTATGAGTTGTAATTTCTTTTGTCACTGCAAATTGAATGGAAAAAAAAATGATGACGTCAGAGGTGGACAATTTTGTTTTTTGTTTTGTTTTTGTGCTGTCCTGAAAATAGTCATAAAAATTGCTTGGCTCGCAGCAAATGTCGCGCGTTTCGTCCTCGCCCCTTCTGTTCAACCATTGCTTTGACTTTGACAATTAAATGATGCGCTCTATACCCCCAACCCCCCAACCCCTCCACTGAGAGGAGAAAACAATAGAAGAAAATGGCGACAAGTAGGTGAGGCCAGGCAGCATCTTAAGAATGTAAGGGGAGGGGTGGGGAGGTGAGGTGGGCCAGGAAGTGGTGTAAATGACGTTGCTTTTAGCGACGCCAGTCGAGGCAAACTCAATTAAATGTGACAGTGAAAATGGCTGCTGCCTAAAAGTATGCTTTATGTAAAAGTTACGGAATGAGCAGGGTGCGGGGAGGGGAGCTGGGGGGAGTAAGGATGAAAAGCAGGTGTGACAAACAAGAGTTCCAACACCAAAAACACTTAAGAAGGCCATTCCAGGCAGCCAATTCGCCAATATATTATTTGATATACACATTTATATGGTGAAAGTGGGAAGGGATGAAGTAAGACAGAAGAAAGTGGGAGAAATAAGAAAGAAGTAAGAAAAGCAGGAGGAAAGAAAAAGGAAGAAAGTAAGAAAGGAATGCGAATAATTTTGTGAAACAGCGCTATAAGAAGCAAAAAATGAATAAATGAAGGAAAACAAAAACGGCATCAAGACGCAAGAAGCGGTAAAAGAAGAGAATAGGTATGAGAGAAATTGAAATAAAAGCAGAATTGGACAAAGAATAGACACAAAAAACCCAAATTATAAAAGAGCTTGAAAAAAATAACATGGAAACAAGAAGAAAGAAACACTGATATATAGATTAAACAATATATTATATATTCTACTCATCATCACTTATCAAGCTTTCCGATCACATGAACGATAGTAGAGTTGCCACCCCCACAATATGAAAAACACCTGCAATATTCCACTATTTTGGAGTTAGATTGTTCGAACTTTCTAGACATATATTCTACTCATCATTACTTATCGAGTCCCCATACTTCGTTTTCGGATCGGATGAACGATAGTAGAGTTGCCACCCCAGCAATTTGAAAAACAACTCAAATACTCCGCTATTTTAGAGTTAGGTTGTTCGAAACCTCTAGACATATATTCTACTCATCATTACTTATCGAACCCCCATACATTGTTTTCCAATCAGATGAACGATAGTAGAGTTGCCACCCCCGCAATTTGAAAAACACCTCAAATATCCCGAAATTTTGGAGTAACGTTGTTCGAACCTTCTAGACATATATTCTACTCATCATTACTTATCGATCCGCCATACATCGTTTTCCAATCCGATGAACGATAGTAGAGTTGCCACCACCGCAATTTGAAAAACACCTTAAATATCCCGCCATTTTGGAGTTAGGTTGTTCGAACCTTCTAGACATATAATCTACTTATCATTTCTTATCAAACCTCCGTATATCGTTTTCGGATCAGATGAATGATAGTAGAGTTGCCACCACCGCTATTTGAAAAACACCTCAAATATCCCGCAATTTTGGAGTTAGGTTGTTTAAACCTTCTAGACATATATTCTACTTATCATATCTTATCGAGCCTCCATACATCGTTTTCGGATCAGATAAACGATGGTAGAGTTGCCACTCCCGCAATTTGAAAAACACCTTAAATATCCCGCCATTTTTTAGTTAGGTTGTTCGAACCCTCTAGACATATATTCTACTCATCATTACTTATCGAACCCCCATACATTGTTTTCCGATCAGATGAAGGATAGTAGAGTTGCCACCACCGCAATTTGAAAAACATTTTAAATATCCCGCAATTTTGGCGTTAGGTTGTTCAAACCCTCTAGACATTTATTCTACTCATCATTACTTATCCTGCCCCCATACATCGTTTTCGGATCAGATGAACGATAGTAGAGTTGCCACCCCCACAATTTGAAAAACACCTCAAATATTCCGCCATTTTGGAGTTAGGTTGTTTGAACCCTCTAGACATATATTCTACTCATCATTACTTATAGAACCCCCATACATCGATTTCGGATCAGATGAACGATAGCAGAGTTGCCACCACCGCAATTTGAAAAACACCTCAAATATCCCGCAATTTTGGAGTTAGGTTGTTCGAACCTTCTAGACATACATTCTACTCATCATTACTTATCGAGCCTTCATACATCGTTTTCCGATCAGATGAACAATATTCGAGTTATAAGCAAATGAAATAATTGCGCTGGGCAGCACTGCCCGTAACCGTGATGGGCAGCACTTGCACACTTTAAAGTTATTAGTTATATACAAACAGTTACAGAGTATATTATAATTGGGCTTGACCGACTTTCTTACTTGTCATTTTTTTGTTGAATAACTTTTAAAGGTACATTGTTTGTATATTGTTTGTTGTGATAATAATGTGTCGAAAGAGCCGCCGAGTAAGACCACTGCAAATACAAGTAAATGACCCACATTATCATATTCAAGTGTTCACTATTATGGCACAATTTTATGCAGTAGTAAACTGACTTTATTGTTAAACTAAATTTAAATCTCTATTAAGGCGTATTTTCTGTTTTCTTCTTTTTTTTGTATGAATTTGTTTTTAGGAAGGAGACTCCTTTTCTTTTTTTTACTCCTCTTTCTCTCTCCACATTTGCGCCATCAGCGTTTTCATCTTTATCGTTTAGCAAAGGCAGCAGCAGCTGCCAATAAGCAACGATTATGCTTGTAGCTACAATCGACTGTCCTTAGAGTGTGTGTGTGAGTATCTTGTAATGTGCGCCATTTGATTCTGTTGTTGTTGTTGTTGCTAAAGTACTAATGCCCTACAAAAATGCATGGGGCCTCAAAGTGAATGGCTCAGTGAGTGCGCGAGAATATGTTTGTGTGTGTGTGTGTGTGTGTGTGTGTGAACACATTGATAGCACTTGTGAGGCGTTATAAACTGCAAGCAGTTACACACACACATGTACACGAAAATGGAGAAAAACTGCCTGCCCCCTGTCTTCTGTAAATAAAATTCTATATACAAAAATATGCACCGAACATTTGTAAAGAAGTTTCTTTTATACTATGTGTATCTTTCTTTAACTTGCTTCTTAATTCTGCAAAGTTATTTCATAACAGGCGATCTTTTCAATATAGAGTTTTGGTTTTAGGAAGGAAATCTAATCTTAATCATTAATTCTTTTAAGTATGACCCTTATTTTCATACATTTTCTGAACACACTAAACATTTGTTCTATGAAATATCCCTTAACAGTTGAAAATCAAAGAGAAATAGTGTTTTACACACACACACATAGCCCAGTTTGGTCTCGGTTTGACATCAATTGAATTAGTTTAGCCTTAAAGCCTTTCTACCAAAAACCCAACCCCGGGGTCGCACTTTATTTTTAATTATATTTGTCATAATTAAATTGCAATTTTTTTGTTGTTGTTGTTTGGATAGCCAAAAATATTTTTTAAAGTGCTAAAAACATTTTGTGAATTATGCAACGCACACACACACACACATGCACATGCACATGCCCAAGCACAAGCAGCCAAGTGGGGCGTGGCAAGTGGGTTAAGTGTGTTAGCTAAAAATTCATACCATACACACAGGCGTCGAGAGATGAGAGCAACAACAGCAGCTGGCAACAACAACAACAACTTTTGACACACATATGCAAATTGCAACGCCATTAACAGTGTCTGTGTGTAGTCAATACGTTTTGACATTAATTTGGTCAGCATTTGCATTGAAACTCATTGAAAATGGCATCGTCATAGGCCATCAGCATTATCGTTATCATCATCATCATCATCATCATCATCGTCATCATCATTATCATCGATTTCCATTTGCATTGCCAACACAACACAAAAGCTTCAAATTGCAGCTGGTCCAACAAACTACTGACACACCAGAGAGTGCAGACACACACACACACACACACACACACATTGGCCTAATAGGATGCTATATGTAGTAGGGCAGAGCAGGAGGTGTGGCAAAGCAATAGGGACAGGCGAGTTCTTGGTCAGCTTGTGGTTTGTGTTTGACTGGCCAAAAAGGCATAGGCAAATATCCAAAAACACACTGAGAGAACATAAATTGAATATTTTTGATATAAATTGTTTTGTTGTTTGTTTTTTTTAAGAATTGTTTAATTTTTTAAAAATTAAAAAAAAAAATAAAAAATTCATAAAACTAAAAGCAATTTTCAAATGATTTTGAAAAATGATAAGAGATAAATTCAAAAGTTTACACTCTGTAAAAAATAGGTAAATGCTTTAAGAAATTAAAAAACAAAATTTTTTTATACCCTTGCAGAGGGTATTTTAAAATTGTCACGATGTTTGTAACGTAGTGAAGGAAGCATTTCCGACCACATAAAGTATATATATTCTTGATCAGCATGACGAGCTGAGTTCATTTCCGTATGTCCGTCTGTTCGTCCGTTAGTCTGTCCGTCTGTTTCTATGCTATCTCCTCCCTCAGTTTTAAAGCTATCTTGACCAAACTTTGCAAAAAGTCTTTAAATACAAATACACTGCACATTTGTCGGAATCGGCCGGATCGGATGACTATATCATATAGCTGCCATATAAACGGTCGGTCCAAAAACTAGTTCTTGTGGGAAAAACTTTTTTGTTTTCCATCGTAGCGTCACCAACCGTGGGATATATTAATATTTTATAATTCCACACAATTCCGGAAAAATTTATCAAAATCGGATGACTATAGGAACATAGGAACGATCGTTCTAAAAACTAATTATAGTGAGAAAAACTGTTTTGTTATCAATGGTAGCGCCTTTTGAAAACTGCAAGGGTATTTAAAACATCGGCGTAGCCGATGTTAGCCTTCTATTTTTTAAACATAAGATTTCTGTAAAAATATTAGGCAATATAGAAAACCAACTAAATACCTGGCAGCGGTTTATAAGAACTTTTATACACTTGAAAAGAGTATATTAATTTTGCCCAGAAGTTTGTAACGCATAGAAATATTCATTTCCGACCCCATAAACTATATATATTCTTGATCAGGATGACGAGCTGAGTTCAATTCCGTCTGTCCCTCTGTCTGTCTGTTTCTACGCGAACTAGTCCCTCAGTTTTAAAGCTATCGAGCTGAAATTTTGCACAGTGTCTTCTTTTTACTGTACACAACTAATATGTCGGAACCGGCCGGACCGGGTGACTATATCTTATAGCTGCCATAAGAACAATCGGTCGAAAAATAAGTCCTTGTGAGTAAAACTTTTTTGATTTCCATCGTAGCGTCTCCAATCGTAGTATATATAAGTTTTATATGTTTGCTCACAATTCTGTAAAAATTTATCAAAATCGGCTGCCATATAAACTGTCGGTCAAAAAACTACTTCTAGTGAGGAAAACTTTTTTGTTTTCTATCGTATCGTCAGCAATCTTGGTATATATTAGTTTTATATAGGTTAGGTTAGGTAGTTTCGGCTGGCCCACACAAAGACTGTTTAGTCGTTAGTGAGACCCGGTTTTTGTAATGGAGGTTCTTACTTTTTAGTAGTCTGTAAGGATCCTTGACGTTCTGGCGAATGCCAGTATATTTGTGAGGGGTCTCCTGGCTACTTCTTCCAGTGAGGCAATCTAGGGTGCGTGGAGGTGTTTGCAATCTTTGCCTTGCTACTGCTGGACATTTGCAGATGAGGTGTTCTAGAGTTTCCGTTGCTCCCGGCTCCCTACATTTCCTGCATGTGTCCTCTGTCGTTATGCCTAGCTTCTTCGCGTGAGTGGCTGTTAGGCTGTTAGGCCGGTTAATATGCCTATTAAAATTCTACAGTCTCTTCTTTTGAAGCTGTAGTAAATAGTGCGTGCGGTGCTTGTCTTTTGTCTTACACATGATTTTGGAGATTCTGCAGCCGGTTGTGTTTCTCCACTTTTCCGCTGCCTCGTTTGAAGCTATCTCTTCCATTTTGCTGTGTCGCGTCTAAAGTGAGATAGGTAGGTGTATTGTCGCTTCTTGGCTAAGTGCAACTCCGGCTTTTGCCAGGCTGTCTGCCGTCTCATTTTCGTCAATGCCCTGGTGGCTTGGGATCCAGTAGATGTGCACCCTTCTAGAGGTGCTGAGAGAATCACGACATTTTTGGAGTTGATGGCGTGCCTATGCATGGCCTTGATTGCCGCTTGACTGTCTATGTATATATTTACTTTTTTGTCGCTTGGAGCGAGTAGTTCTGCCATCTCTGCTGCTTTCTTTATTTCCATGGCCTGCCGCTGGGTCCTCTCCATTAGCTTGAGGTACGTGGATTTCTTCGTGGCCTGCCACCTTACCAGTATACCGTGGAGTAGTATCGGTCTTACGACTGAAATGAAGACCCAGTGCATCAGTTTTGGTGAGAGGCCCCATGTGCTGCTCACTCACTACTTCACTCTGATCTACATCACTGACCAGCGACTGATTGGCTTTTGCTGATTTGTTTGGTCTCTTGGCGAAGTGCTCGGCATGCGTTCTGCTTGTCTGTGTTAGAATTGCCGAATGTGGGTGACCAACTCTGGTCTACTTGTTGTGTAAATAAACATAGCATACTTAAAAGGGCTAGGACTTAAATTGGCCGCCTTTACTTATCGGAAATGATGAATATTTACAAACTTGACAGGGTCCAATAGGGCTTATCGATAGAGTAGAATAGTGTGTTGTGATAATTAAAGTATTTGCTAAAATAGTGATTACCTAATCACCTAATAATAAGTTATAACTACGATATTCGTAGAGGTCGTTGGGAAGGACTCTCTTAAGCCTTCTTCTTTGCATGTCACTGTTATTTAACACTTAACACGGCTGGTTCTATCATAAGCCAACTTTTCTGTATTATCTGTTGGGGATTTTAAACTCTTCTAAAAAAATGTGTAAACCCAACATTTTTTCAAGTGTACCAACTGACTCTGTGTGTTCTTTTGAATGTGTGTGTGGGTATATGTGCCTGGCTTAGGCCTCTATTGGTCCATTATGGAAATGCATTTGCTTAACCCACACACCCACTGTTTGCCCCCGGAATGCTCCCACCAATTCTCGTTCGTTAGCTTCACAAAAGCTAATGCTGCTGCTATGAAGGAGAATCATTTGCCAAGATATGAAAAGCGTTTAATGAATGTTGTGCAAATGTGTTTGCCCGCAAACAAACAAACAAAAAGAGAAACAAACTTGAGAATTGATTTCTGAATCTAAACTCCACATCAACTGTCACAAATTTACAATTTCTCTTTAAAATGTTAATGCATATATTAGGGCGGGAAAGCTTAAACTATGCCCATAATTTAAAAGATATATCGGTGTGTGTGTGTGTGTGTTGAGTCATTATTTATGATGATGCTAGAAGATAATGAGAAAACAGCAAGTGAGGCTGTTGCTTACAATAATGATTGTAATAAGCAGAAAGAATAAATGTGAGATTAAAATCTGTTTGTTGATACTACAATGAGAGTTAGTTCTTGTTTCTGCTTTTTTCTGCATCAGTTGGCGACCGTGCTCCAAAGAAAATATGTACATATTGTTGGTTTAATCTTCAATTAAACTAAAGTTTTAATTAATTTAATTCTAACTGCTGATAACAAATTTATTTGCTTAACAAATAAGAAAATATATTTTATAAAATTCCGTTCTACTTCGTACTTATTTCCAACACAAATAATATCCAATTCCTTAAAAATTTTGTTGATTATGTTTTTTTTAATCTTTTTGAAGTTCGAACAGTATCGTAATAAGGTAGCCACAGGTAATGCATTGCATTGGCTGGTAAAATTTTTGTTGCAACTTTTGCCACATTTCTTTTTCTTTTTTATAAATTTTTTTTTTTTTGCCAACCTTCGAGCTCATCTCTTGTGGCTTGCTTATCGCGCCGGCAGGCAGGCCTCCCTCTCTTTAAGTGTTGGTAAACAAGCTGGAAACATCCTTCCCCCCTCAACCCACCACAATCCAGCACTGTTCGGAGGCGCCTTGGGCGCTGTTTGCTACTTTCACAGCGACTGCGCCTGGTCTAAAACACACACACACACACACCACACACACACACACACACACATTTCCTTTCAATTTTTTTGTGCCTTTGCTTTTCTTTTGCAACTAATTCCAGTTTTTTTCTTTCTCTCGGTTTGTGTGTGTGTGTGTGTGTCAGCCTCCTTCATCCTTGCTGCTGTTGGTTCACTCTCGGGGGCTAAATTTAAGTAGCAACAAATCACTTCATTGTTTGCGTGTTTACATAATATTTATACATTGTACTTGTGTGTGTTCTCCTCTCTCTCTCTCTGTCCCTGTCCCTGTCTCTGTCAGAGTGTTGACACACTGTTTCATTAATAAAATGCTATCCAAACCGAACGAAAAACTTTCAGACTGCACGTCGCCAATAAAAGCTGACCCATTGCCCCCACCTCATTCTCCTTTCTCTCCTTCATTCAACCAGACAGCCAGACAGTAGTAAGTTTTTTGCTTCTTCTTCTTCTTTTTGACAAATACAATTAGACAAATCAAAAAAGGGTTTGGGCCAGCCAGAAATCTAGCCAGCGTTGGCAGTCATCTGACGTCAGGACGTAGGTCCTTACATTTTTCATGTTATGCCACATTAAACCCTTGGCCAAGCTTTCAAATTGAAACATCGTTAGATACGTTTATGGTTAGAAGGGATGCTAAGTTACTTAATAAACTAAATTAAGTGCATGCCAAGGCATATTGCACATTTTGCACATTGTTGTGGCAATATGTTGGTAGCAACCTGGTTTTAAGCAACATTCCAACTTAATTCAAATTTGATCAGAAATTCAACAGTTCATTGAATTCAATTATGTCCCTTCATTTGGCACAAAACAATACACACACATAACACAAGTTAAGATACGTAGGTTGCTATATATATATTTCTGGCCTAATAATGAAAACGCGAATATTTATGATCAAAAATGGTTTTATTGTTTTTCAAAGTATTCTCCAGCAAGATTTATACACTTTTGCATGCGCTCAAACCAATTGTCGAAGCACTTTTTCCACTCCGATTGAGACACCTCCAAAACATGGTTTTTGAACTCTTCCTACAGCATCTTCTGGCGATGAAAATCGTTGACCACGCAGTTTTCCCTTGATGTGCGGGAATAAAAAGAACTCATTGGGTGCCAAGTCAGGGCTGTACGGCGGATGACCCATCAATTCGACGTTTTGGGCGGTCAAAAAGGTGAGCTGGTGTGAGCTGATGTATGAGAGCTCTCATTGTGCACAATGATCTGTCTTCTCTTGTTCGTTTTTCGAATTTCTCCGAAGACTTCAGGCAAACAAATTGTGGTGTACCACTCAGAATTGACCGTCCTACGTTGCTCAAGCGGAACAAACGCAACATGAACAGTTTTACCGAAGAAACAGGCGACCATTTGCTTCGAAGTGCTTCTTCCACGAACGACTTTCGTTAGATTTGGCTCGTCTTCGAAGACCCACACGGTCGATTGCTAGATACACGAAAGATCCATGATTCGTCACCTGTGACGATCTTATAATCGTCTTTTGAAACACCGCGATTATATATTTTTTCAAAATTTCTTTGCACCAATCCACACGAGCCTTTTTTTGAGCGATCCAACGAGAACACACCTGTTTTACGCCCAGGTGTTCATGCAATATCGAATGTATGCTGGTGGAAGAAATGCCCTAGGATGCCTCTATCTCACGGTATGTCACATGACGATCTTGCCTTATCAGTTCACGCACGGCATCAATGTTTTCTGGCACAACGTTTGTTTTTGGACGTCCTTCACGACCTTCGTCTTCGAGCGAGCGTCGCCCGCGATTGAATTCATTAAACCAATTTTTCGGAGTGCTATAGGATAGTGCTTTATCGCCATACAAAGATTTAAGTTCATCGTTGCACTCTTGTCGTGATAATCCACGTCGAAAGTTGTGAAAAATGATTGCACGAAAATGTTCACGAGTTAATACCATTTTTTTTGCCGACGTAAGTTTTTGATTAATCGTTAATCGATATCAAACGTGGTCACACTTGAAAAGAGTTGTATGGAGCTTTTATCGATAAAAGTCCAAACTTTTTTTGGGAAACGGCCAATTGGTCCTAAAATGACTAGAAGTGATCTAAGTCAGAATCTTAAATAGCAACCCACGTATTAAAACTCATTTCCGATCACATAAACAATATATGTTCTTGATCTTGATTTCCGTCTGTCTCTAAGTAAACAAGTCCCTCAGTTTAAAAGCAATCGAACACAGTTTTCTTTTTACTGCACGCAACTAATATGTCGGAAGCGGCCGGATCCAATGACTAAATCTTATAGCTGCCATTGGACCGATCGGTCGTAAAATAGGTCTTTTTGTGAAAACTATTTTGTTATCCATGATTACGTACTTTATTTCAGTAATTATGTATTATATATGCTTTAAAACAGTTCCACAAAATTTGGTTAAGATCGGATGATTATAGTCTATTGCTGTCATAGAACCGATCGGTCTGAAAATATGTTGTTTTTTTTAATGGTAGCGTGAACAAATTTTGATTCTCATTGATTTTAAATTGATAAATATCTGATATGTATATCCTTTATATATATTCTACCGGATAAATCAGTGATAAATCAGTTGAAAGTGTATTCAAACTTTGGCACAGTCGAAGTTAGCTTTGCCTTCTCGATTTTCGGGTTCAAATTGATCTCATAAATTGGCTTTATATTTTTTTACTTCTTAATATTTGCGGTACTAATTTACTGGGTAGTCAAACTTAGCGTTAACTGAACAAAAATCTAATTTATTTTCTGGTTAGAGTATGCAAACTTCGTTAGTTTCTCTTCTTTACTTAAGACATTAGTTCTATCTCGGTTTTCAAGATTTACTCTACTGCTCCAAATCTCTTTCACACACACACACACACACACACACTTAAGCAGGCGTTTTTGCTGCACTTAATTCACTTTAGTTCCTCTTCGTGTCTCAGTTTTTATTTTTATACCTTTTTTTCATATATATATATTTTTTTAATGCAATTTGAACAAATTAAAAAGTAGTGCGTGCTTGGCAGGTGCTGCAAGGTGGTGGCGGGTGGTGGTTTGGCTTGTGGTTGGAAGTGCCTTCCACTTGGCTGACTTCGTCTTCCATCATCATAATTTGCCACATACGCACGCTCCGTTCGTTATAACTTTTATTAAATGCAATTGAGCTGCTGAAAATAAAACTAATCGCTCAATTAGACGGCAATCAAAAAGCTCGTTAAGTAGTCCTGCGGCAGAAATCCTCATTGTTAAATCATTTTCAATTATAATTGAACTGTGTGCAGCAGAAAACAACTCAATGGCAGAAGAGTCCTTGATTCGTCGTAGTGAGGCCAGCGTTAAGCTGCCCCTAAGGGAATAGCAAGCAGCTTCAGGTTGCACAAGATAATTGTGCACTAGAGAATATTGTTTTGTTTCTGTTCTGCTTATCATAATGTCCTCTCGAATAGACAATTGGAATTGCGCATCAGTCAAACAGTTGGTACGACGATTAAAGGCAAATTAAGTATACGCAGACAGAGTTAAATGGGAATTTTAAGACCAAGAGTAAGGTAGATATTTAAGCTGCCATTTTGAATAAAAATGTATTGTTTAGAGCTGCCAATTCTTCGATTAAACACAACAAAGCTTTAACATCTTCATTGCTTCGCTTGTGCTGCCAATTTGTTGTCCCAAAATTATTATGCTAAAAATAAAACTAATCGCTCAATTAGACGGCAATCAAAAAGCTCGTTAAGTAGAAGTCCTGCAGCAGAAATCCTCATTGTTAAATCATTTTCAATTATAATTGAACAACTCAATAGAAGTAGTGTGTCCTTGATTCCTAATAAGGCCAGCGTTAAGCTGCCCCTTGGGAAATACACAAGCAGCTTCAGTTTAAATTTTGCAGCTAAGAAATCTCCTTTTGTAGTCAATCAGTTAGTCAGATAAATGTTACAGAAAAAGTATAAGCAAATGGAAAAAGGAGTGGATATTTGATCTTAATTTGAAGGAATATTACAGCGATTTAGCCATTAAATCGACGTTACTTTATCAGTTTGGATAAAGCCTTACTCTATAGTGCTGTCAACTTGCCTAAACAAAAGTGAACTTGACTTAAATTAACTAAAATCGAATATATGAAAATTTTGTAACCTTTAAGATTTTTGTGTTTAAGAACTGCCAACTTATTGAACTTTCTTTAGCTGGTCAGACTTTTTTGCACTTCAGGGCTGTCAACTTATTGAATTGTTAAACTTGAACAAGCATTCACATTACCAAGCATTATCAAACGTCTTCTAATTCAGTGATTAGTAAACTTGACATAAAATGCTGAAAATCTTATAACGATTTTCTTTTAAAAAACTTGTTTAAGAAATGCTGAGCATGATGTAAATTGAACAGATTTTTACAATTCAAATACTTAGGAGCTGCCAACTTTGCTCAAATGTGCACATTTGTACATGAGTTAAAGCTCAAATTTAAATAATCTTATTATGATTTTTACTTAAAAGCTGCCAACTTGTTTAACAAATGCTTTGTGCATGTTTAAAATTGAACAGATTTGTAAAATACAAATACTTAGGAGCTGCCAACTTGCCTACAAATGTGCAGTTTTATATTTCTTTACTGCCAACTTGCTAAGTATAAACTCAGATATAACACAGATCCTGTCTCCAGGACTGTCAACTGCCTTTAAAATAGTAAACTTTACCCAAATTGTTTAATGTTAAGTGACAATTTACTGTTAGAAGCTGCCAACTTGCTCAGCTTCAGTCAAATATTATTGGAATTTTGAAGGTCAAGTATTTAAGAGATACTGATTTGCCTCAAATTTTGATTAAAATCGCAGACATAAAGAAAATGCTCAACATAATTGAAAGACATCAAATAATAACTAAGAGCTGCCAACTTTCTTAACTGCCAACTTGCTAAGTTAAAGCTCAAATAGATGTAACTTTATCAGATTTAACACAGATCCTGTTTTTAGGGCTGTCAACTGGCTAAAAAATAGTTTAGTATGAAATGAAGATTTACTCTTGAAATAATATGCTTAATATTAAGTGAAGTTTTACTCTTGAAAGCTGCCAACTTGCTCAGCTTGAGTCAAATATTATTGGATTTTTGAAAGTCAAGTATTTAAGAGATACTGATTTGCCTAAAATGTTGCAGCTTGGTTTGAATTGAACTGATTTTCACATTTCCAACGTACTGAGTTAATGCTCCACTTTCTAAGGCTGCCAACTTGTTGAAGGGATTTTTAACTTTACTCAAATTGATTAAAATCGCATAAAGACTTTGCCAATTTTTTAAGAAAATGCTCAACATAATTCTAAACATCAAATAATACCTAAGAGCTGCCAACTTGCTTAATTAAAGCTCAAACATATGTAACTTTATCAGATTTAACACAGATCCTTTTTCTAGGGCTGTCAACTGCCCTTAAAAATATAGTATAATATTAAATGAAGATTTACGCTTGAAAGCTGCCAACTTGCTCAGGAAATGCTTAGCTTGAGGTAAATTTTATTAAATTTTTTGAAAGTCAAATACTTAAGAGCGACTAATTGGCCTAAAAATTCGTAGCTTGGTGTGAATTGAACAGATTCCCACATTTCAAATAGAAGATGCACTTTCTAAGGCTGCCAACTTGCTTGAAAAATTTTTTACTTTACTTAAATTGAATAAAATCGAGCTGGCAATTGGTTAAGGAAATGCTCAACTTAATTGAAATTGATTACATAACAATTAAGAGCTGCCAACTGGTTTGAAAATGCTTAATTTCTAAATTTTCATTAAATTATATTTTTTGTGTATTAGAAAATAGCATTTACTGACTCTTTCTCTTAAACTGGGGTTTTTTGTTTCATCATTTTGGCCACGTGTCTGTCAGTTTCAGTTGCTCTTTGCCAAATTTTGTGCTGGTGCCTGTCGGCATCATATCCGCTTCCGGTGCCAACTCCCACTCACAACTCTCTCTCTCTCTCGCCCACTCTGCGTTATTCAGCGAACAAACAAATTGAACTAATTAAAATTATGAACAAGTAAAGAAAAAGAAAAAACCCAACGAATTTCCAAGCAATGCCTGAAAAGACCTAAAAAAAATATCCAAAAAGATATATCCCACCTGTGTGCAAAATGATAGCCACATTGTTTATCATTTTTGCATTTATACGAGCCTTTCCCTGGACGCGACGCGGTCGAGGCACAGCTGGACGCACACCCCTAGCTCTGGAGCAAGGTGACGGCAGCGAAGCCACAGCAGAGCAGCTACAACATCAATTGGATAATAATAATCGTCCCAGATCCTCCATTACCATGGGTAATGGTCACAATGGTGATCATTTGCCACGTCCACGACGCAAGTCGTCCAAATTCCATGAGGTCACCTTTAGTGGTAGCGTGGGCGGTGGTGAAAGCGATGGCGAGGAGGCAACGGATGCGGCAAGAATGCGGCATTCCCTGAGCACAACTACCACCAGCACCGCCACCACCACAAGTCAGTCAAATTCCGCTCCGTATCGTCATCTAGTTAGCAGTCGTTCGAGAGGGTCTCGTGACTATCATCATGAGTACCATCAATTGCAGCAGCAACAGCAACAACAACAGCAGCTGCCCTCCTCTTCCCTTTCAAACGGTGGACATCGAAGTGTTTTGACACAACGTAGCGATACCATGGCCACTGAGGCGGAGGAATTTGAAGATGAAGAACGACCACCTCTAGATGATGATGATGATGAGGGTGGAACATATGATCGAGAGACCGAAGAATTTTATAGTAATATCCAAGAAGCCATGGGTACCTCAAGTAGTCGGCGAAAACGTTCTTCGCTCTTCTCACGCTCTGATAGTTCAGCTACCACTACCTCATCCAGTGGTGGCGGTACATTTACAGGGGCTGGTGGCAAACGTAGATCTGCGGCTTCCATAATGTCATCGTCCCTGTGTTCGGATGTGATGACTAGTGATCGACGCAGTTCGACTACTACAGAATATAGTGTACGTTCCACAGGAAATAGTGCGAATACTGCATCTGGAGCAGGAGGAGCTGGAGCAGGTGGATCCGGTGGATCCGGTGGTGCTAGTGGTGGTCAGAGACGTTCGAGCGGTAGAATACGACGTTATGTATCACGTATGACCATCGCGGGAGCCAGACGAAGGACTACGGGCAGGTAAAGATGACATGTAAAAGATGTTCAGCTAACAAAGGGGTGGGCTAGAAGATTTAAGTTAAAAAAAGATAATAATGTATCTAATGGTGACCCCGACGTTGAAAACATGAAGCTAAATGCGATTTAAGTATGAACAAAGAACAAGTTTTCATCTTCATGTAATAATAATCAAGTTTTAACAGGGCAAGAAGTGTTTTGTTCCATAATATGGAAAAAGTGTTAAACTTTCGCTCGGTTTGCTATGCAAAGTGGTGACCCCGATCCCTTAGAATTATACTTTAAACCGTATTGGCTTTTGTTAAGTGTAACTGTGTAATAGAGTCAGAACATTACTCATCTATAGTTATTTTACTAGGTGTCTGAGTAGAATTGTTACTTTCAGGTACCAAAAATTAAGTAGAATTGAATAAATTTTGAACTAACATTTATTTAATTTATTTTTCCTCGTAAAATAAAACTAGGTGCTAGCAAATCGAGTATAAAATCTAATATAAGAAGAATACATGAGCTTATGATCCAACTCTACTATGTAACAGAATGAATATATTAATGGATAATTTCTTCTTTGTAGTTGACTTTGTTTGATGGTTTAAAAACTCAAGATGTTTTGGAGAAAGTACATAATTTCGGTGATAAATATGCCTTGGCTAAGGCTTTTAAGAACCTTTGCGTCTTGGTGACCCCGACGTTTGTTAAGTTGTTTTACTGCTTATGCTTTTCGGGGACCCCAAAGTACATATGCTTGTTTTCCGTTCTTGTTCAGATTGATTCTGATTGGAATATTCTTCTTACTGAAATGTAGTGTCATAATTATGCCCTATCTTAAGTCTTTAAGACCTTTTGCTTCTTGGTGACACTGACAATTGGATATTATTATCTTATTGAGATAATTCGGATATGTATGTTTCACAAATATAAAGTGAGCCCTGCCTAAGGTTTTAAGTAACTTTTTGCTTCCCAGTAACCCCGACGGTTATTGGTTGGGATATTCTTAGGTTGATTCAATTAAGTATTAGGTATCTTTGGCTTTTTGGTGACCCCGACGTTTGTAGTTGGCCACGAATTAGGCTTTCCTACTGTGATAAGTAAGCCCTGGTTAAGGACCTTTATTTTGGTGACCCCGACGTTAGTTAAATTTCTCCTTTTTAAGGCTTAGTCTCAGAAGTAGGCACC
Source organism: Lordiphosa mommai (assembly GCA_018904225.1). Taxonomy (NCBI): domain Eukaryota; kingdom Metazoa; phylum Arthropoda; class Insecta; order Diptera; family Drosophilidae; genus Lordiphosa; species Lordiphosa mommai. Next base: position 831,595 of record JAEIFT010000020.1, on the reverse strand, counting down.
GATTTAGTTTTTTATCAAACTTTTAGGGAGTATGCTTGCCATGCTTACCGTAAGAACCTTTGTTTTGGTGACCCCGACGTTAGTTAAATTTCTCCATTTATGGCTTAGTCTCAGAAGTAGGCACAGATTAAGTTTTTTGACGAACTTTTAGTGAGTATGCTTGCCATACTTACCGTAAGAAGTAAGACCTAGTTAAGGACCTTTATTTTGGTGACCCCGACGTTAGTTTAATTTCTCTTTTTTAAGGCTTAGTCTTATAAGTAGGCACCGATTTAGTTTTTTATTAAACTTTTAGAGAGTACGCTTGCCATACTTACCGTAAGACGTCCAGGTTAACGGCCTTTCTTTTGGTGACCCCGACGTTCCACCCCCAATGAAATTCTCTTATATCATTTTACACATTCTTAAGATCTTTATAACATAGATGATTATCAAAATATAATTTTATTTTAATGTTCATTATGTAACGTTACTTTATTAGGAGCCATTCTCCTGCTGCCATTGTTCATGTTTGGCCAATAGCTTTTGTCCCAAGGGTCTTATCTGCTTAAAGGCTTGCTCCAGATTCGCCTCTATAGTGGCCTGAGTTTCTTTAGCCGCCGGATAGCTGCCACGCGTAGCACAACGTACTCTCTGCATGCTTATCTCCTTACAGGCCAAACGTATTTCATCTCCAGTAAATTGATTGGATATTTCAATTAGTCTTTCCAAAACACGTCCCGACAAACTAACACTGGTACCCAGAAGTCGCTGTATAAGGCAACCCCGCTCCGAGGCATTTGGCAACTGTACCAGCAATTTCTTCTCGAAACGTCTCAGGAAAGCCTCATCTATGTCCCAGGGTAAATTCGTGCTGGCCAATACAAATACACCATTCAGTGTGTGCTCCATGCCGTCAAGTAGTTGTAGCAATTCGTTTTTAAAACGTTTAGATGACTCATGATCCGTCACCCTATCTCGCTTGGAAGTCAAACTCTCAATTTCATCGAAAAATATCACAGAAGGAGCACGCCGTGCGGCCATATGAAAGAGAACACGTAAAATTTTCTCCGATTCGCCACGCCATTTGCTGACCATTAAACTGGCGGTGATATTGAAAAAGGTCACCTGACCTTGGGTTTCGGCATACAGAGCCTTGGCCAGAAACGTCTTGCCACTGCCGGGTGGACCGTGCAGCAATAGAGAACGCCAGGGCTTTAAACCGTGGGCAAATAATTGCGGATACTCGATGGGTGTGAGTACCGCCTCCTTGATCAGCTCAATGGCACGCTGATTGCCACACACATCGGACCAATGCAATTTGATATCCTCACGTAAAATGCTGGTTTTGACCAGTTCGGCCAAAGCCTGCCAATCCAGCGAAGCAAAAAGTGCATCATCCGTGCCATGGCCATGTTCAATTTCGCTCAAAACCCGTGCAGCCGTTTCGCCGGCCGGAGGTGTGGTTTCAATTTTTTTGATTTGCAGCAATTGGAGACGTTGACTGGTGGTCGTTGATGGATCCGGCACTGATTGTAGACTGGCTGCCGCCGCAGCTGTGGCTGCACCCACTCCAGCATGCCAATTGGCCGTAGTTTCCTGCTGCTGCTGCTGCTGTTGTTGTTGCTGTTGTGATGGTTGCTGCTGCTGCGTGGTTAAAATCTTGCCCACATTCTTGGCGCTCATTTCCACTTTGACTTTGGTACTCATTTTCTTTAATATACGCGGATATTTACCAAATTTCATATTAAAGAAACTGGCATACTCCAAATAGATGGCATCCAAATCAACATTATCGCACAGCTCATATTCCTCAGAGAGGCGTCCCTCGCCCTTCAAAGTCTCGGCACTGCTATAGTAGCCATTCTCCAATAGATAACGATGCATCAGATAGAGCAGATTACGTCTACGTGTGCTAAAATTACGCACATCCTCACATAATACCGTTGCATTGGCTGTGGCGGTTACTCCATATTTTCCTTGGGTTTTCATTTTGGATTTTATTTTTGGGGAAAACTGTGCTGTTTGCTCTCACTCTCTCACTCTCTCTCTTGCTCTGTATGTTTTCGTGTGCGGTCTAAAACACAAAATTTCACATTGACAGCATTTTCCAGGTTTGTTTTTCATATCCGGGGGTTGCCATGACAAAAAAAAAAAAAAATAGTTAAACAATATATGCTAGGCAACTGGGTTACCATTGGCTGCCATTGGAACTGGACTAACTTGTTATCAATGCACAGTGGGCCAGAAGAGTGAAGCTAGAAAGTGGAAATTTTGATGAGACATATTTAAGAAGAAACATTTGACGTACTTACTTGTCTGTTTTTAGTATTTTTTTGTAAGTGCGGTACCTTGAGAATCCTGAATAAAACCATCAAGTGTAACTTTAAAGATTCTTTCAATTCCAAGCTAGTTATAATATTTTTAAATTATATGATTTCTTATATTTGAGAAATTAAAAAAAAGTGTTGCCACTTTTTGCAACTTTTCAAAAAATTTATCTTCAAAACTTAAACGTCGGGGTCACCATTTTCTAACTATGATAAAAACTACTAAAATTGTTTTCTAGAAAGCTTTATTAAAGAGCCTTTCAATACTGACAGTTTTCCCAGCTTTCTCGTTCAAGGAAAGAATTTCTATAAATAAGAAATATCTCGTTTAATTTAAAAAAGTTTTTGTCCTGTTCTTAGAAAATTATTTTCATAAAATTATGACGAATCGCCTTTGACCACTTTTTCAGTGCGAATTTCAAAAATTTACAGGCGATTTTGGCCTGTTTTTTTTTTTGAGTGTACGGAACATACTACGGTACCTTGAGAACCCTGAATAAAACCATCAAGTGTAACTTTAAAGATTCTTACAACTTCGAGCTAGTTATAATATTTTTTAAATATATGATTTCTTACGTTTGAGAAATTAATAAAAAGTGTTGCCACTTTTTGCAACTTTTTAAAAAATTTATGTACAAAATTTAAACGTCGGGGTCACCATTTTTTAAGTATGATAAAAACTACTAAAATTGTTTTCTAGAAAGCTTTATTAAAGAGCCTTTCAATACCGACAGTTTTCCCAGCTTTCTGGTTCTCTAGTTAGAGCCAATCAATCCAATGAAACGTGGCCAATATGGGTCGTCGTTGTTGTCGTCCTCCCTCATCTGTGTGAATGTGGCCAAGAGCTCTCTCTACATGCTCAATTTGGCAAGATGACGGCGACAGCTGCTTCGACGGTTAATCAAATGCACGACGCAATGAAATGAAAATCAGCGGGTCCTGCCCCTTTCTCGCACCTCCTCCTCCTCCTCCTCATCTCCACCACTCGCACTCTTTCACTCTGTCAAATTATGCAACATGCACATGCAGGCGGCATCTACCATCCGGTTAGCCCCACATCAGCTCTCACCTTGCCTGTAAAAAACATTAACACACACACACACACACACAGCCCAGGCAAGTGGTGGCTGCTGATGCTGCCGCTGCTCTGTGCCCATTTCATTTCGCCTCGCAATTTTAATTTGGTTTTTTTTTTTTTTTCATCGCCTACCCCCGCTCCCTGACCCATTTGCTGCTTTGCCATTGCCATCCATCTCCTCCAGTCAGTCTCAGGCTTTTGTTAATGGCCTTGTGACAGTTTTGTGTTCTCCTTCCTACTTTCTCCATTCTCCCTGCTTCGCAGTTTCTTTTTCTTCCACATGTGTGTGTGTGTGTGTGTGTGTGTGTATGTGATTTTTTTTATATATTCTTTGGTTACCTATTTGGGTCCAAGGTCTCTCTTTAGCTGGACAAAAACACAGAAGATGGGCACTTACAAATTTTGTGATATGAATGAATGAATGTTTGAATGGTTAGATGAACCAGCAAGGAATATTAAAGAATTTTGAAACAAGCAATGAGCAATGTTTACAGTTGTGTGAATACTTTATGAGTAAGTGAAATCATTGGGAAAAAATACACTTAAGTGTGAGTAAAATAGAGGAAATAACTAACCAACTCGGTTTAATAGTCTGAAAAAAATGAGCAAGCCATGAAGATTTGTTTACTTTATGTACAGTAACAGTTAGACTGAGTTCACACTGTTCGACGCATGAGACATGATAATCTAGTAGGCCTTCATGATGCCTTGTTTTCAATGCCAAATGACAAGCTATTCAAAATGGAATAATGACAACATAAGGGCCTACTATTTTGTCATGTCTAATGCGTCGAACAGTGTGAACCCACGAAACAAGAGTCTCAAAACAATAGTCTCGGGGGAAGAGTTTCGGAACAAGAGTCACAAAACAAGAGTCGCAGAACATGAGTCACGAAACAAGAATCTCGAAACAAGAGTCGCAGAACAAGAGTCACGAAACGAGAGTCACGAAACAAGAGTCTCAAAGCAAGAGTCTCGGAACAAGAGTCTCAAAACAAGAGTCTCGGTAGAAGAGTCTCAGAACAAGAGTCAGGAAAAGAGAGTCACGAAACAAGTGTCTCAAAACAAGAGTCTCGGGAGATGAGTCTCGAAACAAGAGTCACGCAACAAAAAAAATCAATTGAAGAGGAACATGTTCACTTGTTCCGTTTAGTGAACCACTCGTTTTTGTTCACTCACTTCAGAACAACCAAACTCTTGTTCAGAGGCATTATAAGGTCTGAGGTTTGAGGTCAATGATTTAAGGCCTAAAATTTGAAGTATGAGGTTTAAAGTCTGCGGCGTAAGATCATAGATATAAAGGTGATTGGATGGTCTTAGTTTTGAAATTGAGCGCTTAAACTAAGGTCTCTTACGGCTGAGTTCTGAGACTTTACAGGTTTTGGTCTTATATTGGAAGGTCGAGGGTTTCATATTCTACGCTGTGAAATCTGAGTTTAAGTCTGCTGTTAATGCTCCGACACTTTAGGTAAGAGGTACAAAGTATGACGCTTGAAGTCCAAGGTGTAAATTTAAGGCTTAAGGTCTGAGACGCAAGGTCTAAGGTTGAAAGTCTAATATTTGAAGGTCTAAGGTTGGAGGTCTAAGGTTATTAAATGTAAGCCATCTTTGAGTATAAATGGGTACCTGATGGGACCTGCCCAAATTGCTTAAGCACGACCGCAGCACGAAAATAATGTAGTCTTCTGTTTTTGAATATGGTGTTGGAGAAAACAACGATCCAGCTACATATTTTATTTTTATTTTATTTTTCATTCGCAAGTTCGTGTTTACATTTTAGTCAGCATACAGGGTTCAGGTTGACTAAAAGACCTTAACACCGCACTTTTGGTCTTCCATCGTGATTTAATACATATTTATTAGCTGTTCAATGGTTTAAAGCTTTTTGTATTTCTTGTATAAAAATATATTTAATGTGTTTCTTTTGTGCTGGGTTAACTAAGCACGAACACGCACGAAATTAAATTTTGACTAAGAGGCACAAAAAATCGGAGTATTGAGACTCGAGTTCGAAGAACCTTCCAATTCAATCATCAGTAGACTTTGCTATGAACAGAATTTAAGCAGATGTAGCCAGAGAAACGAGTTGAACGGGAGTTTTTGTTAAAGTTTAAGTTATGTAACTTTTGAAGAAAATTTTTTTAATTACGCGGGTTGCTATTTAAGTTTCACTTCAAGCCATTTTAGGAACAATTGGCCTTTTCCCAAAAAAAAAGTTTGGACTTTTATCGATAAAAGCTCTGTACAACATTTTCACTTTTTCACGTTTGATATCGATTAACGATTAATCAAAAACTTACCATTTTTGATCATAAATATTCGCGTTTTCTTTATTTGGCCAGAAATATAAATGTATATAGCAACCTACGTATAAGCCTAATCCCGCCAAACAGCCCACTCAATTACCATTCATTCGCTTAGACAGACACCTCACTTACTCACTGGTGACTTTAACAAACTAATTAAGTTGGTCTTAGCGCGCTGCCACCTTTAGTCGTCTTGTAGTATACCAAATAGGAATGATAATACACTCCTCCCGCTCATTCGCACAATCAGCATGCGTCGTCGTTCATTTATTTGCACATATAATTAGGCACATGAAGAGTTGCCCTCGGCCACACTTCCGTTCTGTTGTCGTCGTCGGCACTAAACAAAGCCAATCGTATATCCGCCTGCTTGAAGCTTAAAGCCTGCCTGCCTGCCTGCCTGCCTGCCTCATGCCACCCAGTTTCTGTAATTGTGTTTGGCAAGTATGCAACAAGAATAAGCCGCTCTGATGAGCAGCCGCGCATAGTTAGTTAGTTGAGTGGCACTTTCGGGTCACGCCTCCCATTTTAAAATTCAAAAGCAACTCAGTTTCATTTTGTTGCGTGGCTTTAAGTGTGAATAACACTTGAAACGAGAACAACTTGGGAACTTCTGGACATTGGGCATTGTGTTTGTGGACACTCGCGAATTATTGTCAGTGGGTTTTAAGCTTTTGTTTTCTTTTCATTTTCTTTTTTGTGCTGTTGACAGCAAAACCGACGAGGACGAGTGTAAACAACTAGAATAGAATGACTTGAAATGGACTTGAGGGAAAACAATGGCATTTGTGCAAATTTTTGAACATTGAATAAGAATGGAGAAGAGGAATTTTGAAAAGTGTTGAAATAGTTATAATGAAGTGCATTGAAGCGCCGAGATTTAGGTCTGGGTCTAAATTATTTCATTATTCTGGTTTTTTTTTTTTTTGTGAAGTAAAAATTTGTAAGAAAACTAAAACCAAATACTTTGACTTGTCCTCATTTTGGTAGCCAAAACATAACTCCATTTTTGCAACAAAACTGAAACTGAAAACTGCTGGCTGTGTGTTGCCATAACTTTGCCAAGCGCCCCACAAAGTATGCCATGGAAACATTGGCGACATTGTTGCTTGCGCCTACCAACAACAACAACAACAACGGCGTCGACTTTGTGCCAAGTTTACTTAATGACCCCGATATAAATTTTACTTAAAACATCATTTTTCTTTACGACTTTCGCTGCCAAAAGCAAAAAAAGGAAAAGGACTACAGAGCCACAGCAGCTGCGCGTATGCGAAATCCGTACCCAACACACAAAAAGAAGAAAAGAAACAAAAATTTAGGAAAGACGAAAGTGTCTTATGAAAGCATTTTCTTTAATTATGACACTCCCCACCACCACCCCGATTCCATGGTTTCCTCTAACAACTTTTAAGGAATTGTTCGTTTTGCGGCTTGGACATCATTTCAATTTTTGCAGCTGTTGCCTGTTTGAAAACAAAACGAAGTCAATGAACCACAGCAAAACTATTCTAACAAATGGTGGCCGCCTAGGCTAGAGCTTAGTTTTGGCCTGAAAGGAGGCAATACTTTGGCGCGTTCAGCAGAGACACTTCAGATCACTGATCAGCTTAACAAAACTGCTCTTATTGGGAGGTCTTGTTAAATTGACATTTGGAAAAGCTCCTTGTAAAGAAGAAAAGTAGGCTACTTGAATTACCAAGAAATATATCATTGATCAGGGCGCAAGTTCTACTGCTGAGCACAGCCAATGTTTTGAAAAAGAACTTGGAAACATTTAAGTACACCCTGGAAAAAATGTTATGCTAAGTTTAATGTCCGTTCTATACTTTGTACTCCGTATTGTACTTTTTACCTTTAAATCACGCTTAAATCTGTCTTTTATTTAAAAACATAAGGCTGCGTTCACACTATTCCACGCATGAGACATGAAAATCGAGTAGGCCTTAATGTTGCCTTGTTTTCAATGTCAAATGACAAGCTTTTCAGAATGAAAACAAGAAAACACAAGGGCCTACTAGATTATCATGTCTCGTGAGTGGAACAGTGTGAACCCAGCCTTATAGTTAGAATAATAATCTTCTCTCTACATATAAAAGAGTTTGTCCTCACTGACTGATTCACTGATTGGCAATCAACGCAGAGCCTGAACGGTAAGAGATAGAAAGCGGATATTTATACAGAAGTTTCCATATGAGTTGAAAGTGGGCACTAAGGCGGGGTTTTGGAAAATTTCCACCCCTCAGGGGTGGAAAACTCCCGGAAAAACTACTATGGGGAAAATTTTGTTTTTCATCCGATTGACTTCAAATTTGGTTTGTAAGTAAAGTAAGGGAAATAATTGGACACCTGTTTCCCAGATTTCGGAAAATCCGCCCACATGGAAAACACTATTTTTTTATCCGACTAGACTTTAAACTCGGTTTGTAAGGATAGTATGCAAAATAATTAGACATGAGATTTTCCGATGTTGAAAAATTCGCCCGAAAAGTCGGGAAATGCCTGGAAAATTCTATATGAAAAATACTATTTTTCATCCGATTGGTTTCAAACTCGGTTTTTGAGAATGGTAAGCAGAATAATTAGACTTGAGATTTTCCGATGTTGAAAAATCCGCCCGAAAAGTCGGGAAATTCCCGGAAAATTCTATATGGAAGAAACTGTTTTTTATCCGATTGGCTTCAAACTCGGTTTGTGAGTATGGTAAGCAAAATAATTAGACTTGCGTTTTTCCGATGTTGAAAAATCCGCCCGAAAAGTCTGGAAATTCCCGGAAAAGTCCATATGGAGAAAACTATTTTTCATCCGATTGGCTTCAAACTTGGTTTGTGAGCATGGTAAGCAGAATAAATAGACTTGAGATTTTCCGATGTTGGAAAATCCGCCCGAAAAGTCGGGAAATTCTCGGAAAATTCCATATGGTAAAAACTGTTTTTTATCCGATTAGCTTCAAACTCGGTTTGAAGGGAAAGTATGCAAAATAATTAGACATATGATTTTTCGATTATGGAAAATCCACACACAAGGAAAAAGGCCGGAAAATCATAAATGGAAAACACTATTTTTCATCCGATTGAGTTCAAACTCGGTTTGTAGGGATAGTATACAAAATAAGTTGTGACATGAGATTTTCCAATGTTGGAAAATTCGTCCCAAAAGTGGGGAAATGCCTGGAAAATTCTATATGAAAAACATATATTTTTCATCCGATTGGCTTCAAACTCGGTTTGTGAGGATGGTAAGCAGAATAATTATACTTGAGATTTTCCAATGTTGGAAAATCCGCCCGAAAAGTCGGGAAATTCTCGGAAAATTCTATATGGAAGAAACTGTTTTTTATCCTATTGGCTTCAAACTCGGTTTGTAAGGAAAGTATGCAATATAATTAGACATATGATTTTGTCGATTGAGGAAACTCCACCCACAAGGAAAAAGGCCGGAAAATCATAAATGGAAAGCACTATTTTTCATCCGATTGACTTCTAACTCGGTTTGTAGGGATAGTGTACAAAATAAGTTGACATGAGATTTTCCAAAGTTGGAAAATTCGCCCGAAAAGTCGGTAAATTCTCGGAAAATTGTATATGGTAAAAACTATTTTAAATCCGATTGGCTTCAAACTCGGTTTGTGAACACATTTTTTAAAAAAATTGGACATTTGATTTCTCGGTGGTAGAATTTCCGCCCCCGGGCTAGGTTAATGGTGTGCGTGTTGGGTGGTTAGGTGGAAAATAATTTTCTCATTTCTGAAGGTCGGAAAAGGGTTGGGGGGGGGATCAATAAAACTCGTGAGGAATATATATATGGAATATATATGGAACCCCTGAACCCCAGGTTTTTGTTCGAAACTCGGTCCACTTAAAAAAGTAAAAGTTTGTTTCTTCTTATACCCTTATACCCTCGAGGGAAACAGGGCGTCATTCACACCTTCTCCTCACCGCTTGCCGGTACTTCGAGCTTCTCCTATCAATGGTCCTTCTCCAGGTCTCTTTTTAGGTTTCCCTGGTGTCCGATCAATCCCAATCCAGCTCCATTTCATCCTTCGGATTGTTTTAAGATCTGCTAAGTTTAAGTCGCGAATAAGAAAGCACTCAATACATCTCAGACATCTCCTTCCCCATAGTGATTAAGTAGGTATGCCTATGGCAACGTGTAGGCTTTTCTTTAAGACGCTCTGTCTGTATTTGACTTTACCCCAATCACACAAAATGCAGACAATTTATTAACATGAAGATAAACAAAGGCAGATCAATAAATTTAACTGTCAGTTAATTTTATCTGAAGATAAGTGTTAATGCTAAATTGTAAGACCTTAAGCTAATTGCAGTTCAAATACCCCCAATCACAAATATGTTAGCCGCCCAAAAGTTGGCTACATTTTCTAGCAAACTCGGCTAAGACTCTTCTTTTCTCTTTTTTGGCCACAGCAATAGGTTATCTCTCACCAAATTCCAGGCGTATAAATAAACTTGCCACTTTGGTAAAGGAATGGGGGGGGGGGGGGGAAGGAGCTCTCACGCGAGCTTCTTTTGCCTTATTAAAACTTTTCGCCGCAGACAACGAGCTCAGGCAGCGGGGGGAAGCTCGAAAAATGTCTAACGAATTGAAAAACTTTAAAAGCGCCTTGTTAGGCGCGCTTCCGTTTCCGGTAGGTTGGCTGGTTGGTTGATGAAAACTTTTTTGGCGTGTGCTGTGCCAAGTCAAGTCAAGTTTTTTTTTTTTGGGTGGAAATATACACTCACACACACACACACTTATAACTCCTTCGGAACTCTGTTGACTTTTAATTATCGAGCTGTTTTAACTAATTATCTTCTTTATTTTTTGGTTTCCCTCTTACAGTTTCGATGTAGAAAATGGCCAAGGCGCTCGATCACCGCTTGAGGGCGGTTCACCCAGCGCTGGTTTGGTTCTACAGAATTTACCGCAACGTCGTGAATCATTTTTATATCGCTCCGATTCGGATTTTGAAATGTCACCAAAGTCAATGTCCAGAAATTCAAGCATTGCTAGCGAAAGGTAAGTCAAAATGATTTTGTTTATATTAAATTTGGTAGATTATCACCTGGCTTTTGACTATGTATGTATATGTATGTACTTTTTACAATATGTTACCATTTGTTGTTATTTTTTTTCAACCTATTTTTTTTTTATATACATTAAGTCGAGACACACAATACTTACACACACATATTCATTTAGCCCCATTTGCCCATTCATAGAGACATTTGCCCAACCTTTTTCCTGTTCGCAGGGCATTTCATTTGAGTTTCCTCAATTTACAGACAGACATTGTCTCACAATCAAGTTATATAATTTATTACAATTTTGGCTTGCTCAATCGTTTTCTCATTGGCTTGAAACTGCTCATTTCAGTAAAAGAAGTCAGTTACACACAAAATGGAGTAACTTGGCTCAGTTGTTCACTTTGTTGCTCAGTTGTACAGTTGTCCTTTTTTTGGTTCAGTTTTCCACTTCTCGATGAGCTTACTCAATTTTTGTATTCCCTTTCAAACTCAGAGACACACGAGCCAAGAGATTGAGAGAAGCTCGGCTTGGTCTAATTGTGGGGGGGGGGGGGCTGTAACAGCCAATTTTAACTTTAACCTTAACTCAAAAAAGGGCAGGAAGCGCATTTTTTCTTTGACTTAATCAAGTCGGATTCCTTAATCCGGAACTAAACTATCTCCAAGCAACGATGGTCTGCTATAATTTAATGGATTTGGTACATTATTTTTAAAAGTGGCGACCGTGCCAATTTTTATACCCTTGCAGAGGGTATTTTAAAATTGTCACGATGTTTGTATGGCATAAAAAGAAGCATCTCCAACCACATAAAGTATAAACGTAGGTTGCTATATATACTTCTGGCCTAATAATGAAAGCGCAAATATTTATGATCAAAAATGGTTTTATTGTTTTTTAAAGTATTCTCCAGCCAGATTTATACACTTTTGCATGAGCTCAAACCAATTGTCGAAGCACTTTTTCCACTCCGATTGAGACACCTCCAAAACGTGGTTTTTGAACTCTCCAACAGCATCTTCTGGCGACGAAAATCGTTGAACACGCATTTTTCCCTTGATGTGCGGGAATAAAAAGAAGTCATTGGGTGCCAAGTCTGGGCTGTACGGCGGATGACCAATCAATTCGACGTTTTGGGCGGTCAAAAAGGCGCTGGTATGAGCTGATGTGTGAGAGCTCGCATTGTCATGGTGCACAATGATCTGTCTTCTATTGTTCGTTTTTCGAATTTCTCCGAAGACTTCAGGCAAACAAATTGTGGTGTACCACTCAGAATTGACTGTCCTACGTTGCTCAAGCGGAACAGTCGCCACATGACTAGTTTTACCGAAGAAACAGGCGACCATTTGCTTCGAAGTGCTTCTTCCACGAACGACTTTCGTTGGATTTGGCTCGTCTTCGAAGACCCACACCCACACATTGCTGTTATGTTTCGGGCTCATAAGCATAGATCCATGATTCGTCACCTGTGACGATCTTATAAACGTCTTTCGAAAAACCGCGATTATATTTTTTCAAAATTTCTTTGCACCAATCCACACGAGTCTTTTTTTAAGCGATTGTCAAATTGTGCGGGATCCAACGAGAACAAACCTTTTTTACGCCCGGGAGTTCATGCAATATCGAATGTATTCTGGTTGAAGAAATGCCCAAGGATGCCTCTATCTCACGGTATGTCACATGACGATCTTGCATTATCAGTTGACGCACGGCATCAATGTTTTCTGGCGCAACGACTGTTTTTGGACGACCTTCGTCTTCGAGCGAGCGTCGCCCACGATTGAATTCATTAAACCAATTTTTCACAGTGCCATAGGATGGTGCTTCATCGCCATACAAAGATTTAAGTTCATCGTTGCACTCTTGTCGTGATAATCCACGTCGAAAGTTGTGAAAAATGATTGCACGAAAATGTTCACGAGTTAATTCCATTTTTCTGCCGAGGTAAGTTTTTGATTAATCGTTAATCGATATCAAACGTGGTCACACATGAAAGAGTTGTATGAAGCTTTTATCGATAAAAGTCCAAGCTTTTTTAGGGAAAAGGCCAATTGGTCCTAAAATGGCTAGAAGTGACCCAGGCCAGAAACTTAAATAGCAACTCACGTATGTTTAAGGGCCTTTGTTTTGGTGACCCCGACGTTAGTTAAATTTCTTCTTAAAGCTTAGTGGGAGTATGTGGAAAACGATTTAATTTGAAAGCGATAATTACCACACAATTTTTGCCAGGTATATAGCTAGTTTTAGAAGAATTCTTAAGAAAAATTAATTAGGATTGGTTCTAGGCAAAATTTCAACTGTTACTTAGAATTTTGTCCAACACAATTTTCCTGCACTTTTGTGCATTTTCAGCAGTTAGTCTCTTCTTCCTCTGCCATTATTGTTGGTCACACACACATAACAGCATTTTTGGCTTCTTCCAAAGAAAACAAACCTGCACACGCACTCCAGGCATTTCAGCAACTATGCAGAATGTTTGTCCCACATCTCCATCTCTCCATAGAATGAGTAAGTGAGTGAGTGAGTGAGTGAGTGAGTGAGTGAGAGCTCCTCCTACTGAAAATTCCCGTGACACACATGCAAAAATTTTGCAACATTGTTTGGCTTCTGACTTGGCTTGAAGGCTGCTGCGGTTTTTCCCTCCTACTCGACCGACTTGTGGTTACATTTTGGGGAAATGTTTAGGGAATGTATATTTGCCTGGAGGCACTTTTAGCTCAGCTTCAATTAGTTAGTCAGCTTGTGCATATGTCAGGCCACAAAAGCGCGTTATGCAACACTGAATGTGAACGGAAATGCTTTTATTTTTGTGTTTTTGGCACATGAAACACAATAACACCTAAATTGCACATACAATGATGAGAGTCTACTCATCAACAACATCATTTTCAACAGAATCAAAGGGGAAATTTTTACATTTTATGTCTATTTTTACAACCCAACCAAAATATGTATAAATTCATATATATATATGAGCAGATGAGAAATTGTACAAATGGAAAATATATATGTATATACACATAGTATACCTGATCAGCTCGTCATCAGGAAATAAAAGCAAAATAACAAAAATTCACTTGAGTTTTAATCTCAATAATCCTTTGCCTAACCTCACTTTATTTATTCAACCTAACCTAACCCACACTGACCTTAATGCTAAGCCCTGGTTGGGTAAGGAGAGAGGGCACAAAAAACTTTCCTTTTGGATAAATTGCAATGGAATTTGCATTTGCATTTGCATTTGTTTGTAGTTGGATTTATATTTTTATTTTTTTTGGTTGGGGTCGTGACACGACGACACCTGAAATAAGAATTTCATTTCGACGCCTGTCCAAAATTATGAGAAGAAACATTCCCCTAAAACCCATCAAAATGAAAATCAACAAAAATATTATGACTAATTGTGAGTTGTTTTTGTGCTTAAGTAGATGACCTTGACATTTACACAAGAATTGAGAACTGAGAACAGGACAGCAGCTAATTATTTGTTATTAGTGTTGAAATCTTTATGAAAGTTTCATGTGTGTGTGTGTAACTGACAGCTCATCAAGCACATTGTTTGAAAGTCGACGGACACTGCGTTATGTATGGGGCCCATTTTGATTGAAAGCAATCGCAGCATGCGCCAAAAGGTGTGGACGGGTCGGTCCGTCAGACCAAAAAAAAAAAAAAAATACTTTAAAGGCAGACCAAAATTTGCCTTGGCCCCAAACAAAATGCAAATTCAAATATAAATTCTATGTCTGTCGTTTGCTAAAAAAAAACTTTTTTTTGACCCAAACGGCAGCCAAACGATAACAATCAAAAAAAAAATAGATGTATGTTTTTCCAAAAGAAAAAAAATGCTTTTTTCATTCTCCAGTGAAAATGTGAGATTTTTCTTCTTTCCTTTACAATGCTTATACAGTGCAGTGCAGTTTAAGCAAATGTAAAACCCCATCCATGTTAGCAAACATAATCAAAATATTGCAACAGTTTGGCAAAAGTTAACATACCTTATAACAGACGAAGTAGAAGAAGATTCTTTATCTGGTTGTCGCGGACGACTTTAGAGAAGAGAAGTATATGGACTCACTTAAGCCAAAATTAAGTTAAAACTCTGGTGCATATCTATAGCCCCTATTTTTACAGTGTACGAGTAGTCAGAGAGGGAAGAGTAACAATTGGTGATTTTACATACAAAGAGAATCAAAAATAAGATAACAAAAACATTAGCAATGCAAAATTAACAGTGAAGATTTAAATTTTTTGAGCAAAGCTCTTTAACGGACGTTCGGTTGGGTGACTAAATCGCGAAAAATTTGAACTTTGATTTCTTTGCGACAGCTTTTTTGCGTGAGATTTTCTTTGTTTCGGTGTTTTGTTTTTATTTGGGCTAATATTCTGGGAACTGGAATCAGGGATCTCGGATCAGGGATCCGGGATCTGGAATGAATCTCGGATCTGAGATCTCGGATCAGGATCCGGGTTCTGGGATCAAGTATCTGGGATCAGGTGTCTGGGATCAGGGATCTGGGTTCTGGGATCAGGGATCTGGAATTGATCTGGGATCAGGAATGGATCTCGGATCAGGGATCTGGGATCAGGGTTCTGGAATCAGGTGTCTGGGATTAGGGATCTGTGATCTAGAATGGATCTGTGATCTGGAATCTGGGATCAGGGATGTGAGATCTGGAATGGATCTCGGATCAGGGATCTGGGATCAAGTATCTGGGATCAGGTGTCTGGGATCAGGGATCTGGAATGGATTTGGGATCAGGAATGGATCTCGGATCTGGAATGGATCTCGGGTCAGGGATCTGGGATCAGGGTTCTGGGATCAAGTTCTGGAATCAGGTGTCTGGGATTAGGGATCTGTGATCTAGAATGGATCTCGGATCAGGAATCTGTGATCTGGAATCTGGGATCAGGGATGTGAGATCTGGAATGGATCTCGGATCAGGGTTCTGGGATCAAGTATCTTGGATCAGGTGTCTGGGATCAGGGATCTGGTATCTGGGATCAGGGATCTGGAATGGATTTGGGATCAGGAATGGATCTCGGATCTGGAATGGATCTCGGATTAGGGATCTGGGATCAGGGTTCTGGGATCAAGTTCTGGAATCAGGTGTCTGGGATTAGGGATCTGTGATCTAGAATGGATCTCGGATCTGGGATCTTGGATCAGGAGTATCTTGGATCAGGTGTCTGGGATCAGGGATCTGGTATCTGGGATCAGGGATCTGGAATGGATCTCGGATCAGGGATCTGGGATCAGGGTTGGATCAAGTTCTGGTCAGGTGTGGGATTAGGGATCATGAATGGACGAGGGGTTCTGGGATCGAGTATCTTGGATCAGGTGTCTGGGATCAGGGATCTGGTATCTGGGATCAGGTGTCTGGGATCAGGGATCTGGAATGGATTTGGGATCAGGAATGGATCTCGGATCTGGAATGGATCTCGGATCAGGGATCTGGGATCAAAGTTCTGGGATCAAGTTCTGGAATCAGGTGTCTGGGATTAGGGATCTGTGATCTAGAATGGATCTCGGATCTGGGATCTCGGATCAGAAATCTGTGATCTGGTATCTGGGATCAGGGATGTGAGATCTGGAATGGATCTCAGATCTGGAATGGATCTTGGATCTGAAATCTCGGATCAGGGATCTGGGATCAGGAATCTGGGATTAAGGATCAGTGATCTGAAATCAGGGATCTGGGATGGATCTCGGATCTGGGATTTCGGATCAGGGATCTGGGATCAGAGATCTGTGATCAGGGATCTGTCATCAGGGATCTGTAATCAGGGTTCTCAGACTGGTACAGGTATACTATTTTCCAACACTATTTAATATAAAATAATGATAATAAAATAACTTTATATTCTTATGCAAGAATTCTTATTTTGATTCTGATTTTTCTTCGTAAAGAGCTTCGTTCGTACCGTGTCTTCCACGATACACACTTCATTTTTATTTTTATGAGTGGTGCATAACTATAGCCGCACTTCAAGTACGATAGACAAACATTAGGAATCAATTTTTTCCTTTTTATTTTAGTAATGAGTTCAGGGAAGTCTCTCTTAACTATAATTGGCTCCAAAATTCGATTGGGAAAATTATTACCGTTTTAAGCTTTTGGGCAATTTGATATGTTTCGTTTTTGGCATAGATTTTTAGCACTTTAGAAGAAACGCCTAGTTTCATACAAAATTTTGTGGTAAGAAGAAGCAGCACCCTTTATATTGTGCCCATTTCGGAGCTGAGAAGTACTAATGTTAAGCTTAACAGCACATGAATGGAACCCAAGTGGACCATATTTTACTTTTAACAGCTGATGAAACAGTTGTTCCAAATAATGTTACTTCACTCTTTCGATGCCTTTGATGAATGATGATGATGAATTTAAGAGAATTAGGTAAATCTAACTTGGTTTGTATGGAAGATACTAACAGTGGCTTGAAATACTTCATAAAAGTAGCAAAAATTTATAAATTTGCTTTAAATGCGCAAAAGAATTTAAACAGTCGTAATAGTCGAATAGTCGTAGCCTTGCATTTGCTTGGTGTGGTGTAGCATATCAAAATAGTTTTCATAGCAACTTTTTGCAAAGTTGCTTATCTTTATCAAAACAACAGCAATCTAGTAGTGTGACCAACGCGCCACGAAATTAAAGATTTGGTGTCATTTCGAAATAAATCTGGCTACACTAGACTGATATTCCACATTGTCGTCATATATGCCAAAGTAAGCTAAATTTCTTACTTCGAGTTTAATCGAGTTCGGTTAAACTTAATTCAAGTTCGATTTGTTTTTTTTGTGTGTAGTTTAAGATATTCATTTTCTCATTCCTTACCTTAGGTTAGGTCAAGGTTAGTCTTTCTTTAATTTAAACTGTGGCTTAAGCAAACTAACTCAACTTTTTTGTTTAGGTAAAGTTTCCCTATTTTTGGCATTTGTGCAGATGCATCGGCAAGCGACAGTCACCGTGGGGGAAAAAGGTTTTGGATAGTAGCTTAAATGCTTAAATGTCACCACTTCAACTTCGACTTTTGTGCAGTTTGTGTTTGTTTTTTTTTTTGGAATGCGATTGTTTCTTG
Source organism: Lordiphosa mommai (assembly GCA_018904225.1). NCBI lineage: Eukaryota > Metazoa > Arthropoda > Insecta > Diptera > Drosophilidae > Lordiphosa > Lordiphosa mommai. The sequence goes on along the minus strand of JAEIFT010000020.1, from coordinate 813,800 downwards.
TTGGCCATGTTGTGACGTGCGCACAGAACAATGACGTCAGGATACGCGCTTATCTATGGCGCGGGGTCATTGCCTGCGTCAGCGACAAACGAGAGACACGAGGGACACATTTTTGCACGTGACGCATCAATTAGGCTCCCACTCACTGCATACTTTTAGGGCGCCTCATCAAGAAATACACACGAACAAATAAGACAACATTCTTGTATTTTTTTTTTTGTATATTTTTATTCCGTTTGCTTACGTATGAAATAAAATATGCGTCAATTATTTTTGCAGCATTGGGCAAAGAAACGAAACGAAACGAATCGAAATGAAACGAAATTTTTGTGTAATGCCAATTTTTCTCCTCTCCCTCATTAAAAATTCTATTCGCTGTTCATCTCTATCTAATTAATATACACACACTTACTCTTCTTATAATTGTCATTTATGTATTATCGTTGTTTATGATTGTAAAAAACCCCTTTTTTCAGATTTAAAGACCCGGAGGCCTCTATACTCATTGACAGATCGTACGTATGAACCGAGAAGTGTCTCGTGCTCTCTATGTCTTCACAATCTAGCTATCTAACTAACTTTGTCTATCTCGCTTGTCATGTCTTGTACTTGTCTTGTCTTGTCTTGTTCTTGCACGTCTTGTTTTTTTGTTGTACCCCCCCACAATTGGCACCTGCGCAAGCAAATGCACCAAGTTTTGTACAATACATTAATAATTTGACGCTATTTTATATATATATATATATGTATATAATTCTAGTTTCATATTTTGGTTTTTGGTATAATATTTGCTATTTGTTTGTTTACTTAGTAAGTTTAAGAATATTTCAAGCTTATTTTGAATTGTTATTCGAAACACACTTAGGATCGTTTTCTCATCTTCATGGTTTTCAAAAATCGAGGTGCTTTTTAAGAAAATTTATGTTGCCTACTTCTAGGTCGCTTCTAATCAAATCCGGGTCAATAGATATTTATGACGCGGCCTAAAAGTAGGCAACATAATTGTTTCCAAACAGCATTTAGATTCGAAAAACCTGAACATAAGAAAACGACCCTGAGGACCTTTTTCTCAACTTTATGGTTTTCAAATTTAGATGATTTTAGAGCAAAAATTTATTTATTTTTACAACGACCTAGAAATGATTTTAAATCTTCCTAAAAGCAGGCAACATATATTTTTGCAAAAACCATTAAGTTTTAAAAAATTGGAAGATGAGAAAGCGGGCCGATTTCTCATCTCCTACAAAGCCCTATAAAATGTTTGGTTATCTGACACATAGCAGCTATTTAGAAGATGAGAAATCGTCCCTTTAAATGTAGATGTTAGAGCTTAATTTTTTTAATAGAATAGGCCAAAAGTAGGCTACACTTAATTTAAAAACCTTGAAGCTCAATTTTATTTATAAGTTGCTTCAAGTGAGTCTTACACAATTTATTTTTTTTTATATAGCAAGTTATAAATTAAATGATTTATTCAACCCAAAATCAAATTCAACTTAAAAGTAGGCTATAAACTTTTTTTTCAATCTACAAAGCTTTTTTGAGTTTATAAAGTTGAGTTCTTCTTTCATATTCTATGTTAAAAATTGGGCTGGACTAAATGGGTTTGTGAAATTAATTGATTTCTTTTCAAGACATCCTTAATAAGGAGGCCAAAGGTAAATTTATCTTAAAAATCCACCCTAAAAGTAGGCTACAAAACTAAAAAAAAACGAAGCTTTAACTCAAGCTTTTTACATTCCCTCATTTAAACTTAATTTACCTAAATCACATCTATAAAAATTATGTAAGTGCAATTTTTGAAGTGTACCTACCCCAAAAGTGGGCTTTAAAAATTGCGTAAGGTCAGAAAAAAAATATTTTAAATGTTAGGCGTTTTCTCATCTTCATGGTTTTCAAATCTAGTTGCGTTTTGCGAAAATAAATAAAGCACACTTTTAGGCCGCTTTAAAATCTTACCAAGCATTGATATTTTAAAAGCGGCCTAAAAGTGGGCAGCACCTGGATTTAATAACCATGAAGATGAGAAAACGGCCCCTAAAATGTTATAGATTAACAGACTTCATTCGAACGTTTTAAAAAAAATATTAAAGCAAATTTTTCCTTAAAACTTTCCTAAAACTTCTAAAAAAAAAAAAAATTATGAACTTCTCTTGCTTAATCCATCCCAAAAGTAGGCTAAACAAAAAGCATCTTGCCTAAAATCTAAATATTTTGTAAATGCACAGGCTGCCCAATTCTCACGCTCTGAAAAGCTGCCAAAAGATTTCAAATCAAAATCAGCAGGCCAAGCTAATTTAAATATGAAAAACATTTCCTATTTCCTGTCCTCAAAAAAAAAAAAAAAAATATGCCAAAGTGCCAAAAGAAAAAGTCACCCAGGGCGGCTGACCAGCACGAAGAAGCAGAAATATATATAAATATATATATATATGTATATATATTATTGCTAGCAAAAGTCAATCAAGACTGCTGAACAGCCTAGCCTCCCGCCCTGCCACATGCAGTGTCCTCGTTGCCGCACACACACACACACACACACACACAGATACGGGGCGTATACTCACTCATATTATTCATACGCAGCGTGACACCAAACGAATGAAGAAGAACAAGACAGCAGAAAAAATATGAAAATATGCTAAACTAAATGAAATACGTTTTTCTCGTGCATTAAATTTGCCGCCTCAATTGTCGCTGTATGTGTGTGAGTGCCTGTGTGCTTGTGTGGGTGTGAATGCGAGTGTGCAGTCATGATTGCGGACACATAATTTTTAGCTGCTTCCACAGCACTTTTAATATCACATGCACAATTTCTCGTTGCACAGATTTGTCATGCCCCAAAAACAAATATGTTCAAGTTGGAAATGAATATGAATAGGCCTTTTGTATTGTATGTAAGTAGCTTAAAATTAGTGTGGGAGGGGACAACAACAATTTAACTATATAAATTCAAACAGAACTTAAGTCTCTTCTTCAAAGTTTGAGTTTAAAATTCAGATATATAAAAGAGTTCAACCTGACTGACCGAACTCTGATTGACTGAAACGGTTAGAGATCGGAAGCTGAATTTTCACAGCAGCTTCATCTTATTCTGAAAGTTAGTGCCTCTTTCCAGATGACATAAAAACTTATTTCGGCACAAGCCCTTATATGAATAGAAACTCTTTTGAAAACCTCTGAAAGCTGAATGCTTTTGAAAAGCTGTCTTATTTACATGAAGCATAAAGCCGAAATAAGTTTTTATGCGATCTGGAATGAGGCCTTTAGCGGTGTGTAAATTTCACAGAAAACTGTTCTCTAAAACTTTTTTGTTTATCATACGATCAGTTCCAAATTTATTTTAAAAAAATATCGAAATAAAATTTCAACAGTTGACTTAATACCAGTCACACCCCCAGGGTGGAAAATGGGTTGAATGGCCGAAAGATTAGTTTCCGAGCAAATACCTTCTCACTCCTTTTAAAATTTGGAAAAACCTGCCGGAAAATGGCCGAAAAACTATTGTTTAAAACTCATATGTTAATCATCTGCTTAACTTCAAACTTGGGTTTGTGCAAAGGTATGTAACAGCCAGAAGGAAGCATTTCCGACCCTATAAAGCATATATATTCTTGATCAGCATCAATAGCCGAGTCGATATAGACATGTCCGTCTGTCCGTATGAACGCTGAGATCTCAGAGATGGTAAGAGAAAGAAATTTGAGGTGTATGGAACATACATTTCTTATACTTGCAGCCAGACCAAGTTTAGTTTTGATTTTTGCCACGCCCCCTGCCTCGCCCGCAAATTAAAAAACACGTCAAATATCCCGCAATTTTGAAGTTAGAATGTTCAAACATTCTAGACATATATTCTACTCATCATTTCTTATCGAGCCCCCGTACATCGTTTTCCGATCAAACGAACGATAGTAGAGTTGTCACCCACATAATTTGAAAAACACCTCAAATATCCCGCAATTTTGGAGTAAGGTTGTTCGAATCTTTAAGACATATATTCTACTCATCATTACTTAACGAGCCCCCATACATCGTTTTCCGATTAGATGAAGAATGGTAGAGTTGCCACCCCCACTATTTGAGAAACACCACAAATATCCCGCAATTTTGGAGTTAGGTTGTTCGAACCTTCTAGACATATATTCTACTCATCATTTCTTATCGAGCCCCAATACATCGTTTTCCGCTCAGATAAACGATAGTAGAGTTGCCACCCCGCAATTTGAAAAACACCTCAAATATCCCGCAATTTTGTATTTAGGTTGTTCGATCCTTCTAGACATATATTCTGCTCATCATTTCTTATTGAACCTCCGTACTTTGTTTTCCGATTAGATGAACGATGGTAGAGTTGCCACCCCCACAATTTGAAAAACATCTCAAAAATCCCGCAATTTTGGAGTTAGGTTGTTCGAACTTTCTAGACATATATTCTGCTCATCATTACTTATCGAACCCCCATACAATGTTTTCCGATCAGATGAACGATGGCAGAGTTGCCATCCACATTATTTGAAAAACTCCTCTAATATCCCGCAATTTTGGAGTTAGATTGTTCGAACCCTCGATATATATATTCTACTCATCATTACTTATCGAGCCCTAATACAATGTCTTCCGATCAGATTAAAGATGGTAGAGTTGCCACCCCCACAATTTGAAAAAATCGAATATCTTCCTCAATTTTAAAGACAGATTGTTTGGACCTTTTAGGCATATATTTTACTCATCATTACTTATCGATCCACCATACACCGTTTCCAGATCAGATGAACGATTTTGGAATTATAAGCAAATCAAATAATTACGCTGGGCAGCACTGCCCGTAATAGTGATGGGCAGCACTTGCACAGTTTGTGTGACCCCCACACTTTAAAGTTATTAGTTATATACAAACAGGTACAGAGTATATCACAGTCGGGCTTGATCGACTTTCTGACTTATTTTCAAATATTAACAATGCAATTTTCACATTGCGATAAATCCTTAAAATTGGCGAAAAATTTATTGGATAAAAAAAAGTTTGTCTTCTATTCGATTTTAAAGCTCAAACTAGCATTCACTTTATGTTGGAAAATCCACCCTACTTGAGTGAAAATGTTGTATCGATTTTCACTTTTTGCCCGATTTGTTAAAATTTATGGAAAATATGCCACGAACGTCGAAAAATGTGCGGAATACTGTATAACTATATAACGAATTTTTAAGATTTTGAAAAATCCCCAAAATAGTGAGAACAAATTTTTATTTGTTATTCATGTCCATGCTAATAACTTAATTACCGACTTCGCAGGTTGATTTTCATTAATTTAAGATATTGTTAACGTTATTGTTGTGGTATATAGATCCTTAAAAAGAACCAACAAGTCGCTTATAGTTGGTTCCTTCTTTGCGAGCGAAGTGGATTAGATAAATTTGTATTTGTTATTCATTGTCATGCTAAGAACTCATTTTCCAAATTAGCAGGGTGATTTTCAAAATTTTAAGAAACCGTTGATATTATTGTAGGACCGTGAAAACATTCTTTAAGCTCATCGAAAGGAAAGAAAATTATATTTATTTTGTAGAGAGTGCGAGCGATGCCGTGGGTTATTGATATCACTCATACGCAGTGTTACCTTTGAACTATCAGGCCAGTTTCTAGTGGGAAAAAAGTTTATATGGAAACACAAATTTCTTTTTCACCTGATAGACTTAAAACTAGTTTTGTTATATGCAAAATATGTAGAACTAACTAAATTTGAATTTGCAAATTTATTGTTTAGTATAAAAATGTTGTCATAAACAATATATGTCTAGCCTGTAACTCTTTCACTAGCATCAACAGAATTTAAACGAAAGCCAAGTCTCTTAAGATCTCTGGCAGTCGTGAGCATACCTGTTAAGTGTTTATTTTTTTTTTAGCCACAATTCAATGATTTTCTGATGATATTTAAGCAAATGAATCGCAAAAGATCAAAATGTCTTGTTGTGATTTTGGCGAACGCTGCGTATGAGCAATATGTTGCTCTTTTATCAGTTTAAGTGGCTAGACACAAGTATGTGGGTTAGCTAAATTCCAAATTACTGGAAGACAACAAAAATGATTATTACAATTTTTCAGATTTTTCTCTCTCTCTCTGCTTGAAACATATTTGGTTTTTTTTTGTGAGTGTAAGTGGTTGACGCTAATGAGCGTTAATCAAAACTAAACAGCAACAACAACAACAACAACAATCACAAATCGACAACATTTTAAATGGCAAAAATTTATTAAACATTAGCGTAGGTAAGTGAGCTAAGCTATCAGACAGACAGCCAAAGAGAAAGAGAGAGAGAGAGAGGAAGAAAATGTAATTAATTTGCACACTAAGAATAATGAGCAAGAGTTGAACAGAGCGAGAGAGAGAGAGAGAAAGAGTCAAACAGCTGGACCCTCATGCCTCGAGATTGTTCTTGCTGTTGTTTGTTGTTGTTGTTGATGATGATGTGCCAGGCAAGGACGTAGGCCGTAGGGCCTAGAGACAAACAGGGTGTCAACATAAGGAGCACAACTTTACTTTCTCATTTCACATAAACAAATTTTCAATGATTTCTAGGATTACTAGATTGTCATGTCTCATGCGTCGAACAGTGTGAATTCAGCTTTTTATTTGATTAATAACATTAATCCTGAAACTGAATTGGAAAAGGCGCAGTATGCCATGAAACCCATGATACAAATAAGGTCTCTCCACTCAAAATTTCGGGGGGGATTTTCCGTGATCTCTCCTTTAATCGTGTAACTCTCAAAAAGTTGTGTGTCAAGAGATTTTTATTTCGTGACCCGAATCGAGCTGCTCTCAATCTCTTAAGGTGCCCTATCGTCCATTCATATTTAGACAGACTTGTAAAATTTCAGCGCATACTATGTGTCCAATCTGTGAACCGGTTCAGAACCCGCTGAACCGATTTAATAGTGGCTTAGAGACCATATCTCATAAATAATTAAAGCTTTGATGTTGAAATTTTATGTGTTGGTTAGTAATATATAAGAAAAAGATATTTTACTGGTCTTGTACCGGTTTCAAACCCGCTGAACCGGTTCAAAAATGGTTCAGAGCCATATCTAAGGAAGTATTTAAGCTATGAAGTTGAAATTGTTCGTTGTTGTTGTTCGTACCCTTTAGACATATATTCCACTCATCAATACTTATCGAGCCCCCATACATTGTTTTCCGATCAGATGAACGATGGTAGAGTTGCCACCCCCGCAATTTGAAAAAACCTCAAATATCCCGCAATTTTAGAGTAAGGTTGTTAGAACCTTTAAGACATATATTCTACTCATCATTACTTATCGAGTCCCCATACATTGTTTTCCGATCAGATTAGCGATAGTAGAGTTGCCACCCCCGCAATTTGAAAAACACCTCAAATATCCCGAAATTTTAAAGTTAGGTTGTTCGAACCTTCTAGGCATATATTCTACTCATTATTACTTATCGAGTCCCCATACATCGTTTTCCGATCAGATGAATAATAGTAGAGTTGCCACCCCGCAATTTGAAAAACACCTCAAATATCCCGCAATTTTGGAGTTAGGTTGTTCGAACCTTCTAGACATATATTTTACGCATCATTACTTATCGAGCCCCCATACATCGTTTTCCGATCAGATGAACGATAGTAGAGTTGTCACCCGCGCAATTTGAAAAACACCTCAAGTATCCTGCAATTTTGGAGTTAGGTTGCTCGAACCTTCTAGACATATATTCGAGCCCCCATACATCGTTTTCCGATCAGATGAACAATAGTAGAGTTGCCACCCCCGCAATTATAAAAACACCTTAAATATCCCGCAATTTTGGAGTTAGGTTGTTCAAACCTTCTAGACATATATTCTACTCATCTTTAATAATCGAGCCCCTATAGATTGTTTTCCGATCAGATGAACAATAGTAGAGTTGCCACCCCACAAATTTGAAAAAACACCTAAAATATCCCGCAATTTTAGAGTTAGGTTGTTCAAACCTTCTAGACATATATTCTACTCATCAATACTTATCGAGCCCCCATACATCTTTTTCCGATCAGATGAACAATAGTAGAGTTGCCACCCCCACAATTTGAAAAAAATCGAATATCGTGATGGGCAGCACTTGCACAGTTTGTGTGATCCCACACTTTAAAGTTATTAGTTTTATACAAACAGGTATAGAGCATATTACAGTCGGGCTTGACCGACTTTCTTACTTGTTTAAGCTATGATTTAGCTTTAATTAGTTAGATATTTACTTGGCATAAAACGATAGATATTTACTAGGCACACCAGATTTTAAACTTGATCATAAACTTTCTCATAACAGTAGAAAAATATTTAAATTTTTTTAAAGAAAAATTTCCACACAATTTTTAAGGACCCGCAACGAGCAGTTAATTTGCAAGCACACTCTCGATACTTTACCAGGCTTGTTTGTTGGAATGAACTGAGATATTAGCTCTTATGGTTGTGTGGTTTTGGTTCTTGGCATATCTACTTGAAAATGGTATAATTAATTTCGCTTAAAAGTAAAAGTTTCATTTGGTTCACCCTGTATTTCAATAATTGAGCAAATGTTGTTCAAGTTGTTGTTTACGTTGTTGCTGCTGCTGATGATGAAGATGAAAAGCAAGCAAAAATCTTACGCGCGCGCAAAACACAACAACAACAACAACAGCAACCAGCACAAAATGATGAAAATGACACACACACACACACACACAACCTACACATGAGGCAAATTTTGTTGTTGTTTTTTTTTTTTTTTTTTTAAGTTGAATATAATTTGTTTCTTACGTTACGTTGCTCAGCTGCTCGGGGGCTCTGTGCCGCTGCCGCTGCCGCCTTTGCTATAATTTTTCTTTTCATTTGTGAGTTTGTGTTTGGGTCTCGCCGCGGGACGCGCGCGCTAGTGGAAAATTCGTCGCTTTTTGAAACGTTCACACCGAAAGAGCAAAAGAACCAAAAAACCAATGCTTAAGTGATATTTATCTGTTGTTTTTTTTGTGTTTGTGTATTTAATGTTTTTATTGTGATTTGAAAAACAGAAAAGAGTTTTTCCCTACCCTAAACACCATGCTGAAGAAAAATTCAGCCTCGTCGCAATCGCTGCCGCGAGTTCATAGTTTTTTCAATATGATACCATCGATCATGCAGGATGATTTGGCTGTCACAATACTGGCCGATCGGGATAATATGTTTTCCATTAAATCACAGCGCAGGTAAATTGGGGATCCTCATACACAAAACCATTTATGGTGCGGATCGGTAGAAAACTACTTAGCTGGGTGTGCGTGTGTGTGTGTGTGTGTGTGTGTGTTGTTTGGCTCTCTATACCTAAATTCAAATTCTAATATATATTTATTTATGGCTGGCCAAATTATATATTTTTATTCCAATTTAATGACACTACACACAAGTTGCCCAAAGCATTTCGCTTGCTCGGCTCCGTTCCGTTCTGTTCTGCTCTGCTGTTGGTTTTTCGCATTTTTCTGGTGGTCCGCCGTTTTGCGTACATATTTCTATTAATTATGATCTATGTAGTTTGCCACTCCCCCACTCCCCTTGCCACAAACCCCTCCCACACACACAAATAGTAGAAATTGTGTACACCGAGAGTCATTTGTTTAGAATCATAAATATGCAATTTTTTTAATTTATACAAAATAATGTTTTATAGTTCGCTTAAAACAATTATTTTGCTACTGTAAAATTGTTTTATTTCATTTATTCATAATTATGTTTAAATTTACCAAGTGGGTGATATACTTAACTCGCATAACAAACAAACTGATCAGCATCTTTAGGCAGACATGTCAAATTTGCAGCCCTTAGTTTTGTTTTGACAGCTGATTGTGGTATACATTATATACTTAAAATCCTGCAATCTTACAGATTGTCAATATATTAAAACTTTTTTGTCAACTTTGTCTGGGAATCGAACCCAGGACTTTAGCACTGAAAACTTGAATTGAATCGCATCTCAATGCGCAGCACCGTCGCTCGCGTTTGTCATTACGCGTTGAAGGTGCCACTTATATCTTTCTGTATGTGATCTCAGAAAGGATTGAAGTGATAACATTTGTATTGATTGGATTGGGCCAAGCATAAAAAGCTTGAATTCTGCACAATATCTTCAAAAGCGAGCTTGAATTTTTAGGCCCATGACGCGGGCTTAAACTACGAATAAAAAGATTGAATTTATTTCCACGCTTTTTTTCTGTGTATGAACTTCGTTATATTCGACCTATTAAGATCAAATTGAATCTGTGTAAAAGCAAATTTTTAGTGGTTGCTTTTTGTGGCTTGAATTGGGACCCTAATGCCCGTTTACCCTTGAGTTATGCTTTATAAAAATATATATATAATAATGGTGAAATCTACTTATCAGAAATGATTAACCAAATTAATCTCTGTGTTCCTTTTAACTCGACTCGTAACTTTATCCCCTTATAAATGGAACGTTGTACTACTAACTTATGCCTTGCATGCAACCATTTCGTGTTCTCTGCCAAGTAATCAGCTCAAAAGAATCTCTTCCTGCTATTAAAACCTATGTTTTTTAACGTATTTGGGCTTCAGTTTTTTGGCTTAATTTATTCGTTACCTACGCGTTTTCAAGCTTCGACTTGGTCGTACTGCGTACTGCAAACAAACTTATTAGGCGGGAAGGACAAATTTTTGTCACTGGTATAAACGAGTAGTCGGTGGGTATTGTGTGTGTGTTAATTCAGTCTCATCATAAAAATGTTTTTTTTTTTCATTTATCCTGGCCTACTAGGATTAAATTCCATTTGAAAATATACAAAATCCGATTCAGAAGACAGACAGGTGGACAAACGACTTCATCGACTCTGCTATTGACGCTCAGCTCATTAAGAATATATTTACTTTATAGAGTCGGAAATGTTTGCTTATATACATTTTTGATAGCTCCACTAAGGAATAATAAAGCATAAGAATTATTTTTTGTTATCTTAAGCTAGTCTGGGAATTAAAATCGTTTACTTAGACTAAACACAAATGAAACGGCGTTTTATTGTATTGCGCCATCGCACTCGCTTGTTACAAAGAGTATATGGAGTTTGTGCAAATGTATGTAACAGACAAAAGGAAGCTTCTCCGACCCTATAAAGTATATATATTCTTGATCAGCATTAACAGCCGAGTCGATATAGCCATGTCCGTCTGTCCGTATGAACGCTGATATCTCAGGGATGGTAAGAGATAGAGGTTTAAGGTGTATGAAACATTTATTTCTTATACTTGCAGGCAGATCAAGTTTAGTTTTAATTTTTGCCACGCCCCCTGCCGCCCCCGCAATTTAAAAAAAACATCATATTTTCCACAAATTTGGAGATATGTTGTTGAAACCTTCTAGACATATATTCTACTCATCATTACTTAACGAGCCCCCATACATTGTTTTCCGATCAGATAAACGATGGTAGAGCTGCCACCCCCACATTTTGAAAAACTACTCAAAACTCCCACACTTTTCGAGTTAGGTTGTTCGAACCTTCTAGACATATATTGTACTCATCATTACGTATCGAGCCCCCATACATTCTTTTCCGATCAGATTAACGATAGTAGAGTTGCCACCCCCACAATTTGAAAAACTCCTCAAAACTCCCACAATTTTCGAGTTAGGTTGTTCTAACCTTCTAGACATATATTGTAATCATCATTACTTATCGAGCCCCCATATATTGTTTTTCGATCAGATGAACGATAGTAGAGTTGCCACCCCCTCAATTTGAAAAACTCCTCAAAACTCCCACAATTTTCGAGTTAGGTTGTTCGAACCTTCTAGACATATATGGTAATCATCATTACGTATCGAGCCCCCATACATTGTTTTCCGATCAGATTAACGATAGTAGAGTAGCCACCCCCGAAATTTGAAAAACTCTTCAAATATCCCGCAATTTTGGAGATAGATTGTTCGCACCTTTTAGACATATATTCTACTCATCATTACTTAACGAGCCCCCATACATTGTTTTCCGATCAGATGAACGATAGTAGAGTTGCCACCCCCACAATTTGAAAAACTCCTCAAAACTCCCACAATTTTCGAGTTAGGTTATTCGAACCTTCTAGACATATATTCTACTCATCATTACTTAACGAGCCTTCGTACATCGTTTTCCGATCAGATGAACGATGCTCGAGTTGGCAACCCCACAATTTGAAAAAAATCTTATATCTTGCACAATTTTAAAGACAGATTGTTTGAACCTTTTAGGCATATATTTTAATCGTCATTACTTATCGATCCACCATGCACCGTTTTCAGATCAAATGACCGATATTCGAGTTATAAGCAAATCAAATAATCATGCTGGGCAGCACTGCCCGTAATCGTGATGGGCAGCACTTGCACAGTTTGTGTGACCCTATACTTTAAAGTTATTAGTTATATACAAACAGGTATAGAGTGATTCCGGGAACTTGTCAAAATTATGTGTTACCAAAGGGTATAAATCAAGTCGAACCCTTTATTTTTCTCCCTTCAGTATTTCACCTGCTAATTTTGTCGCCCAATTTCTGAGGCAAAAGTCAAGTGCCATCGTCCCGACAATGAAAATCATTTCGTTGTTGTGTGTGTGTGGGTGGATGCGAGGTTGTTGGGGGGAGGGGGTGATGAAAAAAGAAAATACAAAGCATTGAAACTTTGACGCATGTAAAATTGACCTCCTTTGCGGCCAACAATAGTGCCCCCGCCGCCAACCGACCGCCCGACCCACCCCTTCCACCGCAACACTCGTTTTACAGGCGCGCTGTGCCACTTTGGGGTCTCTTGTTTGTTTAACATTTGTTTGCCTGATTTTTGGCACGTCGCTCAATATAACGTAAATATATGTATAAATCGGGGCAGCGGCAATTCTATATACTGCAGATCAGTTTGGGAATGTGTATGAGCCATCCATCCATCCATCCATCTATCCAACTGAGTGCTGTGTGTCCGTGCATCGACATTAAAACCGCAAATAAGTTTTGGTACCTCCCCAACCCCCCCACTACCCCCTACCCCAAACCATTCTCCAACTGCAACTGGGCCAGACAAATGTTTTTGGCTGCTGATTTGTCATTTCATTTGACGCGTCGGGGATACACAGTACAAATTTTCCGTCCGTTTTTGCCGGTTATACGGTTATTAATACTACGACGCATTTTCAAATGTTGTTGAAAACAGAATGATTCATTCGCTTTCGGGGAGGGTGGCATGATGGGTGGGGGAGGGAAAACCATAATTCGACATGGGATAATGGTTAAATGGTTAAATGGCAACCATTTTGGCACTCCACTGTGTGACACAGATTCCTATTCCTGTTGTCTTTTGGGTTTTATTCCAATTTGTCGAAATTAGTCGTTTGTCAAATTAAAGCTAATTAGTCAACTGTGGTTTTTCATAAAGAAGAGAACGAAACTTTGCTATAGTCTTTGGTATATTTAAAGGTTAGATTAATAAATAATTCGATAGTTTACTCTGGTCATACGTATGCCTGCTCTTGATTTATTGTATTTATCATTATTTAAGCTGTATTTTCACTTGTCTAAGATGTCATATGTGACTATCTGTCTGATTAACTAACAAATAACAGAGTAAAATGTAGTTTTATCTGACACATAGCAGCTATCTAGAAGATGAGAAAATGGTCTTAAGAGCTGTTTCAAATATCCCAACCCCACACCTGTCCTGATCTTCTCACATATTAATTTAAACTATATCGGTTGTGTTTTTTTCTGACTACTCTATGATGTTATTCCTGGCCCATTGAGTAAACCATCCAGTTGCTTGTTTCACTCGGTCTTCCAACCGCAATAAGAAAAGAAGAATAGAAGAAGAATAATTAGGTAAAAACGTACTGGAAATGTAGGCAATAATAATTGTTTTAAAAAATGCTCTTAAAAATAGGCTACATTTTTTTTTGTTAAGTATACGTCAGGGAAACAAGAATAGCTATAATAGCTCAGAGAATGCTGGAAACATATACGAATGGATTCAAACTTTAGAAATTGATCAAAAACGACCTGCAAAGTCTCGCAGATGGATTCTCAGTTTATCACTCATACGCAGAGTTGCCCTTGCTTACATTTTTAAGTTTAGGATTAGGAACCAGCATTCGCTGTATTTTTAACTGCTCCATTTTTATTAATTACTCTAACAATATATTAAATTCGAGAGCTTTTAAAATGATAGAAAGATTTTGTTGACACGTGTCGTATACATAATACGTCTGTCCGTTCGTCTGTTTCTATGCTATCTCCTCCCTTAGTTTTAAAGCTATCTTGACCAAACTTTGCAAAAAGTCTTTAAATACACATAGGCTGCACATTTGTCAGAATCGTCCGGATCGGATGACTTTATCATATAGCTGCAATAGGAACGATCGGTCCAAAAACTAGTCCTAGTGAGAAAAACTTTTTTGTTTTCCATCGTAGCGTCACCAATCCTAGTATATATTAGTTTTATATGCTTTCACACAATTTTGGAAAAATTTATCAAAATCGGATGACTATAGCATATAGCTGCCATATAAACGGTCTGTCAAAAAACTAGTTCTAGTGAGAAAAACTTTTTTGTTTTCCATCGTAGCGTTACCAATCTTGGTATATATTAGTTTTATATGCTTTCACACAATTTCGGAAAAATTTATCAAAATCGGATGACTATAGCATATAGCTGCCATATAAAAGGTCTGTCAAAAAAGGATTTCTAGTGAGAAAAACTTTTTTGTTTTCCATCGTAGCGTCACCAATCTTGGTATATATTAGTTTTATATGCTTTCACATAATTTTGGAAAAATATATCAAAATCGGATGACTATAGCATATAGCTGCCATATAAACGGTCTGTAAAAAACTAGTTCTAGTGAGAAATCCTTTTTTGTTATCAATGGTAGCGTTTTTATAAAACTGCAAGGGTATTTAAAACATCGGCGTAGCCGATGTTAGCCTTCTATTTTTTTGTTTTCCATTATTAATATAGCTTGATAGCTAATATCATTTTTTCAAATATTTTTACTCTAAACTACAAAAAAAAAACTTAAAAATCAAACATTTTTTTTTTTTAAATATTGAAAAATATAATTGAGGTACGGGCCAGAATTACATCAATTCTGATCATAACCTCATTAACCGTTTTCAATTTTAATAACCTGAAGTCCCGGAATCATGGCCACCACCTCTACACCTTTTTTTTTTTGAGACCTTAATTGGCAGGCCGATAACTTTTTGAACAGCCCTCGAAATCCAAACTTTTTTTTTTATTTTTTATTATATAGTTAAATCATAACACAAATCCAAAAACCAAACTGCAAAAGCTGTTACGATTTTCTCCAGAATTTTTTAAAAAAACACTCATAAAACCCTGTTTAAAGGTAGAAGACCCCCTTAAAAGATGAATAAAACAAGCACAAAATGTTCATAAAAATTTACCCCAATGTTCATGATTTGACAACATTGTTCTCTTTTCTTAGGTTAAGGAAGTGCTTATAGCTTGAATATGCTTTAAGGGCCCATTTTGTGGATAGAAATAATATTTAACTCCTTTCAATAGATAGGAATGCCTCCAAGAGTGGTTAAAGAGTTCTAGCAGGGGCAAGAACAGAAAGTCAGCACTGGAAATATTGTCTGAAGAATAACCCCACCGATCTGAGTTGAATGACTTAATAAATCTTGTGTAAATTCAAGTTCACATATTTTAGTCGTATATATAACTCGGTCGTTTATTTAATTCACGCCACAATACGTTTTACAGGTACATGTAAATTTCTCTAGTCTGGGTCCAGCTGTTGCTTATTTCATATAATAAGTTATGGCTTCATCAGTCAAACATTAACCTGAGAAAGACTCCACCCTTATTATATGGAAATTAAAAGAGCTAAATTAATGACTGAAGTTTTGATCAAAGATCTGGTGAAGAATAGAACTTACTTTACGATTGAACCATTTAACGTTTGAACTATTGAACTAAGAACTAAACGATCTAGTATGTGTAATAATTTCAATTGATGTACCGATATTTTCAATAAGGTCGGGTTAATGTGTTAATGGCCTTGTCTATGATCATTAACTTGGAGCTTCAGGGCCAATTGGATCTTATACGGTTGCTGGCCCAAGTCTCAAGGCAAAATTCGCCAAGTTGAAGTCTAAGAAAGGCCGAGGAGTTGACTGTCTAGGGTTCTTCTGCACACTTTCAATTACAGCAGAGATCAGGCGGTGCACAAAATTTGGTGAAATCGCTTGACCTTGGGTTAAAGACTTCGAAAAACCACTCCTTACTCCCTAAAGGTTGTACCTGTACCCTATATGTGAACGTTAGAGTGTCCCTCCCTGAGGTTAAATCTGAAAACCTAACTTTCACCCTATGAAATGAAAGGTTTTAATTTAGAACGTCTTGTCGTCGTCGTTGAATATTGAAATGAATTTGTTGTCCTTGTGACGTCACTGAAATTTTAAAGAATTTGTATTTAATTTGTTTCTGTATTTTTTTTTTTTTTTAATATATTTTTGTTTCTGTTGTATTAATTTATGCCATTTTTCTGTTTTTTTTTTGTTTGTCAACGTTGTTGTCTCTCGCTGTTGTTGGGTTCGTTTTCCTTGTCTCCTTGTTTTATTTTTGGCACCGACAACAATTTCAAACCAAGTGGCTCGTGCGCGCCTTAACAAGAAACGTTTCCAATTTTTTTATATACTTTTTTAATGTGGAATTTTGAACTGCCAAAAGTTGGCAAAAAAAAAAAAAACTTGGCCGTCGTCATGGCGCGCGCAAGTCCCTTTTTTTTAGGGCAGGCGCTGACCTTTTCGGCCATCAAACCCAACCCCCATACGTGGCACTAGGTGAGAGTGGGTGCGCTTGACTGTATTTTTTGGGGTCAGCCATTTAAGCAGCCAAAATGTGTGTGTGTGTGTGTGTGTGTTTTTGTGTTGAACATTTTGCCATTTAAATTCTAATCAAAGCAAAGTAATCATCTCTTGATAAATTAAATGATTGGAAAATGTATACAAAATTCTAAAAAAAAAAAAGAATACCAAATTCGAATGGACAGATCCAAATTTGAAATGTAAGTCAAAAAACAAATGTGAAAAATCTTGACATGGAGCTCTTTCAAATTTAAACAATTTCAAACAATTTAACAAGATTCCCTAAAAGTGGAGTTTTGTTAACCTGATCAGTGATCAAGTTTCTCTGCTGAACGCGACCATATATGAAGCGTTTACCCTAGCTGCCCATTTTCTTGTGTTTTTGGTGTCTGCACTGTTATAAGCATTGTGTGGGCTAGTCTGTGATACTATAAAGCCACCCCGTTATTCCGCTCAAAGCGAAATTGAATTCATTTTGTTGTTACTGCGCCCTTCAGTAATATTTTTTTTGTGCCCACCGCTGCATAAAGTAGGCTAAATATTCAAGGCAACAAGATACTTCATTAAAACAAGAGCTGCTAGACTTCGATATACTCGTTTTACTGAAAACAAGTAAGAAAGTCGGTCAAGCCCGACTGTAAAATACTCTGTACCTGTCGAAGATTGTACATAAATTAAAACTTTTAGGTATAGGGTTACTCAAACTGTGTATGTGCAGCCCAACAAGATATCGGCCAGTGCTGCCCATCGTAAATATTTGATTTGCTTATAACTCGACTATCGTTCATCTGATCTGGAAATGTTATATGGTGGATCGTTAAGTAATGACGATTAAATTATATGTCCAGAAGGTTCAAACAACCTAACTCCAAAATTGTGGAAGATATTACGTTTTTTTTAATTTGCGGGGGAGGCAGGGGGCGTGGCAAAAATCAAAACTAAACTTGATCTGCCTGCAAGTATAAGAAATATACGTTCCATACACCTCAAACCTCCATCTCTTACTATCTCTGAGATGTCAGCGTTTATACGAACAGACGAACATGTCTATATCGACTCGGCTGTTCCTACTGATCGAGAATATATATAGTATATATTATATATACTTTATAGGGTCGAAAATGCTTCCTTTTGGCATACATTAATGACGTCCCAAAAAAACGCAAGTTTTGGTGACTCTCGCGTGGGTGGCATAGCTGTCGCTGATCCCCTTTTGTTAAAAAGAGCATGCGAAATTGTTTCGTGCATTCATTCTTTGTTTTTGGTCCAAACTTACTAAGATAGGTATATGGGCATTATCACCGAAAAGTCCACCGAGTCCAAAAAAAATAAAAGTTCAATAAACCAATTTTACATTACATTGCGCAAGTGCAACTTTTCTTATTTAAATATTTTTATTTAACTTTTTTTTCTGTTAAAAGTTCTTAAATGTCTCTCTTTATGTTTCCAATTGTGTAATAAAGAGCCATAAAGCGATTACAAAAACCCGTAATTTTTGTATCTGCATTATCGCATATTTCGATGTCCCGTGCGACATTGAAAAACAGCATTTGTTATCAGTGCACCGAAAGTTTTGTACAGAAAGCTTATCCAATATTGAGTACAAATAGAGAATTTTTATACAATTCAAATAACAAAAATCCTTACTGAAAAATAAGATGATTTGTAATCTTGGGACTTATATAAAGTTGGTCCCGTGCGACATCGTAGTTGTGAAATTTAAAAAATTTTCTTATATAAATGTTGTTCATATTTTTAAAATTATTTAAATCCAAATGAGCCTAAATCGTGGCGAAAAAAAATAAGGAGAGTTGCAAATGGTGCAGAGAAAAGTTAAAGGACAATATAAATTTTTTTAAAAATTTGTTGTTGTTTTACATAATAACTTATGTGAAAATAAATACATTAAAATCCTTTTTACTATGCTTCTTTATATACAATTTCGTCAAAAATTAACTGAAAGAACATAATTATCATAATGGAAAAAAAATGTCCCGTGCGAAAGTGCTTAAAATTTATTTTTAAAAAAAGTATACGATTTTTTTTGGGTAAAATCAAAACCATTTTCTAAGTGACATCAATGCGCAACATGTTGTTGTTTTTGTTGTTTTGTCCCGTGCGAATGCCTTGATTTTTTTTTTGGCAATAATCTTGGAAAATAAAAATTGTTTTAAATCATCCTAATTAAGAGCTATAAGCCAAGTCTACTGACAAAATAAAAATGCGTTTTATTTTGACCTTTTTTTACTTTAAAAGTGTACGACGGTCCCGTTCGACATAAGGGAAATGCTCATATATATTGATAGGAACTTTATGCTTTAAATCTTGTAGTTTTTGAGATCGATGACGAATTAAGAATATTTATACTTTTGCTTTCTTTTTGCACAACTTTATAGCTCACGCATGCTTAAAGTAAGAATTTTGTTTTGCATCAAACTAGCTCTTGAACGTAGACCTAAACTGTTACATGTCTCCTGTAGTGTATAAGCTGGAAACACCAATCTCTAATTTGCCTTTTTTTTCTCTCTCTCTTTTATTTAATTTCTTTTCTACTTTAGCCATGGCGAGGATCTCATTGTGACGCCGTTTGCCCAAATTTTAGCCAGTTTACGTTCAGTGCGCAACAATTTATTAAGTCTGACAAATGTTCCAGCATCAAACAAGTAAGTGATTATTGTAAACCGCCTCCGCCCCCGTCCCCGTCCCGCCCCTTATCCAGTTGATATCTTCTAACTGCCTGTCTCTATGTTGCTTGCTCTTGCTCGCCCTCTAAACCCACAACCTTCAACCCTCTCTCTACCTCTCTCCCTCTCTTGATGTGTTTTTGTTGTCGCACACTTAAAAACCAAACAAAATATGACAATAAAAATGTTGATGAACCAAAAATAAGCCCAGACCCCAACCGCCCCTCCTTAACGATTTCCACAAAAATGACGCGAAATGTTTTAAAAATATCAAATCGAAATTTTTATTTAGAATTTTGTGTGTGTGTGTTTTTTTTTTTTTTGGTTCCCACGAACTTTAAATTTAGCACAAATTCTGTTTAAGTTTCATTTTGGTGGAAAACGTTATGGTGGGTTATTCAACCAGGAACTTACTAATCGAAATGTTTGTTTTGTTTGTTTGTTTGTTTGATGAATTGTGTGATTAATCCCCGAACAGGCCCTTAACAATATTTTGTATACCCTTGCAGAGGGTATATTATATATTATATATGACGAGCTGAGTTCATTTTCGTCTGTCCGTCCGTCTGTCCGTCTGTTTCTATGCTATCTCCTCCCTCAGCTTTGAAGCTATCTTGACCAAACTTTGCAAAAAGTCTTTAAATACAAATACGCTGCACATTTGTTGGAATCGGGCTGATCGGATGACTATATCATATAGCTGCCATAGGAACGATCGGTCCAAAAATTAGTACTAGTGAGAAAAACTTTTTTGTTTTCCATCGTAGCGTCACCAATCGTGGTATATTTTAATTTTATATGCTTCCACACAATTCTGGACAAAATTATCAAAATCGGATGACTATATCATATAGCTGCCATATAAACAGTCGGTCAAAAAACTAGTTCTAGTGAGAAAAACTTTTTTGTTTTCCATCGTAGCGTCACCAATCGTGGTATATATTAGTTTTATATGCTTCCACACAATTCTGGAAAAATTTATTAAAATCGGATGACTATAGCATATAGCTGCCATATAAACGGTCGGTCTAAAAACTAGTTCTAGTGAGAAAAACTTTTTTGTTTTCTATTGTAGCATCCCCAATCGTGGTTTATATTAGTTTCATATACTTCCACACAATTCTGGAAAAATTGATCAAAATCGGATGAATATAGCATATAGCTGCCATATAAACGGTCGGTCCAAAAATTAGTACTAGTGGGAAAAACTTTTTTGTTTTCCATCGTAGCATCACCAATCGTGGTATATATTAGTTTCATATACTTCCACACAATTCTGGAAAAATTTATCAAATTCGGATGACTATAATAGCATATAGCTGCCATAGGAACGATCGGTCTAAAAACTAGTTCTTGTGAGAAAACATTTTTTGTTATCAGTGGTAGCGCCTTTCAAAAGCTGCAAGGGTATTTAAAACATCAGCGTAGCCGATGTTAGCCTTCTATTTTGTTTAAATGATGTACATACCAAACAAATATCTTTATACATATATTCTCTTTCTTCTGCTCTCTCTCTCTCTCGATTTCTGAATCTGAATGTTGTAACCACATCCCGCCCCCCTCCACCTGCCCACCCATCAATTCATGTTTTTGAAATGGCTTGAAATTGTTGAAATAATTTTTGCATAATCTAATTGTCTCTTTTTTTTTCTTGTTGTGTTTATTCGTTTTGTTTGTTTGTTAACCCCATAACCCACCCAATTCCCCCCTTTCCCTCACTGTATGTGTGCGTGTGTGTGTGTGTGCGTGCGTGGAATATCATGTATTAATCAAACAAGATCCAGGCGGCCAGCTCAATCATCATCCATGGGACGTGGCGGCAATGCCAGCGGCATACAATTGGCACAGGGCGATGAGGCCTATACACGTTTAGCCACCGATACCATTGAGGAGTTAGACTGGTGTCTGGATCAACTGGAGACCATACAAACGCATCGCAGTGTCTCCGACATG
The DNA here is from genome assembly GCA_018904225.1 of Lordiphosa mommai. NCBI lineage: Eukaryota > Metazoa > Arthropoda > Insecta > Diptera > Drosophilidae > Lordiphosa > Lordiphosa mommai. The sequence goes on along the minus strand of JAEIFT010000020.1, from coordinate 792,284 downwards.
GCATCGCTTAAGGTGCGTGAGTCTGGAATTCATCTTGAAATCAGTTTTTTTAAATTAAATTTTGTGTTTCAGTTCAAACGCATGCTTAACAAGGAGCTATCACACTTTAGCGAATCCAGCAGATCGGGAAATCAAATTTCCGAATATATATGTTCCACATTTTTGGGTAAGTGAGAGTAAAAAACTTTAAGTACTTTAAGACCAGCGAAATTCCGCTGAGATAAATTTGAATAAATATAAAGATGAGATAAAATTGAAAGTTGTCTAAAAGTTGCCATCGAAGTTATCATCGAAATCATCAGCATATTTTTTCTCTATTGTTGCTCGATCAATCATGCCATGCAAATGCTTTGAAAGTTATTCCAGAAGTTGTTGTTTAGTCGCGCACAAAAGTATGCAATAAAAACGCATTATCCACAGAGCGACGAAAGCTAAAGAAAAAAGTTCAAGTAGCTAAAACCCTCACTCTTTCACACACACACGAAAAATTAGAGAAAAAGGCAGCAAAAGTTATGCAAAAAAAATGTTTAAAAAAAAAAGCTTCGCTGTTGAATTGAAAGTGCAAAATTAAATTATGCAGAGCAGCATAAAAACAGATGAAGTGGAAATTTCATTGTTTAACCTGCGAACCAAACCCGTTTTCCCCTATTTCCTTTATTTTCTTCTCTCCAAAGCCAAAGCCACTTTGTGGCACTTTTTGTGGAGGCAGAGTGAATCCGGGGGGCGTGTACAAACAAAGGCGCCGCTGCCTGCCTAGCCAAAGTAAAAAAAAGAGTTAAAAGAGAACGTACAAAAAAAAAAACAAAGTCAAAAACGGGAATTTAGGCAAGCCGACTGGCCAATGTTCTAACAAAAAATTTGCACAATTTCGAATTGGCATAAATGTAAAGTTGTTACTTAGCTACAATAACCATAACAATTTCGATTTGCAATATGTGTTTTATTAATGCCAATTTTTCCTTTTACCTGTGCGATTAACGGTTGATGTGTCAGTCCACATCTGCTGGAAGCATTTATGTTGAAATTTTTAGTGTGACCGACTCCCTATAATAAGAAAATATTGATTTTTATTAGAGTGAGTGTATTTTCGGATAAAAAGTGCTAAAACACAGAATCAGCAGAGACACTTTAGCAGTCGTAAATCCCATGTTTTTTTTTATAGCGAAACTCTTTAACGGACATTCGGCTGGGGGACTAAAACGAGAAAATGTTGACTTTGATTCAGGGTGTCAAACCGGAACCCGAACCAGAACCGTATACCGAAAAGAACCGACTGAAACTTAGAACCGGAACCGTTCTTATATATTTTTTGAGAAACGGTATTTCGGAACCTTAATTTTTGGAACCGAAATTACCGAAAAGAACCGAATCATTGTACCGGTCCAGTTACACAAGTATTATTAGGACATTGTTTTTTGGGGTAAAGTTTATTATGTTTAATTTTCCTTCTTTATAACTACTCTCTGTTGTGTAGGTTGCTATCCGTTCTTTTATATCTTCGGTTTAACAGATTTTTAAATTATAGGGGGGTACATACCGATACGTACCGGTATACCGAAATAAAAACCAAGGTACCGATACGGAACCTAATACCGAAATAAACTAGAACCCAAACAGAACCGTTTACCGAAACATTAGTTTTGGTACGTACCAGAACCGGAACCGATATTCGATTTGGTTTGATTCCCTGCTTTGATTTCTTTGCGACAGCTTTTTTGCGTGAGATTATCTTTGTTTCGGTGTTTTGATATTCGTTTGCATTAAAAAGAGCACAAGCAAGCGCAGCCATGCACACACACACATACAGGGATCTGGGATGAGGAATCAGGGATCTGAGATCAGGGATCTGGAATCAAAGTTGAGGGATCTGGGATGGATCTCGGATCTGAGATCTAGGATACGGGATCTGAGATCAAGTATCTGGGATCATTGATTAGGGATCTGGGATCTGGTTTTTGGGGTCAGGGATCTGGGATGGATCTCGGATCTGTGATCTAGGATAAGGGAACTGGGATCAGGGGTTTGGGATGGATTTCGGATCTGAGATAAGGGATCTGAGATCGGGTATCAGGGGTCTGGAATGGATCTCGGATCTATGATCTAGGATCTGGGATAGAGAACTAAGATCAGGTATCTGGGAAAAAAAAAAAAATAAAAAAATAAAAATTAATATAAATAACAAAAACCCCACACCTAAAAATTAAAAAAAAAATTTTTTTTTAAAAAAAAAAAAAAAAAAAATTTTTTTTTTTAAAATTAAAATATATAATTTTATTAATAAATAAAAAAAAAAAAAAAAAAAAAAAAAAAAAAAAAAAAAAAATATTTTTTATTAAAAAAAAAAAAAAAAAAAAAAAAAAAATAAAAAAAAAAAAAAATAAAAAAAATAAAAAAAAAAAAAAATAAATAAAAAAATTAATATTAAAAAAAAAAAAAAAAAAAAAAAAATTTAAAAAAAAAATTTTAAAAAAAAAAAAAAAAAAAATAAAAAATACTAATAAAAATAAAAAAAAAATTTTTTTTTTTAAAAAAAAAAAAAAAAAAAAAAAAAATGTTTTTAAAAAAAAAAAAATTTTTTTTTTTTTTTTTAAAAAAAAAAAAAAAAAAAAAAAAAAATTTTTTTTTGGGAAAAAAAAAAAAAATTTTTTCGGAAAAAATTTTTAAAAAAGAAAAAATAATCGAAAAAAGAAAAAATTGGGAAAAATGGATCAGGGGCCCAAGATCATTTTGGGGTTTTTGTAAAAGTAATGAAAAAAGGGATTTGGGATCAGGTATCTGGGATCAGGTATCTGGGATCAGGTATCTGGGATCAGGTATCTGGGATCAGGGGTCTGGGATGGATCTCGGATCTAAGATCTGAGATCTAGGATCAGGGGCCTAAGATCAAGGGCCTGGGATCTGGGATCTGGGATTGATTAGGGATCTGGTATTTGGGGTAAGGGATCTGGGATGGATCTCGGATTTGTGATCTAGGATCTGGGATAGAGAACTGACATCAAGTATCTGGGATCAGGGGCCCAAGATCAATGATTACGAATCTGGTTTTTGCGGTCAGGGATCAGGGATGGATCTCGGATCTGTGATCTAGGATAAGGGAACTGGGATCAGGTATCTGGGATCAGGGGTCTGGGATGGATCTCGGATCTGTGATGTGGGATCTGAGATTTGGGATCAGGGGCCTAAGATCAAGGGCCTGGGATCTGGGATCATTGATTAGGGATCTGGTATTTGGGGTCAGGGATCTGGGATGGATCTCGGATCTGTGATCTAGGATCTGGGATAAGCGAACTGAGATCAGGGATCTGGGATCAGGGCCCTGGGATCATTGATTAGGAATCTGGGATAAGGAATATAGTTTTTGGGGTCAAGGATCTGGGATCAGGGGCCTGGCATCATTGATAAGGGATCTGGTTCTTGGGGTCAGGGATCTGGATCTGGTACAGGTACACTGTTTTATATAAAATAATAATAACAAAATATCTTATATTTTTATGCAAGAATTCGTATTTTGATTATGATTTTTTTCGTAACAATTTTTTATTTACATGCCTGAAAATAATTAATTTTTATTTCTAGCCTGTAAAAAAAAATGTGTGTTATTTTCCAAATTAAAGTCGAAAATGCAGACGCTATCCATAAGTTAATAATGAGAATAACTTTTTTGTTATCAATGGTAACGCCTTCCAAAAACTGCAAGGGATGTTAGCCTTCTATTTTTTTTGCTGTTGAATACTCTTTCTCGTCATTTTGTGAGCTTCGCACGGGTTGGCATATTTGCACATTTGTCAATATTTCTGCATCGTTGAATTCCCAAGTCCTGGGTCACCTTTTTACTAGAAAATGTTTGTTTTTCCTCGGAGCCTATGTCAGTTGCTGCTGCTGTTGTTGTTGCTGTAGTTTATCAAGCATAAAATCGCATTTGGGCGGCCCCGAGTTTCGCACACGCCTAATGTCCTCCATTTGTAACACTTCATTTGAAACAGAAGCCGCTGCCGCTGTCACGGATTGAACAGAAAAGTCAAAATATAAAAAAACAAAAAGGTGAACAAAAAGTGTTCGACTTTAATCACTTGCACAACGGAATCAGAATTTGAGACATAACAAAAATCATATGCAAAACAAGCCAGAAACAAGCCCGGCAGGGATTGTACGTGTGTGTGTGGGTTTCAATTTATGCATTGTACTTGTGAAATGAAATATTTACTTACATTTGAATGCCAAATGATACACCAGCTGTTGGTGAATTCAAAATAATTAAAACAATTTTAAGGGCCGTTTTCTTATCTTCATGGTTTTTGAGAAAATGTAGGTTGCCTGCCTTTAGGTTTCATTTAAAAATCTATGCGACCCGCGTATCATTTTAAACGCCAGTTAAAAGTAGGCAACATCAATTTTCTCAAGTTTAGAAAACCCTGAACATGAGAAACCGGCCCTGAATGACTTAAGTTTTGCTATATTTTGAATAGACAACAATTTATTTCATTTGCCATTTTAGCCCTATCTTTCTTTCCATATCTTAGGACTTAGTGGAAGCTTTTGTCTGATTTTTTGTGCCCTTAAGTAGACTACAGTTTGTTTAATATGGCATTTTACACACATTCGCGTTTATAAATCATTCAATAAGTATTAAATTATTCACTTCCAGGTGCACTTCTTACGTGTTTACTTCATTTTTAACCGTTTATTTCCCCCCCACACAATTGGCCGTTGTCTGATTTTAAATAAGCCAATAAGTAGGCTACATTTTACACTCATTTGTTTTTAAAGAGTTAAGAGAGAGACTTTGTGTTTACCCAAAAATAGGCAAAAGTTTTTGAATTATTATTCTATTTAAGGAAAAGAATATTCCCTACTGATTTTATTCGCTCCCCAAAAGTAGGCTACATTTATTTAAATATGTAATTTGAAATGCTTTCATTTCATTACTTTACAAATTAATAAAAATAAAAAAAAAGTTCTTCACTTCCATTACAAATGGATTGATGAAACCCTGCTTTTATGTCATTTAATCTCACGAAATTGCATTTTACACACTTTTTTATTTTTCATACTAATTGCATTTTATTCACATTTTTTACATAAGCCTCTGAAAACCGCTGAAAATTCTGAAACGAAATTATTTCAATGCATTTTGACGGCACTTTTTGTGCAGTTGAAAATATTTCACTTGTATTTCAGCCCAGAAGCAGGCAATACTTTTGCCAAAAATTACATTTTAAACACATATGTGCTGGTTAACCTGTATCTAGGGTTTACATATGTAAGCAGATGTGACCTTGCTTTCCCCCCCTCGAGCGTCGATTTAGATGTATGTTTTTTTTTTCGTATGAATATTAATTTATGCCCAAAAAAGTAGGCAATGGAATTGGGAATATTTATGCAAGACAATGACTCATGTGTTGTTTTTTTTTCTCTTCAATTTTTTACAGATAAACAGCAAGAGTTCGATTTACCCTCACTCCGTGTGGAGGAGAATACCGAGCATACCGCCAATATTCCGGCCAGCCAGCAACAATATCCACGCTGTCGCTCGCCACGCGGTCCGCCCATGTCACAAATAAGCGGCGTTAAGCGTCCATTATCCCATACAAATAGCTTCACCGGCGAACGTTTGCCCACATTTGGTGTGGAGACGCCCAAAGAGAATGAACTGGAACCACTGTTGGCCGAACTGGATACCTGGGGTATTGAGATCTTTAAAATTGGCGATTATAGTTGCAATCGTCCGCTCACCTGTGTGGCATATACCATATTTCAGGTAGTGAAGAGTGAATAATATGGCAAACCGTGATATAATGTGCGTGTTCTTTCTCTCTTCTCTCTTTCACCATTACAGAGTAGAGAATTACTGACCAGTCTTATGATACCACCGAAAACTTTTCTTAATTTTATGACTACTCTGGAGGACCACTACGTCAAAGACAATCCGTTTCACAATTCGCTTCATGCCGCCGACGTGACACAGAGCACAAATGTGCTACTTAATACACCGGCACTAGAGGGCGTATTCACACCATTAGAGGTGGGCGGGGCATTGTTCGCCGCTTGTATACACGATGTTGATCATCCTGGCTTAACCAATCAGTTTTTGGTTAACTCGAGTAAGTAAATCGAAAACCAAATCACAAACAAAAAAAAGTGGCGCCCAATGTGGGGGCTCTTCAATTTTATTTAAATCAATCAAAAATATCAAAAATTTGTATTTAAATTATATAAAAGCGTTTAAGAGCAATTGACATGAACTTGCCAAGTTTATAGCATAATACTATTGCAAATTGGCGTCCAACGTGGGGTCTTACTTTAACTTAGTAACTTTCATGAGAGCCAAAATGTTATGCAGCAATTATAAAACAATTAAATTTAAGTTAAAAATATGAAAAAATACTTTGTACATTTTTTAAATACGTTCCAGAGTGTGTATATGCAATAGGCTTGGTTTGGAAATTGGCGCCCAACGAAAATTGAATTTATTAAGCATTTGAAGTTGCGCACAAAATATGTATATTTCTTCAATTTTCTCACTTAACAATCAGATAAAGCTTATATATTTCAGTAATTATCTCTAAAACATTTAGAAAAGCTCTGTTAAAGGTTTAACAGTAGGTAATATAAATTTGACGCCCAAAAATGTCTAGAATCATGTGAAATATATATAAAATTATCTAGAAATTCTCAGGTATATCTATAACTAAATGTAAAGACAATTTCAATATAAATCTAAAAACTGGCGCCCTACGAGGGAAGCTTGAACAACATTTACTTGAACTTTGAACGCAAAATATAAAAAAATTGAAAAATTTTAAAAAGCAAAGAATGATATTAAGGCATTCTTTTAACTTCCCTGTAGGAGGATGTACTAGATAGGGCTCTGAACTAAGTTTTTGTATGTAACTGGGAGGTTCTTAAAAATCCCATCTCTTTCCCATTGCATTTAAATTGACTTCTTCCCCCTCTTTTCTTTCTACCAACCTCCTCTAGGTTCCGAACTAGCATTAATGTACAATGACGAATCTGTTTTGGAAAATCATCATTTAGCTGTTGCCTTTAAATTATTGCAAAATCAAGGATGTGATATATTCGGTAATATGCAAAAGTGAGTATATAAAATTGTTAAATGATTCTTTCCTGTGATTGCTCAATCCATACCGATTTTAAAAGGAAACAACGCCAAACATTGAGGAAAATGGTTATTGATATTGTGCTGTCCACGGACATGTCCAAGCACATGAGCCTTCTGGCCGATCTAAAGACAATGGTGGAAACCAAAAAGGTGGCCGGCTCTGGAGTGCTGCTGCTAGACAACTACACCGATCGCATACAGGTGAGGTGTCCACCCACCCTCTGTATCTTTCACTCTCTCTCTTAAATTCCATCTCGCTCTATTTCAGGTGCTTGAGAATCTGGTGCATTGCGCTGATCTTAGCAATCCCACCAAACCACTACCGCTATATAAACGCTGGGTGGCTCTGCTTATGGAGGAGTTCTTCCTGCAGGGCGATAAGGAACGTGATTCGGGCATGGATATTAGCCCCATGTGTGATCGTCATAATGCCACCATTGAAAAATCGCAAGTGGGCTTCATTGATTACATTGTGCATCCATTGTGGGAGACTTGGGCCGATTTGGTGCATCCCGATGCACAGGATATACTCGATACGCTTGAAGAGAACAGAGACTACTATCAGAGCATGATACCACCATCGCCACCGCCATCGGCTGCCGATGATTTGCCGCAAGATGAAAAGATACGCTTTCAGGTGAGAAGAAATGGGAAAGTTAAAAAAAAAAAACAGAGAACTTTGTATTTAAATTAAGTATGATTGAAATACTTGATTTAAGACCGTATCGGGATACATTAAGCACAAGGATTTTTAAACCTTATTCTTAGAACGAAATGGTCTTCAACCAATCCCGATTCGTTCTTATTAGATTGATTCGTAATTAGTAAAGTACAAACCTAATATTTTAGGTACAACAAGTAAGAAAGTCGGTCAAGCCCGACTGTAATATACTCTTTACCTGTTTGTATATAACTAATAACTTTAAAGTGGGGGGTCACACAAACTGTGCAAGTGCTGCCCATCACGATTACGGGCAGTGCTGCCCAGCGTAATTATTTGATTTGCTTATAACTCGAATATCGTTCATCTGATCTGGAAACGGTGTATGGTGGATCGATAAGTAATGATGAGTAGAATAAATGTCTAGAAGGTTCGAACAACCTAACTCCAAAATTGCGGGATATTTGAGGTGTTTTCCAAATTGTGGGGGTGGCAACTCTACCATCGTTCATCTGATCGGAAAACAATGTATGGTAGCTCGATAAGTAATGATGAGTAGAATTTATGTCTACAAGGTTCGGACAAACTTACTCCAAATTTGCGGGATATTTGAGGTGTTTTTCAAATTGCGGGGGTGGCAACTCTGCCATCGTTCATCTGATCGGAAAACAATGTATGGGGGCTCGATAAGTAATGATGAGTAGAATATATGGCTAGAAGGTTCGAATAACCTAACTGCAAAATTGTGGAAGATATGAGGTTTTTTTCAATTTGCGGGGGAGGCAGGGGGCGTGGCAAAAATCAAAACTAAACTTGACCTGCCTGCAAGTATAAGAAATATATGTTCCGTACACCTCAAACCTCTATCTCTTACCAGCTCTGAGATATCAGCGTTCATACGGAAAGAAGGATATGTCTATATCGACTCGGCTGTTGATGCTGATCAAGAATATATATACTTTATAGGGTCGGAGATGCTTCCTTCTGGCTGTTACATACCTTCATACCTTTGTACCTTCGGTACAGAGTATAAAAAGCGATATAATTTTTATCCCGGTTGAGTACAAAAAATTCTTGAATAAAGTATTTCGTACTTGATTTAAGCATTTCGTTCTCAATTTTAGAAACATTTTGGATTAATTCGAAACTTTTGTTTGTTTTATCACATTTTCTTAATGGTTCTTAATGTCGCTCCTAGGTCACCCTGGAGGAGTCCGATCAGGAGAATTTGGAGGAACTGGAGGAGTGCGACGATGAGAGCGATAGTCGAGCTGATGCTGCCGCCGCCGCCTCCAGCAAACCTGGTGGCAGTCAAAATCAGCCGCAACACGGTGGAATATGACGGAGAGTCGTGGGAATTTATCGCAAATTAACGGAAAAAGCTCACAACTTTCTCCTAATACGTTAGTGACTACTATTAAAAAAAAACAAAAACAAAAAAATTACTAAACAACAAAAAAAAAAATCAAAAAAAAAATGATTAAACAAATGTTTAAAGCATACAAAAAAAAACCCAACAGCAATAGAAAAAGTACCGTTTAACTTATAAAGAAAAGAATTAGAAATTTACTTAAAGCAAAAATGAGATTGATGTTGAATACACTGAAAAAAAAAACAAAAACAAAACATATACTTAAACCAAGACAAACCCAAACTATGCAAAAAGCAAATTCGAGAAACATTTTAAAAGCAAAAGCATAGACGATTTTTGTGGCATGATATACTACTACTTATATATATATATAAATAATTTTTTTTTTTGTAGAATTAACCTACTTAAATATATGAAACTTTGGTTTTTTAATGTATTGACAAACAAAACAAATCGCGCCAAGAAGGCATAAAAAAAGTTACAAAAAAGTTAAAGTTATGTGTAATTAAAAAGCAAACAAAAAAATGAGTTGAAGCATAAACCAGTTTGTATAGAAACCTCTAATAATACATGCATACATTATATATATATATATTTTTTTTTTTGTTAAATATTTTATTTGTACATAATTTATATAAAGGACTCGAATTTAAATCAAGCAAACAAAACAAAACAAAACAACAAAAAAAAATACTAAAAACTTAATTCTAAAACTAAGAATTTTTTGGTTCAAAAATTTTCTTAATAATTTTGTTGCTTCCCCAAGTCTTCGCTCTGATGAAATGAATGAATTTAAGTGACAAAAACAAAAACATCAAGCACAACCAAATACAAAAACAAAAACAAAAAAGCAAGCAAATGTCTAGTTAAACACGATTAAGACGCTGGTGCGTAAATCGTTTATAAAAAATATGTGGCAGGCCAAAATTAACATTATTATGTTTTAAATTGTTATTAATTTATTTATCTCTGATGTAACAACTTAGCGAGGCAGCAGCAGCAGCAGCAGCTCTGCTGAACTGCTGCTGCCTCGTTACATTTTGCTGTTTTTAATAACCACACAAAAACACACACACAAACATACACAAACATACACATACATACACATATATATATATATATATATTTTATGTTTAAGCGGGCAGGATCCGCGACATTTGCTCCCTCTTTTTTTTACCTACATACATACATACATATATTGCATATATATAAACTGAACCTTGATGGTCTAAAAATATCAGAATTATTCAATGCACTCTTAATGAATATATATATATATATATATATATATATATATCTGTATATGTATATATATTTAAGCAGCATTGTAAATGTGCGCTTCAAACACCCCACTCTCCCTCTCCCACATCCCCTCCAACCCTAGAACTACGGCAAAGTCCATGGCAAACTTAAGCAAAAACTGGAAAAATAAAAACATTAAACAAAACAGAAAGCTACTTTAATCACACAAATTGAGTGAAATAAACCAAAAAAAAAAAACAAAAAAACAAACAAACAAAACAACGTTTTTTTTTTCTCCTCGAAACTCCCATAAAATAAATCATATTATATATATATATATACTTATATATAATAAAACATATTTAGATCATTATTAAGTCAAAAAACAATGTATTGTAATTGGTTAACAAAATAAAAACAAAAACAACTATTAAATCAATTTCCATGTTAGTGATGTGTGAACAATATATACCAACAAAAAAACAAAAACAAAACATTAAACAAAAAAAAAAGGAAAAGTAAAGCAAGTAAATTATTCCCATAAATTACAATTCAGAGACACTCAAGCCAAACATACATACATATACACATATATATATGTGAATTGACGATTGTTGATATAACAAAAAATTATAGAGAAATGTACTTAAAGTGTTGAGCAACTAAAAAGGCTAAACTATTTGGAATTTTTGAAAACGGTTTGAAGTGTATGAAAGGGAAATGTCCAAGCTATAAAAATAATGCAAAACAAAAAATCTCAAAATTATTTTTTTCAAAGATCGAAGACCCTCTCTAAAATGGCAATATCTGCCAAACTATTTCGAACTTTTGAAAACGGTTTGAAGTGGATGAAAGGGTAAGGTCCAAGCTACAAAGAAAATGCAAAACAAAAAATCGTAAAATTCTTTTTTTCAAAGATCGAAGTCTCCCCTCTTAAGGATGTATTGACTGCTTCCTTAATCATGAACATTGCTCCACTAAAATGGCAATATCTGCTAAATTATTTCGAATTTTTGAAAACGGTTTGAAGTGTATGAAAGGGGAATGTCCAAGCTATAAAAATAATGCCAAACAAAAAATCTCAAAATTATTTTTTTCAAAGATCGAAGACACCCTTTTAAGGTTGTATTGATTGCTTCCTTAATCATGAACTTTGCTCCACTAAAATGGCAATATCTGCTAAACTATTTCGAATTTTTGAAAACGGTTTGAAGTGGATGAAAGGGTAAGGTCCAAGCTATAAAAATAATGCAAAACAAAAAATCTCAAAATTCTTTTTTTTAAAAGATCGAAGACCCTCTCTAAAATGGCAATATCTGCCAAACTATTTCGAATTTTTGAAAACGGTTTGAAGTGGATGAAAGGGGAATGTCCAAGCTATAAAAATAATGCCAAACAAAAAATCTCAAAATTCTTTTTTTCAAAGATCGAAGACTCCCTCTAAAATGGCAATATCTGCCAAACTATTTCGAATTTTTGAAAACGGTTTGAAGTGGCTGAAAGGGATAAAAGTCCAAGCTATAATAATTATGGAAAAATAGCGGCTGCTATTGAAAACTTTGATTTGTTTTCTGACATAGTTTAAACTTTAACCATACCAACAATCGTCAATTGTTACACAGCCAGCCTTCTTCATCTATCCACCTCTTCCTTTTTCCCCCCGTCGTCACATATGTCACACAGTTTATACTTTACATACGAGAGTATATATAGTTTATATGATGTGTGTGTTAGCTAATACATACATATATATATAAATATGTATATGTAAATGTAATTTACCAGAGTATTAACCCAAAAAAAAAACAAAAATATTTATATATATAAAAAAAAAACAAACATACATACGATTATATGGCATATGATAACCTACAAAAAAACAAAAACAAATGTGGTGCAAGTTGTACTACTTATTACTGTGTGTGTAATTCAAGAATTTATAGACGAAAGAAAAATTCCAATTCTCAGACTCATTAGAAAAAGTAATTAAAAGCAAAAAAAAAAAAGAAATTAAACGATGTGTTAGCCAACAAAGTTAGGCATTTCTTCCTCTATCTATCTCCCTCTCTAGCTATCTATCTCACTCTAACTCAGTTTCGAGGGTTGCCCAGTTATTGACTGAAATTGATAATTTGTTTGTGTTTTCGTTTGTTTTCTTCAAAGAAAACGATATATCAATGTGTATAGATCTAAAATACATTTTTTTTTGTAATACTTACATATATATACAACACATATAGAGCAGCAAGGAAGGATGGAAGAAGGGAAAACAGTAAATAAACCAAACAACAAAGTTTTGTACCAAATGAACACAATGTGAAACACCAAAAAAAAAAAACAAAAAAAAAACAAAATAAAAACCTTAAACAATGTGCGCAGGCGACTGTTGGAAACAAAAAAAAAAGCGAGTTGAGATATATTTATATATAAATATAAATATAATATAAATAGACAAGGTAACGCTGGCGTTACTGGCAATCGGTTAAACATGTTTTTTTGTTGGTTTTATTTTTTTTATGTTTTTTTTTTGGAAATTTATACAAATACACAACACAAACCCACAAGAGTTGAGTTCATATATGTATATAAAGAACAAACAACAGAGAGGGCCACCATTTAAAAAGGTTGCCCACCGCTGCTGAAATATAGTTATATTCCTAATACGAGTATAACATTTAGTATATTTATATATATATGTGAAACAACTCTTACAAACCAAGTGAAAGGGAAAGCAAGGAAATGCAAACAATTACACACTTACCAGCTTCTCCTTTTTTTTTTGTAATTTTTTTATTTTGTCATTCGCCTCTTTTTCTCTTAGCAAACAACCAGAAACCCATATACACATATACCAAACACACACACACATCTGTATATGTATATGTATATGCTATGTATATATATGTAGCTATGTATGTGAAATAAGCGTAAGCCAAAAATTTACCCCCAAAAAATTGCATGCGAAAAAAAAACTAATATTTACCTCCCCCTGCAGAGAATTCAGTAAACTACAAAAAGAAAAGATCCGTAAGGTATAAAATTAAACAAAAAAAAAAAAGAAAATAAAACACTGACAAATGAAATGGAAGAGAGAAATTAATAAATCTAAATAAATGAAACTGAAAATATTAAAAACAAAAGACTTTTTATTCAGCAGAAAATGTTTCAGCCTACCTTGGGTAAGATAATTGTTGTAGTTGTTCTTGTAATTGTAAAATTATAATTATTTTGACACTAATTTAGTCGGAGATACGACCTATTTAAGTTTCAGAGAAAAGAACGTATCTTGACTGTTTGCAGGATAATCCATTATTTGGTCTGGTCTGGCCAAAGCAAATCCTCAAAATCCACTTTATTTCGACCATCTGAAGAACTACAAGGATGCGCTTTGGCCAGGATTCATTTCTTACTAATTAATGACGAATGGCATCAACAGATCCTGGATTATCCTTCCTGGAGCCGAGTTTTTAGCACATTTTCTAAAAAGTAAAATAGGCCATAGCTCCTGTGTCCTTGCGAGGATCAGTGCCAAATTAGTGGCAAAATGATTTTATTATTAAGGGCTATCATCTGGCCAAAGAACATCCAAATCGTTCTGCGGATAGCTGAGATTTTAAAGATTTTGTGTATTTTGAGTTTTTCTAGCTCGGCCAAGGCTGAAAAATTACAAGTTCTTGATTCCTAGATGACCCCCATATCCTTTGATGCCAATCGATCAGAATCCACGCCAGGATTCAAGATAACCAAGTCCCGATGTCCTGCGGCAGGATATACGGCAGATATGAGCAAATTAAATATTATCCTTATATATTACAAAAACAACAAAAATTACAACAACAACAATTACAACAACAAAAATTACAACAACAACAATTACAACAACAAAAATTACAACAACAAATATTACTACAACAATAACAACAACAACACAATTGCAAAAAAAAACAATTGCAACAAAAACAATTGCAACAACAAAAAATTACAACAAAAAAAATTACAACAACAAAAATTGCAAAAACGACAACAAAAATGCGACAACGACAACATGAATGAATTTTCTAGCATGGACAACAACCAATTCGCACAGAAATTAGCGAAGACAACAAATCATTCCGAATAGAAATTAAGCGAATACAACAACCGATTCACATAGCAATTAGCGAAGACAACAACCAATCGGCTTATAACTTAGCAAAGCCAACAACCAACTTGCATATAGTTTAGCTAAGACACCAACCAATTAGCGAAGGTAACATCCAATCCGAATAGAACTTAGCGAAGACAACCGCCAATTCACATAGAAATTAGCGAAGACAACAACCATAGTCGGGACATCAACCATTGTACCATTTCATTAAGTTAGTGGTAGTTAATCAGCATTTGATTTACACAACAAATTTACATAATTATTTGTAAATATTAAAACAGATTTCCGATTCTTTCGAACTTATGTTTTTCAATAAATATTATATTATTTTAACAAGGTTTTTGATTTGCAATTTTGTTTTGGGGTATTTAACAAGAATGAAAATATATTATTAACTTAAGGACACTCGCAACCCCGGATCCCAGATGAGCCGCATATCCTTTGCCAACAGTCGAAAGAACTGCTGCAGAAGCTCTCGATAAAACCTTGTCCGGTTTACATGTTTAAAAAAATTTCACAAAATCAGAAAATAAAATACAAATTTGGTAAAGATTTTTAAGAATTTACCTAAAATCAAAACAAATACGCCTTATCTCGGCCATTTGAAGGATTTAAAGGATGTGCTTTGGCCAGACCAGACCAAATAATGGATTACAGGCGAGATATGTTATTTTCTCTGAAACTTAAATAGGTTGTATCTCCGAAATCCTGACCAGGATCAGGACCAAATTAGTGTAAAAATGATTATAATTTGATAATTACAACAACAACTACATCCACAACTACAACAAGTACTTAAACAACACCTACAACAACAAGGATACGGGAGTAATGGTCTATTCTCCTTTTCTTATAAATCGCCTGTTTGTAGAATATTCCAAGATTTGTTTATGTTAATTCAGAAGCACTTTATTCTGGTCAAAGCACATCCTTATAGTCCTTCTAATTAGAGGACACAACTTTGGTGGCCCGCCCCAAACAAATGCCAGCATTATGAAAATAATTGTTGTAATTGATTTTTATTTGAAATGATTTTGTTGTTTATCAATCGTTTACATTTATTTATATATAATATATTATTATGTATATATCGATTTTTCCACTATAATTTTCATTTAAATACTTAAATTGTCGATTTATTTTCGTTTTTTTCCGGCATGTAAGGCTTAAAACTTTATATCATAAGTTGGTAAAAATAAATTAATTAACAATTCGTTCATGGATTTAATACGTACAATAAGGATAAATTAACTGGGGGGAAGGGGGAAAAAGTGTTGATAAATGGATCTGGAAAATATGTGTGTTTTTCTGTTTGTTTGATTTTTACACATAACGTGTTAATTGCCTCTAATTAGTTTTTAAAACTGCCTTGCACTTTGGTTTAATAAATATGTAGCCATATTTTGCAATTGGAGCGAAACTTTTTATGTGGTCGAAAAATTTAGTTACAAAAATTGTGTGGCCTACTATTTCATAAACTTTTCGTTTAAATTCTAAGTAGATACAAAAAAAATATATTTTTTTTGCTTCCAAATATCGATTTAAAAACGGCAATCTAAGTATTTGAAAAGGAGCTAACTAGATATTAATAATAGAAGAGAAGGGGAAAAAAAAACAAAGTCGTTTGACTAGAATATTGTTGATATTTGAAATTCGTGTTAATGGCGGAGTTTACAAAAAGTTCTCAAAACTAGAAACACGTTACATTTTACAGCTATTTTTTCGCTCGCATATATGATTTTCAGTAAATTATGTTTGATAGTGTGCGTAAATCTACATCAACAAAGCGCTCAGACTCTATATTTAGCCTATAGGTTGCCTTTCCAAACTGAACCAAATCCAAATATCAACAAATCCGTCCTAGGTTTTTGGTCTTTGCTGTTGACAACAAATTTCTTATTAATACCGCTCGTTGTCTATCAATCGATCGTTAAGGGAAAGTCTAAAACATAACTCTGTGTGTTTAATCTTTTCATTTGTTCTTTTTTGGTTTCAGCTACTAAATTCACGGCTTCTTGGGGGAAAATGGGGTAATTCGGTTATATTATTATTATTATTATTATTATATTTATAAATTGAACACGCCCCAAGTCTAGACATCAATAACGCTGTCATTTTTCTTCATCTCCATCAGATGGGTCTGTTTGAGCTTCTCCTGCATTTGCGTTAGCATGTCCTGCATGCGTCGTATCTCCTCATCCTTTTGCAACAGCAGTCGATCCGTTTCCGATATGGCCGCATCGAAACCATTTGTGGAGCTAATCGAATCGCGCTTCAATTTGCCACGCTCACGTAAAGCATGCTGCGATATCTGTGAAATGCACTGGGCCCGAAAGTTCTCATAGTGCACATCCTAGAGGGAGGAGAAGTTACAAAATTTGCAATAAGAATATGCTGCTGCTTCAAGACTTTTTAACACACTCTCACCTGTGTGGTATCCTTGAGGTCCTGCATGTGCGTAGATATCAGGAATGTGCGTAATTTAATGAAATCACTATGCTCCGGATCCTCCACATTGACCACACCCCAGGGATATTGACGACCGCGCACCTTTTTGCCAGCCACCTCCAATATGGTATTACTGCCCACAACAGCAAACGGTATGGAGGCTTTAAGTTCGCGATCCTGTTGCTTGAAATCATCATCCTCATCGGAATCACATTCGGGAAATTGATACAGCTGAATGTGATTGTCCTCGAGATCTTGGAGTATACGTTCCTTGAGCTTGCGCACCTCCTGCTTATTGAGGCAATCGGCCTTGCCAATGACCAAAACAATGTTGACCTTACGATGTAGACGTCGTATCAGATCCAAATCCATTTGCCGCAGGCTGACCGGGTGGAAAAGGAGTAAACAAAAAATAATGAAAATTAAATGGGGTTCCAACTTCAACTAAAAGACAGACACTTTCATGCCCATGGAGCGGTACAAGAAAAAGCAAAGCTTATCTTGTAGTTGAATGTGTTAGCTAAAACAACCGTCCCTGGTAAAAATTAACATTAACCGTCTTTGGGGTACATTCTTACCCCACTACATTTATCTGAGAATCAATCAAATTCAAATGGATTTTCAATAGTTTTGAAAACTCCCTTACCACAACATTATTTAGTGCCTAATGTAATCTGACTGCTTAATTGATTTTCCGCTTCTGCGTAAAGAACAAGTAAGAAAGTCGGTCAAGCCTGACTTTAGTATACTCTATACCTGTTTGTATATAACTAATAACTTTAAAGTGTGTACAAGTGCTGCCCATCACGATTACGGGCAGTGCTGCACAGCGTAATTATTTGATTTGCTTATAACTCGAATATTGTTCATCTGATCTGGAAACGGTGTATGGTGGATCGATAAGTAATGACGATTAAAATATATGCCTAAAAGGTTCAAACAATCTGTCTTTAAAATTGTGGAAAATATTAGATTTTTCAAATTGTGGGGGTGGCAACTCTACCATCGCTCATCTGATCGGAAAACAATGTATGGAGGCTCTATAAGAAATGATAAGTAGAACATATGTCTAGAAGGTTCGAACAACCTTACTCCAAAATTGCGGGATATTTGAGGTGATTTTCAAATTGCGGGGGTGGCAACTCTACCATCGTTCATCTGATCGGAAAACAATGTATGGCGGCTCGATAAGTAATGTTGAGTAGAATATATGTCTAGAAGGTTCGAACAACCTAACTCCGAAATTGCGGGATATTTGAGATGTTTTTCAAATTGCGGGGTGGCAACTCTACTATTGTTCATCTGATCGGAAAACGATGTATGGAGGCTCGATAAGTAATAATAAGTAGAATATATGTCTAGAAGGTTCGAACAACCTAACTACAAAATTGCGGGATATTTGAGGTGATTTTCAAATTGCGGGGGTGGCAACTCAACCATCGTTCATCTGATCGGAAAACAATGTATGGCGGCTCGATAAGTAATGTTGAGCAGAATATATGTCTAGAAGGTTCGAACAACCTAACTCCAAAATTGCGGGATATTTGAGGTGTTTTTCAAATTGTGGGGGTGGCAACTCTACTATCGTTCGTCTGATCGGAAATCAATGTTTGGGGGCTCGATAAGTACTGATAAGTAGAAAATATGTCTAGAAGGTTCGAACAACATAACTCCAAAATTGTGGAAGATATTAAGTTTTTTTAATAATGCGGGGGAGGCAGGGGGCGTGGCAAAAATAAAAACTAAACTTGATCTGCCTGCAAGTATAAGAAATATATGTTCCATACACTTCAAACCTCTATCTCTTACAATCTCTGAGATATCAGCGTTCATACGGACAGACGGACATGTCTATATCGACTCGGCTGTTGATGCTGATCAAGAATATATATACTTTATAGGGTCGGAGATGTTTCTTTCTGGTTGTTACATACATTTTTCAAAATTTCAGATAAACAAACGACTCAGAATTGATCGTTCTACGATTCTTTAAGGGAACAGTGGCAATTGGATTGGTTTTTTTTCAAAAAAAAACAACAGGCAAACTATTTTTTTAGGATTTTACTTCTACGGTCGATTGCTGTATTGTTTCGGGCTTATGAATAAATCATTGATTCGTCCCTGGTTAGGATTTTATAAATTTTTTTGAAGCACCGCGCTGAGCTTATCTAACAGTTTTTTGCACCAATCGACACGAGTCTATTCCAACGCGAAGAAATTTACTTGACGGCCAAATGTTCACTAACTAATTCCCAATTTTGCCTCATCATCATGAATAAGTTTAAGGAACTATGTCCCGAACATAGAGTCAGGACTGTATTTATCGTTCCCGTTCAGTGAGACAGAGAGCGACTAAAGAAAGGGGATTAAAAATGACTGTTCGCCAGATCTGAACCCATCGTTACTCCAGTTATAAGTTCCTCGGAACTACAGTAAGTACATATACCATAGGACTGACAATTCATATTTCAGAACTAACTATCGTACATTCCAAACCAAAACCCGAACCGGACTGGACCTTAAGTCCTGCGACGGGTTCATACCCCCTGGCCGAACCATTTTTAGAATTTCGTATGTTCTTAGCCTTGGTCTTAACGATTCTTAAATCTCATCTGCTTACCTATGGCCCCAGGGTGGTACAAAGTAAAGACAGCAATGCACACGATTATCCTGAATATTTCTACGATTTAAGCCGCTTTCATCGGTGAAATACTGTCGAAATTGCTCATCGATATATTGAGTGCAGACACGCCAGCTATCCTCACAATTGATGGCATCACCAAATCCCGGCGTATCGACCACAGTGAGACGCAGCCGTACGCCACGCTCTTCAATGTCCATGGTTTTCTTTTCCACGCGTGTGGTCTTCTCCAGGCGTTCCTCCACATTGGGCATTTGGCGATTCTTATAGAGATCACCCAGAAATAAACTATTGATAAGCGTCGATTTGCCCAGACCGGATTCACCCACCACCATCAGAGTGAACTCGAAGCCACGTTTCACCGATTTGCGATGCACTTGCTCCGGTAGGGTGGCAAAGCCAATATAATCCCGATCTTTGTCAAATGACGGCGTCTTGGCTGTAACATAAAAAGGGAAAAGAAATTGGTTAATTGCACTCTTGAGGCTGGCATTTCATTCCCGGCTGCTGGGCTTTTAGGTCGAGGGCCACTTCATCAACTGCTGCTGCTGCTGCTCCTTCTGCTACTTACTCATGTCGCTTCTGGTTTTCTGGGTTGGGGTTTCGTGTGTATACACAACGCCTACTTAGGAAAGCTGGGCAAATGCCAGGACTATATCTGGTACAGCTAAATGGCTTTTGAATGAAAAGTCTTTTTTTTTTTGTATTTTTGTAGATTGTTGGAAAAATCCCCGAGTTAATTGAACACTTTATTGTTGGCAGCTTTAAATTTTAATAGAACACAATTTGCCCTCTTCTTATGCTCTTTAGCATTTCATAGAGGTAAATGGATATGTAACCAGCAGGTTATGTGGCAACACCAAAATGCAACCGCCCGAGGATTTTTTCCCAATTCTCAACTCTCTTAGCGCCTGCGCTTGAACTTCAAAAGCGTGGAGGTTGGGAAAGGAAATTGGGGGAGGGAGGTGGAAAACTAACCAAAATATGTAACAGATGTTTGCAACTAAAGCGCTGACCCAACCAATGTTGCCAGACGGTTAAAAAAATGTGCCGAAAAACAAGTTGAAATTTTCCCAAAGCATTCCGACACCCAACGGAATTGATGTGATGCTTGAAGTGAGTACTCGTTATATAATTAATAGCATTGAAAAATAAACTTAACTAACTGCTTGTATCGGGGTTAAATTGTACCCCATACGAGGCATAGCAATCTTTTAACCCTTTTTAATCGCTGTAAGCTACATTTACCATTTTGATAGTAAAATAGTAAAATATGCCGATCTTCCATCTTCGATAGGGCACCAAACAAAAACTATTCCAAAAAATTTAACAAAATTTTTTACAAAAAAGCCTTATAGTGTTTTTACACTGGGCATACACTGCACTAAGGCTAAAAAAGTGTTTACATTGAGCACAACAAACAAAAGTGCCGTAAAGCAGATTTGACAGTTACAATTGTGTGTTTTTACATTTCTAATAAAATGTGTGTAAATTTAGATATTATTGCTCAGGCTCAAGCCTTAATCGAAAGCATACAATATGTGACCAACGACGAGGATGAACGAGCAATTGCTTTATACAAGGAGAGTCGCCAGCAAGCTGACGCATGTATTGGGATGGCGGCAACTCTTCTTACGCCAATTGAAAGATCAATTTGGATGCTCGTAAGTTAAAAGTTAACTTTGTCCTGCGAAATTTATAGTCCTTTGTACGCGAAAAAGAAACGTCACGGATGCTATTGGGAGAAGGACGTGCCCTCAATGAAAGACGAAATGTTTAAAGAAAGCTTTAAAATGGAGCGCCATATCTTTTCCTACATTGTTCAGAAGCTTCCCCAAATGGCAAGAAAAGACTCTAACTGTCGGCCCTGTATTCCATTAGAAAAACGCATTGCAATAGCATTGTACACTTTAGGGTCTTCTGCGGAGTACCGGACAATTGGCTGCCTGTTTGGTGTCTCTAAAGCAAGTGTGTGCAACATTTTAAAGGAGTTCTGCTCAACAGTTTGGAGAAATCTTGCGCCGA
This sequence comes from Lordiphosa mommai, assembly GCA_018904225.1. Lineage (NCBI taxonomy): Eukaryota > Metazoa > Arthropoda > Insecta > Diptera > Drosophilidae > Lordiphosa > Lordiphosa mommai. The sequence continues at coordinate 770,628 of JAEIFT010000020.1, read as the reverse complement.
AATACTTAAGACCGAACTTATTAACCCAAATGAAAATTGAAGAATGCGTCCAAGGCTTTGAGTCTCTTGGGTTTCCTCAATGCTTTGGGGCAATCGGTATTTATATGGTCCTTCTATTTATTAGAATGTTTTGCTATACAAAATTTTAACAGCTAATCAAATATATAACGGTTAAGCGGTTAAGTGTACAGTTAGTTGGCTGCGAAAACATTCAACAAGATCAGCTGTTGTCATCAAACAAGTAAGAAAGTCGGTCAAGCCCGACTGTAATATACTCTGTACCTGTTTGTATATAACTAATAACTTTAAAGTGTGGGGTCACACAAAAAGTGCAAGTGCTGCCCATCACGATTACGGCCAGTGCTGCCCAGCGTAATTATTTGATTTGCTTATATCTCAAATATCGTTCATCTGATCCGAAAACAATGTATGGGGGTTCGATAAGTAATGATGAGTAGAATATATGTCTAAAAGTTTCGAACAACCTAACTCCAAAATTGTGGAAGATATGACATTTTTTTCAATTTGCGGGGGAGGCAGGGGGCGTGGCAAAAATCAAAACTAAACTTGATCTGCCTGCAAGTATAAAAAATATATGCTCGATATACTTCAAACCTCTATCTCTTACCATCTCTGAGATCTCAGCGTTCATACGGACAGACGGACATGTCTATATCGACTCGGCTGTTGATGCTGATTAAGAATATATATACTTTATAGGGTCGGAGATGCTTCCTTCTGGCTGTTACATACATTTGCACAAACCCAATATACTATGTGTATACATTCGGTACAGAGTATAATTACTTAGTGAACGACCCAATAAAATTTGCTCATAACATATGTATATGTATATACGTATGTGTAAGATATACGAAGGATAGAGAAAGCAGAAAACACATTAAGTATGCCTCATCTTATGCTTGAATATTCATAGTTCTTGCGTTTTATTCTTTATTGGGGTACAAATGTACCCCAAGGTCATTTTTAACGAGAGCGTAAGTTAAAGTCGGCCCTGCTCGACTTCGATATACCCGTTACTCAGGATATCAACATGTCCAAATTGTGGGAGATATGAGTTTTTTTCCAATTTGCGGGGGAGGCAACTCTACTATAGCTCATCTGATCAGGAAATGATGTGTGGCTGATCGATAGATAATAATTATTAAAATATATGTCTAGAGGGTTCAAACAATCTATTTTCAAAATTGTGGGAGATATGAGGTATTTTTTAAATTGCGGGGGCGGCAACTCTTCTATCGTTCATCTGATCAGGAAACGATGTATGGCGGATCGATAGGTAGTGATGATTAAAATATATGTCTAGAGGGTTCGAATAATCTATCTTCAAAATTCTGGGAGATATTAGGTATTTTCCAAATTGCGGGGGCGGCAACTCTTCTATCGTTCAAAAATTCGTGGCAAAAATTTGAAACAAACTTGATCTGCGTGCAGACAAAACAAATCTACACTGAAAATTTGGTAGCTCTAGCTCTTATAGTCTCTGAGATCTAGGTGTTCATACAGACAGACGGACAGACGGACGGACGGACGGACGGACAGACGGACATGTCTATATCGACTCGGCTATTGATGCTGATCAAGGTCGGAAATGCTTCCTTCTGCCTGTTACATACATTTGCACGAACTTAGTATACCCTTTTTACTCTACGAGTAACGGGTATAAAAATTATTAATATTAATATCATTTAGGCCATTTCTCGAAATTACGATACATTTTGGACATCTATGAATCTTGGAGTCGGACTGACTGATTCATTAATGTCCAGGCTAAATGGCTTAAGGGGGTCTTCTATCAGACAGAAGAGTCTTTCCAACATGATGATAAAATGAGGATGTAATTATATTCAATTTTCTCTTTCCATCTGTGTATTTCATTGTGCAATCCTTTAAAAATAAAACCACTAGATCTTTTTGGAACGAACGTATGACCTCGATCTTAAACATAAATATTTCTACTCAATTTTTTTTGAAACATTTTCTGAAATTAGAATAGAAATTAGCCTGGTTTCGAACCTGAACCTAGGTGTACCTGCTATCTAAACCCGCTTCGTGAACCTTTGGGGGTGTGAACCTCGGAGTGAACCCCTTTCGAATTTTTCAGCCATCATAAATGCAAGCAAATTAATGGAAATGAAAACACCGCAAATGAAAGGGTACTGGCCTACCCTTTAAACATATACAGCTGCGAAAAAAAATAATAGGACCACCCTCACAAGCAAATTTTCCAAAGACGTTATAGCTTCATTTGTAACATTAAGAAACCTTTGAATACGTTTTTAGAATGAGAAGACTCTTAAAAATTATGAAAGGAAAAAAATCCGTGGTTTATTTACCGTTTTTAACAAATTTAAGGAATTTTATGAAAAAAATAGGGAAATTAGGCGAAAAAAATAATAGGACCACTTATCAAATATGCACTTAAAATTACAAACATACTTAAATGATTACTGAAACATAATTGTATATTAAAGCTAAGATTATTTAATAAATTTCATGTTTATTTGGGATGCCTTTATTGGCTATAAAGCTGCGCGATGTTCTGGAATCGGTTGGCGTTTAAAATCTATTCAGGACGGTGGGTGGTTAAACTGCCTTTTTGATATTAGACCACCGATTTTCAATGGGATTAAGGTCTGATGACTGCGCAGGCCACTCAAAATTTTCACAAAATGTTTTCTTAACCATTCCTTTTGTTTTTCCTGTGGTCATTGTCTTGTTGGAAGACGCAAACTAGCGGTATCTCATATTCTGTGTTAGGAAGCATCAAATATCAAAAATATAACCGTATACATGCTGATCCATTAAGGTTTTCATACAATATAGTCGACCTACTCCATAGTAAGAAAAAGATCCAAATACCATTACACTTGAGCCTTCATGTTTAATGATTTTTCCAGTGTATTTTGGATTGTTTTCTGAGTTAAGAGGACTCCTGGCGTATAAACGAGAACCTTTTCCACGAAACATAACAACTTAACTGTAATATTTCTATAAAATATTCCCACAATTTGCGGATGTCCAATTAAGATGTTCCTTTGCGAATTCCATGCGCTTACTAATATGTGTGGCTTTTAAAAGAGGGACTGTTCCTGGGCCTCCGGGCTTTTGAGTTTTGTTCTCTGGGTCATGTGTGAACTTTTTGCACTGACGCAGTTATATTGAGGTCCTTTTTGAGCTCAGTTGCAGCCCTAAAATGATCCCTCTCGTCCTCGCGGATCCATCGTTTGACGTGAAACTGGGCCAGAAATCGCTTTTGTGCAATTGTTTCAGTCTTGTTTTTTTGTCTTTATTGCGTTCCGTATTATTTTATTTGAATACCCAACCAATCGAACAACTTCTTGAAAGGATTTAAGGTATATAAAGTTATAATAAAGTGTACAGGGTATTTCGTAGTCGAGGCACTCGATTGTTGCCCTCTTACTTGCTTTTGTTGTTGAATTTTAAACTATATTTTGTTAACAACTTTTTTTTACCAGTCTGGCAACACATAGCCGTCTCATCAGCAACACCACCCACCCTCATTTCATTTAAATCAGGTGGGTGGTGGTGGCAAGAGAAGAACTTCATTGTCTACACTCACGTACGATTCCTTACACATTGAAATGAGTGCAGCAGGCACCCTAACGAGTTTGTGAATGCCACAGAGGAGGGTTGAGGGTTGGGCAACCCTTAAAGTTTAGCTCAGCAGAAAACTAAAATCGAAACAGGAAATCAAAATAAACAACTGAAGGAAAGAAGCAGAGAAGTAGGACTGGGACAACTTTGTGTCTTGCTGTCTTGTTTTCCTCCCCTCTAATCCTCACCTGCTCTTTCCACTCAGTAGTTCGTTACTTAATTCGATCATTTCCACTCGATCAAAGCTTGTTGTGGGCGTTCGTTTTCCCCCTTCTTTACCGTGAGTTGACATGTTTATGGAGGCCCTTGGAATGCACTCAACTTGGTTCTTGTGTGTGGGTCATAAAGAGCAGTCGGAAAACATGTTCATCAACATCGTCTCCATGCTAATAGTTGTGAGAGGCTGTTCATTGAGTGTCAAACACTTGAACTCTCATTTCACATTGCTGGGAAAGTTTTGTAGACACTTTTCATACACTCTTCTCGTATTGTCATCAATTTCAATTTCAATTTGAATCTCAGTCTCAATTAAGTTCAATTCGAGTTGCAGTTTTATTTGTTGTATCTTTTCTTTTCTGAGAGACAGAATCAGCCTCTCAGCCTCCATGCAGCCATTGAACGTGCATCGGCATTGGGTTTCCTTCGCTTCAAGTAAATAAACAATAACCAAGGGCGGGCACTGTTTCAGATCCATAAATAGTTGCAAATGAAAAAAAAAAGCCAAGAAAACTTTCAAACAATTGACGACGGCATTTGAAGTAGCTCTGGCTCTTGCCTTGCCTTGCATTTTCTCGCCTTGCGAGTTATTTAAAAAATCTTTCACTTCCAATCCGTTCGATGATGGCATTTCGAAATTCTTTGATTTTTAATTTTAGGCACACGCTTCTTGCCCGGGAAGGGCGAATGGATAAAATACACCAGATCGAACGCATTTGTGGCAAGAAACAGTTGGAATGGAAGATACTTTAGAATAGTTGGTCGATTTGATGGACAGATGAGAGTAAAGTTTTAAGGTTTGGTGGATCAAAATACACTTCAAAAACCATTCAACATTTTTAATGATATATTTTGGAATGCTTAACTCAAAAATTAATTTCAAAAATTTTTATATGTATACGTTTTTGAGATAGAAATTTTTTTTATTTTTTCGGTTGGTACCCTAACATTTTAAGCCATATCTCGAGTTACAAACTTTATATGGGGTGAAGTAAGGGATTAATCAAAAGGCTATGCAATTCCTAATAATCTAGTCGAAGAACATTTTCCAATCGGTTTAGTAGTTTGAAAGTTAGAAGCAAAAATATTTAAAAAAAAATGATTTTTTTCTCAAAAACGTAAAAAATTTGATTTTTTAAAATCTGTAAATGATTGAAAATTAACATCAATAAATTGTTTTTTATTTACTCTAATAAATTGCAATATTACAAAGAAAATAAGGTATGGATGACGAAAATCTGTGGATAAATAGCGAAGTTGTGAGCAATTTTGTGAAAGTACTAAGAGACAAATTTTACTATTTTACGTGTTTATTAAAAAAAGTTTGTTTCTTCTCTTTTTGCTCAATGTACCAGTTCCAATAGAAGCCAAATCACGGAAAAAATTAAGAGCAAGGCCACGTAGAAAAAATATAAATATTTTCTAATAAAACCATAAAACACTGAAATTTGACTGTTAGTACTTGTACTTAATTGCCCACAACTCCTTTATTTATGCAAAGATATTCCTTATCAATAGCTTATTTTCTTCGTAGAAGTGCTATTCGTAAGATTAATAGAGAAAAACAATTTATTTTTATCAGTTTCAACCTTTTACAGATTTTAGGAAAAAAAATTTTGTTTTTTTTTTAAGAAAAAAAATATATTTTCGAAATATTTTTGCTTGTAGCATTCAAACTACTAAACCGATTGAATAATGATCTTTAAGGCTAGTATCCACAACTGCGGAAAATTCCTGTCAGGAATTTGCTATTTATTAAAAGTGTGTGGAACCCAACTAAAACAGTGTGACCAGAAACAGTAAAAAGACCAAAAAAGGTAAAAAAGGCATAAACGGTGCAAGGTCACACTTATTAATCTGTTGTGTTTTGTAAGGCGCTTTAATTTAAATAAATTAAAATTATAAACGAAATGCTAAATTCGGCCTAGCGACTGGATCCCACATATGTGCAGCCTTTGTAGGAGGATGTGGCATCAGAAACCGTAGACAAATATGGCCTCTTCAGCCACATTGTCCACACATTGTTTGCTTGGAAAAAAGCCATAGAAAGCCGACAGGCTCTAGATAATATCCAAAGTGGGAAGTATGTGGTCACGGGCCGGGTATGGTTTTTTGTACCAAGGCCCAGGTCAATCTTTGAAATCGATCCGGGCCTTTTACGGGCCAGGGCCAAACCACAAAACGAAGAAGCCCAAAAAATACCCGGCCCTTTAGTAATAGCCAATTAAAGCCATTCGCGGTCGGATACCCCAAAGGATTACCCCTAATATATTCAAAATAATACTAAGAACTTTGTCAACAGTAAAGCCAAGTATTTTGGCAAGATGAATTTGCTGGTGTGCAGCAATAATAAAAATATCAAATTATTTTGTATAAGATAACGTTATAAACATTATCTCTCCAGCGTTGGAAATCCTCAACTCATTTTTATTGTTTTGCACCCAGCATTTGCCTCTATCTATTCGCTCATCACGTCAAAAATAATTGTATAACATATATTCCTGTGTTTTGTGTCAGAATTTTTTGCATCCACACACGCAAACGATAGGCCAACTATCGATAACAAACTGTGGATTTCGTTCATGTAGCTGGATACCAATGACAGGAAAAAGTAAACAAAAATTCATTATTTCAGATTTTTTAAATTATTTTGTGTTTTTTTTGTGTGTTTTCTATTATTGGATTTAGATGGTGTAGGGGTTGTGGTGTGGCGGTTGGGGGGTTTTTATGTTGGGGAGGCATGGAGTTTGGTTTTGTGTGTGGGTTGGTGGGTGTGTCGTGTTTTGTTTAATTAATTGTCAGTAGTTTTTAAGTATAAAAAAAGTTCTTTGAATAGTTAAAAAGAAAAGCTGGGGGTTGTGATTGAATGGACTTTTACCATAAAGCTGAAGAAAAATCGGCTGTTGACCAAAATAGATTATTATAAATAGCATACCCTTTAAATTAATACCTTGCTTGACGACATCTAAAGATTCTATCTCAAGATATGACATAAAATTTAAGGGTACCTACCGAAAAAACTAAAAAAAAATTCGAACTCAAAAACGTATCCATAAAAAAATTTTTGAATTTAATTTTTGAGTTCAGCATTTTAGAGTACATTATAATAAAATAACAGCTTCAATGGGTTTTAATTTTTTTTTTTGTAATCTAGTGTAATTAGTTCACACACCCACTATATAAACATTCTGTAATTATTACCACTTCACACTTGATTTCGCCCCATTTTTTATGTATGTTCAAAAAACAAAACATTTGACAGCTTAATATGCACTGATTTCAGTTCCAATTGCAGTGGAACCCCACATATATAGAATCTTCAAATAAAAAAAAGGGGGAGGTAGGAGAGGGGACAGATGATTAAGTGCCCCCACTCTTCCGTTTCATGTAGACTACAGACAATAGCGAATGGACAAGACAAATAACATGCGTAACCATTTGCCATAACAATAAAGTCGCGTCTAATGAGTTATTAAACGCTGCATTTTTAATTGGGAATGAGACAGAGAACACAACTTAACAATGGACGCGCGCTTAGTCAGTGGTTAAAGGCTGATGCTTCATCAGTTTTGTTTATAAAATAAAATGTTTATCTTATCACGTCTGGCCCGTTTCACCATTTAAGGCTGTTAACAACAACAACAACAACAACGACACAAATGCTCGCCGAACGTTAACGACGACATGTCAACTACGAAAACGACTACGGGTACCGTTAGCTGTGGTCAGGGGGGCCCCCTCCACACCCTCGACACCAGTCAGTCGATCGATCTGCAATTTGGGTGCGGCCAACTCTCTGCAAAACGGGAACCAACAACCAAAATGGGCATCTAGCTAGCTAGCTGACTCCACTTCAAGTCCAAGTCCAAGGCGAAAGCGAGGCCAAAATGAAAACAAAAATGGGAAAGCAAGTTCAAACTAAAACTTAACTTTCAGAATTTCAAATGCGGGCATGCAGAATTCACTGAATTAAGACTTAAACCACAGCATATAGAATTAACGCTCGAAATGGACCTTATTCCATTAGGGTCACGAAAATTCACTTATACTAAACGTAACTGCACTCTCATCGCTAACGTCGTCCACTACTAGCAAAACTCATGCACAAGGAATTTCGCTCAATCCATACATACATACGAGTTAATAAAAACCACACGGTTGCAGTTAATTAATATTTCAATTACAAATTCCTTTGGAATGCCAAATCAAAAAAAAATCACATCTCAAAAAATAAATATTAGATTTTTTAAGTTTTTATACACTTGCAAAGTGTATATTAATTTTGCCCAGAAGTTTGTAACGCTTAGAAATATTTATTTCCGACCCCATAAACTATATATATTCTTGACCCCCTCTTAAGGTTGTATTGACTGCTTCCTCTAGCATGAACTTTGCTCTACTAAAATGGCAATATCTCCTAAACTATTTCGAGATTTTGAAAATGGTTTAAAGGGGATGAAAGGGGAATGCCCAAGCTATAATAATAATGAAAAACAAAAAATCGCATTATTATTTTCTTGAAACGACCCTCTTAAGGTTGTATTGACTGCTTCCTCAAGCATGAACTTTGCTCTACTAAAATGGCAATATCTACTAAACTATTTCGAATTTTTGAAAATGGGTTGAAGGGGATGAAAGGGGAATGCCCAAGCTATGATAGTAATGAAAAACAAAAAATCGCAAAATTCTTTTTTTTAAAGATCGAAGATCCCCTCTTAAGGTTGTATTGAGTGCTTCCTCAAGCATGAACTTTGCTCCACTAAAATGGCAATATCTCCTAAACTATTCGAATTTTTGAAAATGGTTTGAAGGGGATGAAAGGGGAATGCCAAAGCTATAAGAATAATGCAAAACAAAAAATCGCAAAATTCTTTTTTTCAAAGATCGAAGATCCCCTCTTAAGGTTATATTTCTCAAGCATGAACTTTGCTCCACTAAAATGACAATTTCTCTTAAACTATTTCGAATTTTTAAAAATGGATTGAAGGGGATATAGCCCAAGCTATAATAATAAGGCAAAACAAAAAAATCGAAAAAAATTTCTCAAAGGTAGAAGACCCCTTTAAAAAAAATATCTGTGTATAAAATAAATGTTTTTGTACCGAAATCTTTTTGTTTTCTTTTCCATTTTGTTCAGGTTGGGCCTGTAGACTCCAACTCCGGAGTGGTTCGTCTCCGGCTTGCTGCCACGCTTTTAACTGAACGAAATCGCAAAATATCATGCACAAAAATAACGTTGTCACTGGAATGGGTTAGTTCAACTCTAAACTAATCTTTGGGCTTAAAAGATTGGGCCCTGAGTTTTTGGGCGCCACAACGTTGAAAGTTCGCTTATGTCTTAAAACTCAATGCATGGAGATCAAACTTTTACGCTCAAAAATTGTATTTGCATTAATTATTCGCATTTTGCACAAGTTAATTTGCCCCGTGCAAACAATTAGGAATGAAAATTCATATGCCCCCTCACTTCTCCCTCCAGCCATCCATCGTCTTTCAGTCCCTTTCTCTGCTGTTGTTAAAAGTGCTTTTACTTACGTTTTGGATATAACGGGGGTCGGCATTTGCCTGCCTCCATGGCTCCGCTCAAATTGCAACTGTTGTTGTTGTTGTTATTATTGTTGTTGTTGTTGTTGCCATTGAGGTTGCTAATGGCATTGGCCACCATGCTGCTGCTGCTGCTACCAACAACACAACCTACTCCTACCCCCCCGCCCCCACCTAATGCAGGCGGTTGTGTTTGTGGCAGAGGCGGAGGTGGCGGCTGTCCGCCACCGAAGAGTCGTCGTTGCTGTAGAAAAGCCGTTTTGTTGTTGTTGTTGGCGGCGTATGCAATTTGCAATTCAGTATTTTAATATTGTTTAAGGGCCATTAACTTTTTACTATTTGTTTTTAAAATTTTTTTTATGTTTAACCGTTATTCACGCTTATCGAGCTGCGTTGCTTATCTGGAGTAAATCGCAATCTCCTGAGAGAAAAAAAAAAACAATTGCAATTTTATTGACTTTTATGGTTTCATTGAAACTGCCTGCAGGAGTGTGTGTGAGTGTGTGTGTTTGCGCCCTGCTGACACCGTTTGGTAATTGAAAACTGCATAGTAAATGACAGGGACAGAGCACCCAACTAACGGGGGTTTCTGCCTTGACCTACACAAACACAAACAAACGTAGCCAAACCAAAAGGTAACAGAGTGACGAAGAAGACACAAACGCACACACACACACACATTAAAAACAATAAATTTATAAATCACATTTACGCGCACTTTATTTTTAGTGCTTGTTATTAACAATTTCCGTTGTGGCTCACATACAAAAAAAAAAACAAAAATTACTTTTCTCACACTTCACACAAACACAACCGAATCGCGTCAACTTCCGAACTGAACTGAGCTGCATATAGAAATGCACTAAATAATACCAAAAGCAAACACAGAGTTGCCACTAGGTTATGTACTTAAGCAAGCTGTCAGCTGACAACTCAAGGCGCGCGAATTTAAAAATTATTTCAAACACGTTTCACAAATGCACCACAAAATTTACTTAAATTTAACTAATCCTTTTTTTATTTAAGTAGTTATTGGCTCATATTTTGGCAAAATTGTAGTAAAATCTAGAAGACTTGTGAAAATTTTTGGAAAATTCAATAAAATGTATTATCCTTAATCAGGGAATAATACCGAAACCTAAACCGTTAACCGAAATAAACCGTTTCAAGACACGTACCGAAATCGAAACCGGAACCGATATTTAAATTTTTTTGAGAACCGAAAACCGTTTACCATTATAATAGGAACCGAAAAAACCGGAACCATACCGAAACGCTTGTTTCGGTTTCTTATTATTTATTTGATTGATTTATGATTATTTCAAATAAATATTTCAACTGGTAAAATAGCAATATATACACGCAGGAAAAAGTCTTAAGAATAACCAGAAACAAATTCTCTTTTTAAGATAAATAAGATATAGAAAATTTCGAAAAAGCGGAAAAGCGTTTCTTTGGTAAATATAAGCCCTCTAAATGTAAAGGATTTCTCAGTCTAACTCTCGCTTAAATATAGAAATGTTAAAAAAATGATAATATAAATTTTAGAAATGAGATTTCTGGATTTAAGTCCAATATCGTCATAAAAAAAATGATGCTTAAATGTTTTGAAAAATGTAATATAAGGAAAAGCTGAGGCAGATTTTTCAGATGTTTCCAACTGTTTTTGTGTATTTGATCTTATTGACCGGAATACTTCGACCCATTATTAAGAAATATTTGTCAGCTTTAAGAAAAATGGCCCGAAGACTTGTCTGGGCGACATAAGATTAAAAAATTCCTAAATTCAAGGAATATTTTTATATGTGTAGGGATACCACTGGAAGCGCTGACATACGTGTAAGCGTTTAGTGAAATTGTTCGTTCTAAATAAAAAGACTAGTAATACGTATATATAAAAAAAAGTTTTTTTCTGGGATATGCTTAGAACTATATTTTTTAGTTCTTTAACATTTACTAATTTTTTCGATATCTTGAAATAATTTAGATTTTTTAATATTAAAAAAAATTATACTAGTACCGGTACGTACCGGTATACCGAAATGAAAATCTGGGTACTGTATTGGATCCGAAAACCGAAATAAACTGAAAACCAAAATAGAACCTTTAACCGAAATTCTCATTTCGGTACGTACCGGAACCGATATTCGTTTCGGGACTAATCCCTGTTCTTAATACTATTTGGCCTTTTCCATAACTTATTAATTATGTAGTTAGTCTGTCATAATGTAACGTTTTACTAACCACCTTTTAAAGGGCAGCAATATGTTGGGTTTTAGTCGGGTTCGAGTGATTCCACAAATTTTTATTAGGTCTATCTTTTGCAATATGTCTGTGTTAATTTTGCATTCTTTCCTTGGCAGTTTCAGATCGAATAGTGTGAGTATCCACATTATTGTGTATATTATTCAGTTGTCTGTTTTTCTTCAACTTAAGCAAGGGTTTTATTATCTATTGGACTATTTAGCGTTTGTAAACATATTGTTCGTGTTCCTCTGGATTAATACGATATCCGACATAATGCTTACTTGAATGATCAAATGGATATTCGACGTTCTCAATGTATATCTACTGCATTCATACTCTTAAAGATAAAACTGCAACTTATGGATGACGTCTGTATATCCGACTTAATACTGTGATGCACATAAATAATAATTTTCTAATGTTCTTCAAATGTTTTACGACTTTATTTTGGAAAATAATAGAAATAATGTTCGAAAACTCTGAGTGAACCACTGAAACGAACGGAATGGTGGTTTAGCTTGTCTCAAATTGGTAGCTTTTATTCTCCCCGATCCATTGAACCAAACCATTTTCAATTCTCGAGCACTTTACATTCCCCAACAGAAGATTTAAAATTAATGTCGTATTCATAAAGTTTGTATGTGAATTAATGTAAATAAAGGAACTTATTATTAATATTTATAAGGTCTTGGAACAGTTACAATGTGTCTTTATAATTATATTATTATATAATAACGTCAATCCTACGTACACCCTTTTTAAGATTATTAAATTAATAAGTTAAGTTAGGCTGAGTTTCAAAACTAGTCTTACTGTAAATAATAATAATATACTTAAAAGTATATTCAAATTTAAATTTTGCTAAGAGAGTTGCCCCAATGCTGAAAAAAATGTGCAGTTCATCAAAACTTAGCTTCTTGCTCGAACAACAAGCCGCGCTGTTTAAACTTTCACAATGCACATAAAAGGTGGCAGCGCTGGCATTTTAGGCAGCCGGTCAGTTAGCTCACGGCTATTATACTTGGGCGCTTCATTTGAATAGATAAATTTTCTTAGAAATATATTATAAAAATATGCAAGGAAATTATAATTTTAAAAACGAGAAGGCAAATCTGATTTCGACTGTGCCAATGTTTTCAGACACTTGCAAAACTCCGCTTCAGCTGATTAAACTGATGGAATATATATAGAATATAGGTGTCCGATATATATATAAATTCAAAATCTTTTAGAATATGATTGATGAATTCAAAATTTGAGCACACTACCATCAAAAACATATTAGGTTTCTTATCAAGACATATTTTACGACAAGCCGCGCATTTTGAATTTTCACATTACCACAGAAGGTGGCAGCACTGGCTTTTTAGGCAGCTGGTCCGTAAGCTCAAGGCTATGACACTTGGGCGCCTTATTTGAATTCTGGCTTAAAAAGAGACATTTTTTTTAATGAAAAATAAATCTTTAAAAATACAAAAAAATATTTAAAATAAAATAACAAAAAACCTTAAATAAACAATCTAACAACTATTTACTTTCTCTAAGCAAACAACACATCCAACCCAAGTGTCGGCTTTGGCCTGGCCGGGTGTGATTGCGGTAAGAGGAGGAGGTGGAGGGGAAGAGAGGCCTTCTTCATGGCGGACTCAAAGCTGCCGTCAGCGTCAGTCGAACTTTAACGGCGCTGGCAAACGGACGCGTTTATTTTATAAAATTTACTCTTTGTGAGAAAGTACATAACAAAAGCAAACAAATTTTATTTAGAGTGCGTGAGTGTGTGTAAATTATTTTTGTTGTTTTTTTTTTGAATTGTTTTTTGGTTTATTTTTTTTTATGGTATGTGCTAATTGAAGCGTGGGCGTTAAGAGAAACTCCCAACATACTTAGCATATTTTTTGTATGCAAATCTTTTGGCATTTTTCTTTGTTAAAAGGAGAAAACGGAAATTTTCTGAATTCAAGCGGCAGGTAAATATAACAACAACAAAAAAGTGTACCAATTTCTCTACAGTTGAAGATCAAGGCCAGTTGTTGGTGAGGGGCGATTTTGGGGGCCACTGCCAAGGTGAAGGTCATAGCTTGCCGTTTTTTGTTATATAAACTCCCCCCACTCCATCCTTCTCGGCCAGCCAGCTGGCCCTGCGCATGTCCTTTTAGGCTTTCTCTGCGCGACTTTGAACTTGACAGCCAAAATGACAAGTGAACAAAAAATTCTCTTGGCCACTTTCAACGCTGAGGCACAACAAGGTTAGTGGGTCGCGTCTCGTTTTGGCCGGATACAACACAAACAAACCCGTTATGATCGGCCTTAGCTTTTCTTTGACCATTAACAGCCACTGCCAGGGGGTTGGGTAGGGGGTGCGGGCGATTACTTTCCATGTTAATAAAAAAATTGAACAACAAAAAATGTGGCTGAATCTATATTTAATTGCCTGAAATTGGCTACCACAAAACCCGATTCAATTCGTTGGGGGAAAACAGATTTCTTATCAGGTTTTGTGAATGAAAGTGAGTGCATGACTCACAAGAACTCCTAAATCCAGCCAAAGGCTGGCGGATCAAACCAAAAACGAGTTCGCTTAAGCGCACACACACACACTATCAAAGTCTAGATTGGGCAAGTATTGGTGTAATGTGCTACATCCTGTAAACAAACACACTCGCGGCGAAGTCAAGCACAGCATATGTGTGAGAGGAATGACAATTATCTTTATTTTGAATATGAAAATTCCATGATTCCGGGTCTCCAGGTTATTGGCAATGAAAACGGTAAATGAGGTTATGTTTAGAATCGATGTAATTCTGGCCCGTACCTCAATCATATTTTTCAATATTTTTTTTTTTAAAAATTGGAGGCAATTTAAAAAAAATATTCTAAGATTTTTTGTTTGAAAATGTTTTGAAGGGAAACAAAAAAAAAAAAGGAAAAAACACATGTTTTTTAAGGAAGACCCCCTTAAGTACATAATTCAGGTTTTTTTTAAGCGTATATAAATATTTAAGTCCGATTGACTGATTCAGCAATGCTCAGGCCAAACGGCCTAACTGATGCTTTGTATACACCTACACTGCATTTTTTTTTTTTTTTTTTTTTTTATGTTATCTACCTTCCATACGTGTATGTATATGATGTTCTCCCACCTTACACACAATCTGAGTGAGTTCAATGGACTTGCACGTGAATTGCATTTTCATTTTCACACTTGGCTGACAAAAAGAAACCAAAAAACAACTGACACTGCCACGCCACGTACAATACATTGGTTGATGTTAATTGCACCCAGAAAGTGAGATGGTGGGGACAAGATCAAAATGTACAACAACAACAACAAAAAACTCTCGAAAATTGAGCAAAGCAAATGTAAGCCGGCAAAACAAAGTCATTAAACGCATTTAAAGTGGCTACAAAATGGGAAAATTACTGAAGATTCATATGACGGGAGTTGATTTGGGCACTTTCACTGACCCCAGAGAGTGTAAAGGGTCATGCTCTGATAAAGCTAGAAAAAAACACGCACAGAATAGTGCTTAATATATGTATATATATTTTTGATAAGCACCAACAGTTGAGTTGAGATATAGACAGGTTTTATTTTTTAGCACTGATATTTATACCCTGTACCTATAAAAATGGGTTAATAGACCGAACGAAGCATAATAAAGTTTTGTATATATATTCTTGATCAGCATCAATAGCATAAAAAAAGTAAGAAAGTCGGTCAAGCCTGACTGTAATATACTCTGTACCTGTTTGTATATAACTAATAACTTTAGAATGTGCAAGTGCTGCCCATCACGATTACGGACAGTGCTGCCCAGCGTAATTATTTGATTTGCTTATAACTCGAATATCGTTCATCTGATCTGGAAACGGTGTATGGTGGATCGATAAGTAATAACGATTAAAATATATGCCTAAAAGGTTCAAGCAATCTGTCTTTAAAATTGTGGAAGATATTCCAATTTTTTCAAATTGCAGGGGTGGTAACTCTACCATCGTTCATCTGATCAGAAAACGATGTATGGGGGCTCGATGAGAAATGATGAGTAGCATATATGTCTAGAAGGTTAGAAAAACCTAACTCTAAAATTGCGGGATATTTGAGGTTTTTTTTCAAATTGCAGGGGTGGTAACTCTACCATCGTTCATCTGATCAGAAAACGATGTATGGGGGCTCGATGAGTAATGATGAGTAGCATATATGTCTAGAAGGTTAGAAAAACCTAACTCTAAAATTGCGGGATATTTGAGGTTTTTTTTTCAAATTGCAGGGCTGGCAACTCTACCATCGTTCATCTGATCGGAAAACGATGTATGGGGGTTCGATAAGTAATGATGAGTAGAATATATGTGTAGAAGGTTCGAACAACCTAACTCCAAAATTGGGGGATATTTGAGGTGTTTTTTCAATTTGCGGGGGAGGCAGGGGGCGTGGCAAAAATCAAAACTAAACTTGATCTGCCTACAAGTAAAAGAAATATATGTTCCATACACCTCAAACCTCTATCTCTTACCATCTCTGAGATCTCAGCGTTCATACGATTCATCGACTCGGCTGTTGATGCTGATCAAGAATATATATACTTTATAGGATCGGAGATGCTTCCTTCTGGCTGTTACATACATTGTGCAAACCCAATATACTCTTTGTACCTTCGGTACAGAGTATAAAAAAAATCTCAGAGCCGAAACTGTATTGGAACGATGTTTCATTTCTCATAATATGGATGCTTGCATCTTCTTCTTTGGATCTTTATTCCCACGAGGAACACAGGGCATCAAATCAATCTCGCCGCATACCGGTTCTTTAAAAACTGATAAAATACTTTAATTAGGCGTCAAACAGGCTTTTGTTCTTCAAAAATGAATAAACGACTAAGGGACTGTTTCCCATCTGCTATCTGTCACATAAACTTTGTCCGTATTTACACGATGAAGTTTCATGAAGAACTTCATGAAGTTTTTGTTTGTGGAAAAGCGGTGATGAGGGGCAGCCGAAACTGGCAAAGCTTCATGACTTACCGTGGCGTCCTTTGCTTTGTTCCGATTAAACTGATGCAGGGTTGATTTGTGGGTTATTTGCTTATCGATAACTCGTGTTCTCAGGCGAATTGGAATCGAATTTGATGAAGCAAACTTCGTCATGTAAATGCGCATGAAGTTTTGAAGATGATTCAAAGCGACATCGAAGAGAGCTTCATGAAGCAAACTTCATCGTGTAAACACGGACTTTCAAAAGACAGAATAATATGTATGTTTATCTGAAATATATATCAGCTATTTAGAAGATGAGAAATCGCCCCTAAGTTACAGCAATCTGAACCATCTCTTAAAAACCGTAGAACCTTACTTGAAATTGTGTTTATGCATACATTAATGTTTTTTGAGATTGAATCGAATCGAATGCTCTCAGATACCCACCGATTGAGTACCCTTACTTCAACCGATTCCCCAGAAAACACACATTTCTGTCACTATTTGAAATGACAAAACAGTTTTGCTTCGAGGTACAGTGAAACCCTCCATCCCACCTTCTTCAGATATGATGGGCCTTGGGCAAATCCCCTTTGCATTACGATTCGAGCTGCCGTGCTCTGTAAATCATTTTGGGTTCTATAAATTAACAAGCGCAATCACAATAAATCAGTGGTGGTCAAGTGTGTGGTGGTTAGATAACCCCACCCGATTAGATAGAAAATCCGCACAAGTGTGTGGCATAAATAGAAGGTACATCCAGCTCGTGTCACTTAATCCAGCGCCATGTTGAGGTCTTCACTGTTAACTGTTGTACTCTGCTTAGCCGCAGTCTCGGCTGCCCCCTATTTGGAGGAGAGTTCCAGTCCCGAGGGTCGTGTGGTGGGTGGCGTTGATGCCAAGGCTGGAGATTTTCCACATCAAATCTCGTTGCGTCAATCGGGCTCGCATATTTGTGGTGGTTCAGTCATAGCCCGTCAGTATATACTGACGGCGGCGCATTGCGTTACCAGCGAATTGCAAAATGGTACAATGATTGTGTAAGCAAACCATTTAAACCGGATGTGTGATGTCAAACACCATACTTATGTGATCTTGGTCTCTTCCCTTTTAAGTACCCCAGCCCATTTGCTGAGCATACGTGGGGGTAGTTTGGATCGTTTAGATGGCGGTGTTTTGCGAAAGGTCATTGAGGTGATAGTTCACGAGAATTATGGCAACTTTATCAATGATGTGGCTCTGATGTTACTGGACGAACCCCTGATCTACTCAACGAACATCAAGGCCATACCTTTGGCCAGTGTGGATACACCCAAGGATATTGATGTGGTCATTTCGGGTTGGGGTCGCTTGAAGACCGGCGGTGATATACCACGTATGCTGCAGTGGAATACATTAAGTTCTCTATCCACACGTATGTGCATTGTGTCCACGTTGATGAACACCAACAGTTTGCTGTGTTTGGCCCATGATGAGGGTCATGGAGCTTGCAATGGTGATTCTGGTGGTCCGGCCATATGGAATGGTGAAATAGTGGGCATTGCTGGCTTTGTTATGGGCGGTTGTGGTTCCCGAAATCCCGATGGTTATGCCAAGGTGTTCTATCATCGTGAGTGGATTATCAAGCATGCCAATTTGTAAAAAGTAAATAAATAAATTTGGTCAAAGTCGGAACGACTATATCTTATAGCTGACATACTGTTTTTTTTTGATTTTGATGACCATTTGGTCAGTCAACTTAGCTTTGCCCATCCTCCCCGTTCAGTCTAAATGAGTTCAATGGATTGCATTTTTAAGCCTGGCTACGTAGGTTGCTATATATATATTTCTGGCCTAATAATGAAAACGCGAATATTTATGATCCAAAATGGTTTTATTGTTTTTCAAAGTATTTTCCAGCAAGATTTATACACTTTTGCATGCGCTCAAACCAATTGTCGAAGCACTTTTTCCACTCTGATTGAGACACCTCCAAAACATGGACTCTTTAACAGCATCTTCTGGCGACAAAAATCGCTGACCACGCGTTTTTCCCTTCATGTGCGGGAATAAAAAGAAGTCATTGGGTGCCAAGTCAGGGCTGTACGGCGGATGACCCATCAATTCGACGTTTTGGGCGATCAAAAAAGCGCTGGTGTGAGCTGATGTGTGGGAGCTCGCATTGTCATGCTGCACAATGATCTGTCTTCTCTTGTTCGTTTTTCGAATTTCTCCGAAGACTTCAGGCAAACAAATTGCGGTGTACCACTCAGAATTGACCGTCCTACGTTGCTCAAGCGGAACAGTCGCCACATGACCAGTTTTACCGAAGAAACAGGCGACCATTTGCTTCGAAGTGCTTCTTCCACGAACGACTTTCGTTGGATTTGGCTCGTCTTCGAAGATCCACACGGTCGATATCTCATAAGCATTGTCCTATGATTCGAAACCTGTGACGATCTTATTAACGTCTTTTGAAACACCGCTATTATATTTTTTCAAAATTTCTTTGCACCAATCCACACGAGCCTTTTTTTTGAGCGATTATCAAATTGTACGGGATTTTTTACGTCCAGGTGTTTATGCAATATCGAATGTATTCTGGTGGAAGAAATGCCCAAGGATGCCTCTATCTCACGGTATGTCACATGACGATCTGGCATTATCAGTTCACTTACGGCATCAATGTTTTCTGGCACAACGACTGTTTTTAGACGACCTTCACGACCTTCGTCTTCGTGCGAGCGTTTTTTTTCACAGTGCTATATAATGGTGCTTCATCGCCATACCTTTTCCTGCCTTTAAATGGATTTAAGTTCATCGTTGCACTCTTGTCGTGATAATCCACGTCGAAAGTTGTGAAAAATGATTGTTTACGAGTTAATTCCATTTTTCTGCCGAGGTAAGTTTTTGATTAATCGTTAATCGATATCAAACGTGGTCACACATGAAAGAGTTGTATGGAGCTTTTATCGATAAAAGTCCAAACTTTTTTTTTGGGAAAAGGCCAATTGGTCCTAAAAAGGCGGGAAGTGACCTAGGCCAGAAACTTAAATAGGAACCCACGTAACAAAAAGAAACACAACTGACAGTGCCACGCCGAAACGTACATTGGTTGATGTTAATTGCACCCAGAAAGTGAAAAAAAAAAAACGAGAAGGCAAAGCTAACTTCGACAGTGCCGAAGTTTTAATACACTTGAAAAACTTTACTCCAACTGATTTAACCGGTAAAATATATATAGAATATAGATATCCGATATTAAAATTTTTAAATCATTGATTATAAAAATTAAATACCATAAAAAAACTTTTCTTAGAAAAACACATTTACCGACCGATCGTTCCTTTGGCAGCTATATGCTATAGTCATCCGATTTTGATAAATTTTTTCCAAAATTATGTGAAAGCATATAAAACTTATATATACCAAGATTGGGGATGCTACGATAGAAAACAAAAAAGTTTTTCTCACTAGAAGTAGTTTTTTGACCAACCGTTTCTATGGGAGCTATATAATATAGTCATCCGATTTTGATAAAAATTTTTCCTGTATTATGTGAAAGCATATAAAACTCACATATACCAAGATTAGTGACGCTACGATAAAAAACAAAAAAGTTTTTCTCACTAAAACTAGTTATTTGACCGATTGTTTGTATGGCAGCTATATGCTATAGTGATCCGATTTTGATAAAATTTTTTCAGAATTATGTGAAATCATATAAAACTCACATATACCAAGATTAGTGACGCTACGATGGAAAACAAAAAAGTTTTTCCCAATAAAACTTATTTTCCGACCGATCGTTCCTATGGCAGCTATATGATATAGTAATCCGATCTGGCCGGTTCCGACATATTAGTTGCGTGCAGTAAAAAGAAGACTATGTGCAAAATTTCAGCTCGATAGCTTTAAAACTAAGGGACTAGATCTCGTAGATAGAGACAGACGGACGGACAGACGGAATTGAACTCAGCTCGTCGTCCTGATCAAGAATATATATAGTTTATGTGGTCGGAAATGAATATTTCTATGCGTTACAAACTTCTGGGCAAAATTAATATACACTTTTCAAGTGTATAAAAATCAAAAAACTCGAAATTTAAACCGGCAAAACAAAGTCATTAAATGCTTTTAAAGTGGAAAATCAATTTGGCACTTTCACTGGTCATGCTCTGATAAGGCTAGAAAAACACACTCACACACACACTCAGAATAGTGCTAAGCCATTGTTTTTTTTTTATTTCCACTCACTGGATAAAAAATTTACATAATATGTGCATTGATCCAAGTGCGAAATGCGGAGACACGCTCATAGCCATCGGGTGCTGAGCGACCACAGCTGCCCAATACCCAACTAGCCACGCCCACCAATTGACCCTCATAGCTGGCCGGTCCACCAGAATCCCCAAAACAGGCACCCACATTTTGTCCATGCAACAGACACAAGACACTCTCCGCCAGTCCAGGATTATAGCTCGAGCATTCGGTACGATTTATGGCCTTAACCTGCACATACATCAAATCATTCGATAGTGGTCCACTATTAAAGGTGGCACCCCAACCGGAGATATCCACCAAAGCATCAGCGGGTGGATCATTGACAGCCAAGGGAATCGCTTTGATGGTGGATCTGAATTTGAGGGGTGTGGTCAGGCGCAATAGAGCCAGATCATAGCCTTGCATAACATTGGTATACATGGGATGAACCCTAATTTCGGCTACTTGCACAATAATGCCGAATCTATTGAGACGCCGGCTACCCGCACGTATGGTTAGCTGATTAGACGGCGTTCTAACAATTGTTTTGATTAAAAAAATTTAGGATTCCGAAGAAAGAAAACTTACAATTCCCTTCCTGGCTTGACACAGTGAGCGGCCGTTAGAACATAATTCTGTGATACAATCGAACCACCGCAAATGTGCTCTCCTTGTAAACGCAACGATACCTGATGCGGAAATTGTCCCCAGTATGCACGCGTACCGCCCACTATGCGCGGTGTTATAGGCGGCGGAGGAGAATTCTGCTGCAAAGTTAATGGCAGACCGCAGCCAATCACAAATAGTACAAAACTTAAGCAAGCTACAGCCATAATGCTTCGACTATACGTTGTGAAGTTCAATCCAATATTTTCCTGGTATTTATTGCTGCAAAATTGGGTCTCTAATGTCCCATCAACATCAATGTCAACAACGGGAATCTTATCTTTAATGTAAATGAGCAACGTCTTCATTACGATGGCATTAGAACCCTCCCCGGATAAAACACACGTGCTTGTGTTTTAACTGAAGCTGAAAATTGGCTTATCAGGTCGTTCCTAAAACTAAATGAAACCCTAAAGAAAACTTATTCAAAAAAAAAATCAGTTTAAAAGTGTTTAGGCTAATTTCGGTCACTTATCTATATGAAGCCATTAAATAATGAAAATTCTGAAAATAATTCAAATTTTTCGTTGAAACGATGATTACTCAGAAGCTACTTCATCTCACAGGGTATAACAAAATGTTTAAGTAAGTTTACACTAAAAAGATACGAAACTTTACGATGCAGATGCCAGATATACTTTGGCAACCATTCCGTAGCCAAAGGCAAGCAGGACTTTCATATCTCCGCACATACATTGTTGCTTGACCAACCTAACGATTTCACTGACGATCAGCCTAACTCTAACCCTTTCTATTTATTAGATTTGCAAAATTTGGGGTCACACAAACTGTGCAAGTGCTGCCCATCACGATTACGGGCAGTGGTGTCCAGCGTAATTATTTGATTTGCTTCTAACTCGAATATCGTTCATCTGATCTGGACACGGTGTATGGTGGAACGATAAGTAATGACGATTAAAATATATGCCTAGCAGGTTCAAATTTGTCTTTAAAATTATGAGATTTTTTTCAAATATGGGGGTGGCAACTCTACCATCGTTCATGAGGTTCGATAAGTAATGATGAGTCGAATGTATGCCTAGAAGGTTCGAACAACCTAACTCCAAAATTGTCGGATATTTAAGATGTTTTTAATATTATGGGGGTGGCAACTCTACTATCGTTCATCTGATCAGAAAACGATGTATGGAGGCTCGATAAGTAATGCTGAGTAGAGTACATGTGTAGAAGGTTCGAACAACCTAACTCTAAAATTGTGGGATATTTCAGGTATTTTTCAAATTGTGGGGGTGGCAACTCTACCATCGTTCATCTGATCGGAACACAATGTAAAGGGGTTCGACAAGTAATGATGAGTAGAATGTATGTCTAGAAGAATAGAAAAACCTAACTCCAAAATTGCGGGATATTTGGGGTGTTTTTCAAATTGTGGGGGTGGCAACTCTACTATCGTTCATCTGATCGGAAAACGATGTATGGGGGCTCGAAAAGCAATGATGAGTAGAATATACGTGGGTTGCTATTTAAATTTCTGGCCTAGGTCACTTCTAGCCATTATTAGGACCAATTGGCCTTTTCCCAAAAAAAGTTTGGACTTTTATCGATAAAAGCTCCATACAACTCTTTCATGTGTGACCACGTTTGATATCGATTAACGATTAATCAAAAACTTACCTCGGCAGAAAAATGTAATTAACTCGTGAAAATTTTCGTGCAATAATTTTTCACAACTTTCGACGTGGATTATCACGACAAGAGTGGAACGATGAACTTAAATCTTTATATGGCGATGAAGCACCACCCTATAGCACTGTGATAAATTGGAATTAATGAATTCAATCGCGGGCGACGCTCGCTCGAAGACGAAGGTCGTCCAAAAACAGTCCTTGTGCCAGAAATCATTGATGCCGTGCGTTGTGCGTGAACTGATAATGCAAGATCGTCGTGTGACATACCGTGAGATAGAGGCATCCTTGGGCATTTCTTCCACCAGCATACATTCGATATTGCATGAACACCTGGGCGTAAAAAAGGTTTGTTCTCGTTGGATCGCGCACAATTTAACAAACGCTCAAAAAAAGGCTCGTGTGGATTGGTGCAAAGAAATTTGAAAAAAATATAAACGCGGTGTTTCAAAAGACGTTTATAGGATCGTCACAGGTGACGAATCATGAATCTATGCTTATGGGCCCGAAACAAAACAGCAATCGGCCGTGTGGGTCTTCGAAGACGAGTCAAATCCAACGAAAGTCGTTCGTGAAAAAAGCACTTCGAAGCAAATGGTCGTCTGTTTCTTCGGTAAAACTGGTCATGTGTCTCAATGGGTCATATATATCAAGAAGGCCTTTTTTGTCCGGCGGATATGCACCTTTGGGCCTTCTTTCAGAGGGAGTATAGGTAGTCCTAAAGGTATAAGCAGCGAACTTAGCTCGTTGGCTGGGATGTACAAAAACTGTATGCGTTTTTGTTGTAGCTTTCTTAATAATTAAGCTATCAAATTCACGTACACCATTAAAAGAGTGTCCATTGCTGCTCCATAAATAATGATCGAACAATGTAAGCCACTTGACACGTAATACCTACATATCAATCGTCATAAACCTGACTTATTTTTAGCCTTATCAACTAATATAACCCCCTTGCCCCCACATTCTTGAGTCATTCTTTTTTTATAATCACAAAACATTTATGTTTGTCAAACTAAACCATTTGCTCCTGCACCCATTTGGTAAATCTCGAGAAGCGTATGAACACATCGGGATAACGTGAACCACAGGCGCCAACCACAAAATGGGTAATGCCCACCAATTTCTTATCATAGACAGCTCCGCTGCCGCCATCACCATGACAGGTGCCCTCCTTTAAGGCGTGCGACAGACAGAAAGTCTGATTATCGTGTCCACTATAGGCGTCCAAGCACACAGCACTGGTGGCCAGGGATAGCGCCAGTTGGCGTATCTTAAACGAGGTGTTGCCCTCCACAGTGGTACCCCAACCAGTTACCATAATGGCCGCACCATCTGTGGGTAAATCCCGATCCGACTCGGTGGCCATCTCAATCGGTTGAATGCGTTTATCCCATACCAAAGGTGCCGTCAATTTGATAACAGCCACATTATTTTGCAGTTTATAATACTCGGGATGGGGTATAATTGAAGCTATGGTGACCACACGTCCACCTGCATATTGATTGGTGCTGCCAACGCGAGCAGACATGCGATTGGGTGCAATGCTGTAACAAATACCAGATATTGTTGATCAGTTGTCCATTTACACGCAATTTACAATTACACTTACACTTTACCATCACGATAACAACAATGAGCCGCTGTCACCAGATACAGATCACCCACAATGCTTGCCCCACACACATGAGCGTTGTCCACGCGTAGGGAGGCCGCATGGGGCGTATCAGTTGTGCTGGACTCCTCGCCACCCAAAATACGACCTTCGGGACCAGCACTGCTTAACGCGACCAGGCCGAGTAGGGCCCAGCACCAAATTACTCTTGAATATTGCGTCATCTTCTATGACCGTCAACGTCTTGCGGAATGGAAATGCGTCGCACAAATGCCGCGAATATAAGTGGACGACGATGTGGTAGTGGTCAAACACGGCGGAATCTATTAAATCTTATCTTATCGAATTGCCACCCAATGGCATCTAAATTGAATGCGCTATACTTGTTATTTGGGGCAATTTATTGCTTCGACAGGGTAAAAGTTGTACTGGATAGATCTACTAGATATGCATCTGGGGATGACTAAGGCCATGATGAATCAGTGGCGATTTAAAATGAAAACGAAATTGGTTTTGTGAAGTACAAGTAAATGTAGATAGTTGTCTATAGAAAGATCCATAGGAAATGCCAAAAAAAAAGATATAGAAATGGTGAAATAAATGATCTAACTAAGAAATTTGACATTAATTGTTTGGAGAGAGATAACATACACTCGGAAAAAACAAATATAAGAAAGTCGATTAGACTTTACTTAACATATATAAAATTGATGTTTATTATGAATTTTTATACCCTTTACTCGTAGTGTAACAAGGACTTACTAAGTTCGAGGCAAAAGAAAGCATCTTCCACCCCATAAAGTATATATATTCTTGATCAGCTTTAATATAATATAATATTTAAAAAAAAAATGTTTAAGTTTATATATCTTCGCCAAATACTATTCGATCTTTCTGAAAATTTTACACATTTTAGATATTGAAAAAGAGTATTCGAGTCTACTCTTAAGTCTTAAAGTCTCTGAGATCTTGGTATTCGTACAGACGGACGAGTTATTGAATAGTAGTAGTATATATTTCAAAGAATTAGCTTGGCGTGAGCCGTTAGCTTGTTTTTTTTTTCAAAAGTTTTCATTGTTTACAATTATTGAATTATTGAATTATTGAATATATATATACTTTATGGGGTCGGAGATGCTGCCTAATTATACCCTTTGTCCTCCTACCGCACTTTAGGCACATACGCTATTAATTTGCACCACAACCCACTAAATAATCTGGCAATTTCCGACATTTTCTGGCACTGGCAACTCTTTCGCAAAGTGCGACCCATTGTATGGCCACGATTTCACAAATGTTAAATATTTTGTTAGTTATGAAATCGAAATACCTTTAAACCTGCTTTTAACATAAAGTGAACTGCAGCTTAAGTAAACTCTATTGGCTAGATATAACAAGTAAGAAAGTCGGTCAAGCCCGACTGTAATATACTCTGGACCTGTTTGTATATAACTAATAACTTTAAAGTGTGTGGTCACACAAACTGTGCAAGTGCTGCCCATCACGATTACGGGCAGTGCTACCCAGCGTAATTATTTCATTTGCTTATAACTCGCATATCGTTCATCTGATCTGGAAACGGTGTATGGTGGATCGATAAGTAATGACGATTAAAATATATGCCTAACAGGTTCAAACAATCTGTCTTTAAAATTGTGGAAGCTATTATATTTTTTTCAAATTGTGGGGGTGGCAACTCTATCATCGTTCTTCTGATCGGAAAACGATGTATGAGGGTTTGATAAGTAATGATGAGTAGAATATATGTCTAAAAGGTTCGAACAACCTAACTCCAAAATTGTGGAAGATATTCGATTTTTTATACCCGTTACTCGTAGAGTAAAAAGGGTATACTAAGTTCGTGCAAATGTATGTAACAGGCAGAAGGAAGCATTTCCGACCCCATATAGTATATATATTCTTGATCAGCATCTATAGCCGAGTCGATATAGACATGTCCGTCTGTCCGTCTGTCTGTCTGTCTGTCTGTCTGTCTGTCTGTCTGTCTGTCCGTCTGTATGAACACCTAGATCTCTGGGACTATAAGAGCTAGAGCTACCATTTTTTCAGTGTAGACTTGAATTGTCTGCACGCAGATCAAGTTTGTTTCAAATTTTTGCCACGCCCCCTCCCGCCCCCGCAATGTGAAAAAACCTCATATCTCCCACAATTTTGAAAATAGATTGTTTCGAACCTTTTAGACATATACTTTAATCATCAATACCTATTGATCCGCCATACATCATTTTCCGATCAGATGAACCATAATAGAGTTACCGCCCCCGCAAATTGAAAAATACCTCATATCTCCCACAATTTTGAAAATACATTATTAAATCCTTCTAGACATATATTTTAATCATCATTACCTACCGATCCGCCATACATCATTTTCTGATCAGATGAACGATAGAAAAGATCCCGCCCCCGCAATTTGAAAAATACCTCAAATCTCCCACAATTTTGAAAATGGATTGTTCGAACCTTCCAGACATATATTTTAATCATCATTTCATATCGATCCGCCGTACATCATTTCCCGATCAGATGAGCTATAGTAGAGTTGCCACCCCCGCAATTTGGAAAAAAAAACTCATATCTCCACAATTTGGGCATAATGTGATCTAATAAAATATTCTTAAATAAACCTTACCCTGAGTAACGGGTATATCGAAGTCGAGCAGGGCCGACTTCAACTTACGCTCTCGTTTCAAATTGTGGGGGTGGCAACTCTAGCATCGTTCATCTGATCGGAAAACAATGTATGGGGGTTCGATAAGTAATGATGCGTAGAATATATCTCTAGAAGGTTCGAACAACCTAACTTCGAAATTGTGGAATATTTGAAGTGTTTTTCAAATTGCGGGGGAGGCAGGGGGCGTGGCAAAAATCAAAACTAAACTTGATCTGCCTGCAAGTATAAGAAATATATGTTCCATACACCTCAAACATCTATCTCTTACCATCTCTGAGATCTCAGCGTTCATACGGACAGACGGACATGTCTATATCGACTCGGCTGTTGATGCTGATCAAGAATATATATACTTTATAGGGTTGGAGATGCTTTCTTCTGGGCCAGAAGTTCTGGCTGTTACATACATTTGCACAAAACCAATATACTCTTTGTACCTTCGGTATTGAGTCTTCTTTTTGCTGCACGCAACTAATATGACGGAACCGGCCGTATCGGATGACTATATCTTATAGCTGCCATATTACGGACCGGTCAAAAAAATAGTTCTCGAGCGAAAAACTTTTTTGTTTTCCATCGTAACGTCACCAATTTTGGTATATAATAGTTTTATATGCTTCCACATAATTCTAGTAAAATTAATTAAAATCTGATCACTATAGCATATACCTGCCATAGGAATGATCGGTCTAAAAACTAGTTCTAATGAGAAAAACTTTTTTGTTTTCCATCGTAACGTCACTAATCGTGGTATATATTAGTTTTAAATGCTTCTATATAATTCTGAAAAAATTGTTCAAAATCGGATGACTATAGCATATAGTTGCCATAGGAACGATCGGTCGGAAATTGTGTTTTTTGCGAAGGAAAGGATTTAATTAGATCAAATTTTGATTCTCAATGATTTTGAATTTATAAATATCTGTTATCTATATCCTATATATACATATATTCCACAGGATAAATCAGTTGAAGTGAACTTTTGCAAGTTTTTGAAACTTCGGCACAGTCGAAATTAACGTTGCCTTCTCGTTAAAATACAAGTTATGTTAAAAGTTAATAAATTAAACCATGTCATATGTGAATAGAGTATTTTGCTAGAAATAAGCTTAGATCTTCGTTATCCGACCTTGGCAAAGAGCTTACGAGCTAACGAATTTGAAGACGAGCTGCTTGTTTGACGAACCAGAGATCGGCACCCCAATAATATTGAACGCAAGGTTAGGTTAGGTTGCGATGGCTGAGAGCAACAAGTCACTCCCATTACGATGCCATTTATATTGCCATATACCCTATTATTCCTGAGAGGGGGTCCTCGAAACTGAAGCTACTAGAGCTGGGATCTCTAGCTCGGATATCTCCGAAAGCATATATGAATGTATTGTGTTAAAATAAAATGTTTTGTTGCGCTGAGTACTTGGCTTTGACAAATAATGCAGCGCCATAAATATCAATACCAAATAATAAAAATGCCACCATAATCGGGTTATACCCAAGATTCTTATCTTCCAGTTCACAATAACTATTACTAATGGTAAATGCCGCACAAAAAGAGATTTCACTGCTTACATAAGACTCAAACAGTCGATTAGTTATGGATATTTTCGGCTTGCCGTTCTATTACTTTTGCCGTAAAAAACACGATTCACATATCAGTTGGCTGATTAATTTTATGACTTCACTAAATGCCCATAAAAACGGCGAAGAATGGGGATTAGCCATTATGCAAACAACACTTTTTTTTTTTGGTTAACTATTTATGCACAAGAAAAAAAATTGAAAAAAAAAATTGAATTTACACAATTATACGTATATATGTTAGTCGGACTCCATGGTACTGTGAATCCAATCCAAGTAGTAGGATATACGTGTGGCTATATTGGGATGACCACTGTCACATTCGCCAAACCAAAAGCTGACACAACCCTGCAGCACTTTCTGGTCATCCAGTATACCGGCACCGGCATCACCGCGACAGACACCCTGTTTGGTGTCACCTTTCAGACACAGCACCGATTCATAGCCATAGCCGGCCTCCAGTTCACAGTATGGTGACAGCAGCGTATTGAAATTGGACTTCTGCAGTTTATAGGCCGCATTGCCATCGGACTGTTCACCCCAACCGGCCGCAAATACGGGAGTGCCATTGGGTAATTCGCTAATGGGTATGGTCTCTCCTGCTTCGTTGGTCTCTGCTTTGGGTAGAGCTACGGCAGCAACTTTTTCATTGAAGGTCAAGGGATTGCTCAGTGTAATAACGGCCAAATCGTGCAGGAAGTTGCCATAGGAGGGATGAATATGTACACTGGAGACAGCATGAATAACGCCACCAGCATATTGATTGAGGCTGCCCACGCGTACATCCAAGGTGCTAGGGTTTACGCTGTTGGTAGGGACATAGAGGGGGAGAAAGATGGGTATTTTAGTTATAGGAAATAGGCAGAAAAAAGAATTAACAAAAAGATTTGGTTTTAAAGAATAAGGATCGAAAAACGTATGCCATTAACTTTAAATTAAGGTTTAATTGGGATTTTTATAACTCAAGAGAAAAGTAAAAAAACAAGTAAGAAAGTCAGTCAAGCCCGACTGTAATATACTCTGTACCTGTTCGTATAAAACTAATAACTTTAAAGTGTGGGCTCACACAAACTGTGCAAGTGCTGCCCATCACGATTACGGGCAGTGCTGCCCAGCGTAATTATTTGATTTGCTTATAACTCGAGTATCGTTCATCTGATCTGGAAACGGTGTATGGTGAATCGATAAGTAATGACGATTTAAATATATGTTTAAAAGGTTTGAACAACCTAACTCCAAAATTGCAGGATATTTGAGTTGTTTTTCAAATTGTGGGGATGGCAACTCTACTATTGTTCGTCTGATTGGAAAACGATGTATGGGGGCTCGATAAGTAATGATGAGTAGAATATATGTCTAGAAGGTTCAAACAACCTAACTCCAAAATTGCGGGATATTTGAGGTGTTTTTCAAATTGCTGGGGTGGCAACTCTACTATTGTTCGTCTGATCGGAAAACGATGTATGGGAGCTCGATAAGTAATGATGAGTAGAATATATGTCTAGAAGGTTCAAATAACCTTACTCCAAAATTGCGGGATATTTGAGGTGTTTTTCAAATTACGGGGGTGGCTACTCTACTATTGTTCATATGATCGAAAAATGATGTATGGGAGCTCGATAGCTAACGATGAGTAAAATATATGTCTAGAAGGTTCGAACAACCTAACTCCAAAATTTCGGGATATTTGAGGTGTTTTTCAACTTGCGGGGGTGGCAACTCTACTATTGTTCATCTGATCGGAAAACGAACTATGGGGCTTCGATAAGTAATGTTGAGTAGAATATATGCCTAAAAGGTTCGAACAACCTTACTCCAAAATTGCGGGATATTTGGGGGGTTTTTAAAATTTGCGGGGGTGGCAACTCTACTATTGTTCGTCTGATCGGAAAACGATGTATGGGGGCTCGATAAGTAATGATGAGTAGAATATATGTCTAGCAGGTTCGAACAACCTAACTCCAAAATTGTGGAAGATATTATGTATTTTTCAATTTGCGGGGGAGGCAGGGGGCGTGGCAAAAATTAAATCTAAACTTGATCTGCCTGCAAGTATAAGAAATATATGTTCCATACTCCTCAAACCTCTATCTCTTACCATCTCTGAGATCTCAGCCCCTCAATTAGCTAGCAAAACTTCCACCCTTCCCCTTTTCCAATATCAAAGTTCATTCGAAAATTCCCCCATACTTACGGTGTGATACCTATTTGGGACACACAATGCGCCGCTGTCAGCAACTTGGTGGTAGAGATAATGCATACGGAACAGATATGCGCCTTATTGTAACGCAACGAACCGGACCAGGGAAATTCTCCCGCAGTGGCATCCTCGCCGCCCAGTAAACGATTCTGTGGTGGGGAGGCCAACACCAGACTTAGGGCACAAATTGTTAGCGCCAAGATCACACGTTGAACAGCCATGGCGTTGAATCTGAAACTGAATTGCTTCGAATTGCTGGACACTTTTTAGAATTGGCACAATTGGTGGTCATTTGGACTTGGTCTAATCTTATCGTATACGATTTACAAGCTGTTTCCCAGTTGTTTTCGATAAGATTGGTTTTATTTTCCCTTAACGGTTCGTACATTCCACTAATATGATCTTAGGTATAAATGTGACCAGGGCCAGATGATGGCTTTTCAGTTACCAATTAAAACACTATGAGGTCAGTCCCTGTTCTGGTATTACTTGCATTCCTCTGCCCAAGTTGGGCTCGTCAATTGGCATCGGTGGGTTCACATCCGTATAGCGTTTCGTTACAACAAAATGGTCAACACATTTGTAATGGAGCTTTGATTAGCGATCGATTGGCACTCACAGCTGCCCACTGTGTGGCCGCTGGCCAAGGCATCGAAAGGTAACCCGTTGTCTTTCTTTCTTTTTTTTTTTTTGTCCCCCACTAATCTGTCACTCCACTTCCCCATATCAGTTATCCACCCCGCAACTTTTATATACGTTCGGGCAGCATTCAACGTCTAGTTGGTGGTCAACTGTCTCAACTCTCTCGCATTGTTATACACAAAGACTATGCGGCTGGTGTTAACGATTTGGCATTACTTGAGCTACAATCACCGCTAACGCTGAATGACAATACCCAACCCATTGACTTGGCCACGGAGAAGCCCCCGGTAGGTGCCGAGATCACCTACACTGGTTGGGGTGCAACCGAGTTATATGGCACGCCCAGTCATCGTCTACAGGTGGGCACACGTCAGGTGATCAGTTCAACGGATTGTCACGCAGAGACCTATTTCGAGCAAGTAGGTTTACTTTGCCTCAAGCCCAAAAATGAGGCCTCTACCACGGAGGGTCTATGTTCTGGCGATGCTGGTGCTCCGGCTGTCTACAACAATAAGCTGGTGGGCAGTGGTGTTTTCTTTCAAATCGATTGCAATACCCCGTCACCAGATGGTTATGTCGACTTGACACACTATTTGGACTGGATCAAAGAGCATAGTTAAATGATAAAAAAAAAAACGACGTACAAGTAAGCCAAAAGTGTGCAGAAGAGCTCGAACAGAATCTTTTTAAACCCTTCATTCATAAAATAAATCAAGGAATGACCGAAGAAAGCATTTACAATATCAGAAAATAATGTAAGTGCCAAAAATAATATTTTTCAGAAAAAAGAATTTTTGGATGTAGAAAAACTAGCGCTTACTTCATTGTTGTACTAGTACTAGGGGACTTTCAAAAAATTCAATTGGTGAAATGGAAAGATGCCGATAAAAATTTATTTTGCCATACGTTTTGAGGGACTTATAAAAGCTGGCATAATTAGCAATAAATTCCATTGAATCATCTGGTCACTCTGTTTATGATAAGACTTTATTATTTGCCTACAAAAATCGGTACAACAACAATATGCGGCAAGCTTAGAAAAAAGATTTCATTTAAAGAAAACTCCCCCTGAGTGTAATCATGGAAATGATTAGTAAGTCAGAATCCACAACCAAATAAGGGTTCGATGCTTTAAAAGTGGCATTTTGGACGTAAGTAATAGCACGTTGCAACACAACAAATATTTCCCTTATTTGTTAATTTATTTATAATAAAAAATGGTTAACAATATTCTGTCAACTCTGTAGAAGTAGCATAATATAATATCCTAATTTGTTTCACTATCCAGATTAGGGGAGTTTTTTATAGATATGACCCGGCTCACATCAAAAGAATGGTGAAGACAGAAGTTGAGACCGAAATGCCCCGATATAGTCGATTGAGCTTTGTCTGTCTGTCCGTCTGTCTGTTTTTACTCAAACTTGTCCCTCTGTTTAAAAAGCTATCCCACTGAAAGTCTTCGTTTTACTACAGGGAACTTATATGTCAGAAACGGCCGGATCGCATGACTTTATATTAAAGCTTTCATAGGAACGATCGTTAGGAAAATAGGTCTTAGTGAAAAATCGTTTTTGTTTTCAATGATGCCATTTTTAAACTCTTAAACTCTTCTGCAAAAGTTAGTCCAAATCGGATGACTATATCCTATAGCTGCCATGAGAATGATCGGACGGAAAATGTGTTTAACTAAGAAAAACTTAAAAAACTCAGGAATTATGGAAATTGTATGCTTTCGAACAGTTCTACAATAATTGGTTAATATCGGATAACTATATTCTTATAGCTGCAATAGCCACAATCGGTCGAAAAATGGGCTTAGTAAGAAAAATAGAAGGCTAACATCGGCTACGCCGATGTTCTAAATACCCTTGCAGTTTTTGAAAGACGCTACCATTGATAACAAAAAAGTTTTTCTTACTAGAACTAGTTTTTTGACCGACCGTTTATATGGCAGCTATATGCTATAGTCATCCGATTTTGATAAATTTTTCCAGAATTATGTGAAAGCATATAAAACTAATATATACCAAGATTGGGGACGCTACAATGGAAAACAAAAAAGTTTCTCTCACTAGAACTAGTTTTTTGTCCGACCGTTTATATGGCAGCTATATGCTATAATCATCCGATTTTGATCAATTTTTCCAGAATAGTGTGAAAGAATAAAAAACTAATATATACCAAGATTGGTGACGCTACAATGGAAAACAAAAAAGTTTTTCTCACTAGATCTTGTTTTTGGACCGATCGTTCCTATGTCAGCTATATGATATAGTTATCCGATCCGGCCGATTCCGACAAATGTGCAGCCTATGTGTATTTTAAGACTTTTTGCAAAGTTTGATCAAGATAGCTTTAAAACTGAGGGAGGAGATAGCATAGAAACAGACGGACGGACAGACGGACCGACGGACAGACGGACATGGCTATATAGACTCAGCTCGTCATGCTGATCAAGAATATATATAGTTTATGGGGTCGGAGATGCTTCCTTCTATGCGTTACAAACATCGTGACAATTTCAATATACCCTCTGCAAGGGTATAAAAACTTAGTAACTTAAAATATAACAAGTAAGAAAGTCGGTCAAGCCCGACTATAATATACTCTGTACCTGTTTGTATATAACTAAAAACTTTAAAGTGTGGGGTCACACAAACTGTGCAAGTGCTGCCCATCACGATTACGGGCAGTGCTGCCCAGCGTAATTATTTAATTTGCTTATAACTCGAATGTCGTTCATCTGATCAGGAAACGGTGTATGGTGGATCGATAAGTAATGATGAGTAGAATATATGTCTAGAAGGTTCTAACAACCTTACTCCAAAATTGCGGTATATTTGAGGTGTTTTTATACCCGTTACTCGTAGAGTAAAGAGGGTATACTAAGTTCGTGCAAATGTATGTAACAGGCAGAAGGAAGCATTTCCGACCCCATAAAGTATATATATTCTTGATCAGCATCAATAGCCGAGTCGATATAGATCTGTCCGTCTGTCTTTAACTTACGCTCTCGTTTAAACTGCTTGGGTGGCAACTCTTCTATTGTTCATCTGATCGGAAAACGATGTATGGGGCTCGACCTAACTCCAAAATTGTGGAAGATATGACGTTTTTTTCAATTTGTGGGGGAGGCAGGGGGCGTGGCAAAAATCAAAACTAAACTTGATCTGCCTGCAGGTATAAGAAATATATGTTCCATACATCTCAAACCTCTATCTCTTACCATCTCTGAGATCTCTTCGTTCATACGGACAGACGGACAGACAGACAGACGGACAGACAGACAGACGGACATGGCTATATCGACTCGGCTGTTGATGCTGATCAAAATTATATATATACTTTATAGGGTCGGAGATGCTTCCTTCTGGCTGTTACATACATTTGCACAAACCCAATATACTCTGTGTACCTTCGGTACAGAGTATAAAAATTTGGCTTAGATCAGATGACTATATTCTATAGCTGTCATAGAAACGATCGGTCGAAAAATGTGTTTTACCAAGAAAAGTTTTTTTCAATAAAACCTTGACTCTCAATGATCTGATATCTATATACTATATATATTTTATCTGACTGTATGTATGCTTCTTAACGCCCCCCCCAGTAAGCCCCATCATCGCCTCGTTCAAATTGCTCTTTATAAAACATTTTATTCCATTTGCTGCTGAATCCATTCATAGTTGGCAGCAATACTAATGAAGCGTTCGGGCAGCATGCCACCACACTCGCCCAATAGTTGCGCACCCAGGCCCACAAGTGTTTGCTCATACACCGCTGGTCCACCCAAATCGCCACCACAAATACCCTGACGACGCTGATGACCCAGGCACAGAACTTGATCATTTTCCACCCCGTCCAATCGACACTGGCGTTCGGGTAGCACTTCAGCGGCGCCTATTTGCAGTGTACGATGCATTGTGGTAGACGATTCACTGGTACGTCCCCAGCCAGAGATTTCCACGGTGGCTGCATTGGGTGGTTCCACCTTAGCCAGGGGCAAGGCACTCACATATTCGTTAAAGATCAAAGGTTCGCTAAGACGCAACAGAGCCAGGCCAGTGGTTAGCTCATTATAATTGGGATTGATTGTAATTTCCTCTACGCGTATGCGTTGTCCACCATTATAGAGATCCACAGTGCCGGTAGAAACCACAAACAAAGTAGCGGGCCAGCTGGAAAAAAAGAAGGAAAATTTAGTTAAATAAGGGAAGATTTTTCTCTCTAAGACCAGCCAGAAGGCTTCCTACTCACGGTGTATCTTTGCCGGCCGAGCAAACGCAGGTGAGAGCTGTCAATGCATAATTTTCCGCAATAATGACAGCTCCACAATTGTAGCTACCACCCACAGAGAGTGCCGCCTGATAGGGCAACTGACCCAACACGGCATCCTCACCGCCCACTATACGTCCCTGGGGCCCGGCCAAGGTCTGGCACAGTAAGCCAAGCAGCACGAACAATACCAGGAACTTATTCATATTCAATTGAAACTGTTTAGTGTGTGGTTACGCCTGTGCGTTTTTATACTCTGCCCAGTATCTTATCCGACGTACCCAAATTGACTAGATAATAACCCATCCGCTTGTCCAGTGATTAGACAAGCCCCACCACCACCACACTCAAACACTACCCATGTCTGATCTACTTATTTCTGGGAATTTGTGCGCATATCAATGAACCCTGATTGCCACGCGAACACGTTTCCCAGAGTCCAATGCACCGCGAATTGAGGCACGTATGCCGCCGCGTTGCCATTCGTTTTGGTCAGCCGCCGCACAACCTGTTGTGCTCATCATCAACGTCGTTGTCGTCGTCGTCGTCGTCTGCAATTCACTTAAATTGTGGGGCCTTTCTCAACATTTGATGCATTTGCAGACCTGACTCGAGGCGAACATGATCTTGCGAACGACAATCGCTGGCCAGCTGTTGGTTTTGGTGCTCATCTATGCCTGCCACACGTTAATACCTCAATCATGGGCCAAAACGGTATTGTCCACCACACTGGATCAGCAGCAGGTGTTGCCCGAGCCGAGAGCCTATATGCCCGATGCACAGAATTTGGATTTTGTTTATCATGATCATGAGGAGCTCACGCGATTTTTGAGGTAAGTGTGTATTAATTTAGAGCCCAAATGGATTTACTAGGATTTACTACCCACTTGCAGAGCCACCAGTGCACGTTATCCCAATCTGACTGCCCTATATTCCATAGGCAAGTCCATACAGGGACGTGATCTATGGGTAATGGTGGTCAGTTCATCGCCGTATGAGCATATGGTGGGTAAACCGGATGTCAAATATGTGGGCAATATACATGGCAATGAGCCAGTGGGTCGTGAGATGCTATTGCATTTGATACAATATTTTGTGACCAGCTACAGTACGGATCAGTATGTCAAATGGCTATTGGATAATACGCGAATACATATATTACCTACCATGAATCCGGATGGTTATGCTGTATCCAAGGAGGGCACCTGTGATGGCGGTCAGGGCAGGTGAGTTAGTAAAATACAAAAAAAAAAGAAACAGCTAACTTAAGGGGAACTTCGCATAGAAGTTGACAGAAAGCTACAACAACAATGCGTAATTGTGCTTTATTTACTTTGGGTTTTGAAAACCAAAACCATCACAGAACCCATTTATTCATAATATGCTAAGAACCTCATCACCTGATGAAACAGAAATCGACCCTTTAAAAAACTTATTCGATCAACTTCTGTATGGTTTGAATAACCGTCTTCCCATTATGGCTGTGATTTTTGAAAATATTTCATCTTAGAAAAGAATAACGTTCTTAAATACAGCACACACATTTCTTACTTTAATACCCAATCCATTCATATATTTTTCTTATCAGCATTTTCTGATCATTTGATTGATAGTTATAAGCAAAACATAGATAGTTATAACGAACAACACTTCAAATTTATTAGTTATATACAAACTTTGGCAGGTAGAAAGTATATTACAGTAGGGCTTGACAGTCTTTTTATAATAAAAGAACCATTTCGATTTACTTCCAATTATTTTAAAACGGTTTGACTTAGGCTGAGTTAGCATTGTTCATGTTGTATTGTTTTGAATGTCAAATGACAAGCTATTCACAATGATAACAAGACAACATAAGGGCCTACTTTATTGTCATATCTCTAATGTAGCCAATTGTTAGCCAAGTCCAGCTCATTATTACAACTACTGACACGTCTATTTATATTTTTGAATGACATTTATTTAAAATCATGTGACAGGCCATTAACATATATTTTTTGATAGCCAAGAGACTATCAATTCGATTCATAAAATTAAGAGAAATTAATTGATGCCTGGATCTTCAGCTTTTCACTTTTATTCTCTCTCTCTCTCTCTCTCAGTTCTGTTTACAAATTTATTTTCATTAGGTAAGATTAGTAGGCAACTTTGCTCATTAGACGTAAAATTTCAACTTGGTTTAAGCGAGACCAAGTATCCTTAAGGTCGACTCGCAATTTTGTTGATGAGGCGAAAATAACACACACCAATGGCGTTTTTCTATAGTGGCATAAATTGCTCATAAAACTTGAAAGAAATATTGAAATAGCGAAAGATATATATATAAACTTGCTCTTCTGTTAGGAAAATTTTCGCATAGTTAAGTTATTAATGAACAATTTTTGGATGGAAACAAATATTAAATAAGAAGAAATACTGATACCCACTATCTTGAGTTTGTTTTCAGTAAAAAAGCTATCAACAATTTTGGAGGCAAATACTCTTTATTTTTAAAGATCTAATCAGCAAAGCTTGCCACTTACAGTTAACAATATAAATACTAGAGTTTCAATTTCCGACATTAGTCATCATATTTGCCCGATATATTAATATTACAACCGATTGTCGGTCTCGGTCTCTGCTAGTAGTGCTCCAGTTGTTTACACCAAGCTTGTCAGAGATGTTACCACTATAAAAAGCATACGTGGGTTGCTATTTAAGTTTCTGGCCAAGGTCACTTCTGGCCATTTTAGGACCAATTGGCCTTTTCCCAAAAAAAAGTTTGGACTTTTATCGATAAAAGCTCCATACAACTCTTTCATGTGTGACCACGTTTGATATCGATTAACGATTAATCAAAAACTTACCTCGGCAGAAAAATGGAATAAACTCGTGAAAATTTTCGTGCAATCATTAATCACAACTTTCGACGTGGTTTATCACGACAAGAGTGCAACGATGAACTTAAATCTTTGTATGGCGATGAAGCACCATCCTATAGCACTGTAAACAAATTGGTTTAATGAATTCAATCGCGGGCGTCGCTCGCTCGAAGACGAAGGTCGTCCAAAAACAGTCGTTGTGCCAGAAAACATTGATGCCGTGCGTGAATTGATAATGCAAGATCGTCATGTGACATACCGTGAGATAGAGGCATCCTTGGGCATTTCTTCCACCATGAACACCTGGGCGTAAAACAGGTTTGTTCTCCTTGGATCCCGCACAATTTGACAATCGCTCAAAAAAAGGCTCGTGTGGATTGGTGCAAAGAAATTTTAAAAAAATATAATCGCGGTGTTTCAAAAGACGTTTATAAGATCGTCACAGGGGACGAATCATGGATCTATGCCTATGAGCCCAAAACAAAACAGCAATCGACCGTGTGGGTCTTCGAAGTCGAGCCAAATACAGCGAAAGTCGTTCGTGGAAGAAGCACATCGAAGCAAATGGTCGCCTGTTTCTTCGGTAAAACTGGTCATGTGGCGACTGTTCCGCTTGAGCAACGTAGGACGGTCAATTCTAAGTGGTACACCACAATTTGTTTGCCTGAAGTCTTCGGAGAAATTCGAAAAACGAACAAGAGAAGACAGATCATTGTGCACCATGACAATGCGTGCTCTCACACATCAGCTCACACCAGCGCCTTTTTGACCGCCCAAAACGTCGAATTGATGGGTCATCCGCCGTACAGCCCTGACTTGGCACCCAATGACTTCTTTTTATTCCCGCACATCAAGGGAAAAATGCGTGGTCAACGATTTTCGTCGCCAGAAGATGCTGTAGGAAGAGTTCAAAAACCATGTTTTGGAGCTGTCTCAATCGGAGTGGAAAAAGTGCTTCGACAATTGGTTTGAGCGCAAGCAAAAGTGTATAAATTTTGCTAGAGAATACTTTGAAAAACAATAAAACCATTTTTGATCATAAATAGTCGCGTTTTCATTATTAGGCCTGAAATATATATAGCAACCTACGTATGACTGTTACTATGTATGTTTATTCTCAAGTTTACTAAGATTCGATTAAAGCGATAAACAACAATGCGATTTGGTTTGACTTCTCAAAACAATTTTGTAGGTTTAATACATTATTGGATTTTTGTCAAAAAAAACTGATTTTCCATTTTATATTCGCTATTTCCTGTTATCCGTTTGCTTGGGAATAAGGGACTTTAATATGTATTGCATACTATTTTGGGGATGTGTTCTAAGGAATTACGTACCATGATAAATATAGCATACTTCCCAGGGCTAGCATAATGTACTGTATACTCATTTACATAGCCTACTTTTTGGGGCAGCTGAGTGTTGAGTTGAGTGTTAAAAATTGTTTCACTTCGATTTTTCACAATTTTCTGAAATAAAATTATAAATAGAAGGCTCAGGCTAGTGTTAACTTTCTACCTCATATTACCAACTAATTTCTTCTCATTCAGATACAATGCACGTGGTTTTGATTTGAATCGGAATTTCCCGGACTATTTCAAGCAGAACAACAAACGCGGTCAGCCCGAAACGGATGCCGTCAAGGACTGGATATCAAAAATACAATTTGTATTGAGTGGCAGCCTGCATGGTGGCGCCTTGGTGGCCAGTTACCCGTACGACAATACGCCCAACTCTAGTAAGTAGTCTCATCCAAAAATATATGCCGCATCCCCACATCAAACAGCTCTCACAAAACGAAAGCTATTTGAACTTCCCCTCTTACTCCTTGCTTTTCCTTCGCACCAATATGGCTGCTTAAAGGAATCTGCCGGTCGTCCGCCCTGTGCGCGAGTGAGTAAACGTAGGTCTTGCTCTACTCAGCTGGAAGCAACTAATCGGGTTTTCCTTTTCTTTTTTTTTATTTTATTTATTTTCCGCACCCAACATGTCCCCTGGGTGCAGTGTTCCAGACATATTCGGCGGCTCCCTCGCTGACGCCCGATGATGATGTATTTAAGCATTTGTCCTTGGTCTATGCACGGAATCATGCCAAAATGTCACGCGGAGTGGCCTGTAAGTCGGCTACACCGGCCTTTGAGAATGGCATTACCAATGGAGCCGCCTGGTATCCGTTAACGGGCGGTATGCAGGATTATAATTATGTGTGGTATGGTTGCATGGAGATAACATTGGAAATATCATGCTGTAAATTTCCACCCGCTTATGAGCTTAAGAAATACTGGGAGGACAATCAGCTGGTGAGTGACAAAGATAACACAGGCCAACAAAATGATCACTTTGGTGGGCTCTGGTCTTCTCGATGCAAATAACTTTTAATTCACTTTTTCGTGAAAAAACGGCTGTAGCTAAGTCCAACAAGCTGATAAAAGTGCAAAAAAAAAATTCGTAAAAATAGCGGATATGTTAGGCTATATGCTAAAATAGTTGTTTTTAATTTTCTATTTACGCACTGGTTTGTAGACGACGGTTTATTTTGAAAAATTTGCTATAAATTGAGAAAAATTATCTTCAAGGTCCAATTTAGTCACTTTCGGGTTTGCTGATGCAGCTCGCTTGATTTTTTATGGCTGCATTGATGTATAAAGTATCGCATAAAACTTATAAACCTACAAAACCGTAATTTTCCATAATCTAAAAAAAACAGCAAAATGGATTTTCCGCGATTTCTTGAAAACAAGAGCTGATGGAGAAAAACCGAGACCAGTTTTGAAATTAGGGCACAGATAAGGAACAGAATTGAGAAGGCCAGAGCAAAATGTGTAATGTACTTAAATGTATGGTGAGAACGAAAATACTGGATTAAAGTATAAAATTCTTATTTCAAGTTTGATTTAATACTTCGGTATATTTTCATACATTTCAAAGAATTTAAAGATCTTGCAGAACACACACAATTGCTTCTGGCAGTGCAGACAGTGCCAAGAACTTGAGCACTTGAACTAAGAACTCGTTTTCTATAATTTTTAGATCTATTTTTGATTCTTTGGTTTTTGCATCAAAGAAAAACATTCTTTAAATTTTAAGTACAATATAGATACATGTGGGTTTTTTTTTCTGAGTGTAGCCTTCTACCTAATTTCTGCTTCTGCTTTTCTAGTCTCTGATCAAATTTCTCGCCGAGGCACATCGAGGCGTGCAAGGATTTGTGTTCGATCCGGCTGGCATGCCCATTGAAAGAGCCTCGATTAAAATCAAGGGACGCGATGTGGGCTTCCAGACCACAAAATATGGAGAATTCTGGCGCATACTACTACCCGGTTATTACAAAGCAGAGGTGGGTCTAACATATTTTACATTTTGTTTTTTATATATAACAAAAATGCAACTAATTGTTTAGGTCTTTGCCGAGGGTTATGCCCCACGTGAAGTGGAGTTTGTTATAGTGGAGCAGCATCCCACACTGCTTAATGTCACACTGCAGCCCTCTAAGGTAGGTCACTTCTCCAACCAAAAAAAACAACAAAAA
The DNA here is from genome assembly GCA_018904225.1 of Lordiphosa mommai. Classification (NCBI taxonomy): domain Eukaryota; kingdom Metazoa; phylum Arthropoda; class Insecta; order Diptera; family Drosophilidae; genus Lordiphosa; species Lordiphosa mommai. The sequence continues at coordinate 728,059 of JAEIFT010000020.1, read as the reverse complement.
ATACTAACCTGTACTGCCTAAAGGTGTTTGGTTACTAACCTCTTTACTACTGTACCTACCTGCCTAGTACCTGCTACTGACATCAGCCTCCTCGAGCACCACCCAGTTACCCACTGATTAGACTTATTTCTCTGGATGATCATGATGATGATGATGATGATCGTAAAAGTGCTTTAACTCACACACACAGTATTTTCGGTGCTGGAATGTTGCTTTGATTAGTATTTAGAAATTAAAGTGTTCTTCTTTATAAAACAATAAAACTAATGGTTGGAAATGTTACCAATTTTTGTGTTCTCTTGAATTCCTTAGCGCATTGAGGGCATTGGTCCGGCAAATCCCTCATTCTATCGTCCCATGCAATCGCCTCAGCACTATCGACCCGGTGCTCCGCCCTATGCGGCGGCTTCTTCGAATGACAATGGCATCTTTTCGACCATCAGCAATGGCCTGAACAGTTTGTATTCAAATATATTTGGTTGAGTTCGAATTTTTTGTATAAATTGTAAGATTCTTTTTATTAGTGTGTAGTAATTTAGCCCTAAATTATTGTATTTAGAAATTTTAAGAAATAAACAAAATAAATATATATGTTCAAGAGCAATTGGATCTTAAACGAAAATGTGTTTGGATTATTGGTTGATCTCAGAAGATGAACAAAATTAATCCTACAATTACTTTGACCGATCTTTGATTAAAATAGCTTAAAACAAGTAAGAAAGTCGGTCAAGCCCGTCTGTAATATACTCTGTACGTGTTTGTATAGTACTCATAAGTTTAAAGTGTGGGGTCACACAAACTGTGCAAGTGCTGCCCAGCGTAATTATTTGATTTACTTATAACTCGAAAATCGTTCATCTGATTTGGAAACGGTGTATGGTGGATCGATAAGTAATGACGATTAAAATATATGCCTAAAAGGTTCAAACAATCTGTCTTTAAAATTGTGGAAAATATTCGATTTCTTTCAAATTGTGGGGGTGGCAACTCTACCATCGTTCATCTGATCGGAAAACAATGTATGGGGGTTCGATAAGTAATGATGAGAGGTTCGAAAAACCTAACTCCAAGATTTGAGGTGTTTTTCAAATTTCGGGGGTGGCAACTCTTCTATCGTTCATTTGATCGGAAAACGATGTATAGGGACTCGATAAGTAATGATGAGTAGAATATATGTCTGGAAGATTCGAACAACCTAACTCCAAAATTGTGGAAAATATTAGATTTTTTTCAAATTGTGGGGGTGGCAACTCTACCATCGTTCATACGATCGGAAAACAATGCATAGGGGCTCGATAAGTATTGATGAATAGAATATATGTCTAGAAGGTTCGAACATCGTAACTCCAAAATTGCGGGATATTTGAGGTGGTTTTCAAATTCCGGGGGTGGCAACTCTACTATCGTTCATCTGATCGGAAAACAATGTATGAGGGTTCGATAAGTAATGATGATTAAAATATATGCCTAGAAGGTGCGAACAACCTAACTCCAAAATTGTGGAGATATTCGATTTTTTTCAAATTGCGGGGGTGGCAACTCTGCCATCGTTCATCTGATCGGAAAACGATGTATAGGGGCTCGATAAGTAATGATGAGTAGAATATCAATCAACCTAACTCCAAAATTGCGGGATATTTGAGGGGTTTTTCAAATTTCCGGGGTGGCAACTCTACTATCGTTCATCTGATCGGAAAACGAGGTATGGGGCTCGGTAAGTAATAATAAGTAGAATATATGTCTAGAATGTTAGAACAACCTAACTCTAAAATTGTGGAAGATATGAGGTTTTTTTCAATTTGCGGGGGAGGCAGGGGGCGTGGCAAAAATCAAAACTAAACTTGATCTGCCTTCAAGTATAATAAATATATGTTCCATACACCTCAAACCTCTATCTCTTACCATCTCTGAGATATCGGCGTTCATACGGGCAGACGAACATGTCTATATCGACTCGACTGTTGATGCTATTTATGAATCCGAAACCCCCTTGATTAAACTATTATACCATTTTGTTTTTTTATCGTATCTAAAACATGTTTTTTTTTATAAGTTTTTTATTCCATCGAAATACTTGTTAATTTTGCTATATTTTTTCTTCTTGTTCATGATGTAGGATCAAAAGAAATTATGTTATTATCGATGACGAGTCTAATCCAAGTTTTAGGGCCACTAAATGAGATATAATTCTAGGTTTAATCCATTCTCCTGTTCCTATCCAGCATGGTGCCCAAGGAACGCATAATGGGATCAAGTACCTGTTGTACCTGCGACTTGGACACATGCTTCAATGCCTCCAGCAGTGCCTGATGTAATTCCTGTTCCTTATTATACTGCGGCTGTTGAGCCATTTGAGCCAAAGCCTGTAGGGCTGAAAAACTATGTGGCCGACTGCTGCAACTGGGTAACTGATCTCTTAAACTGATCACACTGCTAGCATAGGGTATATTCTCAATTTGTGTGTTCACCGGTTGATCTATATGTGCTGGTATTTTCATATCCGAGTGTTGTTCCACCACAGCTGTGCCTGTTTGTGGGCCTGTACCTTGATTTTTCATTTTGCGTACACGCAGCAAGGGCTTCTTGCGTTCCTTGGGCACCAATTTGGGTTCATAGAACTTAAGTTCATTCAGGCACATCTTCAGATCGTATCGCTGATGTGCACGTGTGGTGGTTGGCTTTTGTTGATATTTACGCTTCTTCTTGAGACGCCTAAATGACTCACGTGCTATCTGAAAACGTTCCTCCTGCATATCCTCAATAAAGGTTAAAAACTTGGTGCAACGTTGCTGTAAACACTCCACTACCGGATCCTGACGATCCAATATACCCTTATCTAGGCAGGCATTGGTCATGGTATAGATCATCTCAATCAGGGCACTCAATTTCTGCGGCACCTTATCCAGCAGAAAGTAACGCAATTGACGCTGATACGTTTGAATGGATTGCAGCATCAGACCATAGACACAGACCACACGCTGACAGGCCTCATTGGAGTGGGCACTATTGTAACTAGCCACCGTGGTAAAACGCACGTCATCTATCATACCCTTCAGAGGGTATAGAAAGTTACGCGAGAAGCGTACACAAAACTCAAAGGCGTTACGCTCGCGTCGCTGTTTCTCCTGGCTATTACACGAGGGCACCTGCAATTGAAGCAGGCTGGACTGCAGACGATCTAGGGCCGTGATGATGCGTTCCTGTGTCAAAGAGATTTTGTTAAAAATGGCGAATTTCTCATATTTCAAATTCTCCAGGGATTTCGAGCAAATAACCGCGGGTCGCGATTTGCGTCGACGCGTAGGCGGTTGTGTTGTGGTTAAGGAGTTACTGGGTGGAATGGGTGTAGGTGGTGGTGGGGGTATGGAGAGTAAATCACGTCCACCCGGCTGGCGGCTTAAAATGGCCTTGACCTTTGAGGGCTTTTCTTGCTTTTTTGACTTAACCAGCTTCTTACGCTTCACCACCGCACTTAATTCGGCGGCTGGTTCTTCCTCAACGATATAGGTACGCCCGGTATCCTCGGATTTCTGTGAGGTATAACGCATGGGTTGCAGACTACGCAACAGGCTAATGCGATAGGGTCGCTGTTCCAGTTCCACAAAACAAGGTTGATTCTGTGCCTCCTCCGGCTCGGCCTCGACACTCACTTCCTGGTCACTGCTTTCATAGTAGGGACGCGGACCCAAGTAACGCAAATAGCCCGGACGATCCCTAAACTCATGCTCCAAATCGCTATCCTCTAGAAAAAATGGTGACATTGTTTCGGGCTCAACACTGCTGTGCTGATCCATAAATTGATAGGCAGCCAGGGGGGTGGCATGTGGTGCCTTACACACATTCACCTGTATGGCCTGTGACATCATGGCCGAGGGCATAATATCCACCCATTTGGCCTGCTGTTGTGGATACTCCTCATATGAAATGGCCGCATCCCCACTGCCAGCCTTGAAATGCGGCTTCTTGGGTTTAAGCTGCTTTTTCTTGATCTCTGGCTGATCTATATACTTAAGCTCCGCACACACCTCCCGATGCAAGGCCTCTATGCGCTTAAATGGCTCCGGGGAGGCACTGGTTTTCTTGCCCTTGGATCGTGACTTTTTCGTTTTGGTTTTAGTGTTAATTTTGGCCTCAGCTCCACCGGCCAAACGTGCCAAATCCTCTTCCTCAGGCTCATCGTCCTCCTCCACCAGCAAAGAGAGTTGTGTCTCCACATCCAAATCACGCGAGGTAACCATGCTGACTACATCTTGTCCCGTGTGACGTACCTTACAAAAGCGCGGCATATTAGGCTTGCCTGACGGCTCGCGTTCACGGCGTAACTGGGCCAACTCAGCGGCACGCTGTTCATTGTAACGCTTTACTGCATTCGGTATGGACTCGGGACCCGCAAACTAACAACCAAGCAGAGAGTTTTCATTTTGGAGAGTTAAAACATTTTTTTTTAAGTAACCAACTTACCCGAAATTCGAAATTGCTGCCACAACCAAAACCCTCATTGTCAGGGTCGTGGTTTGTATTTAGCTTAAACATGGTCTTAAAGTTATTTTTTCTTTGGTTTAGTTCTTATCTGGTATTATAATGGTAGTATAAATATGTTAAGGTTTTTATTTATATTTTTGTATTATTTTTTGAATGAGAAAGAGAAACGAAATTAATACCAGATTTGAAATTTTGTATTTAGCACGACAACCGAAAATTAACCAGATATGTAAACGAATTTGAAATTTATTGCTTGAGTCAATTGATTGAAGCGAATGAAAGCAGCTCCGCGACAGATGACATACCAAGTTGAAAGAAAGCGCACAAATTCAAATGTCACAAGAAGTATTACAAATGATTTGAAGAAGTTCCAGTGCATAACTATGGCCGCACTCAGAGAGGGGAGAGCATCAATTGGTGAAGGCAGATAAAAAGAGAATCCAAAATAAGATAAGCAAGTATTAAAAACAACAAATTACCGTTAAGATATAATTTTCATTTTATGCTTGGTGCACAACTATGGCCGCATTTTAAGAACAACAAACGAACGGTAGACAAATGATTAAGCCTATATGACACGACATTAATCTTTTCATTAATTAAATGTGAGTGAACGGTACACAGAGAAAAAAATTGATATGAAATGGCAGTCATTTCCACTTTTTTTCATATCAATTTTGCTCCGATATGACGAAGATTAACTTGATATGATAAAAATATCAATACGATCTTTTTTATTAAAAAAAAAAAACATTGCCTTGTTTGAGGCGAACTTGAACCTTGCACTTAACACGAATGGAATGACGCCTCAACGCAGTCAGCCAAGGCACACGCTTATGGACAAACGTCTAAGAGACTATTTATGTTAAGTATGAAAAAATTTTTAAAAGATCAGTTTAACCTGCAAAGATTAAATTGATCTTAAGCTTTTTTTATACGTATATACGTTTTTGGTTCTGGATTTCTATCGCATGTACGAACGGTCACACTTACCACATACATACAATTTTTATAAATTTAAATTTATAATTAACATCAGCAATAGCCATGAAATTTAAAAAGAGGTGTCATCTATAAAATTGAAATAGTACGAACCGATTTTTGGCAACGCTCTTATCTTGCAATGCTTGCCTGTATAAATTTTTAATATAATTGGCTAATTTTTAACAAAATATATATATTTTAACACCATATATTATACAATAAAGATTGGAAATCGCTGAATATAGAAGCAAATCTCTTATCCATTTTGAGGGCTTTTTCACAAATTAATGACAAATTAATTAGTTTTGAAATACAATTAAATGCATTAATCTATCGGCCGATGCCAATCGAAATCGGTATATTTTAATTTTGGTGTTGGTATTTTTTTTTGTATATGTATCGAAAATCGATTATAACGTTAATGCGACATTAAAAGCACATTAATTTCCACATATATTTGTCTCTCTCTTACTTAGGCGAAACCCATATCAACTGAAATTAATGCATTATTAATACGTTTAATTAATGTCGTGTCATAATGCCATAAGGAAACAATTTTTATACACTTGCAAAGTGTATTTATTAATTTTGTCCAGAAGTTTGTAACGCATCGAAATATTCACTTCCGACCCCGTAAACTATATATTTTCATTTCATTTCCGCTTGTCCGTCCGTCCGTCTGTCCGTCCGTCTGTCCGTCTGTCTGTTTCTACGCGAACTAGTCTCTCAGTTTTAAAGCTATCGAGCTGAAATTTTGCACAGAGTCTTCTTTTTACTGCACGCAACTAATATGTCGGAACTGGCCGGATCGGATGACTATATCATATAGCTGCCATAGGAACGATCGGTCTAAGAACTAGTTCTAGTTAGAAAAACTTTTTTTTTTTTATTGTAGCGTCACTAATCTTGGTATATGTTAGTTTTATATGCTTCCACATAATTCTGGAAAAATGTATGAAAATCGGATCACTATAGCATATACCTGCCATAGGAACGATCGGTCAAAAATAAGTCTTTGTGAGAAAAACTTTTTTGATTTCCATCGTAGCGTCTCCAATCGTAGTATATATTTGTTTTATATGTTTCCACGCAATTTTGAAAAAATTTATTAAAATCGGATGACTATAGCATATAGCTGCCATATAAACGGTCGGTCAAAAAACTACTTCTAGTGAGAAAAACTTTTTTGTTTTCTATCGTAGCGTCCCCAATCTTGGTATATATTAGTTTTATATGCTTTCACATAATTTTGAAAAAAAATTATCAAAATCGGATGACTATAGCATATAGCTGCCATAGGACCGATCGGTCGGAAAATGTGTTTTACTAAGAAAAGTTTTTTTTTTATAGATATCAAATTTTTATTATCAATGATTTACAAATTTTAAATTTTTCATATCTATATCCTATATATATTTTTCCAGTTAAATCAGTTGGAGTAAAGTTTTTCAAGTGTATTAAAACTTCGGCACAGTCGAAGTTAGCTTTGCCTTCCTTTTTTTATTGTAGCGTCACTAATCTTGGTATATGTTAGTTTTATATGCTTCCACATAATTCTGGAAAAATGTATGAAAATCGGATCACTATAGCATATACCTGCCATAGGAACGATCGGTCAAAAATAGAGAAAAACTTTTTTGATTTCCATCGTAGCGTCTCCAATCGTAGTATATATTTGTTTTATATGTTTCCACGCAATTTTGAAAAAATTTATTAAAATCGGATGACTATAGCATATAGCTGCCATATAAACGGTCGGTCAAAAAACTACTTCTAGTGAGAGTAACTTTTTGTTTTCTATCGTAGCGTCCCCAATCTTGGGTATATATTAGTTTTATATGCTTTCACATAATTTTGAAAAAAAATTATCAAAATCGGATGACTATAGCATATAGCTGCCATTGGACCGATCGGTCGGAAAATGTGTTTTACTAAGAAAAGTTTTTTTTTAAGATATCAAATTTTTATTATCAATGATTTACAAATTTTAAATTTTTCATATCTATATCCTATATATATTTTTCCAGTTAAATCAGTTGGAGTAAAGTTTTTCAAGTGTATTAAAACTTTGGCACAGTCGAAGTTAGCTTTGCCTTTATTTTTATTTTGAGTATGACCTCCCTTAACTTTAATTAGCTCAAAAATTCGATTTGACATACAGTCAACCAGAGGTTAGCCTGGCGAGCAGCAGCAACTTCCACTGGATCGGCTTAGCAGCAATTTCAGTGATCCTAACTCCCCGATACCCTATTCAATTTATTCATTATAGTCGGCTGCTGCTGTTATCTCCTAATCGGTGCGAACTATCGTTGCACTGATGTCTTTTCAGCCATGAAAGGATAGAGTCAATGGCCGTGTTCAGCATAAGTACAAATTCCTAACCTTGAAAATACCGTATAACAGCCAAAAATTGTGCTACAAAAATGTATATATACTTTTTGGAAAGATTGGAAGCTTTACTTTAAGACTACGTTTCAAGAAATATTTATTTAAAGCCGGAAAATATTTTTAAAAATTTTGTCCCAGGTGTGATTTTTAGCGTCCGGCCAATAAAAATGTCGAGGTGAAACCCATCTTGGTCGGAAATTGTGCTGCGAAAGTGTAGTTTTCATGTAGGCAAATTATCGTCTTGTGCTTAATATGATCTTTACATGAAGCTTTTCCAAATGTCAATTTAGCAAGACCCCCCTAAAAGTATGCTAGATAATAAGAGCAGTTTTGTTAAGCTGATCAGTGATCAGGTTCTCCAGAAAATTTACCTAAGTCTGTGTAAAAACTGTTAAGGTTACTCGACCAGTAAAAAACAAACCTTATAATACTACGATTCAGGTTCTGGTATATACAGAAAGTTATGCTTCGTTTGTTTGAGTACTACTTCGTTTCGATATACCGTTATGTACCAATATGTACCTTAAACTTTACTTAGGTACTTTTTTATTCTATTTACATAAATTTTCATTAATTCATTTATGTGTAAGTAAATATATTCAAAGAGAAGGCAAATCAATATAAGTTTATACACAATAGACTTGTATATATATTGAAGACTTACTTACCCCTTAATCACAATAAATAGCGACAAACAGAATTTCGATTAATTTTTTTAATATTTGATTTTCTTTTAACATATTTTGTGCAGTACAAAATTAAGACACAAAGAGAGAGAGATAGAGATATATATATATAAAGAGTGAGATATTAGCATAACAGCAGATAGAGCGAGACAAAGCTATAGCTTTCTATATGAATGTGAAATAAATCACAATCTTTAACTTCTTGTGCATATCATTTAATAATAAGTATGTATAAACACAGACATCACACCGCTTCAGCCCCCGGGACAGGTGTTTTAAATGCATTTTCCATGTTTTTTTGCATTTTCTATTTATACTTTTTTCTTTGCTTTTCTTTTTGGGACGGGGGTGACTGTCTAATTGTTAGCATTTTTTCTTTTAAAACTTTGTTCAACAATTGCATTACTACAAATACCATAATAAAAATAGATATAATATACATAAGTTGGTTGGGTTGGGTTTCCTCTAACCCGAACAGGCGGTGCATAAGGGTTTATTCTCCTCCACAGCAAATGTGCTGGCCGTTATAGGTGTGGCGCATTTCTGTAGAAGACAAAAACTATAAGAAAAACTGTTGCTACTATAGGAGGCTCCTTCAATCACTCACTCACCTTGCATTTGAAGCAATCCCGATGCCATTTGGCATTCAAAGCCACAATGGCATTCTCCGTAATGGGTTGGGCACAGCCCGCACACCGTGCCGCAAACAAATGCTCAAAGTCCACACGACAATAGGGTAGACCATCACGCTCATAGAATGAGGTGCCCACCAGCGGTTTCTTGCATGGACCGGCACACACAAAGCAATCCTCATGCCAAGACTGCTCCATGGCCTTGATGGTTCGCTGTAAAGAGAGAGAGAGAAATGTGACATACTTTTAGGCGGCAATATTGATGCATATTGATTTATAATAAACATAATCAAACGAAGCCAATCAATTGCACACACACACACACACCCAGTATGGGAGCGACCTGTAGGCAAAAAGCAAACACATAGTGATTGATGCCTTTTATAAGGGGAAAAGGGGTCTCTAGTCTTGAAAAATAACTCTAAATAATCATACAAGTCAGAGAAAAATTTACATAACTTCATACCATTTGCAGATTACCCCTTTTTGGAATCTTAAAGCTAACTTTAAGCTAAAACTGTAAGCGTAAGCATAAAAATAGTTTTTTGTAACAGATGCAAATAATTTTTTAAACAGATTGATTGATCTTAAAAAAGGTCTTATACACGTATCGCTGGTATCTAGTTTAATGTGACATCGTAAGTAATTCTGAATTTATTAAATTACACTTAAATTTTGAAGACTGAGTGTTAAAAAATGTCACATAAAATCGTTGATTAATAGCCATCAGTTACTACGTTCATGCACAAATAAAAAAAATCATGATTTTTGCCCTTCAAAGTATGCTATAAATAATAAATATGAATATAAATAATTAAGGAAAAAAGTTATTTTTTAGTAGCCTTAAAACTTATGTATACCTTTGACTGGTCCAATGGGATTATGTAAGAATTATGCCATAACTGACTATTAATTATCTCGTTTAAATAAATCATTTAAAAAAAAAGGAAAATTTGCAAAAAAGCATGATTTTTTAATAGCATAAACATAGACCCGGAAAATCCACAAGAAACCAAATTTTCACATTGCGACAAACTCTGGAGAAGTTCCATGACATCCACCACATTTTTATACTCTGTACCGAAGGTACAAAGAGTATATTGGGTTTGTGCAAATGTATGTAACAGCCAGCATCAACAGCCGAGTCGATATAAACATGTCCGTCTGTCCGTATGAACGCCGATATCTCAAAGATGGTAAAATATAGAGGTTTGAGGTGTATGGAACATATATTTCTGATACTTGCAGGCAGATCAAGTTTAGTTTTTATTTTTGCCACGCCCCCTGCCTCCCCCGCAAAATGAAAAAAACCTCATATCGTCCACAATTTTGGAGTTAGGTTATTCGAACCTTCTAGACATATATTCTACCCATCATTACTTATCGAGCTCACCTACATTGTTTTCCAATTAGATGAACGATGGTAGAGTTGCCACCCCCGCAATTTGAAAAACACCTCAAATATCCCGCAATTTTGGAGTTAGAATATTCAAACCTTCTAGACATATATTCTACTCATCATTACTTATCGAACCCCAGTACATTGTTTTCCGATTAGATGAACGATAGTAGTATTCTGCAATTTTGGAGTTAGGTTGTTCGAACCTTTTAGACATATATTCTACTCATGATTACTTATCGAGCCCCCATACATTGTTTTCCGATCAGATGAACGATGGTAGAGTTGCCACCCCCACAATCTGAAAGAAATCTCATATATTCCACAATTTTAAAGACAGATTGTTTAAACCTTTGAGGCATATATTTTAACCGTCATTACTTATCGATCCACCATACACCGTTTTCAGATCAGATTAACTATATTAGAGTTAAAAGCAAATCAAATAATTACGCTGGGCAGCACTGCCCGTAATCGTGATGGGCAGCTCTTGCACAGTTTGTGTGACCCCACACTTTAAAGTGCTAAGTTATATACTAACAGGTACAGAGTGTATTACAGTAGGGCTTGACCGACTTTCTTACTTGTTTAGTTTTAGTAAACTTAAAATTAAATTTATCTGTTTGATATTTTATTAACTATATGACTCTCTTTTTGTTATCGGTGAAATGACCTTTTCAAAAACATATCTACTCCAGTCCATCAAATGATAAATATCCAACTTATGCAAAGTTTAAGCACCCTGTATATACTTATATTTTTTTTAAATTTCCAAGCTAATCATACCATTTAATTTTTAGTGGCTATTTCTATTTAAAGCACAATCACTTCCTCAATTCTTTCCTCATAATGATGATAAATAATGTGGCTATATCTGCATATATCTGTACAGTTTTCTGCGATGCATTACAATCTTTATGGCGTATCAAGACAAATGTTGACAATATTAATTACATCAGCGTCATTTGGCACTCATTAAATGTTAAAGTTTATGACAAACAGACCCCGTCAGACAGTGCAACTACGCGTTCCCAACTGATGATGATAATGATGATGATAATGATGCGTACTCACCTCCAGAATGGGCTGTTTGCAGCCGTAACAGGTGCCCGAATAGTTTTTCACAAAGCAATCAGAACACACCGGTTCACCGTTTTGTATATTGAAGGTGGCCTCCGTAATGGGGCGTTGGCAATCCTTGCAAGCGAAATGCTCCGGATGCCAGGTCTTGCCCAAGGCCGTAATAATGCGTTGCTGGATGACCTCATTGCATTTGTGACAGATTGAAGCTGGCTCTGACTGTAAAGGAAATATTATAAGTTTATTGTTTTATTAATATTATAAATGAAAATCACGTACTTAGGCGGAGGTTGGAGTTAGTCGAAATCACAAACCGCAAAACCGATTTAGGTAACTCAAAAGCCACAAAAAGAACATTCAAGTAAATATATAAACCAACATGAACATTAATAAATAAATAGGCAAATCATTTGTAATAATCAATTGTATAACAATAATCAGGAATGTTAAGTGAGATTTAACGAGTGGGGTGACTTTAAAAGTTTAGACTAACTAAGTAGAAGTAAATGATTTAAATTTCGTTAATTAAGTTAAGTGAGAGAGGCATCTAATACGTTCCTGCATTCTAAACAGCGACAGCAAAATATGTACGTGGGTTGTTATTTAAGTTTCTGGCCTAGGTCATTTTAGGACCAATTGGCCTTTTTCCAAAAAAAAGTTTGGACTTTTATCGATAAAAGCTCCATTCATCTTTTTCATGTGTCACCAAGTTTGATATCGATTAACGATTAATCAAAAACTTAACTCGGCTGAAAAATGGAATTAACTCGTGAAAATTTTCGTGCAATCATTTTTCACAACTTTCGACGTGGATTATCACGACAAGAGTGCAACGATGAACTTAAATCTTTGTATGACGATGAAGCACCATCCTATAGCACAGTGAAAAATTGGTTTAATGAATTCAATCGCGGGCGACGCTCGCTCGAAGACGAAGGTCGTGAAGGTCGTCCAAAAACAGTCGTTGTGCCAGAAAACATTGATGCCGTGCGTGAACTGATAATGCAAGATCGTCATGTGACATACCGTGAGATAGAGGTATCCTTGGGCATTTTTTCCACCAGCATACATTCGATATTGCATGAACACCTGGGCGTAAAAAAGGTTTGTTCTCGTTAGATCCCGCCCAATTTGACAATCGCTCAAGAAAAGGCTCGTGTGGATTGGTGCAAAGAAATTTTGAAAAAATATAATCGCGGTGTTTCAAAAGACGTTTATAAGATCGTCACAGGTGACGAATCATGGATCTATCGTGTATCTAGCAAGCGACAGTGTGGGTCTTCGAAGACGAGCCAAATCCAACGAAAGTCGTTCGTGGAAGAAGCACTTCGAAGTCGACTGTTTCGTCGGTAAAACTGGTCATGTAGCGACTGTTCCGCTACGTAGGACGTTGAATTCTGAGTGGTACACCACAATTTGTTTGCCTGAAGTCTTCGGAGAAATTCGAAAAACGAACAAGAGAAAACAGATCATTGTGCACCATGACAATGCGAGCTCTTGCACATCAGCTCACACCAGCGCCTTTTTGACCGCCCAAAACGTCGAATTGATGGGTCATCCGCCGTACATGACTTCTTTTTATTCCCGCACATCAAGGGAAAAATGTGTGGTCAACAATTTTCGTCGCCAGAAGATACTGTTGACGAGTTCAAAAACCATGTTTTGGAGGTGTCTCAATCGGAGTGGAAAAAGTGCTTCGACAATTGGTTTGTGCGCATGCAAAAGTGTATAAATCTAGCTGGAGAATACTTTGAAAAACAATAAAACCATTTTTGATCATAAATATTCGCGTTTTCATTATTAGGCCAGAAATATATATAGCAACCTACGTATAACAGTATATAAAATGTTTTTAAACGACAATTTTCGTATAAGTACTTGAGCAAATAAATTGCCCAAATTTTGATGCAAACTTGTCTAAAGAGCCATTACTTCTTAATTGTGACTAGGGTAAGACAGCTGTTATTTATATAGAGGAACTGTAGTGCCTAACAAAATCTACTCGAAAAGTTAAATTCTTTAGATTATAATCTGTGTGTAATCAAGGCAACAAAATTCAACTTTTTTCAGATTATTGAATAAGTAGTGATTATTCTTAAAAAAATAGATCAATTGCTTTGCACGAATCGGTTTGCCAAAATGCTCCATTACATCTGGATTTTTTTTTTGTAATTTGAGCCTATAGTTGACCCTTTTTGAACCATATTACGCCATGTTTGTTTAACCTCTTCTTGATTTCATCGTAAAGTACTATTCCTTAGCTTCAAAATAAATTATCCCAGACAATTTTTGGTTTTTTTTCAACGAAGATATAACATTTTGAATGCATCTGTTAGAATTTTCATAATGCCTGTCTATAAGTATGCTATGCTAAAATTGGTAAGTTGGGATTTACACCATGAAGCAAACTTCATGAAGTTTTCTTAGTAGGCGTGGAATTTAAAGGAAATACATTTAAATCCCCCGCCTACTAAGAAAACTTCATGAAGTTTGCTTCATCATGTAAATCCCGTCTAAAGCGCCTAGTAATTTTAATTAAATTATAATGAAAGTTGCTTAACGACAACCATAGCATACTTGTGGGCTGTGGAATTATTTAATCGGTTCGAATACTTGTATTCAAAATGTTATATCTTTGTTGAAAAAAATCGCAAAATTGTTTGGGATCATTTATTTTAAAGCTAAAGAATATATCTTTCCGATAAACCAAAACATAGGTATAGGTTGCCCACAAAGAATGCTGAAAATGCTGCCCACTCAATGCTCGAATTCCCAAAAATCCTAATGTAATGGTACATTTTGGTAAATAGATTCGTGTTATACAGCCATGCTCCCATTTTCACTTTCGCAAAAATTTTGCGATTTCAAACCGGTTTTAGGTGCAAATTTGGTCTCCAAATCGCAAAATGTTTGCGAAAGTGAATATGGGAGCCCGGCTGATAGCCTATTTCCACTGCTACATATATGTACATCCGAGATGATGTTGATGAGGATGGAAATTTTTTCACAGGGCCTTCTATATGAAAATAAATGTTAAATGGATGTACATCAATTCATGATGTTGGTACTCGCCCCAAACAAACTGAGTACATCCGAGAAATTTAACATAAAGTACTCCATTTTAACATTGGGTATCGATTAACCTATATATAGAAATTAAGATACCTGATTTACGGAAAAGGCATTGGCTGAGTGGATAGGCTTGACGCCTTGTTTTTTGATATGCTGGTTCGAATCCGGGTAATGGTTGGTCTCTTTTTTTCCTTTATTGTTTTTTTTTTAATGCTTTATTTTTATGTTTATGATTCTACATAAAATTATCGTTTCTTGTAGAGTAAAACAGGTATACAAAGCTTATGCAAATGTTTGGATGTCATCCAAATTTTACCTTGACATTAGAGTTAACATGTAAAGTTAACATTGATGGAACTTTTTGTAGTGGAACATTAAAATTTGTTGATGTACATATATGTGGCAGTGGAAATAGGCTATTAGGAATCACCACCACTCTTTCTATAAACAGGACCAAGTTGCCTAGTGTAATTTATCAATAGCAAGTATGCCAACAGCGCCTCACCTAACAGCCGTTTGACTTAAGGAAAGCCAAAAAAAATACAAGTACATATTTAGGTCTTTTATTCGAGCTTGTATACTAAAGTGATAGAGGGACAGACTAACATACAACAGTTACCTCAGCAAAGCGCTCATATATTTATATCGCCTAAACATACCTTGTTTATACACACAAAATTTATCATGATAAATGCCCTTTAAGGTATGCTATGTCCATGAATAGGAATTATTAAGGAACATTTTTCTTTCATATTTTACTTTACACTCATTTATTTTGTATAACTATAACCTCTTCGACAATATGAACAAATGCACAGTGTAAACTATGTATGACTTTTTCATAACCGACTTGTTCAAATAGATAATTATTAAAGCAACTAAAGTTTGCATACTTTTATGGGCATTTATCACGATAAAGTTTTTGTGTATAAACGTAGTAACAGAGCACTTGTTAGGGTTTTAATAAGTTTTTGGCTGAGCTAAAATTGTGTACCGCTTTTTTCGCCTATGTACATTGTACAATTGAACTTAAAGTCACACCTCGCATAATAACGGCTTAGACATGTGTAATTTTTACACGTTTTTATCATTAACACCTTAAACAGAATTTGCAAGTGTTTACTGGCCACCCAAGACGCACACTTTAAAGGGTTAAACATATAAATATAGTGCGGCCTCGCGCCAAGTTTTTTGAATCGTTGTGCCATTAGCCAAGTTTCAAACTAGCCAAGTTTTCCACCTATTTGTGTGTTGTGTTGCTGTCGATTTCGCTGATAAGCGCGCGCGGACAACAACAACGAAACTCATAAAAATAGAAATAAACATAAAGTTAAATAGCATTCGATCGTAAATTTCTGCCAATTTGCACGCTCACTTGCAAGTGCACTATGGGGGCGGCTGGGTTTGGTTTGGATTGGGTTTTACTCTTTTATTTACATTTGGCCCAAAAGCTGCCGGTAATTTTCAAATTAAATTTGCTCAAATTAAACGCACATTAATTTTTTCGGGGCACTTTGGCTGGGGGTTGCTTATTTAAAGTTTTTGCGCCAGATGTAGAAAAAACAAAAACACGACGTCTCACTTAGATCATCGCTAGAGTTAGATTTGAATTAAACAAACACGCACCGAGAAGTGAGAAAGAGCAAAGGGGGCCTCTCCCCTTCTCGACCAACACCATTTAAAAAGAAAACAATAACAAAAGCTACGAGAGCAGTAACAAAAAAATATAAATTAAGAAAAGTTTCAACACTTAAGGGGGCAACAAACAAACAAACAAACAAAAACCCGTAGACTATACGAAGCGGGGTATACACTTTTTACAAAAAACACAAAAAAAAGAAAATACAATTTTTCGAAAATGAAGAAAAAATTGGCTTCACTTAGAGGTAACAGCGACTTTTAGATAATAATTCTAATTATATACAGCCTTTAAAGTAAGAACCAGATCCTAACCCCTTAGAAAAGGTTGGGCAGTGATTTTTATATTTAAATCAATTTGGGTTGAATTAAATTTTGTAACAACTTTTCTCTCTGTTTAAAGAGAGTGTCATAAGTTCGTCAACAAAGGCTCTACGAATTGAACAATAATTTAAAATTCAACAGCCTCTCTTTCCCCCTTCTCTTTCTCTCTCTCTCTCTCTCTCTCAGTCTTTGCTTCAATCGCTGCTTATTTACGTTTCTCTGTTCCACCTGTATGCAATTTTTATTTTTTTTTTGCTGCTGATTTACATTTCTTATCAGTTAATTGCAACGCCAGCAGCAAAAACCCAAAGAAAATAACCCAAAAAAAAAAAAGCCGCGCAAATTTTTATGCCGGCATTCAGCAACAACAAACAATTGGAGCAGCAGCACAATAAGTCAAAACAATTTCAATTTGTATTTTCTGTTTATTCATATTGCGATAATTAAAATATTGTACGAATGAATCATTGGGGGCTAGAATGGGAGAGATTGGAATATGAAAGATGGAAGATGGAAAAGATGTGCTTTTCCCATCAATCAGAGGGGGTTGTCAATCAACAAGACGGCAATGAACAAACTGCGTGTGTAAGTGCTTCACAGAGCGTATACTTAATGGCCATTTGAATGCCATAACATTGGGTCCTACAAGATTTTGCCAATTTGGCAGATAATGGCACTAGATTTGAGGCAAATAGGCCATAAGGCCAAGCAACAGATACGTGGGTTGCTATTTAAGTTTCTGGCCTAGGTCACTTCTAGCCATTTTAGGACCAATTGCACTTTTTCCAAAAAAAGTTTGCACTTTTATCGATAAAAGCTCCATACAATTCTTTCATGTGTGACCACGTTTGATATCGATTAACGATTAATCAAAAACTTATCTCGGCAGAAAATGGAATTAACTCATGAACATTTTCGTGCAATCATTTTTCACAACTTTCGACGTGGATTATCACGACAAGAGTGCAACGATGAACTTAAATCTTTGTATGGCGATGAAGCACCATCCTATAGCACTGTGAACAATTGGTTTAATGAAGACGAAGGTTGCGCAGGTCGTCCAAAAACAGTCGTTGTGCCAGAAAACATTGATGCCGTGCGTGAACTAATAATGCAAGATCGTCATGTGACATACCGTGAGATAGGGGCATCCTTGGGCATTTCTTCCACCAGCATACATTCGACATTGCATGAACACCTGGGCTTAAAAACGGTTTTTTCTCCCGCACAATTTGACAAAAGGCTCGTGTGGATTGGTGCAAAGAAATTTTGAAAAAATATAATCGCGGTGTTTCAAAAGACGTTTATAAGATCGTCACAGGTGACGAATCATGGATCTATGCTTATGAGCCCGAAACAAACCAGCAATCGACCGTGTGGGTCTGCGAAGACGAGCCAAATTCAACGAAAGTCGTTCGTGGAAGAAGCACTTCGAAGCAAATGTTCGCTTGTTTCTTCGGTAAAACTGCTCATGTGGTGACTGTTCCGCTTGAGCTACGTAGGACGGTCAATTCTGAGTGGTACACCACATTTTGTTTGCCTGAAGTCTTCGAAGAAATTCGAAAAACGAACAAGAGAAGACAGATCATTGTGCACCATGATATTGCGAGCTCTCACACATCAGCTCACACCAGCGCCTTTTTGACCGCCCAAAACGTCGATTTGATGGTTCATCCGCCGTACAGCCCTGACTTGGCACCCAATGACTTCTTTTTATTCCCGCACATCAAGGGAAAAATGCGTGGTCAACGATTATCGTCGCAAGAAGATGCTGTTGAAGAGTTCGAAAACCATGTTTTGGGGGTGTCTCAATCGGAGTGGAAAAAGTGCTTCGACAATTGGTTTGAGCGCATTCAAAAGTGTATAAATCTTGCTCGAGAATACTTTGAAAAACAATAAAACCACTTTTGATCATAAATATTCGCGTTTTCATTATTAGACCAGAAATATATAAAGCAAACTACGTATACATATAAGCAAATTGTTTAGTCGAATATGGAATTTTCACTGATCATAAATTAAGATACTTAGCAATTTACCTTCTTCCTTGCACAACAGTAAGTAAAAGTTTGTAAAATTTGCTGTTACAGCCCTAAAGCACCAAGCCAAGCCTCTCTCAATCTCTAGGCTTACACAAAAGTACACTGACTTATTAACCACTTTCACTAGACTAGACTTTATGAAGGTTTTACTTGAAATTGTAGTTCATAAATTGGAATAATTCATATTATGGGAAATTACACCTCCAGGATAAGAAATTCTATGCGACAGTCCACCTCTCTCAACTCAACCCACCATACTGAAAAATAAAGGTACAATTAAAAAAAATTCGTAGCAATAGCAATTTATTATGCATTGTCTAGAACACAGTATCATTTTTATACTCTGTACCGAATGTACAAAAAGTATGTTGGGTTTGTGCAAAACAAACCACTAGAGAGAAATGTATCATAAATTTTTTTTTTTTTTGTTATTTCGAAAGTAAAACTCTTTAAAATCGAATGGAAACAATTTTGAAAATCAAAAGTGGAAACCATTTATTTTTGAAATGAAAAATTATTGGGTGAAAAACAAAATGGGAAATTGGTGAATTTACCAACGTTTTTTTTTTGTGTGTGGTATGGATTACTGGTTTATGGGCGTTAAGTCAGTATCAAATTCTTGTAGTTTTTTTCTAATTAATCGAAGAGCCCTGCGGCAACTGCTCTTACCTAAATGTTTACCAGGCATGAAACATGATCTTGGAAAACCTTAATGGTTATAAATTACATTTACAAAATTTGCATAACTTTTCAATTCCCCCTTTAAGTTCCAAGCTGACATTTACAATGATAAACTGTGTTCCCAACTGTCAAGTTGTTATGACTAAATGCTAAACACTTTAAAACGATGATGTGAATGCTTGATGATGATAACTAGATGACTTTTTTTTTTTAATATTTTATGTGGTGTGGGTTTTGTGGTTTTGAATTTGACTCATGCGCGAAAGAAAGTTCCAGCCCACACGGAATCGAAATCGAAATTGAAATTTGGGGAGGCAACTCTTGAAAATTTTTTTTGGTGGATAATTAACATAAATACTAATAAGGCAGACCCCGCAAACCATTATGGGAGAAGAGGTAGGCAGCTCATAAAAAAAAAATCAAGTTGGTTAATGGTTTAAGTTTTAGTTTGTAACACTCCGAAATTCCACGCACATGGTTAGACACTTCAACAAAAAAAATAACATTGAAAACTGAAATGAGCCATAAAAGCGTTTTTGGGAAGGCGGCTGCCTTGTCGGCCAACGCGGCGTATGAGCAACAATCGCAACCTGTTTGCCTACGCCCACGTCCGGAGATCGGTGTTTCGTTTGTTCGATTTTTGGATCAAGCCAGCTGGGAGCAGACAGTCAGGCAGCCAGCCAGCCAGCCGGTTGGAAAGCATTTGATTTCGGTTTTGAGTTCAACCTTCTCCACCTCCTCCTCCTTCTGCTTCTTCACCTCTTTCTAAGTTTGTTAGTTGATTTATGTTTTGACTTACCATTTTTATTATTTTTTATTTTGGTTGGTATTGTTGGTTGAGTTGAGATTTATACTTTAAACAAAATTGAATACAAACAAATGATATATTTTTATAAGTCTGGTAATATATTACTTTCCAAAAAAAAGATCAGTCAGATCAGCAGAGTCACAAAAAAAAAAAATGTAAAAAAAAAACATTGAAATAAACTTTTAGGGCACAACTCGAAACAAAAAAAAAACTTTACACAATATATAAACTAATCAAGCAGCTAAAAATAAATATTACTTCAGCTTTCCTAATAAGCTTGAGTTATTTTGATTTTCCATAAAGATTCAGTATTCAGACTTTATATAAAAACTTATCAAGCACACCTGGTCTAGCTAAGTCTTAAAGCGGTTTTCTACCTTTCCACAGGGTTTTTGGGTGATTTTAAAAATAATTCTGGAGCTTTTTCAATTTGTTTTATTTTTTGTTTTGAGTTATTTATTAATTATATAAAATAATAAAATTTTTTTTTTGGAAATTCGAGGGCTGTTCAAAAAGTTATCGGCCTGCCAATTAAGGTCTGCCAAAAATAGTTGTGTAAGTGGTAGCCTTGATTCCGGGACTTAAGGTTATTGAAAATTAATTTGGTAAATGAGGTTATGATCAGAATTGATGTAATTCTGGCCCGTACATCAATCATATTTTTCAATATTTTTTTGGAATAATTGGCGACCATTTTCTTTTTTGAAAATTCGATTTTTCAAGTTTTTTTATGAGTTTTATAAAAAAAATTGTAAAAAAAATGTTTTTTCTTTTATTTTTTTAAAAAAAATTCTGGAGAGAAAATCATAAGAGCTTTTTCAGTTTGGTTTTTGGATTTGAGTGATTCTTTAACTATATAACAAAATAAAAAAAAGAATTTTAGATTTCGAGGGCTGTTCAAAAAGTTATCGGCCTGCCAATTAAGATCTCAAAAAAAAAGGTGTAGAGGTGGTGGCCATGATTCCGGGACTTCAGGTTATCGGAATTGAAAACGGTAAATGAGGTTATAATCAAAATTGATGTAATTCTGGCCCATACCTCAATCATATTTTTCAATATTTTTTTTTTTTAAATTGGCAGCCGTTTAAAAAATATTTAGATTTTTCAAGTATTTTTTTGTAGTTTAGTGTAAAAAAAATAGTAAAAAAAATGTTTATCCTCTTGATTGAGGTAGAAATACATCAATTCTGCGTCGATTGCTATATGGCTGATCAAAATCGGTTTAGTAGAACTGGCACAATCAGGGCTACCAGGTCAAAAAACATGGTTTCAAGAAAATCGCGGTTATATCGCGGTAATTTTGCTACACAAAAATGGATATATCTGCTAAACTATTTCGAATATTTTAAAATAATTTAAAGGGAATAAAAGGGGAATGTTCAAACTATAATAAGGCAAAACAAAAAAATCGAAAAAAAAATTTCAAAGGTAGAAGACCTCCTTTAAGCAAAAACATTGCTCTACTTAAATGACTATATCTGCTCAACTATTTCGAGTTTTCGAAAATGGTTTGAAGTGAAAGATAGGGTAATGTCCAAGCTATAATTATAATGCAAAACAAAAAAATCAAAAAAAAATTTTTTCAAATAAATTGAATTTTTATTCTAAAAATTTTTTCAACATTTTTGGAAAATTTTGAAAATGTGTTTAAAATTTAAAATAGTAAAAAGTATTAATAAGAACCCATTAATTATACAAAAAGGTACATTTGAATTTTTTTAAAAGTTTTTGAAAATCTAAAATTTTTTAAAAATTTGAAAAATATTTTTTAAAAAATATATGCACAAAATTCAAAATTATGCCATTTCTAGACTATTAACTTAACTCTTCCCCCAGTAAAATTTTTCAATATTACAATTTCTCAAGTTCAACCTATTCCTTTATACAAATATTTCCTTAGTGTAAAACTTCTCCAGCACACCTCTTGTTGTATGTAATTTAAGATCTCTTAGCAAATTCTCTCAAAACAACTAAATAACTGAACAAATACAAAACACACTAAACAAATTAATAAGAAAATAATAGTTTTTGCTTAATTTTTTTTTCGTACAAATTTTAGTTGGAAACAAAAACGCACAGAAATCGAAACGACGCGACGATAAACCGCGAACCGCGAACCGAACCGGCGAACGTCGACGAAGAAACTAAAAACCAAAACAGCGGCAGCAGAGCCGCAGCCAACGCTGTTTTGGCAGAGTCAGAGAGAAAGAGAGAGAGAGAGAGAGAAATGGCAGCAACAACAACAAAAACAGTGGAGTCCGCTGAGATGATGGAGCCAAGGTACGCGGGTCGCTGCCCAAAGGCGCGCAAGCGCCGCGAAACCTTCACCCACAGAAGCTGGGATAACAGTCCATTGGGTAAGGGTCGTGCGGGCAAAAAGAAAGACCAGAGCATAATACCGAAAGCCACGCGTCAGCAGTTCAAATCCATCAAGGCCAAAGTGGATACACGTCTTTGCCCTGGCCTAACTACCCGTATGCCCAATGCGGGCCAAAATAAACCCCTAGCCGCCGCTCATCAGCATTTGGAACTAATGCTAAACAACATTGAGCAGGGCAGTGATCCCATATTACCAGCACGTCGCAAGGCTGAACCCTTACGTCGTAAACACGAACGCTCCACCCCGCCGGCTCCTGCCGGTTCACCCATGCTGAGTGCCCGACGCAGTAATTTGAAAATTCTGGATGTACGCAGCAATTCCTTTATCAGCTATGAGGAATCCCAGCGTAGAGCTAGCTACAAGAAGAGCTCCATCATACCACTTAGTGAGAATCCCCAGCTATTGCCGCCGGGCCAAAAGCAGGCACTGATTGAGCTGCTCTCACGTGCCGAACAGCATGATAAGAGGCTAGTGGACATACTGAAAAGTACACCGGGTGATCCCTCGCGGGATACCATGCGCATGATGCTGCAAATGTTGTAAGTAGTTTTTTTTTTGCTTTTGTTTTGATTTTGTTTATGGGGTTAACCAAGCGAACTGAATCCAAATGATGTCATCGGTCGTCAGCTGCCTGCTGTTGCCGCCGCTGCTACCGGCTGTGGGGAGAGCAGAGAGCATAGAGCGAGACCCACCATAACGTGGCTGTGCTCTCAGCTGACGCCATCGTCGACGTTGTTGTTGTTGTTGGGGAGTTATTACTCACCCGGCAACGACGACGCAACGATGGCGACTCCCAGGTTCGCTGGCGTTTGCAAAAATAATTTGCGTTCCGATTAGAAGCTACCACCTCCAGCTAACAAGTGTGGCGTATGCCCTTTTTGTACCATTCTCACAAAATGTGTTTCAAAAAAAGGGGGCAAAACATACGTTAACAATATGGTAAAAATAATAAGGGGCGCAAAGGGCCAATAAGTGCCCCTTGCTGGTTTAGAACATTCCAACGATTCTTCAATTGGTACAACTATTGTAAACGGGAATTCTAAAACAATTCATCTTAAGCTCGATTCAAAAAGATATCGTTTACCTTATTTTCCGGCTTCCCTATTGTGATTTGCTCTGATGTAAGTCGACCTATTTCACTATTGTCTTTTAGCTCTCCTTAAGTTTCCAAGTTAAAAGTTGCCCTGTGTCAAAGTTTAAAGGGGTAAACCCCGACATCAACAGCCGAGTCAATATATACATGTCCGTCTGTCAGTATGAACGCTGATATCTCAGAGATGGTAAGAGATAGAGGTTTGAAGTGTATGGAACATATAATTCTTATACTTGCAGGCAGATCAAGTTTAGTTTTGATTTTTGCCACGCCCACTTCCGCCCCCGCAATATGAAAAAAACATCATATCTTCCACAATTTTGGAGTTAGTATGCTCGAACCTTCAAGACATAAATTCTACTCATCATTACTTATCGAGCCCCCATACATCGTTTTTCGATCAGATAAACGATATTCGAGTTATAAGCAAATCAAATAATTACGCTGGGCACCACTGCCCTTATTCGTGACACACTTTAAAGTTATTAGTTATATACAAACAGGTACAGAGTATATTACAGTCCGGCTTGACCGACTTTCTTACTTGTTTTTACTCCTTTCCAAGTCCCACGATTCTCGGTAGGGTTGGGCAGTTTTATAAAAAAAGAGCATCAATTTAAAGACTGAAGCTAATGCTTTAAACATTTAAAAAACAAATATTCCTTTTTTTAGTATATTTGGTTTAATTATTTAATGTCATTAAGCACTTTCATTCAATTAAGTAAATAAATTTGTCTCTTGTCATCTTAATCATCTGGGTGTACGACCTTGAACTGTGATGAACGTGAATGAAGGCACTGCACTTTCATCGCATATAAAAAATACTTCAAGTTATTGTGTACTCAAAACAAAAAGTTATATTAAACAAACTAAAGTGCATAGTTGTGAATTAATATTTGAAATACCACAACATATACAGGGTGCCTTATCTTGAATAGCTTAAAAAAAAAAACAAACAGATTTTTATATACACATTGAACAAATTATTATAAACCCTTATTGCTGATGATCGTCTATGGTCTGAGGCTGGTTAGCGTACAATTTGCTTTGTCAAAAGATCAAACAAAAACAAATTCGTTGGTATCAATACTGGAGATCTGGGTGACCAGTCAATATCTTTTTATACTCTGTACCGAAGGTACAAAGAGTATATTGGTATGTAACAGCCAGAATGAAGCATCTCCGACCCTATAAAGTATATATATTCTTGATCAGCATCAACAGCCGAGCCGATATAGACATGTCCGTCTGTCCGTATGAACGCCGATATCTCAGAGATGGTAAGAGATAGAGGTTTGAGGTGTATGGAACATATATTTCTTGTACTTGCAGGCAGATTAAGTTTAGTTTTGATTTTTGCCACGCCCCCTGCCTCCCCCGCAAATTGAAAAAAACCTCATATCTTCCACAATTTTGGAGTTAGGTTGTTTAAACCTTCTAGACATATATTCTACTCATCAATACTTATCGAACCCCCATACATCGTTTTCCGATCAAATGATCGATGGTAGAGTTGCCACCCCCACAATTTGAAAAACACCTCAAATATCCCGCAATTTTGGAGTTAGGTTGTTCAAACCTTCTAGATATATATTCTAATCATCATTACTTATCGAGCCCCTATACTTCGTTTTCCGATCAGATAAATAATAGTAGAGTTGCCACCCCCGCAATTTGAAAAAAAAACACCTCAAATATCCCGTCATTTTGGAGTTAGGTTGTACGAACCTTCTAGACATATATTCTACTCATCATTACTAATCGAGCCCCAATACATCGTTTTCCGATCAAATGATCGATGGTAGAGTTGCCACCTCCGCAATTTGAAAAACACCTTAAATATCCCGCAATTTTGGAGTTAGGTTGTTCGAACCTTTTAGACATAAATTCTACTCATCATTACTTATCGAGCCACAATACAATGTTTTCCGATCAGATGAACGATATTCGAGTTATAACCAAATCAAATAATTGCTCTGGGCAGCACTCCCCGTTATCGTGATGGGCAGCACTTGCTCAGCTTGTGTGACCCCACACTTTAAAGTTATTAGTTATATACAAACAGGTACAGAGTATATTACAGTCGGGCTTGACCGACTTTCTTACTTGTACTTGATTTGGGATTGTTCGGTGTCCTTAATTCAAATAAGTTTTTTTTTCTATAATTGTTATTACTTGAATCGAGTTCGTTTGAACTTAAATTATGTATGGGGTTTTTTCCTTTTAATGATATTTCATAAATCGCTAAGATAAATTTAACTGCTCTGGTCATTGTGCATGGAGTTTCGTGTTTTTAAAGCACGAAGCATGCACGAAAATGAATAAAGTGATCCTAGTAAACTGTTCAAGAAAGTTTGAAACCATCGAAACGGTTTAAATCGTCAATAGATGGGTTTCCTAGTACTGGATTGACTTTGAACAGTATTTGGCATTATGTAAAAGTATTTTGTAATTTTGTTTGAGTGTAACAAACCGTGCCCCATGCTCACTGAGGGTCTTATCATTTTAGTGAAGACAACTGAAAGCTTAAGCTTATTATCTATTGACGGTTTGATATGCAACTTTTTGGTAGTGAGTGACAAAAGAATGCCGCTAGGGATTTCCAAAGATAGTAAATATGACCCCCTCTCTCTTTCTCTTACTCTCTTACTCTGTCTCTGTATAATACTTCCTGATCACGCTTGAGTGCTTGCCCTAAATGGGCGTGTAAATAGCTCATCCCCTTGAAAAATTTGCAACTGATTTGTTTTCTTCTTGTTCCTATTTGCAGTTCAGCCGTTTTCGCTGATATGAAGAGCTCTCGTAATCAAATACTACGATCGCTAATCAACAACTGTTTGCCTTTGGAATTTGCGTTGTGTTTTTGATAAAAAAAAATTTACCTAAGCTTTAAATATGTATGAACTATACATGTACTCTCGCACATACATATATAACCAAAGCCTTTGCTTTGCCCTTTTCGATTTTTTCTTTTCTTTATTATTTGTTTGATCAATAAATTTGCACCTCCCTGGCTTCGCCCCCTCTCCGCTGACAATGCTCACTGCTATCTATGCCAAAAAAGAGGTTGCTTCATCGAATACGCTCATCACATAGTAGCTGACGGTGTTTATTAATTAATTCTTTCAGAGAGTGTTTTTTTTTTATATTTTTATTTTTGTTTGGCTTCTCCATTTCCCTCAGTTTGATTGTGTCATATTAATCACGTGGGGTTTAACCCCACCCCAAATTTAAGCAAAAAAAAATGAATGAATGAATGAAATGTCCTTATCCATACACTACACTAGCCAAAAGAAAAAGGGCTTTTTGGGTAACATAGGCAAATGTGTTAAGTTTGCTAAAAGTCCAAGATATTGGGTTGGTAGTTGAGAATGACCTCAACTTTGTGGGTCTAGCACGGCGGTTTAGTACAAGCTCAGCTGGATAAACTACGTGGGTTGCTATTTATGTTTCTGGCCTAGGTCTCTTCAAGCCACTTTAAGACCAATTGGCCTTTTCCCAAAAAAAGTTTGGACTTTTATCGATCGTTTGATATCGATTAACGATTAATCAAAAACTTACCTCGGCAGAAAAATGGAATTAACTCGTGAAAATTTTCGTGCAATCATTTTTCACAACTTTCGACGTGGATTATCACAACAAAAGTGCAACCATGAACTTAAACCTTTGTATGGCGATGAAGCACCATCCTATAGCACAAATTGGTTTAATGAATTCAAACGCGGGCGACGCTCGCTCGAAGACGAAGGTCGTGAAGGTTATCCAAAAACAGTTGTTGTTCCAAAAAACATTGATGCCGTGCGTGAACTGATAATGCAAGATCGTCATGTTACATACCGTGAGATAGAGGCATCCTTGGGCATTTCTTCCACCAGCATACATTCGATATTGCATGAACGCCTGGGCGTAAAAAAGTTTTGTTCTCGTTGGATTCCGAACAATTTGACAATCGCTCAAAAAAAAAAAGGCTCGTGTGGATTGGTGCAATTTGACAATCGCTCAAAAAAAGGCTCGTGTGGATTGGTGCAAAGAAATTTTGAAAAAATATAATCGCGGTGTTTCAAAAGACGTTTATAAGATTGTCACAGGTGATGAATCATGGATCTATGCTTATGAGCCCGAAACAAAACAGCAATCGACCGAAGACGAGCCAAATCCAACGAAAGTCGTTCATGGAAGAAGTAGTTCGAAGCAAATGGTCACCTGTTTCTTCGGTAAAACTGGTCCTGTGGCGACTGTTCCAGCTTGAGCAACGTAGGACGGTTAATTCTGAGTGGTACACCACAATTTGTTTGCCTGAAGTCTTCGGAGAAATTCGAGAAAAACGAACAAGAGAAGACAGATCATTGTGCACCATGACAATGCGAGCTATCACACATCAGCTCATCTGGCTGGAGAATACTTTGAAAAACAATAAAACCATTTTTGATCATAAATATTCGCGTTTTCATTATTAGGCCAGATATATAAATATATAGCAACCTACGTATGCCAACGTACTTAATAACGTAGCATTCTAAAACTAAAGCTTTTTCCGGTTTATACCGGAAAAAAAGGAAAGAAAGAGAAGCATAAACAATAATTTCATTTAGGGTATAGCCAAGTCCATGTTCTGAATGTTTCAATATTGTTTTATACTTTTGCTATTTTTGGCATTGGCCTTGTGGCCTCTACAGAGGGCCATTGGAGGTGAGGGAGGAAGGTCGTGTGTGTGTGCAATTTCCCTAGACGCAACGCATTGCGTGTTGTTGGCCCATATGAAACTTAATACTCGTAGTCTTCCCTTACTCTATGCTAATGCTGACCCTCTTCCTCCTACTTTAGACCCCTTAATGCTAGCGATTCACCCTATAGTGAGGAATTCTGGGCCGGCCATCGTTATCTAAAGGAACGTCAGAAATTGCATCAGCAACTCAAACCAGATGATATACGTTATAAGGAAGTAAAAATTATACGTGGACCCAATGGACAAATGTTCGTCTCGCGTACCCTAGAGGAAGAGCTTAAGGATGAGAAATTGGTGTTGGATTTTATGGAAACGGAATTAAAAAAACGTACAGCCGATCAGCAGCCTTTAAATAAGCGTCAAGAGCAGGCAATGAGAGAACGAGCCGAGCTGGATGAGCGTAAGCAACAGATGAGAGATTGTCGAGCTCGTCGCCATCATCAAATGGAGAAGGAGGAAGCCAAAGTTGAGTTGGTAGACGAAGACGCCACGCCCCGTGCAGATGATACCAATAATTATACCGTTGTGCTCGATCAGCGTGAACATTTTCAAAGCCAATGTCAACGTAGTTGCCTCTACAACAATCCTCATAATCGAAAACCCTGGAAAATGTATGCCAAGTAAGTTTAAGTGGGCGCAACCAAAGCGCAACCACTAAGCCACTCTTTTTTTTTTTTTGCAGTGTGGCCCATAATCTTAGCTCCGATGTGATGGACAGCGTGGATACTGATTTTAATCGTAGTGTGGCCAACTATATCAAGGATTTTGTGTATAACGAAATGCGCCTCTAAAGCGAGAGAGGCCGTTTTTTTTTTCTTTTCTGTTTTTGGAAGTTACTTTAAATTTTTAGCGTATTCAAGCCGTAAGTGTATACCGGAGCGCTGGACTTGAAACGGGCGCCCCTGCACACATTTGCGTTAAACTGAATGGAAATGTTTAAATTATAATAAAGAATAAACGATCTTCAATCAGGGTTTAACAGAAAATCTAGAATTATCTTGTTACTACATATGTGATGAGTAATTGAACAAAAATGAGTAGGAAACCAAAAAAAAACACTTTAATCACTGACTAAGAAGCTATTGTATATACCTCAAAAACAGGACTATTGAGCACTGATCAGCTTAATTAAACTGTTATTATTATTTAGCATACTTTTAAAGGGGTCTTGTTAAATAGACATTTGTAAAAGATTCATGTAAATATCATAATAAACACAAGAGGAAAAGTAGGCTACGTTAATTGCCAAGAAAAATATCATTGATGAAGATGAACACGGCCATCGACAGAAATACGGTCCTCTAACTTTAATAAAGAATCACACAAGTAAGATTTATAAGTCCGATGTGTAAAAGAGTTCCAGTCAAGGAGCAAACATAACGTATCACCAATAAATTTGTGATCCAAGCCAAGAGTTTTTCGAATTGAATAAAAATAAAGTAAAGGGCAGTCTTAGACAATCGAATATGATCGAATAAGGTCATCAAAAATTTTAACAAAATTTTCTTTAAAAAAAAAAGTGCTTCCTTCTTTGAACAATGGGTCCGAAATTTAATTTTTGTACATCAGTTAGCTAGACAGCTGAAATTTTGATTCATGGCTTCGAAAAACGTAGTTTCGAGTAAAACGCGCTTAAAGTTTTGAGCAACGTTAAAAATACTCCCATAAGCAAGAACATTGCTCCACTAAAATTTCAATATTTCCTAAACTATTTTGAATTTTTGAAAATGGTTTGAATGGGATAAAAGGGGAATGCCCAAGCTATAATAATAATGAAAAACAAAAAATCGCAAAATTCTTTTTTTCAAAGGTCGAAGACCCCCTCTTAAGGTTGTATTGATTGCTTCCTCAAGCATAAACTTTGCTTCACTAAAAAGGCTATATCTGCTAAACTATTTTGTATTTTTGAAAATGGTTTGAAGGGGATAAAAGGGGAATGTCCAAGCTATAATTATATTGCAAAACAAAAAAGTCTAAAAAAAACAAGTAAGAAAGTCGGTCAAGCCCGACTGTAATATACTCTGTACCTGTTTGTATGTAACTGATAACTTTAAAGTGTAAGGTTTTTTCAAAATCTGGGGGTGGCAACTCTTTCGAAAAACGATGTACTGGCTTGATAAGTAATGATGGGTAGAATTACCCTAATACATAACTCGTAAAATTATAAAATTTGTACATATATAATTCCCTATTAACATAAACGTATCTATATTAGTCATGCGGGAATCACGAGTGATTTCTGACCGCAGGCCATCTTAATTGCATCGCTCTCATACTTGCTCTTTGCCTACTTACACAAATATCTATTGGAAAGAAGGGAGGGGGAAACTGAAAGCGGCGCAGTACAGTAAGCTATTGCCCTCTCGCTCTCTCTTTCTCGTAAGTGGCTGCGGTGTTGTTGTTGTCGTTGCATTAAATTTTCTTTTACATATAGCGCCACTATTGTTCATCTGATCGGAAAACGATGTATGGGGGCTTGATAAGAAATGATGAGTAGAATATATGTCTAAAAGGTTCGAACAACCTAACTCCAAAATTGTGGAAGATATTCAGTTTTTTTTAATTTGCGGGGGAGGCGGGGCCGTGGCAAAAAATAAAAATAAACTTGATCTGCCTGCAGGTATAAGAATTATATGTTCCATACACTTCAAACCTCTATCTCTTGCCATCTCTGAGATCTCTTCGTTCATACGGACAGACGGACATGGCTATATCGACTCGGCTGTTGATGCTGATCAAGAATATATATACTTTATAGGGTCGGAGATGCTTCCTTCTGGCTGTTACATACATTTGCATAAACCCAATATACTCTGTGTACCTTTGGTACAGAGTATAAAAATTTACAAGGTAGAAGACCCCTTAAACTGGCTGGCAATGCTAAAAATTAAAGCATGCTTTTAGGCTCAGCCTAAAGACAGTTACTGGTACAGCGTATACTTAACCACAGCATAGCATAATATCAAATGAAACGTCTGTCGCCCCTAATGTAAGTTTTTGTTTTCATTTAATTCATAAGCTTGGTTGCAAATTTGGGATTTTGGACAGGAAACAGTTCGTTCTATAAAATTTTTATATTTTCACTATATTATGAGAGCTTAATATCTGTCAAATTATAAAAGTTATTCAAAATTTCCGTTGGGGTGGGTGGAGTGTCAAAAATTTGAAACAAACTTGATCTGACTGATTTAAGCTTAGTAGCTCTTATAGTGTTTGAGATCTAGGTGTTCATACAGCTAGATCAACTCGGTTATTGATATTGATCAAGAATATATATAGACTTTATGGCAGGGTTGCCCAAAGCCTATGCTCTAACTACACAATTGTCGTTGCAACACAAAGCACCCGACAATAACCGGTTTCTCTTTATCTCTTTCATGTGGTTGTTGTTCTTTGACAAATGTTTCTCCTTATATGTATTGGTTTCTGCTCTGTCGTAAGCGGACTATGGGCAAACCTGCTTTATGGGGTCAGCGAAGCTTCCACCTGCCTGTTATATACATTTGCTCGAACTTCGTATACCTTTTTAATCTTTGTTCAATCACTAGTTTATTCTATCTTGAAGTGTTCAAAGATTAAGTAAGATCAGTTCACTTGTTTTCAAGAAAACGTGTACAAAGACCTAAAAATTCGTATTGTGAGAAAAGTCTGTTCAAAGCAACGCACAGTCGGTCTAAACCCTGATCTTCCTGAGTTGTGATTCTGATTGGCTTGAAACTTTGAGAAAATATTCTAGACGCATTTAACAGTCAACGCATATTTTCATTCTGCACTGGACTAAACAGAGGCAGAAAAATATATTTTTCTATAGTATTTTTTTCCAATTTAAAAAATATTTAAAAATATGATTAAGTTACGGGCCAGACTTACATCAATTCTGATCATATGCTCATTTACCGTTTTCATTTCCGATAACTTGGAGTCCCGGAATCATAACTACCACCTCTATACCCTTTTTTTTTGAGGCCTTAATTGGCAGGCCGATAACTTTTTGAACAGCCCTCGAATTCCAAATTCATTTTTTTTTAATTTTTATATGAATAATTAATAACACAAAACAAAAAACCAAATTGTAAAAGCTCTTATGGTTTTTTCTTCAGAATTTAAAAAAAAAAAAAACACTCAAAAAACCATTCGCAAAGGTAGAAGACCCCCCCCCCTTAAAATTAGGCTTTCTCAATTCTTTTTAGATTAAAAATTATTAAAAATAATAAAATGTTTTTCACTGATGTAAAAGATATTTTTAAGACCACTAAAGTAACAACACTTGGATTGCAACGTAATATTACGTATACGTATATTCAAGCAGATTTGTCCCCCAAAAGTAGGCAAACATTTTTAAATATTAAAGTCATTCTTTTCGTATAATTTTCTTCTCAAAATGAAATTCAACTGTTTTATCATTTATACAGGCAAACTTAGTAACTACTAAGTAAGTTAAGTTTAGTTTAAATACTAAATGGATCGTTCGTAAATAGCCTAGGACTACTAGTAAGAGTATACATATGTGTATGTATGTATATGTAAGTAAGTATAAACAAGCATTAGAATTGGATTATATAGCTCTTAAACTAGGATCTTAAAGTGTTTCAAATTTTTAGTGAAATTGCCTAAATACGGGATTACTTTATCGAGGGTTTCGATTTCACATCTTCTACAGAGCTGCTATATGTCCGATAAACACACATTTTAATCTGCAATTTGTAAGTTTGATTGACAGATAGGGTTAAGTAGTCAAGAATGCGATACTTTTTAAAGAAAGTAGGAAATGAAAATTTTAATTTATTCCTAAAAAGATTCTTTTTCAAATATTGACACCGAGTGGATATAAATATGGTCGTGGTCAATATATACTGAAATAATCACGACAAAAAATGTTTTGCAACTGAACCAAAAAGAGCAAAATAGTCACATGTTCACTTTTGTTCAGTTTAGTGAGCAGTTATTGATAATTCATATATATATTTAACCTAAGAGCTATATAAACCTAAATCTCTAACAAGCAAGCCTGTGCCTGTCTGTATGTTTGTTTGTATGTGGATGTCTGGTAGTGGCTTGGTCTAAAAAAAAAAACACCTAACTAAATCTTAATTAATGTGGGTGGGAGTTAAAAAAAGTACATTAAATATGAGTGTGTGAGTGTGTGTGTTAGAAATTGTACAAGTAGGGGAAACATCACAAATTTAGAGCAATTTCGAGCAGCTTTCTTCGGCGGCAGCACAATTAGTAGAGCGTGGCAGGAACTGTATATGCTGCCAGGTGGCATTAAATCTGCAAAAAAAAGAGAAAAGTTCACTTTAAAGTATACCTTCATTTCGACTAACAACTCACAGATATCTTTCAGCCAGCTGACGTTCCACATGCGGTTTAATTCTTGCATAATCCTTATCCGCTATTATGGTGCTACAATGCTGTTGCATATAGGCCAGTGTATACAGCTCATTCTCATTGTATGAACGCAAACCCGGTACACGCAAACGTTGATTTAAACGCAAAGCCTCATAGGTGCCAGCCTGATCAATGCCCGCACCCTGTATGGCGGTACCTGCATCAATGGCCGACACAAATGTGGTCAAAGCACGAGCCGCTGTACGTGCTGCACTTAAGGTGACATGGAAACTTTTTAGGGCTTGCGGTGACAAGTCATTCAGTTCGTGGGCCAACTTTGGCGGTTGTCCCGCACTCAAACAATTTATATCCGGTTGAGCATACTGAATTTCCGGTATGGCATCACCTTGATCAATACTTTGGGCATTGAATTGTAGCAGAAAAGTGGAGAAATTGTCTATCAAAGTCTCTAGAATGTCTGTGCCTATGCGGGCAAAGTTAATGGCGCTGCAAAATGAGAGAGAAAGAGAGAGAGAGAGAGAGAGTTGGAGTATGTGTGAAAATGAAAGAGATAGACAAATGCTTACACGGGATATCGATAATCATAGTAATCGGCGCCAATTGAAACCCGTGACACTAGCAGCATATTCAATTTATTGGAATAGGCAATGGCCTGTGGATGATCCCTGGTATACATCTCGGATACAATGCTGTAAAATAAATTGTGTAAAAATGTAAAACCCAAATTTGGTTCATCTAGATCAGCGGTGGGCAGCCAGACGGCTGCTCGATTCGATAGCGTTTTTTTCTGTTTAGAAAAATGCTTAGGAACAGCCACTTGTCTGAGCCAAAAGAACATTGGCCCGCCCCTTGCTGATCTGGTTTAACAATGGGCGCGTTCAGCAGAGACACTTGATCACTGATCAGCTCTGATTTAACCGGTAAAATATATATAGGATATAGATTTCAAATATTTAAGTTTTTTAATCATTGATAATAAAAATTTGATACCATAAAAAAAAACTTTTCTTGGTAAACCACATTTTCCGACCGATCGGTCCTATGGCAGCTATATGCTATAGTCATCCGATTTTGATAAATTATTTCCAAGTTGTGTGAAAGCATATAAAAATAATATATACCAAGATTAGGGACGCTACGATAGAAAACAAAAAAGTTTTTCTCACTAGAACTAGTTTTTAGAGCGACTGTTTATATGGCAGCTATATGCTATAGTCATTCGATTTTGATAAATTTTTCCAGAATTACGTGGAAGCATATAAAACTAATAAAAACCATGATTGGTGAAGCTACGATGGAAAATTGAAAAGTTTTTCTCACTAGAACTAGTTTTTTGACCGACCGTTTCTATGGCCGCTATATGATATAGTCATCCGATCCGGCCGGTTCCGACATATTAGTTGCGTGCAGTAAAAAGAAGACTCTGTGCAATATTTCAGCTCGATAGCTTTGAAACTGAGGGACTAGTTCGCGTAGAAACAGACAGACGGACGGACGGAATTGAACTCAGCTCGTCGTCCTGATCAAGAATATATATAGTTTATGTGGTCGGAAATGAATATTTCTATGCGTTACAAACTTCTGGGCAAAATTAATATACACTTTTCAAGTGTATGAAAAAATTCTAACTCATATCCATACAAAAATTTTTGAAATTCATTTTTGAGTTTAGCATTCCAAAATACATCATTAAAAAATAATAGCTTCAATGGGTCTTTTTCGCTGTAAACTAGTGTTATTTAGCATACTTTTTGGGGGTCTTGTTAAACACAAGGGAAAAAGTAAAGAAATATTTCATTGATCAGTGAGCTAGTTCTTCTGCTGAACACGGCCAATTTATCATTGAAAAAAACCTACACATCCAGCATGTCTTGCGTTTTCAATTTCTTCTCCATGCGTAATCTTCGGAAGGTCCAAATCGATTCCAAATGATCCACAAAATACAAATTGTTCAACATCAAATCATTGTAATAATCCTTCAGATAATTGGGCTGCTCCAAAACCTCACTGGGTATGCCAAACTGTAAACGCATTTCATTGAGTTTTTGATTCAAAAACTCCTTGGCCGCCGTCTCCAGCCAACTGGCCTGCCTTAATGAATCCTGCAGCTGATTGCGTAGGCTATAGAACATCAAACGCAAAAATTCCTCATTGGCTTGAGATTTATTCAGACCCCGACTGGTGGTGGTATCCGATTTTAGATTTGTTCGCTCAAATTGTTGCTTAGGTGGCAGCTGTTGCAAAGCATCCACCGCAAAGGGTAACCAATCGCGCACCACTTTGCTGCAGATCAACCAACGTGGATAGCTGGCCGTGCGTCCATAAATGGAATGATCAAAATGCTCAATAAGAGTGCGATAATCCTTGGACAGATGTGGCAACATTTGACGTGCCAAGGACCAAATAATAAAGTTGTTGATGGGTCTGTGGAATAATAAAGGAATA
Organism: Lordiphosa mommai; assembly: GCA_018904225.1. Classification (NCBI taxonomy): domain Eukaryota; kingdom Metazoa; phylum Arthropoda; class Insecta; order Diptera; family Drosophilidae; genus Lordiphosa; species Lordiphosa mommai. Next base: position 691,850 of record JAEIFT010000020.1, on the reverse strand, counting down.
AATGGCATATAAATTAGTTGGAGTTGGTATATACTCACTTTTTGTCCGAGGTGGAGAGCAAAGTGGACAGCTCATTTAAAACCTCAACATCGCGTACCAAAACCTCAGTGTCTTCAGTGATTTTGGTATTGGGAAATAAAGCCTGCAGTGACTCCATAATGGGTAGCTAAAGTTAAGAGAGCGACAAGCATTACAACAATAAGAAAGGTATTATCTATTACGTGGGTTGCTATTTAAGTTTCTGGCCTAGGTCACTTCTAGCCATTTTAGGACCAATTGGCCTTTTCCCAAAAAAAGGTTTGGACTTTTATCGATAAAAGCTCCATACAACTCTTTCATGTGTGACCACGTTTGATATCGATTAACGATTAATCAAAAACTTACCTCGGCAGAAAAATGGAATTAACTCGTGAACATTTTCGTGCAATCATTTTTCACAACTTTCGACGTGGATTATCACGACAAGAACTTAAATCTTTGTATGGCGATGAAGCACCATTCTATAGCACTGTGAAAAATTGGTTTAATGAATTCAATCGCGGGCGAAGCTCGCTCGAAGACGAAGGAAAAAACAGTCGTTGTGCCAGAAAACATTGATGCCGTGCGTGAACTGATAATGCAAGATCGTCATGTGACATACCGTGAGATAGAGGCATCCTTGGGCATTTCTTCCACCAGCATACAATCGATATTGCATTAACACCTGGGCGTAAAAAAGGTTTGTTCTCGTTGGATCCCGCACAATTTGACAATCGTTAAAAAAAAAGGCTCGTGTGGATTCGTGCAATTTGACAATCGCTCAAAAAAAGGCTCGTGTGGATTGGTGCAAAGAAATTTTGAAAAAATATAATCGCGGTTTTTCAAAAGACGTTTATAAGATCGTCACAGGTGACGAATCATGGATCTATGCTTATGAGCCCGAAACAAAACAGCAATTGACCGTGTGGGTCTTCGAAAACGAGCCAAATCCAACGAAAGTCGTTCGTGGAAGAAGCACTCCGAAGCAATTGGTCGCCTGTTTCTTCGGTAAAACTGTTCATGTGGCGACTGTTCCGCTTGAGCAACGTAGGACGGTCAATTCTGAGTGGTACACCACAATTTGTTTGCCTGAAGTCTTCGGAGAAATTCGAGAAAAACGAACAAGAGAAGACAGATCATTGTGCACCATGACAATGCGAGCTCTCACACATCAGCTCACACCAGCGCCTTTGATGGTCCGCCCAAAACATCGAATTGATGGGTCAGCCCTGACTTGGCACCCAATGACTTCTTTTTATTTCCGCACATCAAGGGAAAAATGCGTGGTCAACGATTTTCGTCGCCAGAATATGCTGTTGAAGAGTTCAAAAACCATGTTTTGGAGGTGTCTCAATCGGAGTGGAAAAAGTGCTTCGACAATTGTTTTGAGCGCATGCAAAAGTGTATAAATCTTGCTGGAGAATACTTTGGAAAACAATAAAACCATTTTTGATCATAAATATTCACGTTTTCATTATTAGGCCAGAAATATATATAGCATCCCACGTATTACTCACCGATGGAGCATTGATCTTCAGTTCCGCCAGACGCATCATTTTATTCAGTTGTCGCTCCCTGCCGGCCTTGGCTGCCTCAATATGATTGACAATACGTTGTTCATAGTGAAAAATATCATCAGCAAACAGATCCGCCTCATGGGAAACGCTGCCTAAAAACAAACACACACAATTATATGTCCATAAAAATCATTCAATGCATGCACTTACCCATTTTGATGGCAAAATCGCGCAATATCAGTTTATAGCCCTTTACCACCTCCTCATCAGCTTCAGTGCCATAGAAATACTTATCGGGCATACCAATTTCACCCTCATCCAAGGTAATAACATAGTCATGTGGATTGCTATAGCCATTGTCCACACTAACACGATAATAGGGAAAGATGCCATATTTGGCCTGTAGATGGACCAAAGAACGTTTATATTCCCAATTCTGCAATCGATTTATTTCATGAAATGCATGCCAGCCACCTGAAATGAAAGAAGGAGGAAGATGGGGGATAAGACAGTGTTCGGGGAATGACCCAAGCAAGCATTCAAATCAAACGCTAATCAAATTCCGCAAAATCACAGACTAGAAATTTGGCAAAAAAAAAAAAAAAAAAAATTTATTATAATATATATACACGCATTCATATGAATTGGAGGGTCAGGTGGGCATGAGTGAGTCTATATGATCGCATGTTTATAACAATTAAAAGCGCTAAAATGTTTGGTTGCAATGTCTTGGAAATTTCAGAGCGCTCTCTTGTAATCATAAACACAAAATACTTTGACTTTGAGTTCAACAAAAATTAACGAATTCGATATGCTCTCACATTTTTCACATCTCAAATAATACTTCAGATATGAGACAGTTTCGATTTAGATTTCTAAGACACCGGATGAAATTTTTTGGGGTTTTCGCTCGGTTCAGTGGTTAAAGCTTGGTATTGAGTAACTGCGAAAATCGTGCGAAATCTCTGCACATTATTTCGTCGATAGCAAGTGCGAAAAGTTGCCGCCATCTCTAGTTTCAAATCTACCCACCTCTAGGAGTTTTGTTTACAAAATAAATTTCAAATGGATAACAAACAGAGAAGAGTTTTATTGGCCTTGCAATGCCGCAATTATTGCTACAATAGCGATGTGCGAGTTGCAACAAACGAATCCCAAATCCGACCATTCTGGAGTTATGTGGCTCATCCATTACAAACACGGAATCACTTTATTAACCTTCCTTGTCAAGGGCAGCAGCTATATTGAACGCTTTTGACCAATCCTGTATAAGAATGCTACTTGTGGATGCGCTCCTACAGCACAGGATTTTCTTTGACTAAATTGATCAGGGCCACTTTGTTATGCACTTGTTTTTCCTCGCGCCACACACTTGTATATTTCGACCGAGCTGATTGCGAAAAATATGGTTTTGATATATTTCGCACTATCGAAATAATGACCTATCGATTAACTATTGCGTGACACGGTATGCATCGGGTGGCAACGCTGCAACATCGATATGACTTTTCGCAACATTTCTGTGTACCAACTCGCGAAACGGCTACCAGCGAAAATCGAGCGAAATCGTTTTTTTTATATGGAGTTTCTGATTTCGCGAGTATTTCGCAGTTACTCAATACCAAGCTTAAGGAAACTTCAAGAGAAATCCTTTTAAATTCAAAAACTTAAAACTTCAAAATTTCATTCCCTAGCTGAATTTATAAAAAGCGGTTTAATTAGAACATTTTACCCACCAGGGACTCGAATTTTCTAGAAGTAAACTTGTGTCCTAATTGAGGCAAGGCATTGATAACCCATCATTGAGTAAGTCAGATCAAGAGATCAAGTTTTATAAATCTTTAATATCAACTCAAAATAGATTTGATTACATTGTATATATTGGGTCGTTCACTAAGTAATTTCGTTTCTTATTGCATTTTTTTCAGCCAACTTCAAACTTAACCGCTTTACCGTTATATATTTGAACAGCTTTTTTTGTAAAAATTTTTTATAAATTCTTTGGAATAGTTTTGGTTTGGTTTCCCCTTCGAAGATGGAAGATCGGCATATTTTACTGTTTTACTATCAAAAGGGTTCAAGCAAGGCGAAAATTATGTGATGTATACGGAGAAGATGTGTTGACCGAACGCCAATTCCAAAATTAGTTTGCAAATTTCGTTCCGGGAATTTCGATCTAGAGGATGCATCACATCCTGGAAGTGTGGACAAAAGAAAGTCATAGGTCGATGCAAATCGTCGAATAGCAACTCTAGAGTTTGACGAAAGATTAAATTTGTCTAACGCGCTATAGACAAAAACAGGTAGTAATCACTTGGTGCTAAGTTCGGACTATATAATATTATTATTTATTATTCGTATTTCCTTATCATCTACGTACAAATTTGCTAATAAAAATATATGACAAATGGTTGACTCTCGACATAGGTAATAAAATAAATAAGAATAAATAAAGGCTTGGCTGAATGCCGTTCGCCTGATACATATAAATGGTCTTCACTGTCCATACCAACGCACCATGGCAGGTACTACCCGTCGCAAGATACTACGCCGTTCTCTTCACCCGTAACTCTCCTAAAATCGGACACCGTTCAACAAAATGTGCTACATCCTCTCGTTCCCTAGTATTGCAAAGGGTGCTACAGCTTTCTGTCGACATATGTGGAACATCGCTGAGCCAGATCGATTCCGTTCGTGCTCGAAATAGGAGCGAAATGTCGTATGGTTCAAATTCGTCATTGAAATAATTATTTGAGGCAAGGTTGAATTCGAGACATTTATGTTTCGCTTTAACCTGCTTCGTAATAAATCCATCTGCCTTAACTCCCAGGTACTGCTATCATTTGTAAACATGCTTGAGTTATATACTCCCGCCAAAAATGTCCCAGTTTTGGAAGAACTGTCACTTTCTCTCCAAGAGATGCTCCACAATGATTCTTGGCAGTCCCGACGGTTCCATTCGCATAGCTTTGTTGACATAATTGAAAGGCAGTTGTAAGGTATATTGAAATAGGGTTGCTAGTCCGGTTTTAATATGTATGGCCTAGTTTGGTGCAATCATTGGCAGGTAGAAAACTTTCTTAATGAAAAAGTGCAGGAGTCTCTCAACTTCCTCGTACCGGCGAAAGCCCCAGACCTGCGCCGCATAACACATGATAGGCCTGGCTGAAGCGAGAATCAGTTTGTACTTTAAACTGTTATTGACGGACCTTTTCTCAAGCAGATTTATAGCGTCTTTGGAGTCTGTCAGTTTTTTTTGCCAGGTGTTTCGCAAAAGACATGTTGGGGGTTAGTAACTTGCCTAAATATTGATTCTCACTTACTGTTTCTGGTTCCATACCATTTAATTTCCACGCATCTAATCTTGCCCTTGCGGCCTCTGCTGTTTCTTATAACCATCGTTTTGGACTTCTCAATGTTTATCTCCAAACTCCAGCTTTTACAATATATGCTAAGGGCCAACAGCACCATATCGTCCGCATTTATCAATACCCTGATACGCCGTGTTCCCAGTTCTACACCTCCAGGCAGGTTCGCATCAATGTCGTCCACATATAGTGCAAATAGTAATGTTCGGACTATATGGTGGATGCATAAGAACCTTCAATCCGTACGCCCGGAGCTTCTGACGACTTACTAACGACATCTGTGACCTGGCGTTATCCTGATGAAAGACAACTCCTCTTCAATTGAGTGATTGCTTCTTTCAGACGGTCTCATTGTTGACGGTAAACGATCGAATAAAGAGTAGCTCGTGTTGATAATTCCTTGCCAATCACAGATACACAAACACAGAGCAAAATCTTTCTGGCAGTCAATTCTGGCTTGGACGCCGTTTGCGCTTGCTGATTTCCACTCGACCACGACAGTTTTCGCTTGATGTTGTCGTAAGTGATCCATTTCCGCTTCTAAAATAGATCGATTTTTTGGCGATATATCGATTTTTTTTGTATCCGGCCTAATTCAAATTGTTTCAAACAGTTTTTTGTGCAATGTTCAGCTCCTGTGCAATCGAAAAAGTGCTTACCTTATATTATTGCTCCCCAAAAATTTTCACCGTTTCATCCATAAGTCCAACTACCCCAAATTCAAACAAAAATAAGTCACATAGAAATTGATTGTGTTTTAGTTTTGTGTGCATTAACAATTAGCGCCTGGCGAATCCAAAAAAAAAGGCCCCAGCCCCAAGAAAGCCAAGCCAAATCCGTGCAAGCCGGATTTTTGGGTTTTGGCTGTTATAGTTTTTTAACGATTTATTGCAAATCAAACTGGCCAACTGGCGATCACTTTAATTAACTTCAATTAAAGATGCCCGAGGCTGGTATAAAAGATGACAGTTGACACCAAACAGGGCATCAATCCAGTGGAATAGCTGTAGCAGGCAACAAGTTCACCAAGAAGACAAAACAATACAGGCAAAAGATGAACAAGTTTGTGGTAAGTGTATAGCCAGGAGGAGGAGGAGGAGGAGGAGGTGGAGAGATTCCAATTAATCAAAGCATATTTTAGACAGTTTTAGCCTGCCTGGCTGTGCTGAATAGCGCTTTGGCCCGTCCCCAAGTGGGCTATTCGTATCAGGCTGGTGGTCAAAATGGTGGTGGTGGTCAGACTGGTGGCACAGTGGTGAGCACATCTTATCAGCCCACTGCATCGGGCACCACCTACTTCAATTCAATACCCAGTGTGGGTCAGTACAATGTGGGATCAGCTGGTGTGGGTCAGTACAATGTGGGATCAGCTGGTTATGTGCCCTCGACACAAATCACCACAATCAGTGGTGGTGGTGGTGGTGGTCACAGCAGCTCAGCTGGCGGCTCACTGGGCTACACCTCTGGATCGTCCAGCTTAACAGATGCTAGTGATAGCATTGGCCTGACTGGCATTCATCCTGGTCCCACCATCAACTATAACGAACAGGAGGCCTACATTAGCCATTTGGCCAATTTCCAGCCCGCTCAGATTACCAAACATTTCTACATTCATACCGCACCCGAGGATCATGATGAGCAGCAGATTGTACGTTATGTGAATGTTGGACGTCCCCAGAAGAATTATCGTGTGGTATTCATCAATGCACCCACTTCCACCACCAGCAAGGCCAAGATTATTGCCAATGTGGCACCAGTTGAGGATAAGACTGCCATCTATGTGTTGTCCAAGAAGTCGAATGCATTGGATGTTAGCGCTGAGGTGGTAACCCAACGTCCCGTAAATCACAAGCCAGAGGTATTCTTTGTGAAATACAAGACGCCACAGGAGGCTCTGCATGCCCAGCAAACCATTCAGGGTGAGTTTTGAAGGAAATTATTTTCCTATTTTATTTACCCAGTGAAAAGCCAACCTCCGTTTTAGAAATCGCTATCAAAAAACATATTTTAGACACTTTCGGTAAAACATTTAGCAGAAATCTTCGCGAAAACTTCTGAAAAAATAACACATTATTGTAACTTCTTTAGAAAACCCATGGGTTTTTCTTCTTTGCGTGATCTTCCGTAAAACCTTCGCTAAAACTTCTGAAAAAATTACACATTATTAAAACTTCTTTAGAAAACCCATGTAGTAGAATTCAAATCGCTGACAGAACTCTTTTTTGCGTGATCTTCCGTAAAACCTTCGATAAAACTTCTTAAAAAAAAAAACATTATTGAAACTTCTTTAGAAAACCCATGTAGAAGAAATCATATCGCTAACAGAACTCTTCTTTGCGTGATCTTCCGTAAAACCTTCGCAAAAACTTCTTAAAAAAAAACATTATTGAAACTTCTTTAGAAAACCGCTGCCAGAACACTTTTTGAGATCTTCCGTAAAACTTTCTCAAAAACTTCTTCAAAAATAAAACATTTTTGAAACTTCTTTAGAAAACCCATGTAGAAGAAATCAAATCGCTGACAGAACTCTTCTTTGCGTGATCTTCCGTAAAAGCTTCGATAAAACTTCTTAAAAAATAAAACATTATTAAAACTTCTTTAGAAAACCCATGTAGTAGAAATCAAATCGCTGACAGAACTCTTTTTTGCGTGATCTTCCGTAAAACCATCGCAAAAACTTCTTAAAACTTCAAAAAAAAACAGTATTGAAACTTCTTTTAGAAAACCCATGCTTTAGAAACAGAAATCCAATCGCTGCCAGAACTTTTCTTCGCGTGATCTTCCGTAAAACCTTCGCAAAAACTTCTTCAAAAAAAAAACAGTATTGAAACTTCTTTAGAAAACCCGTACCAGAAAACTTTTTGAGATCATTCGTAAAACCTTCGCAATTAAAAAAAAAAAATATTATTGGAACTTCTTTAAGAACCCATGTAGTAGAAATCAAATACTCCAGAACCTTCTTTGCGTGATCTTCCGTAAAACCTTCGCAAAACTTCTTAAAAAATAAAACATTATTGAAACTTCTTTAGAAAACCGCTACTAGAAAATCAAATCTTTGAGATACTTTCGTAAGATCTTCCGTAAAACCTCCAAAAATTTTAAAAAATAAAACATTATTGTAACTTCTTTAGAAAACCCATGTAAAAGAAATCAAATCGCTGCCCGAATTCTTCTTTTCGAGATCTTCCGTCAAACCTTCGCTAAAACTTCCAAAAAAAGAAACGGCCTACGAACTTCTTATGAATACTTTGGTTTTAGAAAACACTGCTGATCAATATCTTCTGTTAAACCTTCAGCTAAAACCTTCGCTTGAACTCATGGTAAACAAAACGCTATTCTTACTTATTAAGAAACTTTTTGATGTTTCTGGGAAAGAGGTGTGGTGGAAAAGCCGTCTTAGTCGGGACTTAGACGACACGATGAAGCAAACTTCATGATGTTTTCAAAAAGCTTTTGTCGTGGGAGAGCTTTTTAGAAACCTCGATGAGGCTAATGTTTGAAGGGTGTTCTTAAATTAACCCTAATCTCATAAAAATTCTGTGAATAAATTTAATTTCTACCCCATCAAGTGTATATATATTCTTGATCAAGAGTCGATTAAGTTTTGTGCGTTCGTCTGTCTAGTTTTACATAAACTTTATACTCAGAGTAAAGCTTTCGGGATGACATTTAGCAATGAGTCTTCTTTTAAACATATTTTTATGATATATGCTGGAACTGCCCGGATCAGATGATTATATCTTAGCTAGCGATGGTAGCTAATCGGAAATGGAAAAACTGTAACTGTAACTGTCTTCTTTCAATCATATGTTCAAAATTTTGTCCATATCGGATGACTATATCTTACAAACTCAGCAATTATGATATGTTAATATAAGTTTTTCCACAAGTCTGTAACGTTCCCAAATTTAGAGTTAAACAATCAGATTCTTTTTTATTTATTCTTCTAATCTACGTTTTCTTTCTATTACCAGCCAACTATGATGCTTTGGGTGGCAGCTCTCTAACCAGCGATGAGGGTCTTATACCCGTCTCCTCGGTTATTGGTAGTTTGGGTGATAATGGTGCCTCTGGTGTTTTGACCGATAGCAATGGTGGCCTCAACATTGTTGGCACTGGCGGTGTACCCACTGTGGAGGGTAGCTACAATAATCTGGCCATCGATGCCGAAGGTAGTCATCGTCAGGTGATAAGCACTATTGGTGGATCATCGGGATTGGGTGCTGCCAACATAGCAGGTACCAATGCCCAAGTCACCTATTTGCCGGTCAAGCCGGTAAGGAAGTAGAGGAAGTACTTGTCACTGGATGAAACTCTTTTGGACCATTTTGATTGAACATTTTGCGATTTTTTTTTTCTCTTAGATTTTCCCTTATTTGCATTTTCATTTTCATTATAATTTTTTTTTTAATAAAAGTTAAGCCTTCTTTTAAGCATTCAAAAAAATGTAAAACAAATTTGAAGTTTTACTGGGGGGATTAAGGCAATTGACTGGCTTGCATCACTTTAGTGTCTGCCAAGCTGACCAACCGCAATCAGCCAGCTCAGCTCAACTCAACTGAACTACCCAACCACAATCGATAATAAATAAATTAGCGTCTTAAAAGAAATACAAAAAATTCAAAAAGACTCAAGGTCAGGCAATGCATTAAAATACCAAAAAGTATTAAATGATAAATATGTATATATATTTTATATATATATATATATGTATATACCTCGTATATATATTTTATGGTTAAACTCAAGCCACGCCCCTTTAAAAGACCGCATCGCGGCGCCAACAAATTTATTATCAATTACAACCGAAAGCTGCCTTATCTGCATATCAAAAGATAATCACACCTACTAAATAAAAAATAAAAAAAGAAAAAAAAAAGAAAAGAAGACGATGACGACGGTACGGTAGCCACCGTCGAAAGATTTGTCCCTCGAACGCGCTCAAGATACTGTCAACATCAATAAAATGTTACATAAATTTCCATTCACAGCGATCGCATAGATATGCCTCAAATTATGGATATGGAATGCCTAATTGATAATTATCATTTTGTTTCACAAATTCGATTTCAAATTTAGTCGTTAATAAAACAAAACTGAGAGTGCATTTCCCATTCACCAGTTGTTTTTTGTTTTTTTTTTTATTTGTTTATGTTCTGTCATCAATCTCCCAGCTCATAAATATCATATTCAAATTATGTTTTATGGCTACAATTTTTCATTTTGGCAAATTTTTGTGAAGACGACCTCCAGAGCTAAACTTAAGGCTTACGATGGGTAATGGTTTGTGTCCAGGCTAGAGAGACAATTATATGAGTCAGAGTGTTGATGCTTGGCTTAGGGGTCACCGGTCACCTTATATGGTTATTGTTTAGGTGAATCAACATGGTCTAAGCATATTATTTACGATACTTTTAGGGTAAATTTATTGCAGATTGAAGAGACGGAGCGGAAATCCCAAACGAAACAAAGACAACACAGCTGGCAAGACTGTATGTAGACAACAAATGTTGTGTCGTTACCAAACACTGATTGTGAGGACTTAAAAAGGAATGAATCATTTAAAAAAAATTTAATTTAAAACAAGAAAATGAAAGCAGACATCTTTTGTGCTAAAAAACTAATCTGAAATTATTGGTCGCATTCAGAAGAATCGATTAATCTCTAATCTGAACAGCAACTGGAATTAACTGATAATTAAACGCCTTTTAATACTTATACATCCTATTCGTGCTGGTGTCCCACAAGGACGTGTTCATGGCCCTGTCTTGTAATCAGTCTATTTGGCTGATCTTCCCACCCTTGACATCAGAGTTTCACTTACTGAGTTTCTGGCTGTACCATGTACCAGCCCCAAGGTCTGCATCTAGGCCTGCGCAGACATTTCTAGGTGAATTTGAAGGACCTAGGACCTCCAGCTGGAATTTAGACGCTGTTGCACTTCGCAGGGCTTAAGCAGCTCAGCACACCCTGGACGGGCTTTGGATTGCTCATAAAATCTCTGTTAGGAATTTAGGTGTTACTGTCCGCTTCAATTTCGGAAGATGGATTAGCTTCTCCGGCCGGAGGGAGGCCTTTCCCTCAATACCTAAGTTTGACTTTTCGAGCCTATTGTCCTACCTACGGGCTCCCTGTGCCATTACGTGTTTGTGAAGCGTTTGCTATACCGCACTAATCGACAGGCCACGCAAAAATCGAGGGATCTTTAGAGATCTTTTACAAATTGTTTTTTTCTTTTTATCAACCAGCTTGAAACATAGAAAAGGTCGGTCAAGAAACTAGTTCTAGTGAGAAAAAGGAAAATGGAAGGGAATTTAAACATCGGCGGAGTCAATGTTAGCAATCTAATTTTAATTTTAATTTCGAAGAACTTTTTAAAAATCGAGTTAAAATAATTTTTAAAGACTAAACCGTCAACCACTTGTTTCTCTTTCTGCTCCGTGCTAGTACTACTCTTGACTGCCCCAAAAAGTAGGCTATGTGAATGACGTTTCACAGTACATTATGCCAGCCCCGGGAAGTATGCAATTGTTATCCCGGTTCGTAGTTCCTTAGAACCCCAAATAGTAGGCTATACATATTAAAGTCCATTTTCCCAAGCAAACGGATATCCGGAAATAGCTAATATAAAATGAAAATTATATTTAACGATTTTAAGATATTTTCTGTGAGTTCCACAGAGTGTCTTGTTTGTCAAAAGTTATACATTACTTTTTTTACTTTATAGCGTACACAAAAGGATATGTTTAAAAAGTAAGTTTCAACTAAAGCAATTTATTTTTCCGATAAATAAACTACAACCTTTACCCTTTAAAAGAGTTTTTATATAACGCTCACTTATTTCAACAACGGCTTAATTCTTAAAACACGATTGTTGGGGGTAAAAATTCAGAAATATTCGCCTTATCATATTCTAAGGTATCTTTTATGCTCTTCGCGTAAAAGCGACTTATCTCTGTTGAGCCATCTTACTTATGATACCCAAATTAATTTATTTTTGTTTCACTTAACCCCCTAAAAGGACTTTTAAGACTCGATTTGCTATTATAGACATATTATATATATCATTCTACTAGATGGATTCGATGTTATAAGACTTGTGATCGTGTCTAGAATGTTTTCCCAGAGTTTTAAGTCAATCGGGACTGTTAAGACATTAGGGACTAGACCGATCCGGCGTTATATTGATACCGTTTTTTACAAAACATGGTTTTTGAAGACTTTGGACACGATTTCTTAAAAACAAGTAAACCGATATTCCTGAAATATTGAGCACTTCTCCTAGATAGAAAAGGCTAGTGATTAAAGGAAGCATTCGTTATTATTCGTATTAATTCAACTATACATTTATAGGTTCTTCACTACATTATAAGTTGCTCATAAAGTAACATAAAGTAATAAACTAAAATTTAATAAAATAAAATATTAAAAAAACAAGTAAGAAAGTCGGTCAAGCCCGACTGTAGTATACTCTGTACCTGTTTGTTTATAACTAAGAACTTTAAAGTGTGGGGTAACACAATCTGTGCAAGTACTGCCCATCACGATTACGGGCAGTGCTGCCCAGCGTAATTATTTGATTTGCTTATAACTCAAATATCGTTCATCTGATCTGGAAACGGTGTATGGTGGATCGATAAGTAATGACGATTAAAATATATGTCTAAAAGGTTCAAACAATCTGTCTTTCAAATTGTGAAAGATATAAGATTATTTTCAAATTGTGGGGGTGGCGACCCTACCATCGTTCATCTGATCGGTAAACAATGTATGGGTGATCGGTAAGTAATAATGAGTAGAATATATGTCTAGAAGGTTCGATAAACCTTACTCCAAAATTGTGGGATATTTGAGGTGTTTTTCCAATTGTGGGGGTGGCAACTCTACCTTTGTTCATCTGATCGGAAAACGATTTAAAGGGGCTCGATAAGTAATGATGAGTAGAATATTTGACCGAAGTAAATTTGCCGTTAGTTTTACCCCTAAAGTATGCCAGAAAATCCTGAATTCAAACCAAAGTGTGAAATTTGTTTAAAACCTATACAAAAAAAAAAAAAAATCATTCATTCATACAACAAAAATGTAAAAATCCATTAAACCAGTTTGCTAGGCCTATTGATTGATACCGCCTCTGGGTGATAAGGTGGATAAGGTGCCGTTTAATCTCCCTATTTTTTTTTTTTTTTCAACCGAAAATATAAATATATATATACATACAAACATAGTGGATCAATTCAAGTTCAATGTCAACCATGCCAAAAGACTTGGCCGAGCGTTCTAATTTGAATAAATTTTAGGTCAGCTCTAAGACTAAAGGCGACGACATAGGCTCGAAGTTCGATTTGATCAATTTGCATAAACCAAAGACGCGACGTAGCCGCTGGCAGAGGTGGAGCGACGACAAAGCATATATAACTCAAGTGGAGCGCCGACAAATGCATTCATTGCCTCGCAGCAATTTGTCAAAGCAGCAGCAGCAGCAGCAACTACTAAAGCATCAAAGCCAAGCAGCAGCCCAAGGATTACCCATCTTCTAGCATCACAATCTCACCATAAAGATAATGTTGTCCTTACGCACCAGCCTCATTGGCATTGCCGCTTTACTGGCTGTGGTCCAGGCACGTCCACAATATGGCTACGAGCCAGCTGGTAACGGAGATTTACTGCTCGGCGGTGTTGGAGGAGGAGGAGGAGGAGTTGTGGGCGGTCTAGCACATCGCGGTGGCGACAAATATCTGCCACCAGCCAGCACCACACCCGCTCCCATTATCAACAAGAAATTCTATTTGGTTTCGGCACCCGAGGATCATTCCAATGATGGCAAGGTCAAGCATTTGGTATTGGGACGCCCGCAGAAGAACTATCGTGTGGTCTTCATCAAGGCACCGGCCGGTGATAATGCCAATGTCAAATATTCGGCCGAATTTGCACCACAAGAGGAGAAGACCGTCATCTATGTGCTGAGCAAGAAGGATAATGATGTGGATGCCAATGATATAGCCACACCAGCACCCACCCAACCCAGCAAGCCGGAGGTGTTCTTCATCAAGTACAAAACCGATGAGGAGGCTCAACAGGCGCAAAAGGAAATTCAGGGACAATACGACAAGCTGGGCGGTACCAATGAGTACCAGGAGGATACCAATGCGCCCATCACTTCGGTCATTGGCAGTCTGGATGGCCTGAATCCCGATGGCAGCTATAACTATCGTCAGATTAATCGGCCACAAGTGCAAACACCCCATCAACAGTATCTGCCCAGTTTGCTGAAGCACTAGAGAAATTCCTTAGTTTTTTTTTGTTGTTGAATTTTTTTTTTTTTTTAATTTTAAGCGCGAATTTCGACTTTGTTATGTGTTTTTTTTTTGTTTTGTTTTTATTTTGTTAATAAAAAATGATTTATTTAAAAAAAATATAAAAAAAAGTAGTACAAAAACCTTCGCTTTGATTTTTGTTTTTCCCGGCCATCAAATTGAATTAAATCAACATTCAATGTGTCCAAATCGAAACGAATATAAAAAAAAAAGAAAAAGAAAACGAGTCAAAATTGAAATCAAAATTAGCTTAAATGAAGTGAGAAATCAAAATAAAGCTCATCAAATTTAATTAAATGGAATAAAATTGTTGGTCGGTTTGGGCCATTAAACTGACGCTGCATAAACGACGAAAAAAAAGAAGATAAAAATTGCTAATACAGTCACGTAAAAAAGTATTGGCCTTTGACATCAAAAGCAGACCACAATAAGGAAATGGAAATACAGTTAAACGATTTAAAAAAAATTTATCTTTGACATTTTTTTACAAATATTTTTGATAAATGAACTAAAAACTCCTTTCTTCAAGCTTAATGACAACCCTGTAAATTTGGCCAGCTCATTAGGTCAGCAGATCGATGGTAGCCCGGGCGTTTGTTAATTGACAACCGGTCCGGAAGAGAACCCCAGAAAACCGGTTCGGGTTTATGGATTTGCCCGAACTTGTTAGATTTTTTAACCCTCGAACCTGAACCCAAACCGGCATTTTCAATACCAAAGTTTGTTGCTAGACAAACTTCATCGGGAAAATAAATCCCCAACTTAAACTATGTTGGATAAGGTTAGATTAGAGCGATTGCACACTTAGGCCATAAGGATTTGGGCCCTTGTCTGAAAACTGATATTAACTATATTTTGAAGGCTTGGATGCAACCAGTTATACGTAGGTTTCTATAAATATATTTCTGGCCTAATAATGAAAACGCGAATATTTATGATCAAAAATGGTTTTATTATTTTTCAAAGTATTCTCCAGCAAGATTTATACGCTTTTGCATGCGCTCAAACCAATTGTCGAAGCACTTTTTCCACTCCGATTGAGACACACCTCCAAAACATGGTTTTTGAACTCTTCAACAGCATCTTCTGGCCACGAAAATCGTTGACCACGCATTTTTCCACTTGATGTGCGGGAATAAAAAGAAGTCATTGGGTGCCAAGTCAGGATGACCCATCAATTCGACGTTTTGGGCGTTTAAAAAGGCGCTGGTGTGAGCTGATGTGTGAGAGCTCGCATTGTCATGGTGCACAATGATCTGTCTTCTCTTGTTTGTTTTTCGAATTTCTCCAAAGACTTCAGGCAAACAAATTGTGGTGTACCACTCAGAATTGACCGTCCTACGTAGCTTAAGCGGAACAGTCGCTACATGAACAGTTTTACCGAAGAAACAGACGACCAGACGATCTTGCACGAACGACTTTCGTTGGATTTGGCTCGTCTTCGAAGACCCACACGGTCGATTGCTAGATACACGATCGATCCATGATTCGTCACCTGTGACGATCTTATAAACGTCTTTTGAAACACCGCTATTATATTTTTTCAAAATTTCTTTGCACCAATCCACACGAGCCTTTTTTTTTAGCGATTGTCAAATTGTGCGGGATCCAACGAGAACAAACCTTTTTTATGCCCAGGTGTTCATGCAATATCGAATGTATGCTGGTGGAAGAAATGCCCAAGGATGTCTTTATCTCACGGTATGTCACATGACGATCTTACATTATCAGTTCACGCACGGCATCAATGTTTTCTGGCACAACGACTGTTTTTGGACGACCTGCACGACCTTCGTCTTCATTAAACCAAGTTATCACAGTGCTCTAGGATGGTGCTTCATCGCCATACAAAGATTTAAGTTCATCGTTGCACTCTTGTCGTGATAATCCACATCGAAAGTTGTGAAAAATGAGTGCACGAAAATGTTCACGAGTTAATTTCATTTTTCTGCCGAGGTAAGTTTTTGATTAATCGTTAATCGATATCAAACGTGGGCAGACATGAAAGAGTTGTATGAAGCTTTTATCGATAAAAGTCCAAAGTTTTTTTGGGAAAAGGCCAAAAGCAACCCACGTACTCTTTGTACCTTCGGTACAGAGTATAAAAATAATTTTTTTTTTTTTTTTTTTTTACATATTTCAAATATCGCCCATTTAGGATTTTATCTTCAATCTTCTCTCGTCTAGCACAGGGTCAAAGCACTATTTGCAAAAATCGCAAATCAGATAACAGAAAACCAAACAAAAAAAATAACTGCGCGACGAAAACTTTTTTTTTGTATTTATGAGTTCGCTATTTTTTTTTTTTTTTTTTTTTTTATGATGACTGGAAACCGCTAAGCGATTTTTATGCAAATTTTGAGATTTTTAGTAGCTGCCATAGCGTTGATTTGGCAAAGTAGAGACCATTGCAGTCAAGGGTGACTGATAATCATAGCCAACTGCAGCCTTAACTCCTTCTAGCTTGCCTATTACAGATTGTATGGGCGCCACTTGGGGTGCCAAATATTCCGTGTTGCCACCTAATTGATCATAGTGCATTTGTATCTCACTTTGAGCAGCGACTGCCTCTTCATTAGTTTTGTATTTAATAAAAAATATTTCAGGTTTTTGTGTGGGCTCTGTGGGTGCAGGTGTTACAATATCCTGAGCTGTCAATTCGTGTGGCTGACGACTTAAAATATAGATGACAGTGCGTTCCTCTTGTGGTGCCAATTCGGCGGTATATTTCACTTCAGCAACAGGTGCACGTATGAAAATCACACGATAATTTCGACGAGATTGTCCCAACACTAAATGTGTGTGCTGTGGTTCGAAATCATCCAAATCCTCAGCTGGGGAAAAGGTATAGAACTGTTTGGTAATAATAGGCGTTTGAGTTTGAGCCAGCTGTTGCTGCAGGCACCAAATGAGACAGACGCTGAGGCAGCAAAGGTTTGACATGTTTGAAATTAAGTTGCTAAATGAAACTATTGTTGGGTAAAAGCCTAAGCTTTTATATATAAACTTGAATTTGCAACCGTAAATGTGCGAAAATGCGTACCAATTAAACCTGGGCCAAAACAAAAGACTTAGGCAACGAACTTGAATTTTTTTTTTTTTTTTTGAAAATTTATGTTGCATGAAAAACTCTGAACATCTTCTTCTTGTTCATAAAACTAATCATAAATCAAATTAGCTGTACCATTTTGCTTAAATGCGACATGAAAGTGTGGGAATTACGCGTCAATTTATGCAAATCGAATGCGATCTTTTGCCGATCTCGAACCAGTTCAATAAATGAAGACCAAAAAATGCGCTGACTTTTTTTGTGTTGATATTTTAATTGTCTCTCTCGACTTGTTGACAACAGGCCAGATGAAGACCAACCAACGACGAAATTAATCTACTAATCAGCGACGAGGCTGAACCAAATGGACAGAGAGCAGGCAGCAGCCGTGATCATTAGTCAAAACCTGCGAGGGCGTTTTGAATGATGCGCCCTGCGCTAGGCCACACATTATTTTGCTCAACATAAATGATAAATGATCTTTACAATACATAGATGAATGGCGGGAAAATGGTTAAAGAGCATGACGAAAAAGCAAAACTAATTGGAGTTTGGAGTATTAATGAGCTTGAAATAACAAACATAAGATTAAATCCAGAGAAAATCACTAAGATGTTAATTATTACATCATTTAATGGCCCTTTTTGGATATGTTCTAGAAAGTACACAAATTTTGTACGTATGTGCAAAAGTCTACACAAGTTAATTGTCAGCTGCACACTAAAGAAATGTCAACTGAGAATGTATTGAAATATAAAAACGAGGTTTAAGGCCTCGTACATTTTATTTTCGGCACTATGCTTCATATTAAAGGCTCTACAAAAGTGTTGCTATTCATATAAAACATTGTGACGAAAATTATTTTTATATCATCTGAGAACAGGCCTTTAGATAATTTTTTGAATAAATTTGAGAAAACATTTTACAGATTTGGAAAATCTACCTTTATTATTTACATATTTCTCTTCAAAGTCTCATCTCAAATGGTTATCTCCGCTTTAACTCAATCTTTGATTTACATAAATTTGGCAAATCGTCAACGAAATAAACAAAAGAAAAAAAACTAACCAAAAACCCAACACAATTATATGTTATAAAATTTCAAAACGGCAATGCATCTTTTTTGTTGTTTTTTCTTCTATTTCATAGATTTATTTGCATTTGCATTTAATTAATGTGATTTCGTGATTTTCAAACATTTTTTTTTTTTTTGGGCATCAACTGGACGACCTTTTTTTTCATTGGCCAGGCTATTAATCTTGAATTTTTTTTGCCAAACAAAACAAAAGAAATGTTATGCAATCCCACAACAAAAGTGTTCTTTTGGATTTTCCATCATCATCTTCATGAAATGAAACGGATTTTCAAGGCTTCTGCATAAATCATAAGTAGAGTGACCCAGCCCCAAAGCGCATTCAAATTATGGCAATTATATTGAAATTTTTTTTTTTTTTGTGTATAAAACAGCCGCCGTTTGGAATTTCTGCTTTTAAGTCTTTGCTTAACTATAAATAGACCATGACACAACATAATCAAACAACTAAAGAAGATGCGCGGTGACAACATTTTTTGTTTAAGCTTATCAAATGGAAATGCTTTAATTTATAGACCCCGCCAATGATTAAGCAAGCCACCGACATCACCGTCTCCGCTTGCCAACACACACACATCAGGCCTAGTCTATAGATTATGTAGTTAAATGCACTGAACGAAAAACTAAACAAATAAAAATTTTACTATTTTTACCATTTAAAGGAAGTCTACAAACCATTTCATAAGAAAGGTATAAATTGCAACTGCAACTTCTAAAAACGAAAAGACAAGGCTAACGTCGCACAGTGGCGCCATTTCAGTATCTTTTAAACGAAAAGAGATATTCAAAAACAAGTAAGAAAGTCGGTCAAGCCCGTCTGTAGTATATTCTATACCAGTTAGTATATAACTAATAACTTTAAAGTGTGGGGTCACACAAACTGTGCAAGTGCTGCCCATCACGATTACGGCCAGTGCTGCTCAGGGTAATTATTTGATTTGCTTATAACTCGAATATAGTTCATCTGATCTGGAAACGGTGTATGGTGAATCGATAAGTAATGACGATTAAAATATATGCCTAAGAGGTTCAAACAATCTGTCTTTAAAATTGTGGAAGATATTCGATTTTTTTCAAATTGTGGGGGTGGCAACTCTACCATCGTTCATCTGATCGGAAAACAAAGTATGGCGGTTCGATAAGTAATGATGAGAAGAAAATATGTCTAGAAGGTTCGAACAACCTAACTCCAAAATTGTGGAATATATGAGGTTTTTTTCAATTTGCTTGGGTGGCAACTCTACCATCGTTCATTTGATCGGAAAACGATGTATGGGGGCTCGATAAGTAATCATGAGTAGAATATATGTCTAGAAGGTTTGAACAACCTAACTCCAAAATTGTGAAAGATATAAAGTTTTTTTCAATTTTCGGGGAAGGCAGGGGGCGTGGCAAAAATCAAAACTAAACTTGATTTGCCTGCAACTATAAAAAATATATGTTCCATACACTTCAAACCTCTATCTCTTACCATCTCTGAGATATCAGCGTTCATACGCACAGACGGACATGTCTATATCGACTCGGCTGTTGATGCTGATCAAAAATATATATACTTTATAGGGTCGGATATGCTTTCTTCCGGCTGTTAAATACATTTGCACAAATATGCATATTTACCTTCGGTAAACATAACCAATTTAGTTTTAATATTCCAAATTTTTTTATCAGTGTATGTTTCTTCTTTGATTTCCATTCCCTCACTTTAAGAAATCACTGAAATCAATGCCAATAAATTGTTAATATGCCTTTGGCAAATTTTTTATATAATTTTATATTTTTTTTTTAGTGATTTGGCTTAATGCTTTTGCACATAATTAAATTCTTGTTAACAAACAATGGCTAAAATACGTCAGAGAAATACTAGAAAAAAATTTAAAAAAAAAACCCATTGCGGAAGTCTCAAATTTCTAAAAAAGATTCACCAAGAAATGTTCTTTGGGCGTTTTGTGTTTGGACAGCTAACAAATTGTGTTCATTAATAAACATAATAAAGTGAAACTGAAAAAAAAGGCAAACAAGTTAAAAGACTGAAGCTAAAAGAAAATGAAAGCTGAGGGGGGGAAAGTAATGAAAGAAACTAAGTGGGGGGAAGAATTGTGTAATACAAAACAATGCTTAAACTTAAGGTTTAGATCAAGGCCACTGGTTACTGGTTTAGGATTTTTGGATCTGTATAATCATTGACCTGCCAGGAACAGAATCGTTACAAAAAAGAAACACATAAATCATCTTATTAAAAAACTTGAAAATTTTTGTGATTGAAAGGCAGACACAAATATATAAAAGAAGAAAATCATTTGTCAAAATGAGATGAGCTTAAAACCGGGTGCTGTGAAATGATTTTGCTAAATCATTTAATGAAAAGCTACGCGTTCGAGGTAAAGGAGGCTGCCTAGCAGGTCGCTAGTTGGATAAAAACGACCATAAAGGCCGATAAGGAAAAGTACGAATACAAGCAAAGATGCATCAGCAGGGATGGAATAGGATGCAGTTAGCAAATATGTGATTTAATCGTAGCTAATTTAATTCTATAATAAATTAAAGAATTTAATGATAAGTCCCAGGTATTTTTCAGTTTATCTCAATTTCCTTGCAACCAACTCATCGAAATGATCCTCGCACTCTAGTATTAGGTATATGCAAGTGCAGACTTGGTTTTTTTTTGTCACAAATCAACAGCAAGGCAGAAACGTATATTTCAAATAAATATTTATATAATTTATTTAGTTGGTTGTCACTTTGACCATTGACGTGTAACTGAGATGAACATTCGTCAGTGTAACAAGAAAACATTCACATTCGAGAATGTTGTTGATTAGACTTCTTTGAATCATTTGACAATAATATAGAGGTACAGTCTTCAGTTTAGCGAACAACTCATTTTTGTTCACTAACTCATAATCATTCAATACTACAAAATATGATTTCAAGCTTTGTGTACCAACCGTGAATCGGTTTAAATAATATATAAATTAAAGTCATCATACATAAAGTATAGTTGATGAACAACTTAAAAACTGAGCAATTAAGCGACTTCGAAAATGAACAACTGAACAAGTGAATCACAGAGCAAGCAGAAATTCTGGTTCTTGGTTCTGGTACGTACCGAAAAGTGTGTGTTTCGGTTCTGTACGTGGGTTGCTTTTTAAGTTTCTGGCCTAGGTTACTTCTAGCCATTTTGGGACCAATTGGCCTTTTTCCAAAAAAAATTTGGACTTTTATCGATAAAAGCTCCATACAACTCGTTCATGTGTGACCACGTTTGATATCGATTAACGATTAATCAAAAACTTACCTCGGCAGAAAAATGGAATTAACTCGTGAACATTTTCGTGCAATCATTTTTCACAACTTTCGACGTGGATTATCACGACAAGAGTGCAACGATGAACTTAAATCTTTGTATGGCAAGGAAGCAACATCCTATAAAAATTGGTTTAATGAATTCAATCGCGGGCGACGCTCGCTCGAAGACTAAGGTCGTCCAAAAACAGTCGTTGTGCCAGAAAACATTGATGCCGTGCGTGAACTGATAATGCAAGATCGTCATGTGACATACCGTGAGATAGAGGCATCCTTGGGCATTTCTTCCACCAGCATACATTCGATATTGCATGAACACCTGGGCGTAAAAAAGGTTTGTTCTCGTTGGATTCCGCACAATTTGACAATCGCTCGAAAAAAGGCTCGTGTGGATTGGTGCAAAGAAATTTTTAAAAAATATAATAGCGGTGTTTCAAAAGACGTTTATAAGATCGTCACAGGTGACAAATCATGGATCTATGCTTATGAGCCCGAAATAAAAAAGCAATCGGCCGTGTGGGTCCTCGAAGACGAGCCAAATCAAACGAAAGTCGTTCGTGGAAGAAGCACTTTGAAGCAAATGGTTGCCTGTTTCTTCGGTAAAACTGGTCATGTGGCGACTGTTCCGCTTGAGCAACGTAGGACGGTCAATTCTGAGTGGTACACTACAATTTGTTTGCCTGAAGTCTTCGGAGAAATTCGACAAAACGAACAAGAGCAGACAGATCATCAGACAGACACATCAACTCACACCAGCGCCTTTTTGACCGCCCAAAACGTCAAATTGATGGGTCATCCGCCGTACAGCCCTGACTTGGCACCCAATGACTTCTTTTTATTCCCGCACATCAAGGGAAAAATGCGTGGTCAACGATTTTCGTCGCCAGAAGATGCTGTTGAAGAGTTCAAAAACCATGTTTTGGTGGTGTCTCAATCGGAGTGGAAAAAGTGCTTCGACAATTGGTTTGAGCGCATGCAAAAGTGTATAAATCTTGCTGGAGAATACTTTGAAAAACAATAAAACCATTTTTGATCATAAATATTCGCGTTTTCATTATTAGGCCAGAAATATATATAGCAACCCACGTACTTGTGCAGCTGAAATAGCAAGAAGATCCTTGGATATTTTATGAAATATCAAATTTACTGTACCTACCCTACTCGACCACTATTTAAGTACATCTTCTTCATTTTGTAAACGTTTCAAGACATAAGACTGAAAAAAACTGTTTCGGTTCTTTTCGATTGCAAAATATTGCAAAATATGGGTACCAGTTTCGGATCTGGGGAGACACCTTACAAGATACTTTCGGTATAAGGATCTTTTTTTTTTTTTTTTTACGGTGCCATTTTGATTTCCTGTGTTTCAGTGAACAACTGAGCAAATCAGCCACTGAGCAATTTGAGTGAGTTGACTAACTTCCTAGGGCAATCGAAACACGTGCTTGTCTAAGGCTTAATTCTCCATATGCAGGTCGCAGCACGATACAAAAAAAAAAAACAAATAAATTCGAATGCTTTTTCAAGTTCTTTGAACTTGATACATACATAAAATCAAACAAAATTGATCAATTCATCAACCACTCAAGCTTTTTGGCCAATTTGCATTCATTTTGAGACAGCGAAAAATGCAACCGAAATGAAACCACTTTATTGGTTTGCTATGATGATTTATGGCCACGCACCGAACAGGTCACATTAAAGGAAGACGCAGACACACAGAGAGAAGAAAGAGCGAACAGGCAAACCAAACAAGTCAAATGTCAGAGGTTCGGCATAGTCAAATAATTGAGCAATTAATTAAAAGAGCCAACAAAAAAAAAAAAGAAAAAAAAATTATAGAAAAAAAAACCAAACAGATTTCGATATTATTAATGTTTAGAGCTATAAAAGGCCAAGATTAGAGCTAGGAAGAGGCATTAGTTAAACAACACAGCAAGTGAAAACCCAAGAAGATGCGTCTCTTTGTGGTAGGATCAAAAGGAATATTTTTTTTTAAATTTTTTTTTTTTAATTTTTTTTTTTTTTTTTAGACTCTGTTTACTTTAGTGGCTTTGGGCCAGGCCAAGCCTCAGGGCTATAACTATGGCAGCGGTATTTCGGGTTCGTTAACGGGCGGCAGTGGTGGATTTTTGACTGCACCCAGTAATACCCAAAATGTGGCCAGCTATGGTCCTTTGGGCGCTTTCCAAAGTGCCAGCGTGGGCTCACTTATTGGCAGCAGCAGCAACTCAGGCGGTTCCAGCATTAGCCACTCCGCTCCCACTCATTATGGTGGCTTTGGCGGCGTTGGACAACAAGGAATTGGCTCCGGCTCTTCTTCGGTTTCGTCCGCAGGAGGCAGCAGCAGCAGCAGTTTTACTGGATTTGCTGCCACACCCAATATTGGTTTTGGTGGTCTAAGCGGCTATCAGGCACCCTCGTATCAACAGCAACAGCAGCAGGAGGAGCAGCGTGGCTTCCAGGCTCCACTCATACATAAACAATTCTTTACCATTGCCGCACCCGAAGAGCATGATAATCTGGAGCGTTCCAAACATTTGGTCATTGGACGCCCCCAAAAGAATTATCGTGTCGTCTTCATTAAGGCTCCCTCTTCGAGCAATGCCAATGTCCGTTTGTCGGCCGAATATGCACCCAAAGAGGAGAAGACTGTCATTTATGTGCTCAGCAAGAAGGATTCATCGCTGGAGGTTAATGATATAGCCACACCGGCGCCCACAGTGCCCAGCAAACCGGAGGTGTTCTTTATTAAATACAAGACCGAGGCCGAGGCAGCTCATGCCCAGCAACAGATTCAGGGTAAGCGCATGAAATTGAAGGGATGGAAGTTTAAATTGTGATTTTTTCCCCCCTCCAGCTGAATATGACAAAATCGAAGGCTCTTCGGAGCACTCAGATGGTGGTGTGGCCCCTGCCCAGTCTGTGGTGGGCATTCTTGATGGTGGCGCAAATGTTGGTGCTGCTGAAAGCTCTCAAATTCTGAGCACTGATGGCGGATTCTCTTCGAGCAGCTCGGGCAGCAATTCGGGTCTTTTTGCCGGTGGTAATGGTGGTTCGAATCATATCATTGCCACCCATAAGACTGCCCAAAGCGCCACCTATTTACCACCCAATGGCAAGTAAATTGTGGCACACTGAGACGAGACGAGTCAATAGATCCCTAGATGATTTTTTTTTTATTTTTGCAATAGTTTTTATAATGAAAAAGTTGTTTTTTTCAAATCCCAATAAAATTTTAGTTACAGGAAAAAACAAAGATAGTTTTTATCTTGGGATATCGTAGATTGCACGAACAGCACGAACACTTTTAATAAATATATTTGACATTAAAACGAAAAGGCAAAGCTAACTTCGACTGTGCCGAAGTTTTAATACACTTGAAAAACTTTACTCCAACTGATTTAACCGTTAAAATATATATAGGATATAGATATCAGATTTTTTAAATTTTTAAATCATTGATAATTAAAATTTGATACCTTAAAAAAAACTTTTCTTATTAAAACACATTTTCCGACCGATCGGTCCTATGACAGCTATATGCTATAGTCATCCGATTTTGATCAATTTTTCCTGCATTATGTGAAAACATATAAAACTAACATATACCAAGATTAGTGACGCTACGATGAAAAACAAAAAAATTTGTCTCACTAGAACTAGTTTTTTGACCGATCGTTTATATGGCAGCTATATGATATAGTCACCCGATCCGGCCGGTTCCGACATATTAGTTGCGCAGCAAAAATAAGACTATGTGCAAAATTTCAGCTCGATAGCTTTAAAACTAAGGGACTAGATCTCGTAGATACAGACAGACGGACGGACAGACGGAATTGAACTCAGCTCGTCGTCCTGATCAAGAATATATATAGTTTAGGTGGTCGGAAATGAATAGTTCTATGCGTTACAAACTTTTGGGCAAAATTAATATACACTTTTCAAGTATATAAAAAAGGACGTCAGGACATATATTTTACTCATCATTACTTATCGAGCCCGCATACATCGTTTTCCGATCAAATGAACGATAGTAGAGTTGACACCCCCGCAATTTGAAAAACATCTCAAATATACCGCAATTTTGGAGTTAGGTTGTTTGAACCTTCTAGACATACTCATCATCAACTCATCATTACTTATCGAGCCCCTATACATAGTTTTCCGATCAGATAAACGATAGTAGAGTTGCCACCCCCACAATTTGAAAAAAATCTAATATCTTCCACAATTTTAAAGACCGATTGTTTGAACCTTTAAGACATATATTTTAATCGTCATTACTTATCGATCCTCCATACACCGTTTCCAGATCAGATGAACGATATTCGAGTTATAAGCAAATCAAATAATTACGCTGGGTAGCACTGCCCGTAATCGTGATGGGCAGCACTTGCACAGTTTGTATGATCCCACTCTTTAAAGTTATTAAGTATATACAAACAGGTACAGAGTATATTACAGTCGGGCTTGACCGACTTTCTTACTTGTTTCTAAAATGCAGAAGAAGAAATGCAGTCAGATGACAGATATTAAAGGGACACTGTAACATCTCCATACTGTACCGCCCGAAGCTTTCTTTGAAGACCCGGAAAAACATACTTCTGGGGAGATAGTGGGTATAAGCGCACAAATTATTCCAGGCACATGTTCCCTTATCTAATCCAGTCTTACTCTAAGCGAAACTAGCAGAAACGGTTAGGATATTAGCCTAACAAAGTTAACTAAGTCGAGATTTACACGAGGAAGTTTCCTTCATGAAGTTTTTGTTTGTGGGAAAGAGGTGAAGTGGGGCAGCCGAAACTGGCAAAGCTTCATGACCTATCGTGGCGTGAAGCTTTTCGATTATTTGCTTATCGATAACTCGTGTTCTTAGACGAATTGAAATCGAACTTCATGAAGCAAACTTCTTCATGTAAATGTGCATGAAGTTGTGAAGATGTTTCAAAACGAAATCGAAGAGAGCTTCATGAAGCAAACTTTATCGTGTAAACACGGACTAAGACGGGATTTACATGATGAAGCAAACTTTATGAAGTTTTCTTGGTAGGCGTGGAATTTAAAAGAAATCTTTAAGTCCTTTTAAACAAATTGTCAAGAAATACATATAAATCTCTCGAATACTAAGAATACTTCATGAAGCAAACTTCATCGTGTAAACACGGACGAAGTCTTATGACAAAGCCTTAACCTTTAGAGTAGCTTGCAAAACAAATTTGTCACTCATATTGAGATAAGTAACGTGTATTTTTTTTTTCGATGTTAATTTCCACTTACCCACAGAGTTAATGGCCCGTTTTAATAGCATTTCCGATTGACTCTTATCCAGTGTATCAATTTCACGGCAACTGCGATATAAACTACTTATGGTCGTTTCTACTGAAAAGGCGCCCTCAGCAGCATTTGGCAGCTTGGAAATAAAACGATTCAGTTCATTGAGCTCTAAGTAGAAAATAACATTATTATTATACTCTCTATAATGTGGTCAGAGGACTTACCCTGATACTCATTGTAAGTCTTGTAATTCCATTCGCCACGTTTGATCACAAAATATTCGCCTTGCGTATAATCTTTAGCAAAATTGCCACAGGCCCAGTCATATGTCTCATGGCAGGGACTCTTCGAGGTGTTGGCCCATAATAATATCTGACGACTGCTGGCCACGCATTCCGGCTCCAGGCATAGGGGGGCGCGCATATGGAAGGGCACTTCGGGCCAAAAGGCCAACAGCATGATGATATTGATGAAAAGTAGGGCACACAAACAGGCGGTGGTTATATAAAGAATGCGACGCTTGCGCGATAAACGCATAAGGGCATCAAAGGAGCGACGTCCTGGAAGCAGCAAGGCTATAGAGTGTGTGTTTGTGGGTGCATGGAAAATGGATAAATGAAATGGAATGGAATGGTTTATGAAAATGAATGGCTGCAGGTTGGTTAAACTCGACTAACCCCTTAGTCCCTGAGCCGAAGGATGCGCTGAATTGGGTGTATGAGCTGTGGGTGTTATACCTCCTGCTCCTCCACCTCCTGGTCCCCCACCAGTTGGTCCAACTGTGGATCCAGCAGCTGCCTCCAAATCTTTGGATGTTAAACCCGTCTCATCCATATGAAGCTTCTGTTGATTTGTGGTCAAGGGTGCGGTTTCACTACCCTCAATCTGTTGTTGTTGTTGCTGCTGCTGTTGTTTACTCCTCATCTCATCTGGATTATTGTGTAGTTTATAACTGCGATCGTCCACCTCATCAATGGCACAGATTGTGGGCTTGTATTTGCCCTGATTGATAGCCATGGTGTTGTTGCCTGCTAAACTAAGCGAAAATGGTTGGTGTCCGGGCTTAGTGTGGACACATTGTTCTGTTGAGATAAAGAAAACAAACACAAATGAAAAGTTTTAATTAATTAATTTAATTAATTTGGAATCCGTGGGTCCCTTAGTGGGTGTTTTCATATGTATATTTCGAAATACCGGTACTTATCGGTAAAATTAAAAAGTCCTTTAAACCAAACCTTATGTACTTAAGAACGATCATTTCAACAGAAAGTGTAGTTACAAACAAAGTAAATGCTTATGCTTATACCTTAAAGAGTGGGGTCACACAAACTGTGCAAGTGCTGCCCATCACGATTACGGGCAGTGCTGCCCAGCGTAATTATTTGATTTGCTTATATCTCGAATATCGTTCATCTGATCTGGAAACGGTGTATGGTGGATCGATAAGTAATGACGATTAAAATATATGCCTAAAAGGTTCAAACAATCTGTCTTTAAAATTGTGGAAGATATTAGAATTTTTTTCAAATTGCGGGGGTGGCAACTCTGCTATCGTGCATCTGATCGGAAAACGATGTATGGGGGTTCGATAAGTATTGATGAGTAGAATATATGTCTAGAAGGTTCGAACAACCTAACTCCAAAATTGTGGAAGATATGAGGTTTTTTTCAATTTGCGGGATATTTGAGGTGTTTTACAAATTGCGGGGGTGGCAACTCTACTATTGTTTATCTGATCGGAAAACGATGTATGGGGGTTCGATAAGTATTGATGAGTGGAATATATGTCTAAAAGTATCGAACAACCTAACTCCAAAATTGTGGAAGATATGAGGTTTTTTTCAATTTGCGGGGGAGGATGGGGGGGTGGGGCAAAACTTAAAACTAAACTCGATCTGCCTGCAAGTATAACAATTATATGTTCCATACACTTCAAACCTCTATCTCTTACCATCTCTGAGATATCAGGGATTCGGGTTTTCCTTTGGAATATACCTAAGTATACCGTGTTTCTGTATTTATTCTCAACAAAAAAGGACTCATTGCAATCCCTAAATGCTTATTCCATGAAAATTTGTTATAAAAGGCAATTACAAAACGACTTGGAGTATGCTAATGGTATGGATAATGATTCGGGTTCCGATACATAAAAACCCAAGCAGTTAAGGTTTTACCTAACATGAAACGGTTAATTTCTGTTTACGGTTCCAGAGATGGTATTATTCCCCTACCTATTCCAAATCACTTATATATTTCTTCACCCACCACAATAATATGTTGTTGACACCCTCCCCCCTCCCAACTACCAACATCATTGTCATCAACCAACAATTCCATGCACTGCTGCTGCTGCTGCTCTCTCTAATTGCGCTTGATAAATTGTCGCGTGTTCTATGTGCCGTTTTTTTTGTTTTTCTTCTTTTGTGTGGGTGTCGCTACTTTCCTCACAGATTAGCTAACAAACATGCTATCAAATTTCATATAGTATACCAGGCCCAGCAGCAGCATCAGCATAACCACACAGCGCATTGTTTCAGGTGCTTAGCCAAGCGCAGTAAATGATCTCTCCATCAAGTGTTAGACCCTTGGAATCTAACCCAGTTTTATGCCAATGCATTTTTAATTACACTTACGTTTTTTTTTGTTATAATTAAAATTTATGCACACTCTGAGCACAAAAAAAAACCCAAAAGACCAAAGCCATCGACTGAGTCTGGACTTGTCTGGCCAATTGCTCGCAATTGTTGTCAATTTAAAATTGAAAAGAAGTCAAATGTGGCCAGGCATTGCCGAGACTGATCTTGTATACTAAAAAAGCATCGAAAAGGCAAGGCTAAGTTAGTCTAAGCCGAAGATTAAATGCACTTGAAAAAGATCTTTTGGATTATATATACATAGAATATAGATGTCAGATTTTACTTACTTCAAAATTTTTAAGAATCTTAAGTGAATTTATTTAATTATTCATAACTTTAGAGTTAAGAACCCTAAAATAGAAAACAAATCATGTTTTTCCGACGATACATGACAGCTTTAATATATACCCAAACGATTCGGGCAATTCTGTCATTAAAAAGAAGACTCTGTACAAAAGTGTATATACTTTATGGAATCGAACTTTTGAAGCAAATTCATATACACTTTTGCAAGTGTATAAAAAGTTAAGTGCCCCGCTATCTCAGGGCAATTTTCACTTATCTGCGATGCTCTACATTACAGCAACAAGAACAACACACACACACACACAAAAAAAAAGGTTTCTTGATTGCGCAAAACTTGGAGTGATATGTGTGAGCGTGTGTTTGTGTGGGAACTCTAGTAGTATATCATGTCTCAAGGTAATCTTTTGATTATCAAGCGTTTACGCTTAAGCCAATTGAGGTTTTTTTTTAAGATAACCCCAAAAAAAAAAAAAAATTCAAAATTATAGTAATAAAAATTTCATTTTGGGGGCAGTTCGATGATTTATGTATCAGAGATGGGCGCTGGAAAGCTAAATATATCTCGTCCCGCCCATCCTTTTGTCAGTGTATGTATTCTCAAGGACAATTCTCGAATGAATCTATTGAAAGAATCATTGGATTGCCTGCTCATATTAACTCCGGTGCATAACTATAGCCGCACCCAACCTTTTCCGCAATTGAAAAAACCGCATATCTTCCACAATTTTGGAGTTAGGTTGTTCGAACCTTCTAGACATATATTCTACTCATTTCTTATCGAGCCCCCATACATCGTTTTTCGATCAGATGAACGATGGAAGAGTTGCCACCCCCACAATTTGAAAAAAATCGAATATCTTCCACAATTTTAAAGACAGATTGTTTGAACCTTTTAGGCGTATATTTTAGTCGTCATTACTTATCGATCCACCCTAGACCGTTTCCAGATCAGATGAACGATATTCGAGTTATAAGCAAATCAAATAATTACGCTTGATCGCTGAGATCTCAGAGATGGTAAGAGATAGAGGTTTGATGTGTATGGAACATATATTTCTTATACTTGCAGGCAGATCAAGTTTAGTTTTGATTATTGCCACGCCCCCTGCCTCCCCCGCAAATTGAAAAAAACCTCATATCTTTCACAATTTTGGAGTTAGGTTATTCAAACCTTCTAGACATATATTCCACTCATCATTACTTATCGAGCCCCCATACATTGTTTTCCGATCAGATGAACGATAGTAGAGTTGCCACCCCGGCAATTTGAAAATCATCTCAAATATCCCGCAATTTTGGAGTTAGGTTATTCGAACCTTTTAGACATATATTCTACTCATCATTACTTATTGAGCCCCAATACATTGTTTTCCGATCAGATGAACGATGGTAGAGTTACCACCCCCACAATTTGACAAAAAATCGAATATCTTCCACAATTTTAAAGACAGATTGTTTGAACCTTTTAGGCATATATTTTAATCGTCATTACTTATCGATTCACCATACACCGTTTCCAGATCAGATGAACGATATTCGAGTTATAAGCAAATCAAATCAGCACTGCCCGTAATTGTAATGGGCAGCAAGTTATATACTGAACAGGTACAGAGTATACTACAGTCGGGCTTGATCGACTTTCTTACTTGTTTACACATACACGAGTCGAAGTTATGGTTAAATGAAGCTTAAATGTGGCTACTCACAAACACAAGCACATTTGTCAGTACTCTCCATTTTGCCGACCCTTTTTTGAGATGGCTTTTTTCTAAGACGGGATTTAAATGATGAAGCAAACTTCATGAAGTTTTCCTAGTAGGCGAGAGATTTAAATGTAGTTTTTACTATTTGCTTAAAAGCAAATGATGTAAATATTAAAAGGTCTGAAAGATTTCCTCTAAATTCCACGCCTACTAAGAAAACTTCATGAAGTTTGCTTCATGGTGTAAATCCCGACTAAGTCTATAAATCTAAGACAACCTTTGTTTATCAATTTTGGGATTATTGAATTTCATATGCCATGAATCTTTCTAGGCTAAGGCAATCAAATTATCTTTAAAATAGATTACACTTATCTTTTCGCCCTCTTAATTCTCTATTTCTTTTTTAATATTTACATCAGATGATCAGCATTCTAACTAAACCTTGACAATTTCCTTATACAAAATGTACGTGCAAATATATATCTTGCCTTTTTAATTAAATTTTTGTATCCAATTTTTTTTTTCATACACGGAGGGCAATCTTTCTTGGTCTAATCTGCGAACCATATTACAAAATGTGTGTGTTTTATAAGCCCCTAAAAAAAAGTTATCAGACTCATACAATTCAGCAGAGTGCGAGACGACATTCTTTATAGTCCCCACTGCCAGTGACTAAAAATGGTAATGTATTAGTCCCTAATCGCAACTGATAAGATAAAAGAATATATAGCAAAGTTTCTTTTCTTTTTTATAAATCCCACACTTGCCCCAACTGACCACAACTTATCGCTTTTAGTGTCTGGGGGCTTAAAAGATTACTGGCCTTGGTTTAACCTGTCCAAAAAAAAATGTACAAATTAACAAAAAAAATAAATAAAAATGATAAATTGTTAACTCTATACCTTGAAAGTGAATCAATTAAAAATAAAAATGTACCAAAATTCCCATACAAATTCCGTGTAGATTTGACGGAATCTGAAAATTTAAGGTCAAGTTTATTGAAGTCAGGCCAAGAGCGTGCAAAGAACCTGGATTTCGTGCGTGTTCGTGCTTAACTAATGCGGCACGAAAAAGTACAGAAATATAGTACGTAGGTTGCTATATATATTTCTGGCCTAATAATGAAAACGCGAATATTTATGATCAAAAATGGTTTTATTGTTTTTCAAACAAGATTTATACACTTTTGCATGCGCTCAAACCAATTGTCGAAGCACTTTTTCCACTCCGATTGAGACACCTCCAAAACATGGTTTTTGAACTCTTCAACAGCATCTTCTGGCGACGAAAATCGTTGACCACGCATTTTTCCCTTGATGTGCGGGAATAAAAAGAAGTTAATGGGTGCCAAGTCAGGGCTGTACGGCGGATGACCCATCAATTCGACGTTTTGGGCTGTCAAAAAGGCGCTGGTGCAAGCAGATGTGTGAGAGCTCGCATTGTCATGGTGCACAATGATCTGTCTTCTCTTGTTCGTTTTTTCGAATTTCTCCGAAGACTTCAGGCAAACAAATTGTGGTGTACCACTCAGAATTGACCGTCCTACGTTGCTCAAGCGGAACAGTTGCCACATGACCAGTTTTACCGAAGAAACAGGCGACCATTTGCTTCGAAGTGCTTTTTCCACGAACGATTTTAGTTGGATTTGGCTCGTCTTCGAGCTCATAAGCATAGATCAATGATTCGTCACCTGTGACGATCTTATAAACGTCTTTTGAAACGCCGCGATTAAATTTTTTTTAAATTTCTTTGCACCAATCCATACGAGCATTTTTTTGAGCGATTGTCAAATTGTGCGGGATCCAACGAGAACAAACCTTTTTTTTACGCCCAGGTGTTCATGCAATATCGAATGTATACTGGTGGAAGAAATGCCCAAGGATGCCTCTATCTTACGGTATGTCACATGACGATCTTGCATTATCAGTTCACGCACGGCATCAATGTTTTCTGGCACAACGACTGTTTTTGGACGACCTTCGTCTTCGAGCGAGCGTCGCCCGCGATAATACCATTTTTCTGCCGAGGTAAGTTTTTGAATAATCGTTAATCGATATCAAACGTGGTCACACATGAAAGAGTTGTATGGAGCTTTTATCGATAAAAGTCCAAACTTTTTTTGAGAAAAGGCCAATTGGTCCTAAAATAGCTAGAAGTGACCTAGGCCAGAAACTTAAATAGCAACCCACGTATAGCTAGCTGACTAGCACTATTCAAAGCGAAACTTAAATTAAGGTTACGACTTTTCCTATATTTTTATATTTTAAATAAAATTGTTTACCTTATTTGAAATCAATGATTCACTTGTCACAAATTATGAGTTTCGTTTGCTCAAAACAAACACACATTTCCGCACATCTTGGTGACCCTCTTTATTATGATTTTGTTTTATTTTTGTTTTTATGTCATTTTTGCTGAGTTCAAAATTTATTTGAATTCAGTTCAAAGCACTGATTGCCGCGGCGGCACTTTTCAAATAGGTTGGCGCGGCTCAAATGGTGGCTTCGATTTTTTGTTTAATTTTTTTAGCTTATGTTGCACTTAGAGAGAGGCTTCCTGGTTTATGAATGAACCATCAACATCCCATCCACTTGCTTATCGCAAAGAAAAAGAAGAAGAAGAAGCTGCTGCGCATTTCAATGTTGTTGTTGTTTTTGGGGGTTGATTTTTGCTAAGCGCATATGATGATGCGTTCGAAATTTGGATACTAAGACGCAGTTGTGTGTGTAAAAGTAGAGGAAGGGGGACAGACAGGCTTTTCATCGGGGGTAGATAAGAAGGAAAGAAATTGTTAAGTGTTTGAGAATCTTTTGCATTATTCCTTGAGGTAGTTTAGAGGGAAGCTCGGCCTGGCACTTTGGGGCTTTAAAGACAGATATTTATAGTTCATTTAATGTCATATTCTTAGAAAGTGACTTGACTTTTTAAGAACTCGCTTAACACTGCCTTGGAATCTAGTTAAGCCGAGCCAAAGTTTAATTATAAGTCAAAATTCTACCTAAGATGCCCAGCGTAATTATTTGATTTGCTTATAATTCGAATATCGTTCATCTGATCTGGAAACGATGTATGGTGGATCGATCTGTCTTTAAAATTGTGGAAGATATTCGATTTTTTTCAAATTGCTGGGGTGGCAACTCTACCATCGTTCATCTGATCGGAAAACAATGTATGGGGGCTCGATAAGTAATGATGATTAGAATATATGCCTAGAAAAATCGAACAACCTAACTCCAAAATTGCGGGATATTTAAAGTGTTTTTCAAATAGCGGGGGTGGCAACTCTACCATCGTTCATCTGATCAGAAAACAATGTATGGGGGTTCGATAAGAAATGATAAGTAGAATATATGTCTAAAAGGCTCGAACAACCTAACTCCAAAATTGCGGGATATTCAAGGTGTTTTTCAAATTGCGGGGGTGGCAACTCTACTATCGTTCATCTGATCGGAAAACGATGTATGGGGGCTCGATAAGTAATGATGAGTAGAATATATGTCTAAAGGGTTCGAACAACCTAACTCCAAAATTGCGGGGTATTTGAGGTGTTTTTCAAATTGTGGGGGTGGCAACTCTACTATCGTTCATCTGATCAAAAAACAATGTATGAGGGTTCGATAAGAAATGATGAGTAGAATATATGTCTAGAAGGTTCGAATAACCTAACTCTTAAATTGTGGAAGATATTAAGTTTTTTTCAATTTTGCGGGGAGGCAGGGGGAGTGGCAAAAATCAAAACTAAACTTGATCTGCCTGCAAGTATAAGAAATATATGTTCCATACACCTCAAACCGCTATCTGTTACTATCTCTGAGATATCAGCGTTCATACGGGCAGACGAACATGTGCTGAACAAGAATATATATACTTTATAGGTTCGGAGATGCTTCCTTCTGGCTGTTACCTACATTTGCACAAACCCAATATACTCTTTGTACCTTTTTAGTACAGAGTATAAAAGTCTTTAAATACATATGGGCTGCACATTTGTGGATTGGATGACTATATCAGATAACTGTCATGGGAACGATCTGTCCAAAAACTAGTTCTAGTAAGAACAACTTTTTTATTTTATAAGGTAGCGACTTTATACTTGTTAATCGTGAATATTATTTGCTACAACACAAAGGATTGATCAAAATCGATTAAATATATCGTTTAGCTCTCATACAACAATCGTCTTGATCAGCCAATCAGAAAGTGGCGCCATCTGTTGATCTGCTGGTATATATCCGCCTATATAGCCTATATCCGCCCATGTAAGCTTTCCTCTATAATTTTTCCACCACTTTGACATTGAAACTTTGTCTATGCATAATTTTTCATTTGTTCAGAATTAATTTACTTTTTAACCTAATTATATTCCTATAATAAATGCTCATCCCAATTTCAAGCAACAATTATGATTGGCAAAAAAAAAATAAATCAATTTGACACAATTGACTATGTCATGGGTCTCTGGCTCTGGTACGAAAACCTGTGTCGCACCTGACGTTTAAATTTCATTTGTTGCTTTTGAATTGTTCGCATTGTCTGCTATTGACATTTAATTTGAGTTAATGGCACGTCAACGACAACTCTTATCAATTGTGTCAAGATAGAGGCGATAAACATACGAGAAGGAGGAAAAGCCAATTTTGTATTGGGCAGTTAGCTAGTTAGTTCGAACGACGATGATGATGATGATGATAACCCTGCCCCATTATACAATCAGACTTAGCAAAAAGTTTTGTTAGAAATATTTATGAAAATGTGTCAGCAAATTTGTCAGCCAAGTACATAGTTGAAGTCACTACACAAAACAATCGATTATTGATTAAATGAAATCAGTATTTTGGAACAAATAGAAATGATGATAATGGATGCTAGATGGAAAGGGGACCTACAGAGTCAGTAATTCTCTCACCGGTTCCAAAGCTTGTAAAACCTAAGGTTTTAGATTGGAATCTCGCTATTTTCGGAGAATTTGAGCGAATCGCTAAAAATGGAAACAAGCTCGATTTAATTTTTATTCAGGAATAAACTATTTCAATCAATGGACCATATTTAATATGGTTAGTTGAGATAAAAGATATATATTTTCCAATTGGTGTACTGAATATCGTGTTGGTAGTCTATGTTCTACAAACATCGAGACATACCCATGTGTTCTACTATCCCCATACGATTTGGATAATTTTAAGGTATAAAGTAGAAATTGTATCTACATTTAAGATAAAAGAAGGAACAAAGAGGATAGTCAAGCTTCTCTGCTAAAGTGCACATATTCTGTGAGATGGTGTGTAACATACAACATATACCCATTTTGTATAATAAGTTGTAGCTATTCTTCGCTTGATTTGCATGATTTTTCATATTTACCCATACGAAGCGTAAGGAAAACAGCAAAAAAAAAAAAAAACCTGGCTTTCCGGGCCGGCAATCGTTCAAGCGTTAAGTTGAAACGATTAACGGAAAGAGGTGCGGTTAAGGTTAGCTATTAGTTATGTACATTATGTACATATGGAGAGTGTGCTACAAACAATGGCAAACAAAGTGCGTACTTAGCAGTCACAAACAAAAGCAAATGCGGGCTCCGCCGGCAAAAGGTAAAAGCGCGTACTTGGACGGGAGGAAGGGGCATGATGCGTGAGCGCCACAATGCGCAAATGGCTGAAGAAGCCGACAACGAAATGCTTGGTAATAAGCGGGTGCATATAAAAAAATAACGGTATTTCTCGCTAAAAAAAAGGCAATGGAATAGAGTTGGAGAACCTAGTTCATTTCCCTGACCTAGTTCATTAGTTCATTTTTGATGAACTATTGACTTTCGAGTTATACAGCCATGCTCCCATTTTCACTTTCGCAAAAATTTTGCGATTTCAAACCGGTTTTAGGAGCAAATTTGGTCTCTAAATCGCAAAATGTTTGCGAAAGTGAATATGGGAGCCCGGCTGATAGTTCATTTTTTGAACTATAGTTCTTTTTTTGAAAATACCCCTCAAAAATGGGGAAATACGTGGGTTGCTATTTAAGTTTCTGGCCTAGGTCACTTCTAGCCATTTTAGGACCAATTGGCCTTTTCCCAAAAAAAAAGTTTGGACTTTTATCGATAAAAGCTTCATGCAACTCTTTCATGTGTGACCACGTTTGATATCGATTAACGATTAATCAAAAACTTACCTCGGCAGAAAAATGGAATTAATTCGTGAAAATTTTCGTGCAATCATTTTTCACAACTTTCGACGTAGAGTGCAACGATGAACTTAAATATTTGAATGGCGATGAAGCACCATCCTATAGCACTGTGAAAAATTGGTTTAATGAATTCAATCGCGGGCGACGCTTGCTCGAAGACGAAGGTCGTGAAGGTCGTCCAAAAACAGTCGTTGTGCCATAATGCAAGATCGTCATGTGACATACCGTGAGATAGAGGCATTCTTGGGCATTTCTTCCACCAGCATACATTCGATATTGCATGAACACCTGGGCGTAAAAAAGGTTTGTTCCCGTTGGATCCCGCACAATTTGACAATCGCTCAAAAAAAGGCTCGTGTGGATTGGTGCGCAGAAATTTTGAAAAAATATAATCGCCGAGTTTCAAAAGACGTTTATAAGATCGTCACAGGTGATGAATCATGGATCTATGCTTATGAGCCCGAAACAAAACAGCAATCGACCGTGTGGGTCTTCAAAAACGAGCCAAATCAAACGAAAGTTGTTCGTGGAAGAAGCACTTCGAAGCAAATGGTCGCCTGTTTCTTCGGTAAAACTGGTCATGTGGCGACTGTTCCGCTTGAGCAACGTAGGACGGTCAATTCTGAGTGGTACACCACAATTTGTTTGCCTGAAGTCTTCGGAGAAATTCGAAAAACGAACAAGAGAAGACAGATCATTGTGCACCATGACAATGCGAGCTCTCACACATCAGCTCACACCCGTGCCTTTTTGACCGCCCAAAACGTCGAATTGATGGGTCATCCGCCGTACAGCCCTGACTTGGCACCCAATGACTTCATTTTATTCTCGCAAATCAAGGGAACAATGCGTGGTCAACAATTTTCGTCGCCAGAAGATGCTGCTGAAGAGTTCAAAAACCATGTTTTGGAGGTGTCTCAATCGGAATGGAAAAAGTGCTTCGCAAAATTGGTTTGAGCGCATGCAAAAGTGTATAAATCTTGCTGGAGAATACTTTGAAAAACAATAAAACCATTTTTGATCATAAATATTCGCGTTTTCATTATTAGGCCAGAAATATATATAGCAACCTATGTAATGCAAAAGGTAGAAGAAGTCGGAATCGATATTTCAAAATTTCTGAAAACCCCTGTTTCCCAAAAAAAGAAATTCTAGAAACCAAAATTACCGTATCAAAACCATATTCGATTCATTTGCAGAAAAAACGTCAACACTGAGCCCTGTACATGGGTATGCATTTTGAGTGTTCCATAAATGGTTTTAACCAGGGAATCTAACCGGAACCCGAACCGGAATCGTGGACCGAGAAGAACCGATTAAAACAGAAATTCAAAAATGAATAAATTGCATTTAAAAACAATTATTCCTTGAACTGTATCCGAATCAAGGGTGTCTCCATTTACCCGATTATCCCGTTTTTAATTTCATGTTTAAATACTTTTATTGAGATAATAAAGTTCCATATGTTTTTTTGTTTTTTTTTTGGTACGTGCTTGAGCCTCTGCCAACTGCCGGACGTTCTTACGCATTAATTATGGGAATTTTGTTACGCGAGGGAAAACTGACACGCAGGCGCAGCAGCAGAAGCAGAGAGAAAAGATATACTAAAAGGAAGAGAAAGAAGAAGAAAACAGAGCACAAATGCAGCAAGCAGCAGCATCCCACAACAACAACAACAACATCAACACATCGCGCAGTTGGTAGGTTAAAGAAGGTTTATGCGTAAACAGAATTCATGAAACAGAAATTTAACCTAACACATTTTTGTGCAGTCATGAAATCAACCCAAAATCACCTTTGAAATTAAAGACATGCCTGTGTTAAATTCATAACTGAATCTCATAAAAGGGAAGCCCTGAATTCAGTACCAGTCCTTCCATTTCAGGTTTGAATTCAGATCTGATTCTGGCCTGAGCGCAAACGCAGGGAAGCGATCGATTTGATTCGGAATCTCAGTACAAAGAGCTCAATGCTTTTCTTTTATTACACTAGTTTACGGCGAAAAAGACCCATTGAAGCCATTATTTTTTAATAATGTATTTTGGAATGCTAAACTCAAAAATTAATTTCAAAAATTTTTTTTTTTTGAGTTAGAATTTTTTTTCAGTTTTTCGGTTGATACACTTACATTTTTAGCCATATGTCGAGTTACAAAATTTAGATGGAGTCAAGCAAGGGATTAATAAAAAGGGTATGCAATTCCTAATAATCTAGTTAAAGAACATTTTACAATCGGTTTAGTAATTTGCAAGTTAGAAGCAAAATCATTTCGAAAAAAATTATTTTTTTCTCAAAAACGTGAAAAATTTTATTTTCTAAATTCTGTAAGTGGTTAAAAATTAAAATCAAAAAATTGTTTTTTCATTTACTCTAATAAATTGCACTATTACGAAAAAAAAAAGGTGTTGATGACGAAAATCTGTGGATAAATAGCGAAGTTTTGAGCAATTTTGTGAAAGTAGTAGAGTCAAATTTGACTATTTTACGTGTTTATTAAAAATACCGAAAAAAAACTAAAAAAAAATTCCAACTCAACAATAACGTATCGATACAAAAAAATTTTGAATTTCATTTTTGAGTTCAGCATTCTTAAGTACATAAGAAAAAAATAACAGCTTCAATCGGTATTTATTTTTTTATTTTTGTAAACTTGTGTTATTATAGCTTATCACACATTGCTGAGACACAAACGAAAATGATACAGAAAAGTGTTAAAATAAACGTCTTTAAGTTAAGCAATTTCAAATGATTTTAAAAATTTGGTCATTTTCGAGTGTTTTTTACAATACAATATTTTTATTTCACAATTGTTTTTTAAGCTATTTTTAAATAATTTTGACATTAAGGCTTAAAACGAGTTTTGAGTTTTCAAAACCCAAATCGTGAGTTTAAATTGACGCATAAACGTACATATTTTAGCTCAAGTTTTTTGGTCACTTGTAGAACCGGTTCTGCCGGCATTTCACACACACACACACACACATACAAACAAATTGTTATAACTGCGGCTTGAAAGTGCGCTCTCTTTGGCTAATATCTATAAAGGTGTACTTGCTGGTTGTCGTTTGGTACATGATCTGGCCTTTTGCGGCTACACACACACACACACACGAAGACAACATTAAATTTACCTTCTGATTATGATTATTATAAAATGCTTTCTCAACGGACGGCAGTTAACACATTATGTTTGATTATTTAAATACACGCTAAAAATTCATGCGAAATATTTTGGTATTTTGTTCACACACTTTGTTAGCGCGTTGTGTGTGCGCGCACTTGACTCTTCACAACAATCAAAAAAAAAAACAACAACAAAAATTACAAATAATAGGAAAACAGTTACAATTGCAAAGTGCAGTTGGATTTTTACGCGCTCGAACTTTAACGATTCGATTGAATTGTGCCCGTCAAACGTGTACCGCTATGTTGCTTTCTCAGTCATAACTGGGGGAAAGCCGAGGAATGCAAACGCAACAGAACGAGAGAATGAAAAGAGAGAGAGTAAGAGAGAGAAACGCAACAGAACCAGTGTTGTCAATTTAGCCATTTTACCACCAGATCTAGCTAAATTGCCATTTTTTTAATGTTGTTACGGCACTGCTTTCGGGCTGACGCCGTCTAGCTTGGCATTTCAGGGCGGGATCTTAACCCAGCAGCACAAAAACTCAAACATTTAAATACCTAACGGCCGCACAACAAAATTCAAACGTTTACTTTTTCATATTACAAATCGGAAACAGCTGATGTCTTAAGATCATTTAATGGTCACATTTCAAGCAGTTCTTGATGCTTAAACTCAAAGTTGTTTTAAAAAAAATAGTGATTTTACTGATTTGGGCAAAATCGGGCAAAATCCAATTAGACTATCGTATAGAAGATACTTTAATAAACAATATTGCATTAACAGTTACAACAATACAACAAACTTTTACTCCACGAAACCAAAATTCTTCGAAACAATTCATTAACCAAAACCAACTCAAACCCAATTGTATTAATTGACTTCTTATTAGTAAACTGCCAACATATTAACATTTTTTTTTATCGTTTTCATGGTAAAATGTTCAAAATTCGTAGGTTGCTACATATATTTCTGGCCTAATAATGAAAACGCGAATATTTATTGTTTTTCAAAGTATTCTCTAGCAAGATTTATACACTTTTTGCATGCGCTCAAACCAATTGTCGAAGCTCTTTTCCACAACTCCAAAACATGGTTTTTGAACTCTTCAACAGCATCTTCTGGCGACGAAAATCGTTGACCATGCATTTTTCCCTTGATGTGCGGGTATAAAAAGAAGTCATTGGGTGCCAAGTCAGGGCTGTACGGCGGATGACCCATCAATTCAACGTTTTGGGCGGTCAAAAAGGCGCTGGTGTGAGCTGATGTGTGAGAGCTCGCATTGTCATGGGGCACAATGATCTGTCTTCTCTTGTTCGATTTTCGAATTTCTCCGAAGACTTAAGGCAAACATATTGTGGTGTACCACTCAGAATTGACCGTCCTACGTCGCTCAAGCGGAACAGTCGCCACATGACCAGTTTTACCGAAGAAACAGGCGACCATTTGCTTCGAAGAGCTTCTTCCACGAACGACTTTCGTTTGATTTGGCTCGTCTTCGAAGACCCACACGGTCGACTCATAAGCATAGATCCATGATTCATCACCTGTGACGATCTTATAAACGTATTTTGAAACACCGCGATTATATTTTTTCAAAATTTCTTTGCACCAATCCACACGAGCCTTTTTTTGAGCGATTGTCAAATTGTGCGGGATCCAACGAGAACAAACCTTTTTTACGCCCAGGTGTTCATGCAATATCGAATGTATGCTGGTAGAAGATATGCCCAAGGATGCCCCTATCTCACGGTATGTCACATGACGATCTTGCATTATAATTTCACGCACGGCATCAATGTTTTCTGGCACAACGACTGTTTTTGGACGACCTTCGTCTTCGAGCGAGCGTCGCCCGCGATTGAATTCATTAAACAAATTTTTTACAGTGATATAGAATGGTGCTTCATCGCCATACAAAGATTTAAGTTCATCGTTGCACTCTTGTCGTGATAATCCACGTCGAAAGTTGTGAAAAATGATTGCACGAAAATTTTCACGAGTTAATTCCATTTTTCTGCCGAGGTAAGTTTTTGATTAATCGTTAATCGATATCAAACGTGGTCACACATGAAAGAAATGTATGGAGCTTTTATCGATAAAAGTCCAAACTTGTTTTGGAAAAGGACAATTGGTCCTAAAATGGCTAGAAGTGACCTAGGCTAGAAACTTTAATAGCAACCCACGTATTAATTGATTTCTAATTAGTAAAATGCAAACATTTTAACATTTTTTTTATCTTTTTCATGGTAAAATGTTCACCTCCAATTTAGCACTGAATTAGTCAATTTAGCTTTTTTTTGTGCATCAATAGTTGCCAACACTGAACACTCAAATGAAAAGAGAGAGAACCGGAGCAAGTGACAGCAAGTAAAACGCACACACGTTTTGGCGCCCTCTGTTGTTTAATTTATGTAAGCTGCCTGCTATGCATCGCTGACGGTGATCTCTCTGCCGCCTGTTGTTATTAAATTGATTTGAGCTAGCTGATATAATATTATTATAGCGCATATATCAGAGC
The DNA here is from genome assembly GCA_018904225.1 of Lordiphosa mommai. Lineage (NCBI taxonomy): Eukaryota > Metazoa > Arthropoda > Insecta > Diptera > Drosophilidae > Lordiphosa > Lordiphosa mommai. The sequence continues at coordinate 648,441 of JAEIFT010000020.1, read as the reverse complement.
GCATTTCTATTATCTTTTCAAAACTATTTATTCACCTTATAGTCAGCTGCGAACATAATGCGGAATTTGTTCTAATATTGTTAACAGTGAAGCCAATTTTACTTGCAACGGCTAACTGTTATTTAAATATTAAAGTTAGCTGCTCACTGACATAAGTTGACTGCTAGGAATCAACTTGCTGCCGCCCTCTGTTGTTTGACTTGACTTAACATGTCTACCGCTGCTGAGCTCCTTACCGCCCTCTGTTGTTGAATTTTAGTAAGTGCCGGCAGTCCGTTACAAATGTAAAATTTTCAGCACTTTATCATTCATTTGTTTTTCATTTATTAATAATAATAAAATATTACATTTATTACCAAAAAAATTAGCAAATTACAAAAAAAAAAGGGTCAATTAATAAGTACAGTTAATAAATTAAACAATATCGCGCATAATTGAAACTAACTTTGTTTTTAGTATTTTCGAGTCAAGTTGTTTGGGTAGGGGGTAGAGGGGCACTCATTCGGTTTATTTCGAGAGTACACCAGAAGAAGTCGATCCACGCTTCTTGCGATGTAGTACAGAAATAAATGCATTAGTATTTACACATATAATAATTAATAAGAGGCAAACTTTAAGTTTTTTTTTCCAACAAATTTCTGCATAAAAAGAAACACTTATAATGTAGCACCTGAAATTTGTTTTTTTTTTTTTTTTGCTACTCAGGCTACCGCTTGCTGGCTTGGCAGTATACATATCAGGGGTGGAGGGGGGGTCAAAGGGAGCTTAAATATAGCTACCACTCATTTCATTCATTCTCGCACACACACACACACAAACACACACATACGATTTACAGTCACTTCACTTAGCTTAGGTTTTTCGACTCCTTCAACTTTCTTTCTCTTCTTCTTTAGTACAGATTAATATAGCACGTTTTGTTGTCCATTCTTTTTGTTTTATGTTTTTCAAATATATATAAAAAACCGTTATGCTTTAGAAAGTTCTTAATTTCGTGACTAGGCAAGTTTTAGGTTTTTTTTTTTTAATTATTTATCATCGCAAAAAGGCGCTCTCCGGTTTGAAACTTGGCTAAGCGCGTTCGTTGTTAGTTTTGGGTCAGGGACCACAATTGGTTTGGGCATTTGCTTTTAGTACATTTGTTTTTAGTGCGATGTGTTAATTGTTCGTATTTCTTTTTTTTTTTAGAGTTGCTTGTCTACAGATGCTCATCGCCATGGTAGCCATTTCTTAAGGGTTGTCGCTCCTGCGAATTATCCGTGGGTCGATTGCGCTTAAAGAAACCGCACTGCAGGAAGAGAGAAAAGAGGAGAAGAAATTGTTTCAATTTAGAGAAGAAATTGGAAAGCAAGAAATAATAGAAGTACACTAAGGGCCGTTTTCTCATGTGCCTGTTTTTAAATACAGGTGCTTTCCAGCCAACCATATCCGGAGTGCTCCTAAACTGGATTGAAAAGGGACTCCCACAGCTACACCTTTTATGAAGCGCTCCTTCTAAAATTGAAATGAAAGTCCCAAGCATGCACCTCTAAGGAGTGTTTAGTATGATTAATACAGGAGTCCCTAGGAAACACCTCTTAGGAGTGTTTATGGAGTGCTCCTAGTATGATTGAATCGGGAGTTTCTACAAAAATACCTTTAAGGAGTGTTTTTAGAGCGCTTCTACGTTGGAGTAAAAATGGGTCCACATGAGAACCGCATGGGAGCGTTTATGGAGTTTTAAAATACGAGCATTTGTTTTTCTAGGAATTTTCCATCATTTTCACTGTTTTCCAAGTTTATTCGATTTATATTAATAGTAAATAAAATAGGTAGTGGTCCAAGGTGTAGTGTGTGATCCTACTGTGCGGGAGATCCTGTGTTCGACCCCCCCGCCTTAGAACATTTTTTTTTTATAACACACATCCGGACACCTTTACAAGCTATTTGCGAAATCTTGCATACAAGCTACGAGATTAAGAGAAGTTCGGCATGGCCACAACACTTTGGTTGAGAGAAGAGACAGCCGGCAGAATTTTTTTTTTTTTTTTTTTTTTGTGAAGCGTTTTCTTTGGATTACTATTGGAGCCCAAAAGCAGACCACAAACACTCCGTCTGAATTATCTTAGGATGATTGTCGGAGCCCTTTTCAAAAACTCTTAGACGAATAGAGGAGTCCGCTTGGAGTCCTTGCGGATTATTCGAGTGATCATTCTGGGACTCCAAAATCTCTCTTTTAAGGAGTCCCTGAGGAACACTTTTTTCATATATGTTAAAAAGGCCTTTTTTCTTCGGCGGATAAGCACCTTTGGGACCATTTAAGGAGCCTACCAAGGAGGGTATAGTGAGTCCTAAGGGAGTCCGATGGGTGGCTGGGTTTTCGGGAAAAATTGTGTTGCCGTTTTAAATTGTCTATATTTGTGTCAACTACGACCCGGCCTAAAAGTAGGCAAGATAGGTTTTTCTCAAAAGCACCTGGTTTTCAAAAACATTAAGGGCCGTTTTCCCATCTACATGTTTTTCAAATCGAGTTGCTTTTTAAGAAAATATATGTTGCCTACTCTTAGGCCTGCTTTTAAATCAAACGCGGGTTGTTGTAGATACCAGCATAGACTTTTTAATAGGCGGCCTGAAAGTAGGCAACAAAAAGCATCTTGATTTGAAAACCATGAATATGAGAAAACAGCCCTTAATTGAATTGCGTTGTTTTTACATTTTCTATGATTGCGCTGGTGGGAAGTGTCATAACTTAAGTTGACGATCACTTATTTTTAACTAACCTTACAGTTCTTAGAAAATAATAAATAAAGCTTAAAATCGGTCATACTCTCACAATAATTTTAAACCATTGTTTGATATTTATTAAAAGTCCAAATTCCAAACACTTTAAATTAAAAAAGTTCTTAAGGCCGATTTCTTATTTTCATGCTTTTCAAAACTAGGAGCTTTTTGAGAAAATGTATGTTGCCTACATTTATACGACGGTCGTTGTATACACAAGCATAGATATTTAACTGCAGCCTAAAAGTAGACAAGAAAAGTTTTCTTGAAAAGCACCGCGTTTTCAAAAACATGAAGATGAGAAAACGGCCCTAAATGGAAGTACTTAAAGCTTCTAACTGATACTTTTTTTGAAGAAAGTTTCTAAGGGGTTTAGTTTTACCAGTTACTATTTCTTACTCACCTTATAGAGCAGCCATACCAGCAGCAAAAGAATCAAGGTACCAGCTAAGGCAGCAAGCACAAAACTCAACATATTGGGTACATCGGATACTTGCGCCGGTTCCGGTTGTGCTTTATAAAAAATCTCATGCGATTTGATTATCTCATCCTTGGGCTTACCAATGAAGGGTAATCGTGTGACTTTCGCCACAGCCAAAGTAGAGATATTCAAGGCCACATTTGAGGACAATTTGTGCATAGTTTTGGCCACAACGCGCGCACGTATGGCCACAAAGGCAGCATCAGCATCCTCGCTGCCCAGATTGGTAACCTTGCAGGTTAAAATACGACATTTGGCCACCTGGCAGGGTGAATTGAGATTGACTTTTTTGGGTGCATCGGTGGTGGTGGCGGTGTCAAGTTCAGAGCGACGGAGGCGACGCGGTGCCTGCTGCTGCTGCTGCTGCTGGGAGGAGCTGGAGGATGACCAGTGTTGGGTGTGGCCACCCTGATGTAGATTATCCTCATCATAGAAATCCTCATTTTCGCGTCCATAATAGGGTTTGCTGGCCAAACTATAGACCACATGATGTTGCTGCTGCTGTGGATGGTTAAGTTGTTGCTGCTGTTGCAGTTGCTGTTGCAGTTGCTGCTGCTGCAGTTGCTGTTGCTGCAGTTGCTGCTGTTGCTGTTGCAATTGCTGTTGCAATTGTAGCTGCAATTGCTGCTGCTGCTGTTGACTGCGCTGATGTAGCTCATTGTCCACATTCGAGCGTGGCAGTGTATCCAAACCCAAAGTGCCCGTCTGGAACTGACCCGTACGTCCGCCATAAATGGATTTATCTGTATTACTTAAACCACCCGTGGGCAATTGAATTTGCTGTACATGCGTGCGATACTGTGAACTGGTCTGTGGACCAGCAGCTGGATTAGCTGGACCCGCGCTGGCAATTTGTATATGACCTTGGGTACTGTGTCCATGTAATTGCGTACTTGGCGTGCTGAAGTTTTGGCTAAAACTTTGATTCATTTGGGCTGCCTGATTGGCACGTCCCTGATGCACATAGGAGGCATCGCCAGCCGATTCTTGTGCATCCTCATTCTCTAGAAAATTCTTCTCCTTGTTGGTAAAATAAACTTGACTGCTATTGCCCACAATGACACCCTGAACTGGGGGTGAGTTTTGTTGACCCTGCGAAATCTCTAAATGCACCGTGTTTTGCGTTTCTGCATTACTAATGGCTCCCTGGGCATGTAGATACGATTTCTGACTCAGTTTCTCATTCAGTGTTAATTTCTTTTCGTTAACTGTTTCAATTGGTTCGCAGGTGATTTTACCACCCGTTTCGGGTTGATTTAGTATATACATCAAGGGCTCTCCCGCTAAAGTTTCATAGGGATAATGTATGTAAACCATGGCTTCTTCTATAATCGAAGGACGATCATTGCGTATCTCATAGATATGCACCACTTGTGGACCCAAATCTTCTTCTGTGGTGGCATTCGTTATGTTCTTATAGTCACTGGCCTTATACAGCTGATAATCGGGCAGAGAGGTACCCTTTATGCTTAGATCCGTATCCACCCAGAGGCCTACACTCTTACGGAACACATTATCGAAATGGGAACCCTTTTTCTCCAGATTTGTCGAATTGGCCTCCATGTAGAAATCATAACTGGAAGAGGTACCAAATTTCTCGGCTGACATTAAGCTGATCATGAAGTGAGCCTGTAAAGAAGTAAAGAAAGTTAAGGTACCACATCCTTCAATTCAAAACTTACCAATTTGCCGGCCTGCAGAGGATTACCTATATCACACTTGAGCGTATGATTATTGGCCGCTGTCGGAGCTGAACAGGTAATGGGCGTATCACTCTTATCACCCAATTGCTTAAGCTTGCGGAATTCCAGAGCACGTGGCGTTACCATATAGAAGGCCGCTTCAAAGGCATCCTCATTGTTATTGGCGATAATAACTTCAATGTTCAAGGGATCGGGTGAGCCAAACAAGTACTTGTCCACAGTTCTGGCAAAGAGAGTGAAAAATTTAGACAGGTGTAAGCCAGAACTGAGCACTAGCTGCACATTTATTTGTGTAATGCAGGAGGGCATTTCCCCTTAAACTTCACTATCTACTGTCTGCACTGTCATAAGCAACGTTTGGGCACTGCTCTTCTAGTTGCTCTACTCACTGCTCTTCTCATTGTTTAACTCGCTGCTCTACATACTGCTTTATTTCTGCTCTACTTGCTGTTCTGCTCAATCTTTAACTCGCTGCTCTACTTACTGCATTATTTCTGGTCTACTCGCTGTTCTACTCGCTGATCTACTCATTTTTTTGCTCGCTACTCTACTCACTGCTGTATTACTGCTCAACTCACTGCTCTTCTAGTTGCTCTTCTAGTTGCTCTACTCACTGCTCTTCTAGTTGCTCTACTCGCTGCTCTACTCACTGCTTTATTACTGCTCTACTCGCTGCTCTACTTAATCTTTAACTCGCTGCTCTACTTACTGCTTTATTTCTGCTCTACTCGCTGTTCTACTCGCTGATCTACTCATTTTTTTACTCGCTACTCTACTAACTGCTGTGTTACTGTTCTACTCACTGCTCTTCTAGTTGCTCTTCTCACTACTCTTCTAGTTGCTCTACTCGCTGCTCTACTCACTGCTTTATTACTGCTCTACTCGCTGCTCTACTCAATCTTTAACTCGTTGTTCTATTTACTGCTTTATTACTGCTCTACTCGCTGCTCTTCTCCATCTTTACTTACTGCTTTATTTATACTCATTCTTTTTCGCGCTACTCTACTCACTGCTGTATTAGTGCTCTACTCACTGCTCTTCTAGTTGCTCTACTCACTGCTCTTCTAGTTGCTCTACTCACTACTCTTCTAGTTGCTCTACTTACTGCTTTATTTCTGCTCTAATCGCTGTTCTACTCGCTGATCTACTCATTTTTTTAATCGATACTCTTCTCACTGCTGTATTACTGCTCTACTCACTGCTCTTCTAGTTGCTCTACTCACTACTCTTCTAGTTGCTCTACTCGCTGCTCTACTCACTGCTTTATTACTGCTCTACTCGCGGCTCTACTTAATCTTTAACTCGCTGCTCTACTTACTGCTTTATTTGTGTTCTACTCGCTGATCTACTCATTCTTTTACTCGCTACTCTACTCACTGCTGTCTTACTCGCTGCTCTAATTAATGCACAACTCGCTGCTGTTTTCACTTCTCTACTCACTTCTCTACTAACAGCTCCACACACGGCTCTACTTACAGCTCTACTCGCTGAACTTGTGCAATCAAAATGATCGCCACTTGTTCCCTTGTTCCTTCAACTTACTTGATTTCCAGCTTCAGATCGGGCTCACAGATGTTATCGAGTCCACAGTTCTTTTGTATATTGATCGCATCACGCAATACAATCTCACGATTCTGATCAATCACCGGCTCCAGAGTGTCACGCTTACGTCTTATCATCGGTTCAAATTCTTGATTACTTTTCAGATTATAGCGCGCCTCGACTTCCAGTGGCGTTAACTTATCCTGCACATTATCTATCAAGTACACCGTCTCGTTGAGGCAATATCGTTGTCCATAGAATAGGCGTATGGTCCTATTGCGTATATTTCGGCTCTCATCGCTCAGGAAGAACATGCGTGGATTACGCGTCTTTTTGGCATCCAACAGCCAGGACACGTCAAATTCCAGCTGATTGGGTAAATAACGACCCGTATAGCTCCAACAGGTGGTCAGCAGCATACACGGTACATTCTTGTGATCACGTTGCAATTGACAATTACGCTCATCCAGCGAGATCAGTTTGGAGGGATTGGCGAAGCTGGTGTCAGCATTGACAGCGGCCACGGGTCGGGATTTGAAGATATAGACCTGATCGGAGGCATATGCGCCCACAGCCAGATCCGGATAGGTATTGCCATCCATATCAACGCCACCGGATAAGGCAAAGCCAAAGGTACGCGGATAGGGTGCACCCTCCACCAGTTGCTCGGCCTTGATAATCTGCGAGGGTTTGGCCAACGGACCCAGGGACGAACCATGAAAGATATAGACAACGCCACGTCCTTCGGGCCCGTCGTAGGGAGCACCCACTGCAAAATCACCATAGCCATCCCCATTTACATCACCCAATGTGGTAAGAGCCAGGCCAAAACGTCCCTTGGTGTGTAGACCATCGCGTATATACTCGGTGGTCCAACGTTCGGCGGGTTTGGCACCACCCTGCAAAACTACATAGACACGTCCCACATCATATTTGCCCTCCACATTGTGCGGTTCCGTATACATGGGTGCACCAATTATCAGATCGTCCAGACCATCCCCATCCACATCGCTGGTGGCCAGGGCATAGCCGAAATATTCACCAATCTGACGACCCGTTATATTCAATATATTTGCCATATTCCATTGATTCACCACTATTTTGCCCAACAAATTGGCACCGCGTGGCATACCAATGGCCACATCTTCTGAGCGATCGCCATTAAAGTCACCCGTAATCATGGAATAACCCAAATACGAATCATCATTGGCCGATGAGCTTTCGGCTGTGGAGAATACCTGATTCTCCGGCTTGGTCACATCCTGAGAACTGGCTTGACCTGTGAAGAGTTTGTTGTTAGTTTTCAAAAATTTTAAAATTTTAAGGAATTTAAGTTTAAATGAATTTTTTTTGAGTAACTTCTACCATGCGGGACAACATTGATAATAAGTAAAAAACAACATACAACAACATTTAGATAGATTTAGGGCTACAAATTGACGTTCTACTGCTAGACGTGCGTGAATTAGCAATTAGTTTTACGAGCTACCCAGTATTAGTATCCCCATCTCATCTCATGCACACAAAGCATCATTTAGTTAGGACACAAACCATTTACGATCAAGTAATGACAAGCTACAAATACAACAAATTCTACAAATTCAATGATTGGTGGAAAGAGAAGATAAAAGGATCATTCACGAAACGGTTAAAGGTAGAACCTCTATTTGTTTGGTTACTTTAAAAACGTTTCAAGAATATTTTAACTCGATGCAATTTGACACTAGCTTTCGTATATTAAAACTCTACCGGAAGTTAACTTAAGAGATAAAACATATATTATATACATATGTAAGTCATAATCGTCAAATAACAAAATAAAAACCAAAATTATACCGGATACTCCGTTTTGATATGGTTCTGGGAATTTTTGGTTTCAACTTTAACGTTAAACTTAAGTTAAGACAAATAATTATGTTTCTTTTCGCTTACAAAAACAAACCAAATATGATAAAAGACAGTACTGAGATCGAAAAAGAGCGCTCGCAAACAAAAATACTGTCAAACAGCTACCAAAATGTTTATTAACGGTTGACACCAAAATTGAATCACAAATGCGTGGGTTGCTATTTAAGTTTCTGGCCTGGGTCACTTCTAGCCATTTAAGGACCAATTAGACTTTTCCCAAAAAAAGTTTGGACTTTTATCGATAAAAGCTCCATACATCTCTTTCATGTGTGACCACGTTTGAAATCGATTAACGATTAATCAAAAACTTAACTCAGCAGAAAAATTAAATTAACTCGTGAAAATTTGCGTGTAATCATTTTTCACAACTTTCGACGTGGATTATCACGATAAGAGTGCAACGATGAACCACTCACCATCCTATAGCACTGTGAAAAATTGGTTTAATGAATTCAATCGCGGGCGACGCTCGCTCGAAGACGAAGGTCGTGAAGGTCGTCCAAAAACAGTCGTTGTGCCAGAAAACATTGATGCCGTGCGTGAACTGATAATGCAAGATCGTCATGTGACATACCGTGAGATAGAGGCATCCTTGGGCATTTCTTTCACCGTTGGATCCCGCACAATTTGACAATCGCTCAAAAAAAGGCTCGTGTGGATTGGTGCAAAGAAATTTTGAAAAAATATAATCGCGCTGTTTCAAAAGACGTTTATAAGATCGTCATAGGTGACGTATCATGGATCTATGCTTATGAGCCCGAAACAAAACAGTAATCGACCGTGTGGGTCTTCGAAGACGAGCCAAATCCAACGAAAGTCATTCGTGGAAGAAGCACTTCGAAGCAAATGGTCGCCTGTTTCTTTGGTAAAACTGGTCATGTGGCGACTGTTCCGCTTGAGCAACGTAGGACGGTCAATTCTGAGTGGTACACCACAATTTGTTTGCCTGAAGTCTTCGGAGAAAAGCGAAAAACGAACGAGAGAAGACAGATCATTGTGCACCATGACAATGCGAGCTCTCACACATCAGCTTACACCAGCGCCTTTTTGACCGCCCAAAACGTCGAATTGATGGGTCATCCTGACTTGGCACCCAATGACTTCTTTTTATTCCCGCATATCAAGGGAAAAATGCGTGGTCAACGATTTTCGTCGCCAGAAGATGCTGTTGAAGAGTTCAAAAACCATGTTTTGGAGGTGTCTCAATCGAAGTGGAAAAAGTGCTTCGACAATTGGTTTGAGCGCATGCAAAAGTGTATAAATCTTGCTGGAGAATACTTTGAAAAACAATAAAACCATTTTTGATCATAAATATTCGCGTTTTCATTATTAGGACAGAAATATATAATGCAACCTACGTATTTTGTTATCGTGCGTGATCATTTGAGACGCCTTGTTCAATCGTGCATAAATCGTGCGTGACGCGTAACGCTACAAAAATGATGTGAGTGAGTCGTGCGAACAGAGACTTTTACTTTGTGAAGCGAGCGTTACGCGCGCACCTCTAAACTAGATATGTGCCTAGGTACAAATATAAGCAATTGTTTTGCTTCAACAATTTTTATTTTGTCAGGCAAAGACAAATCAAACAAATTTTATATATGCATAGGCGCGAGTAAGACCTCTTTTAGGGATTGGGGCGAAAAAATCTTTGCAAAGTATTTTGTCAGGCAAAGACAAATCAAATCAAGTTTTATATATTGCACATATGGGCGCGTTCAGCAGAGACACTTGATCACTGATCAGCTTAATAAACACATCTCGTATTATTGTTTTGCTTTATTAAAGTAGACACAATTTATATTTTGTCAGGCAAACCCAAATCAAATCAAATTTTATATATTGGACATATGGGCGCGTTCAGCAGAGACACTTCATCACTGATCAGCTTAATAAAACACATCTCTTATTATTTAGCATACTTTTACGGGGGTCTTGTTAAATTGACATTTGTAAAAACTCCATGTAAATATTACATTAAACACAAGAGGAAAAGTACGCTTCGTAAATTACCAGGAAATATATCATTGATCAGGGAGCAAGTTCTTTTGCTGAACACGGCAAATATAAGCTACATAAATTTAGTATTTTCTCAACTTGAGAATCATCTCTTTTATAAGCTTCTCTTTCCACTTAACTCTTTCTAAATAGATACATATTTATGTCATAATATGATTGATGAATGTGTGTTGGTTTGGGGTGTGTGGGGGGGTACATTTATTGGTTGATTTGGTTTGGCAAGTGAGTTAGCCTAGACAACAACCAGAGCAGCAGCTGGTACGCATGGGGGTCATGGAGAGCATTTTAGGAAACGTTTGTGTGGTTGATCCTTTTGTGTTAGCGAAGCGTTCGATGCATGGGCCATAATGAGTTTTAAAGCACTAAGAAGCACCATTATGGAGAGCGAGGCGTTTGTTGTAGTTGTCGGTCTTCTGTACACTGGTGTTAATTTAGGTACAATTTCTGGTATTGCTCAGGTGTTGAGAAGCGTATGGTTTTTTTTTTTTTATTATTTTGTATGTTTACCTCCAGTGCCGAAGGGCTGATAATAAGGCGGCTTAAATGGAAACTCGGCATCGGGCGGTATTGAGTAGGTTTGTCCTTTTTTATTTTGGTATTATAGTTTTTTTTAGGTAAAGGTTTGGGTTTTTGGTGGTGGAAAGTGGATGTTGGGTTGATTGGGTTGAGCAACATAGGAGGGTACAGGTTCGGTACAGAATGCATACGTTTGGTACAAAAATGGCATGCATTTTGCGCCGACACAAGAGACAGTAAGAATAGAAAGAGAGAGAGAGAGAGAGAATACATAATTTTGATTAATCAACTAAAAAGAACATGACGACGCTTTATACGATACAAGGTACAGGTACAGTTAAAGTAATTGATATAAATACGGTACATTAAGTATGGAATTGGTTAAATTACAGTACATTACGTTTTACAATCAATTTTGAGTGTGTGTGGGGGTTTTTTTTAGCCAGTTTTGCTGTCGAGTTGTACTTGGTTTTTTCTTTTTTTTTTTTTTTTTTTTTGTTGGTTAGAATAGTGGGTAAATTTTGCTTTAAGGTTAGGTTCTAGCAGCGACGACAATGCCAAATTGGGTTAAAAATTTTGTGACAACAACTCGACAACACATACAAACAGAGTCATAAAAAAACTAGGGCTATAAAGATACGGTGTAGAAGGTCTTAGACTTAGATGTAGTTGGAATAGTGGTAGGTACCTAAAAGGTACACATTACAAACTAAAAGGTTCTCTAACTAGGGGAAATGCAATACATGCACAAAAGAAAAAGAATGCATCACATTACAACCTAAAAATCGTTTTTTAGATACCCGCTTAGGTACTAGGTACGGTATATATCAGCGTTATTCACTTTTAAGTCAGAAAGGTACAGGATTTTAAAGCTAGACTGGCATTAGGTTAATTTTTTATTATAAAATTCAGACAATTTCGGGTGGGAAATTCTAGCTAGAAGACAAAAACAGTACATTGGATTGGGGGGAGGGGGAACCAGGCTACAGGTTCGACTTAAAGCTCTAGTCTCTGGCTGATATAACTAAAATACAAAATACATACAGTAAAAGTAAACTCGGTTTTTTAAAAAAAAGAAGACGACGGTACAAGGGTACACGGGGAATGTGGAATAAATTCGTGCACTTACCTTGCCAATACCAACTGCCAGGTGCCCCAATGAACAGACGCGAGCCATTCTGTAAAAGGCAAAATGAAAATTTAACAAAAATAAAATACAAGCTCAAATGAAATGCCCAAATTGTGAATGCAAATGTTATGCCACGATCACAAACGAGGTGCCAACTAAACGTGCCCACGCTCCAAGAGAAGAAAATACACATACAAAATTCATTCAACATGGCTGGGGCCCTGGCTGCATGTAATAACTCAATGCAGCCAAAATACAGAAGAAGAAAATCAAGTGAAAATAGGAAACTGACTAAAGGCCGACAAGCAGTTGCTCTGTCAAACGGCAAATAGAACAAGTGGGAAAGTAAAAAAAAAAGATTGCGGCCAGTGCTGCCCAGCATAAATATTTCTTTTGTTTATAACTCGATTATCGTTCATCGATAAGTAATGATGATTAAAATATATGTATAGAACGTTTAAATAATCTATCTTAAAAATTGTGGAATATATGAGTATTTTGTTTTTGGAAATTGTGGAGGTGACAACTCTAATATCAATCATCTGATCGGAAAACAATGTATAGGGGCTCGATAAGTAATGATGGGTAGAATACATGTCTAGAAGGTTCAAACAATCTATCTTTAAAATTGTGGGAGATTTGAGGGTTTTTTGAAATGGTGGGGGTGGCAACTCTACTATCGTTCATCTGATCGGAAAATAATGTATGGCGGCTCAATAAGTAATGATGGGTAGAGTACATGTCTAGAAGGTTTGAACAATCTATCTTTAAAATTGTGGGATATATGAGTTTTTTTTGGAATTTGTGGAGGTGACAACTCTAATATCAATCATCTGATCGGAAAACAATGTAACGGGGCTCGATAAGTAATGATGAGTAGAATATATGTCTAGAAGGTTCAAACAATCTATCTTTAAAATTGTGGGTGATTTGAGGGTTCTTTAAAATTGTGGGGGTGGCAACTCTGCTATCGTTCATCTGATCGTAAAACAATATATGGCGGCTCAATAAGTAATGATGGATAGAATACATGTCTAAAAGGTTTGAACAATTTATCTTTAAAATTGTGGGAGATTTGAGGGTTCTTTGAAATTGTGGGGGTGGCAACTCTACTATCGTTCATCTGATCGGAAAATGATGTTTTGTGGCTCGGTAGGTAATGATGAGTAAATTATATGTCTAGTTTGAACAACCTTACTCCAAAATTGTGAAAGATATGCAATTTTTTTTTTGATACGGACAGACAGACTGATGCTGATCAAGAATATGTATAGTTTATAGGGTCGGAAATGCTTTCTTTTGTCTGACATATTGACTTCATATTATACACTTGAAAAGTGTATATTAATTTTGCCCAGAAGTTTGTAACGCATAGAAATATTCATTTCCGACCCCATAAACTATATATATTCTTGATCAGGACGACGAGCTGAGTATAATTTCGTCTGTCCGTCCGTCTGTCTATCTGTCCGTCTGTCTGTTTTTACGCAAACTAGTCCCTCAGTTTTAAAGCTATCGAGCTGAAATTTTGCACAGAGTCTTCTTTTTACTGCACGCAACTAATATGTCGGAACCGGATGGATCGGATGACTATATCTTATAGCTGCCATAGGAACGATCGGTCGGAAAATAAGTCTTAGTGAGAAAAACTTTTTTATTGGTATATATTAGTTTTAGATGATTTTACATATTTGTGGAAAAATTTATTAAAATCGGATGAATATAGCATATAGCTGCCATATAAACGGTCGGTCAAAAAACTAGTTCTAGTATGAAAAACTTTTTTATTTTCCATCGTAGCGTCACCAATCTTGGTATATATTAGTTTTATATGCGTCAACACAATTCTGGAAGATTTGATCAAAATCGGATGACTATAGCATATTGCTGCCATAGGACCGATCGGTCGGAAAATGTGTTTTACTAAGAAAAGTTTTTTTTATGGTATCAAATTTTTATTATCAATGATTTAAAAATTTTAAATATCTGATATCTATATTCTATATATATTTTTTATCGGTTAAATCAGTTGGAGTAAAGTTTTTCAAGTGTATAAAACTTAGCTTTGCCTTCGCGTTTTATAGACGGTTGATTGAAGTATTGCCAGTTTGAATCGTGTTTTGTCGTGTTAAGACGTGCTCGTTCGTGTCACGTCCCTCTCAACACTCAAGCTAGTTGAGTTATAAAGTAGTAAAACTGATCTAGGACTTAGTCGTTCATACCCCAAAAACCACATAGATAATTTGCATACTCACACTATTGATGGCCGCACTGAAGCCAGCCTGACACGAGCCCTGTCGATGATAGCCCCAGTTGTCTGCAAAGGAGATAAAGCGGTAGAAGGGTTACAGTCACTTACAGTTTGGACCTTATTATTGTGTATTGTGGTAATTTTCATCATAAATGTTTGCACAAGCTCAATGAGGAGCGAGTGGGGGCCTTAAGGGCCCGGTTTTGGGGCCCAAGCACAATAAATTGCAAATAATTACCGCAGCAATGCAATAAATTGCACTGTGATTTGTCAGTCGAAGATGGCAGATGCCAGATGGAGGATGGAGTTGCAGTTGAGATGCCAGTGAAACATAAAAGGATTAGAGCGCGCCTTGGGGGCAGTTGCAGCAGCAGCAGCAGCAGCAACAACAACAAACAGCTCCAACCACATCCTTTTGTTTTGGCACCGCCTTTTGTCTGGCGCAACAGCAACTACCGCACCGCAGCAACATGTTTGTGTGTGTCGCCTGCCTCTGTACAAAATCAAGAGCCAGATCGTGCGTTTGATCAAATTAAACGATAACAATTTGTCTCCGAAGTGTTTCAATTTGAGCGCAAAGCGAAAAGACAAAAAAAGTACAACATGTTGCTGACGTACACTCAAACACACACACACACACAGAGAAACACGCGAGCCTTTTGCCTTTGGTTGTTGTAGTAATTCCCATAATAAAATCGCCCCCGTCTTGAATTACAATTAGTTTTTAGCAAGGGCACAGCACAGACTCGAACTTGGACTTTACCTGGCTTTTGTTGCTGCTGCTGCTGTCCAGCTTTTTTTTTCTTTGCTTGCTTCGCTTTACCCTTTTTTTTTGTGCTGCTCTCTCATTTCTCATTCGTCTTAACTATTAGTTTGGCATTTTGTGCGTTAAGTTGGTATTTATTGCTTTCAGTGATGTCGGAATGTTTTGCTGGGCCAAACTGTCAAGATGAGTTGATGTTGTCGATGTTGTTGCCGCCGCTGCTGCTAATCATTTCACAACAGCAGCAACATTAATAACACAACACGATATTGGCAAATAGGGGAGCTGCTGACCGACCATGCGTTTAGAATCATTAAATTGCCCTTGGATTGATTTCTTTACTGAAAGGCCAACAGATTGAGCAATCGTCAAGTGGGGAAGAGAAAATTCAATAAAAAAAAAACTTCTGCAACATTTTGAATTTTTATTGGGTAAAATACTCAAAATTAGTTCAAATCTCAAAGAAAAAACACAAGTTTCAAAAAATTAATTGCTCGTTCTCAATACTGAACCGTATTCTATTAACAGCTGGGTTGCAGTGTTGAGTGTAAAGTTATCTAACAGAAAATTCCCTGTACGTGGGTTGCTATTTAAGTTTCTGGCCTAGGTCACTTCTAGCCATTTTAGGACCAATTGGCCTTTTCCCAAAAAAAAGTTTGGACTTTTATCGATAAAAGCTCCATACAACTCTTTCATGTGTGACCACGTTTGATATCGATTAACGAATAATCAAAAACTTACCTCGGCAGAAAAATGGAATTAACTCGTGAACATTTTCGTGCAATCATTTTTCACAACTTTCGACGTAGAGTGCAAAGATGAACTTAAATCTTTTTATGGCGATAAAGCACCATCCTAAAGCACTGTGAAACATTGGTTAAATGATTTCAATCGCGGGCGACGCTCGCTCGAAGACGAAGGTCGCCCAAAAACAGTCGTTGTGCCAGAAAACATTGATTCCGTGCGTGAACTGATAATGCAAGATCGTCATGTGACATACCGTGAGATAGAGGTATCCTTGGGCATTTCTTCCACCAGCATGCATTCGATATTGCATGAACACCTGGGCGTAAAAAGGTTTGTTCTCGTTGGATTCCGCAAAATTCGCTCGTGTGGATTGGTGCAAAAAAATTTTGGAAAAAATATAATCGCGGTGTTTCAAAAGACGTTTATAAGATCGTCACAGGTGACGAATCATGGATCTATGTTTATGAGCCCGAATCAAAACAGCAATCGACCGTGTGGGTCTTCGAAGACGAGCCAAATCCAACGAAAGTCGTTCGTGGAAGAAGCACTTCGAAGCAAATGGTCGCCTGTTTCTTCGGTAAAACTGGTCATGTGGCGACTGTTCCGCTTGAGCAACGTAGGACGGTCAATTCTGAGTGGTACACCGCAATTTGTTTGCCTGAAGTCTTCGCAGAAATTCGAAAAACGAACAAGAGAAGACAGATCATTGTGCACCATGACAATGCGAGCTCTCACACATCAGCTCACACCAGCGCCTTTTTGACCGCCCAAAACGTCGAATTGATGGGTCATCCGCCGTACAGCCCTAACTTGGCATCCAATGACTTCTTTTTCTTCCCGCACATCAAGGGAAAAATGTGTGGTCAACGATTTTCGTCGCCAGAAGATGCTGTTGAAGGGTTCAAAAACCATGTTTTGGAGGTGTCTCAATCGGAGTGGAAAAAGTGCTTCGACAATTGGTTTGAGCGCATGCAAAAGTGTATAAATCTTGCTGGAGAATACTTTGAAAAACAATTAAACCATTTTTGATCATAAATATTCGCGCTTTCATTATTAGGCCAGAAATATATATAGCAACCTACGTATAGCTTCCAAAGGCATCTCCATTTTCTCACCATTTCTTCATGTTGCTCCACAAAAGGGATCAGCTGTTGTATGTCTATTCGATCCACACACACACATTGTACATTCCCTAAAAGGAATTATGTACACCGTGACCTCTTTTCTTTTTCTTTGATTTATGGAGATGCCTTAATTCTTTGTGACATATCATTCACGCATACTAAAACCCCATCGTATTAGTAGAGAGTATTTAGTATTTCTTTTTGTATTTATCTTAAATATTTGATTTGATGTTTGCTTAGTCATCTTACTATATGTATGTATGTATGTATATATAAATTTAGAATCAACGAACTCGCTGGCTGGACATGCACACATGTGGCACCTCCACCTCCATCTCCTGAGTTTTGCTCCAATGAGTTTTGCTTAGGTGAGAGTATTTATAGCATCGCCTTAGCAGATGGGGGCTAGAGATTATACATACAGAAGTTGTCGGCGTTTATGGGATGTAGATATTTCTATCTGCACGTATTTTGTGTGTATATATGCAGCTGGTGGGAGTTGTGGGTTTCTAGTTTACTTCTTAAAATGGAACTAGAAGAAGAAGGGTTTTGTGCAAAATCTTAAGAATGAAATTGACAAAGAGATATGAGATATGAGTCTGTAACCATGTTTTGGAAGCCTATGAGTATGAATAACACGGTTCTTCCGTCTTCTTTGACATTCGGCAAGCATTTGAATGCAATTGGCATGTGGGTGTTGTTTAAGGGATGTCACCAAATAGCAGATGGTTGGTATACAGGCTTCAAATCGTTTCAAAATCGCATTGCTCCGAACCATCTCTTTCCGAAAGTAGGACCCAAGAGAAGGACCTCCAAAAGAAAGTCGTTAAAAGAACGTCATTAAAAGTAGCTTCCAAAAGAAGCTTCCAAAGAAGTCCTTCAAAAGTAGGACCCTAAAAATAGCTCCCCAAGAACAGTGACCCTAAAATTAGGTTCGCAGAAATAGGCCCTTATAAGTAGTCTTAGTAAGTAGTAGTAGTATTAATCCTTCAAAAGAAGTATCCAGTATCCTGATTTCAAAGAAAAAAACCCTTTGAGAAGGTCCTTTAAAGTTGTCCTCAAAAAGTAGAGCCCTAAAAGTTGGACCTTTAAGTGGGTCACCAGAAGTAGGGCCACAGAATAAAACCCCTTTAAGAAGGTCTATAAAAGTCGGCCCCCTTAAAAAGTGGCTTCCAAAAGAAGTCATCCAAAAGTGAGCCTTAAAAAGTAGGATCCTAAAAGTAGATCCCCAAAGTGGGATCCCTACTAATGTAGCACTCCAGAAATATACCCCTATTAGCATTAGCCAGGTTTTTAAAAGTCGGCCCCCGAAATAGACTGCTATAAGAAGGTCCGTAAAAGTCCAATTCCCAACCAAGGCCTCTAAAAGTAGGTCTACAAAATTAGGCCCACAGAAGGCGCTCAAAAGTAGCTTCCAAAAGAAAGCCACTGAAAGATGTCCTCCGAAAGTAGTTCTCCTTAAGTAAGACCTTAAAATTAGGTACACAAAATTAGGGTCCTAAAAGTAGGCAATCAAAATATAAAAATCACTATAAAATACCAATAACAAGTTGTTTATTTAAATTAAAGAAGAATGACCCTATTTCAACGATGCAAAGTCCTGTACCATCTTTTTTTTTCATAGGTAAAATAGATCCGTTCGTATTTGATATTTTTCAAGTGAGTTCTTATGTACACAAACCGATTTCGAAGTTGACAAAAGAACGGAATTCTTGTGTTTTACCTTTTCGAATAATGTGCAACTGAAACCAAACTAGATTCGTCGAATAAATTTCCCTTACCAAATATCGCACACCAATTTCCAACTCAAGTCGTTTTTAAATTTGTGATTACTTTTGTGTTCTCCTTGTTGCCATATCATTTATCACTTTCTTTTCGTTCATTTTGTTATCGGACACCATTTCACCACTGACACTTCTTGACTGACAGGTTGGTTTTGCATTTTATGCGCTTCAAGGGATTCCCTTAACACTCAAATTACCACACACAATCAAAAATCACACCAATTTACGTGGCTTAATCTCACTTACTTGTGCGACACGGCGATACCTCATGGAACTGTTCGAAATTGTGCGAGGTGAAGCAGGTGCCCACTGGATCATAGCGCAGCCCCTTGGTTGGCGTCATCGTATGGAACACATAGCGTGGTGCACAGGCCTGCAAAATAATACAAAAAAAAAAAAAAAAAAATCAACAAAAAATACAGTACAAAATAAAACGATGAGTTGAAGGCATGGAAATTATTTTGTGAAGATGTGAAACAATGGCAGGCCCAGCCGCCATGCAGCGGCATTCCAAAAATGGCCAAAGCGAATTACCAAGATGCTGGCACAGTGCATACAAATGTATTGAAAAAAGTGGAGACAGTTTTAAGGTAATGCAAATCTGGCTCCAAAGGACCAAGACGAGTTTCTCTCAATCTCTGTAATTTCTTGAATATGAAAAAGTAAGTAGGGATATTTCTAAGCGACACTTGTTTGAGGAGAAAGGATCAACGATCGAAGATTCCAGACAAACTTTTTGACCCCTGCAACGACTTTTATAGAATAATAGTAACCAGTTTTCTATTTCCTATGGGTTGGAAGAAATTTCCGTAATAGTTAATATTAGTAAGACTTATATTCATCTATAATACAAAGGGCGCGTTCAGCAGAGACACTTGATCACTGATCAGCTTAACTAAACTGTTCTTACTATTTAGCATACTTTTAGGGAGTAAGTAAATATTAAATTAAATACAAGGGAAAAAGTAGGATACTTTTGAATTAACAAGAAATAAGTCATTGATCGGGGATCAATTCTTCTGCTGAACACGGCCAATGATTTTAACGTAGCGCAACCGGAAGTGAAAGTAATTTTAATTTAATTTTTTTTAAGTATAAGTACGTAGCGCGACCGGAAGTGAAAGTAATTTTTTTGAAAGTAATTTTAATTAAATTTTTTTTTTTAATTTTAATTTTTTTTAATTTTTTTTTTTTTTTGAGTATAAGTACGTAGCGCAACCGGAAGTGAAAGTAATTTTTTTGAAAGTAATTTTAATTTAATTTTTTTTTATTTTATTTATTTTTATTTTTTTTTATTTTTAACTATCCCTTATTAGTGCTTATTCGTATTCGCAATAAATGATCAAATCTCAAAGGTTTACATTGTCAGTTCATGTAAGTTCGAAATATTGGCTAGCAACCTTTTATCATCGAATCAAAACCGATTACATCATACATTTTCAACCACAATTCTGTTCAATCTGAGTACCACAGTGCCTTACCCACCGCTCATCCTGTATATATAGTTTTATAATGTATAAATGGCTGGCAGTTGGACATAAAACACGCACGAGGCGGCCGCCTGCCTTCTTGCTGCCTGCCTGCCTGCCTGCCTTCAATGCCAAATATGGTGCGGTGGTACCAATGCCTCCTGCTCTGTGTGTTTTGTGAGAGATCTCTTAGCCCGGCATTGTGGTGTCCACCGTTCCACCCCCCACCCCGCCCCCTGCTCTTCACTTTACCACACTGCAATTACTTTTACAAATTTATACATATTGTGCCATTTATGGGCAAGAAGTGCCTCTCCTCTTTGGCTCTGACATAAACTCAAAATGACGCGCTATCGCCAAAAATGCATGCTGATCACTGTGGCAAAAGCCAAAAGCCATTGAATCCCAAATCTATGCAATAGCAAAACCAAATCACAGTCCGAAATATTGCCGCTGGACAAGCGCGCGCGCCCTGGTGAAACAATTCAATTGAATAGCCAACCCATTGTCCCTGGAAATAAGTTAATAGCCATTTCCTATTAAAAAACTTTATTATCAGTTAAGCTACATAGGAATTTGTTGTTGTAGTATTTTTTTTTTTTTGCAGTTCGCTGTAAAGATGTGCAGTTTGATATGCAAATTGTGGCAACAACAACAGGTAAAACAGAAAAACAAGTAAGAAAGTCGGTCAAGCCCGACTGTAATATACTCTGTACCTGTCAAAGATTGTACGTTAATGGAAACTTTTACTGTGTAAGTGCTGCCCATCACGATATTGGCCAGTGCTGCCCATCGTAATTTTTTGTTTTGCTTATAACTCGACTATCGTTCATCTGATCTGGAAACGATGTATGGTGGATCGATAAGTAGTGACGATTTAAATATATGCCTAAAAGGTTTAAACAATCTGTCTTTAAAATTATAGGAGATATGACGTTTTTTTTTGTGGGCGTGGCAACTCTACTATCGTTAATCTGATCGGAAAACGATGTATGGGTGTTTGATAAGTAATGATGAGTAGGATATATGTCTAAAAGGTTTGAACAATCTATCTCCAAAATTGTGGAAGATATGAGGTTATTTTTCAAATTGTGGGGGTGGAAACTCTACTATCGTTCATCTGATCAGAAAACGATATATGGGGGCTCGATAAGTAATGATAAGTAGAATATTTGTCTATAAGGTTTGAACAACCTAACTCCAAAATTGTGGAAGATATGACGTTTTTCTTAAATTGTGGTGGTGGCAACTCTACTATTGTTCATCTGATCGGAAAACGATGTATGGGGGTTCCATAACTAATGATAAGTAGAATATATGTCTAGAAGGTTCGAGCAATCTATCTCCAAAATTGTGGGAGTTTTGAGAAGTTTTTCAAATTGTGGTGGTGGCAACTCTACTATCGTTCATCTGATCGGAAAACGATGTATGGGGGCTCGATAAGTAATGATGAGTAGAATATATGTTTAGAAGGTTCGAACAACCTAACTCCGAAATTGTGGAAGATATTACGTTTTTTTCAATTTGCGGGGGAGGCAGGGGGCGTGGCAAAAATTAAACCTAAACTTGATCTGCCTGCAAGTATAAGAAATATATGTTCCATACACCTCAAACCTCTATCTCTTACCAGCTCTGAGATATCACCATTCATACGGACAGACGGACATGTCTATATCGACTCGGCTGTTGATGCTGATCAAGAATATATGGCTCAAGAATTCTGGCTGTTACAAGCATTTGCACAAACCCAATATACTCTTTGTACCTTCGGTACAGAGTATAAAAAGCCAAGAACTACAAGCTGAAAGTGGTGAAGGAACATCGGTTTATCAATTGTGAACACAATTTGTTTTAATAGCTGAATTCTTAATCATTGCAATAATGAAAATTATATTTCTCAAAATTTGTTCAAAATCGGTTGACTATATTCTTACATTCTTAAACTTTGCAATAATTTCCGATCTTTTTAAAATTCGGTTTTCCAAAGTGATATATATTTTTCCAATTTTTCAAAATCGCAAAAATTTATTTCAAACTTCCCACCAATTTTACCAATTTTAATATCTTACTTGCCTGCTCACCGCAACATTTCTATATTCTTTCTTTTGGTCTTTGGACTTGTCAACAGCATTTCTTCTTCGCCTCCGCCTACCTTAGGCTTTAGCCTTAAGCCAAATTGTTTTGTCGTGTTCTCGAAATTTGGCTTAAGGTTGGCTGTCCATTTTTTATTTCCTTTAGCAAAAAAAAAAACATATTTTGAATTTTGTGTCTGTTTTTGGGTTTGTTTATTGCCCATGTTTGGCGCATACCAAAACGCCAACGATAAATTTTTGAGACATTAAACTGCACTTTCGCAGACGCCGTCATCTCGCAACCGGGGGAATAACAACAACCAAAGTCAAAAGTCAACACGTTTGACATGGTCGACATGCAGATGTTACCATTGCGAATGCCAAAGAATTGGCCTGGGGGCAGGCCAGCAGATGCAGAAGAAGGTAAAGTGTGTGTGTGTGTGTGTCTTGGCCATATTTGAGTTCAATAGCGCTGGCAATTTCACAGAGATCGTGTCGATGATCATGTCGCAATCGCAACAACAAACAAAACCAAACAGACAAAAAAAAAAAAAAACGAGACTGCACGACAGGCGGCACATGCCTCCCAAACGGGAAGGGTGTGGGGGCTGGTAATACGCCCCAAATCGATGAGTTTAATAGGATGTCAACTTATGACTATATTGATTATTATAGCCCCTGGGTCAGTAATCTCATCTAGATCGAATTTAGAAAGGTCTAAAATTATGCAGAATAAAATACGTGGGTTGACTCTTGAGTTTCGGAAATAATACAGGGTAAACACAAGTTGCCAAACTTCACTCCAGCTGATTTGCGGATCGAGCAAAGCTCATTACGAAGAAAAATCAGAATCAAATTAAGAATTCATGCATAATAATATAAAAAGATATTTTATTATTATTTTATATAAAATGGTGTGAAATAGTGTAGTCCCAGATCCTTGATCCTAGATGCTTGACCCCAAAAACCAGATCCGTAATCAATGATCCCGGGCTCCTGAACCTAGATCACAGATCCGAGATCCATCCCTGATCCGAGATCTAGAATCTCAGATCTCCGATTCCAGATCCTTGATCCCAGATCCCTGACCCCAAAAACCCGATTCTTGATCCCAGATCCCTAATCAATGATCCCAGGCCCCTGATACCAGATCTCAGATACCTGATCCCAGTTCCCTTATCCCAGATCATAGATCCTAAATCCATCCCGGATTCCAGATCCCAAAAACCAGATTCCAGATCGTTGAACCTAGATCGCAGATTCGAGATCCATCCCTGATCCGAGATCCCAAATCTCAGATCTCTGATTCCAGATCCTTAATCCCAGATCCCTGACCCCAAAAACCAGATTCTTGATCCCAGATCCCTAATCAATGATCTCAGGCCCCTGATACCAGATCTCAGACCCCTGATCCCGGATCTCAGATACCTGATCCCAGTTCCCTTATCCCAGAACACAGATCCTAAATCCATTCCCTGATCCCAGATCCCAAAAACCAGATCCCAGTTCCCTTATCCCAGATCCCTAATCAATGATCGCAGGCCCCTGATCCTAGATCACAGATCCGAGATCCATCCCTGATCCGAGATCCCAAATCTTAGATCTCTGATCCCAAAAAAGAGATCCTTGATCCCAGATCCCTAATCAATGATCCCAGGCCCCTGATACCAGATCACAGATCCGAGATCCATCCCTGATCCGAAATCCCAAATCTCAGATCCCTGATTCCAGATCCTTGATTCCAGATCCCTGACCCCAAAAACCAGGGGTCTAACAACTTTTCTAAGTAAAACACATTTTCCGAATTCTGAAAATGATTTATCCATAGATCTTACAAGCCGAATTTCATATAGGTCAGCGAATAAATAAGATTTAACTTTGATCCTTGGGGTTGGATTTTCCAAAAATTTGCATAGAGCTTACAAACACAAATCGGCTCACAAATAAAGTTTGTCCTTAAACCCATTCCAGCATCAATTTTCCGACCTTGGGGGTGAATTTTCCCAAGGTCAAGTATTATTTTCCTTTTTACTTGGCCCGTAGATCTTACATAAATAGGGTTGACAAATTCGAGAACTATTTTTCCATTTATGTAGGCCGTAAAGCTGACCAACCGAATTTTACATAGATCGTGTTAAAAAAACAGATTAGCGGAATTTTTAAATTTCGCACATAAAGCTTTTAAAAACTAAGTTTCCAGGCAATCGGATATTTTCATACGACTCTTTCAATAAACTTAAGAAACTACAGCTGATTAGCTTTACAGCGCCCTCCTTAAAGTATGCAACAATTTGGTACGTTACCCTACTTAAAGTCCATTTTAGTGCTCGTCGATGATGATGTAGTCCTGTTTACATTTTGGGCACTTGGCGTTACAATACAAAATCGATGGCCTCCTGTTAATGGTCACCTGAAGGCCAGGTCAGCCACAAAAACTGCGTGGCGGAAGTGACCTGGACACACACACACACACACACACACACACGCACCAAATAACAATGCTTAACGTTCTTCTTCTTCTTCTTTCCCGGTCTTGGTTGAAATCAAATGGGCCAAATCAAAGTTAATTGAGAACTAAAGTGAAAATCAAACTGTTTATGGGCAAATTCTTTCAATGTGGGTGGGTGGGCACGCCAACGCAATTAACCACAAACGGGCACACCTCAAAAACGTACAATATCTAGGTACGTTTGGTGTGTGTGTTTGACGCAATCCTCGTCAAACCACAAAGATGACAAAATCACATTGAGAGAGAGAGAGAGAGATGGGGGGGGACAAAATGCAACATGGAAACCTCAAACTCAGACGTTGTATTCTCATGTCATGTCATTTTCCATACCAATGGAGCAGCCCACCTGTTTTGAACTGTCTTTTAGCCGTAGCTTGCACTTTAAATGCGGATTTGGACATTTTAACGAGATTCTTGGATGATGCCATCCAAGTCAGTCAGTGGGTCAGAAAATGAAAGTCTCATACAATTTTTAAGGTGTCACATAAAAGTTGAGTTTTAGTGTGCAAGCGGAAAAGGCGTTATATTGGGATTTGGTGGGGGGTCGTCATTGGTGTGGGCAGCAAGAACTAAGAGGGTTTATAGCCGGCTGACCAGAAAGAAATGATGAAGTCAAAGTAGGCAAGATATTGATATACGAGGGCAGTTAGATAAATCAGTGAGAGCAAAACTAATTCTTTAAATTTGTATTTGACCATTATTAAAATATGACAACCCCGTGAATTTCAACGAAAATAGAAAAAAGCGCATGAAGTAACAAGTAACAAGATAACAATTTCATAGGTTATCTCATACTTGCTGAGATTGCATAGAATAGTTTGTCAAGCCAAAATTCGTCGATGATATTCATAATTATACGACGATCGGAGAATAAAGGTGCCTTAGGTGGCATCTAAGTGGATAAATCACATTATATAAGCGCGATTGCTGTGATTCAAAAGAAGAGATTTAGCGTCGTTTGAGAACAGGGAACAGTGGACTTCTGAGTGAGTCTGGGGGTAAACAAGGTAATGGTTGGGCGGGAGGTGGACTGCTATTTTACTTGGGGCTAAGGCTTGTTGTCGCTTGGGCTACTTTATCGGTGTCAGTCACAACGACTACCTTGATTAGGTTAAAACTAGAGGTGCGCGCGTGAGCGATTTTTCCATCACGTAACGCACGATTCGCGATATAAAAATCTCTTGACGCACGAATTACGCACACAATTTCTTAAGCTTTTTGCGTCTTGCACGATTCATGCCCGATTAAAGGGGAGGTCCCGAATGATCACGCATGAAATCTATCAAGGGTGTCATGGCCACACCTCGCCTTTTGTATGGAGAAGCTGCGAGCAGAGGATTCACAAAATCAATACCAAATCAGTTTAAGAAATATTATTATTAATCAAATATAATAGAAAACAAGTACGTGAATACAGCACGAGGTTTATCTTTAACTCGCACGAATCACGCACAGATCACGGATGGTCACGCACGAAAGGCTGCGTGTTCTCACGATCACGTCGTGAAACGTTTAAATTCACGTCAAGCGCAAACCTCTAGTTAAAACGTTCAATGGCGTACATCATTCAGCGCTAATGGACAAATTCGACATTGATTTAAAGCAGTGGTGGGCAAAGAATACAATCACGGTTTTGCTATGTATGTGTGCGTGGCAACCGATAAGAAATTGACAGCAGCGCAACGTGCTTATGCTGTCGGTGTGCTAGCGGCGCTGCTACTGCGGCTTTTGGCATGCACACGCTATACGGACGCGCCCAACGCTGATTTAAAGCAACATATCGAGTAAAAAGGTATAAGAATCCATTCAGTTGGATTGAATACTGGGAGTACTCTTAAAATTTAGATTTAACTGTTTCCAAACCTAAAGCAATGGACCTATTATTCTCTTTCATTCAATCCCTAAAATCTGATTCCTTTTGTATACTCACCACAACCCAATCACTTTCACGTCCTGTGGCCACAGTAGCTCCCATCCATTGATATGATTTTCGATCAATTACATGACCATCCGTATTCCGATTATTGCCTAAAGAAAGAAACCAAAAAAAATCGTACAATCATCATTATTGTGTGTTTGAAGTTAAAATTTGCATACAAAAAGAAAAATCATAAACAATTTTTGTGCGACAAACGGAAATGAACAATTTAGTGAAATGAATCTGGGCAGAGCGGAGGTGGAGGTGGTGCGCATAAGCCATAAGACAAAAAAAAGCAAACTAATTAAGTTGCTACTCTGTTATAAATACAAAACACTTGAGAAGATTATGATGGACACTTCCGTTTATTTTGGGTTTTTTTTTGTGCGTTTGTTTTAGTCAAATGATTTATGACATAATTGCTGTGGAAATTTGAGATAGATTAAGACATAGTGTTTTGCTGCAGACTGTACACAAATAGAGTCAGGCGTGGAATGATAAGAAGGGATGAACAATTAATGGGAAATGGGAAATTCATGAAGATGGATCTATTGACAAAGGTGGGAAATGTCATTAAATAAAAACTTCAGTTAAAGAGGTAAGCGCAAAAGGTGAAAGAAATAAGTAAGACTAATTAAAAAGTGAGAAAAATAAGAAAAAAAAATTTAGAATTGAAAACTCATAATTAGATTGGTAAAGTCATGAAAGAGCAGAAGAAATAAAAAAGAGAATATAGAAATGAAGTGAGAAAAGGCGATAGCCATCATTAGACAGCGGATTTTGCATATTCTTAGATCAAATTTAATCGTAGTAGGCCAGGGTAAATTTGTTCAAGAGGCAGAAATAAACACAAAATGGCCCTAAATCGCCAAATTGGGTTTCCAAAAACCCATTTACCCTGGCCTACTACAATAAAAGAGATTGACAGAAGCTCGTCTTGTCCCTTTAAGGCTGTAACAGCCAGTTTAACTTGACTTTCACATTTGAAAATATGCAAAATGCGCTGTCTACCCAACACAATATTTATATTAACAGAATCAACCGCATTTTTCGCCGTAATGATGACTAAAATGATGACCCAAGATGCCAATGATTAATTATTTATTCGATGAGTAACCAACCTGCTAGCTGTATAAAGCACCTGTTTACTCCTGGTCAAGCATTAATATGAATCAAATGTAAAAGACACATTAAACAAAAAAAAAATAGGTGTGAAGTCAGAGCAGAGGCTAAGAACAAACTGGCAAAATTTATGCCTGCCAGACAAACGAAATGGGAACCTTGAAAATTATCATCATTTCCGTTTTGCACTCAGGAAGTTCCTCTAAAAATATTCCTTTTATTTTTTCTTTTCTTTTTGCATTTTAACGCATGCTTTGCATGCTAAAAAGCCAAATGCGACTGCGCGCGCGTATGGGGCCATAAATAAACATCCCAACTGGCAATTTCTATGGCGCCAATTTGATATAGGCGCCAGGCTAGGGAGGGACAGGGCATACCACTTACCTTTCGAATCGAATGGCACCAATTTACAGTCATCGTCATTCATGCTGCATTTGAAGACACCACCGGCCTCCACCACACCCTGTTGATATCGGGATGTATCAAATTTGGGGGCGCCCACAATTAAACTGCAACTGCAAAAGACAAAAAAAAAAAGCAAAAAAAGGTGAAAAGGGGCTACATAAATTACCAAGAAATATATCATTGATCAGAGAGCTAGTTCTTCTAATGAACACGGCCAATGTATCGGAAAATTTATTTGGTGAGGTTACCCGCTTTTTAAACAAGTAAGAAAGTCGGTCAAGCCCGACTGTAATATACTGTGTACCTGTGCAAGTGCTGCCCATCACGATTACGGGCAGTGCTGCCCAGCGAAATTATTTGATTTGCTTATAACTCGAATATCGTTCATCTGATCTGGAAACGGTATATGGTGGATCGATAAGTCATGACGATTAAAGTATATGCCTAAAAGGTTCAAACAATCTGTTTTTAAAATTGTGCAAGATATTCGATTTTTTTCAAATTGTGGGGGTGGCAACTCTACCATCGTTCATCTGATCGGAAAACGAATTATAGGGGTTCGATAAGATATGAAGAGTAGAATATATGTCTAGAAGGTTCGAACAACCTAACTCCAAAATTTCGGCATATTTGAGGTGTTTTTCAAATTGCGGGGGTGGCAGCTCTACTATCGTTCATCTGATCGGAAAACGATGTATGGGGGTTTGATAAGTTATGATGAGTAGGATATATGTCTAGAAAGTTTGAACAATCTATCTCTAAAATTGTGGGAGTTTTGAGGTTTTTTTAAACTGTGGGGGTGGCAACTCTACTATTGTACATCTGATCGGAAAACGATGTATGGGGTTCGATCAGTAATGATGAGTAGAATATATGTCTAGAAGGTTCGAACAACCTAACTCCAAAACTGTGGAAGATATTAAGTTTTTTTCAATTTGCGGCGGAGGCAGTGGAAAAAATCAAAACTAAACTTGATCTGCTTGCAAGTAAAAGAATTATATGTTCCATACACTTCAAATCTCTATCTCTTACCATCTCTGAGATCTCAGCGTTCATACGGACAGACAGACGGACGGACAAACGGACAGACAGACATGTCGGAAAGGGAACTCGAAATTGAATTTAGTTTTCAGATTTGAAAATATCAAATCTAGGGCCGTTTTCTCATATTGAGGTTTTTGAAATCTAGTTGCTTCTTGAGAAAATCTAGGTTGCCCAATTTTAGGGCTATGTTAAAATATCTATGATTGTGTCTACAAAAAGCAGAATATTATTTTAAAAGCGGCCTAAAACTAGGCAACATTTATTTCAAAAACATGAAATTACGAATACGCCCCTTAGTAGGACTTTGATATAGTTTGTACTTGATATTCCCTGGTTTGAGTACAGAATTCTTCAGTTTTTTGATCACAGTGTTATTTTCCAGTCAAGAAAATGTTCCTTAAAGTTCTTAATTGCGAATATCAGAATTGACGTATAGCTTTCATCCCCGAGGCAGTTCATATTATTTGTCATTTCCCATTAGTCAAACACAAAATAACAAAAACATTTTCCGCCCTCAAAAGATTGCGAATTTCCTTTTCCCTTTTCGTCATAACATGAGATCTGCATAATCTATGCGAAGTTCGTTCAACTTGATTGTCCAAAATCTTTACTGAAAGATGAGTCAATACTGCGTCTGTGTGTATGTGTGTGTTTGAAATATTAATCATAATTTTTATTTTTTGATTCTTTTATTCAATAAAATGCAAATGCGTTCTGCAAGGCGCCCACTTAAGTGAGAGTAGAGCGAGCGAGCGAGGGGAGGAGTGCCGTGAGCAGAGATTTTAGACAAGTGGAACCTGTTTCTATAGCGTCTCATTGTCATTTACTGTTTTTATTGTTTTGGGGGGGGGCCGGGGACTCATAAATTTTTATTTATTAATTATATTCAAAAAGAGAATGATCAAATCGAGCTATGCGATGAATGCCAATGATGTCAGCACTTTGACTGAGTGGAAGAGTGGGAGCTTGAAAACGATCGACATACATATAAACATATTCATTAATAGACCAAAATAAAAGTGATTGCAAATAATTCAAAACCAGAGCGAAATTTGCTGATGAGAAGACCTGAAAAAACTATTCTAGAATGGCCAAAATAAGGCACAATAATAACAAGTAAGAAAGTCGGTCAAGCCCAACTGTAATATACTCTGTACTTGTTTGTATATAACTAATAACTTTAAAGTGCTGCCCATCACGATTACGGGCAGTGCTGCCCAGCTTAATTATTTGATTTGCTGATAACTCGAATATCGTTCATCTGATCTGAAAACGGTTTATGGGGGTTCGATAAGTAATGACGATTAAAACAAATGCCTAAAAGGTTTAAACAATCTGTCTTTAAAATTGTGAAAGATATTCGATTTTTTTCAAATTATGGGGGTGGCAACTCTACCATCGTTCATCTGATCGGAAAACAATGTATGGGGGTTCGATAAGTAATGATGAGTAGAATATATGTCAAGAAGATTCGAACAACTTAACTCCAATATTGTGGAAGATACGAGGTTTTTCTCAAATTGCGGGGGTGGCAACTCTACTATAGTTCGTCTGATCGGAAAACGTTGTATGGGGGTTCGATAAATAATGATGAGTAGAATATATGTCTAGAAGGATCGAACAACCTAACTCCAAAATTGTGGAAGATATTAAGTTTTTTTTCAATTTGCGGGGAAGGCAGGGGGCGTGGCCAAAATCAAAACTAAACTTGATCTGCCTGCAAGTATAAGAAATATATGTTAGAAACACCTCAAACCTCTATCTCTTACCATGTCCGAGATCTCAGAGTTCATACGGACAGACGAACATGTCTATATCGACTCGGCTGTTGATGCTGATCAAGAATATATATACTTTATAGGGTCGGAGATGCTTCCTTCTGGCTGTTACATACATTTGCACAAACCCAATATACTCTTAGTACCTACGGTACAGGGTATAATAACTCATTTTGAAACTATTTTTTATAAAATTTAGATTAGTGTGAATTTATAAATATTTTGAATCAATTTTACCAATTAAAAATACTTTTAAGTTTCCTTTTGGGAATTGTGGCGACCGTGACACTTTTTTATTTTTTATGCTTAATTTGTTAATGTCTTATTAACAACTTTTTAAAGACTTCAAAATTGAAATTCCATTTACGCTTTATTGTATTATTACAATATACCGCATCCCCAGTGCCCGCTTGATTCATTCATGGTTGTTGTGTTTCTTCCCCCCCCCTGCTCTTTCACGCATCTGTGCGATTTTTGCTTTATTCAAGCGTCAAATTGTTGCATGTGGGCGCGCGCGCCGCAGCCAAAGCCAAAGTTGAGGTCGGGTTGGGTTGGAACCGTTTTTAATCAACTCTCTCAAGTGTTTGATTTGCGCCGTTTGCAACGGCTTCTGCTCTAGGCAGTAGTTAAAAATATTTATTTTCAGTTTTTATTATTTTCAATTTACCCCCGGGACAGCAGCAGCAGCAGCACCCTAAGCATAAATGAGCGGCGGGCGGCGGACCCTTCAATGGTTTTCACCGCACTTCCGCAATGAATGCTAATGACAGCTGTCAATGTGCGTGCCAATGATGGACTACTATTGCACTAACAGAAGAATGCTTGAGGGAGGGCAAGGGCAATCCAAGGGGTGAATGGGCAACTAAACAATGGGCCGGGCTACCTATGTATCATCAAAAAGACTCATTTGGATGTCTGGTAAGCCCTTGATCAGCAATATGATTTAAAAGAAAAGTTAATTATGGAACAAAAAGTGCATAGAGTACTTAATAGTAAAACACATAGAAATCGGGGGAAAATAATTTCAATTTTTTACAAAGAGTTTTTGACGTGAAACATCTTTAATTTCGGTACAGAAGTTTCTTTTTTTTTTGTCGGGATGAAATTCATTTACAGAATAACGCATAACGCAAAACGCTCTCAGATACACAGCATACACTCTAAGCATTTCAATTAAACTTAGTAGTAGAATGTTTTAGACCACTTGACTTTTGACCTTTGGGGTGTTTCCCAACACTGTTTTCAACATTGTCTTACAACGCTGTTTTCCCACACTGTTTTCCCACACTATTTTCCAACACTGTTTTGCAACACTGTTTTGCAACACTGTTTTTATACTGTTTCCCAACACTATTTCTGTTTTCCAAAATAATCTTTTTAATCAACAGGATTCTCATTAAAGCCTCTTGAGTGTTAACCACCTTAATGCTCCAGCGATATTCCAGAGCTTTATTATCTTGTGAGAAAAGTTATAATTCTCAAGCTTTTGATAACTGCCTTCAAAAGGTAGACACCTCTGTCTTTAAATCTGAGAAGTTCTAAATCATAAGCGATTACTGATTTACAATTTGTGATGAATGGCATATCTTATCCTTCGACTAACACAATATTAACGTATTTCAGCCAAACTGCTATTTAAAAAACTACAACGAAGTTTTTTATAAACCGAATTCCTTTCCATATCAATTTGGATAAATTCTAAGCAATTCAAAATTATAAATAATTTTCTCACGAAGTAATGACATTCGCTTAATGAATGATCAACTGTATAAATAGTTGGTCACACAGAAAATTTCAGAATGAATGAAGCTTACCGGGACTACTAAAAAACGAACTAGAAGTGAGAATTTTTTTTTCAAATTTGAATATATTGAGTTTACTCAGATTTTTAGAACGTTTGTACTTGATTTTATTATTTATTCTTGTTTGCTTAGTGTACGAAAGCTACATCAACAAAGATGTCGCACTTGATGCCCATCTGTTGATCCACTTTATGTTTCAAAAAAAAAATGTTAAAGTCCAAGTCATAATTGATTCCAAAATTGTACAAATAAGCAGCTGTTTGCATTGAACGCATACATATCGCACACACTATGCACGTGGCATTCTATACACTTCAGGCCCATTCACATGACAGCCAGACAGACTCTCGAGTCGAAAAGGCAGGAAGCATGCGCAGCTTCACACGCGCGCGCACCCACATGAGGGATCAGTTCTCTCGCTCAGACACTATCCTTTCGAACGGATGTGGTGCATGTGCTGCTTGTCGTCCAGGGGTACCCAAGGTACACAACAACAACAGAAAAAAAACGAAACACTAAGTTTATTTTTAAACATTATTTTTATTGCGGCTGTTTTGCTGCACGCGACGCGTTCCCTTCGATTTAGCATTCAGTGAGCGATCCTCCTTTCTTGAAGAAAGGTTTTTCTTTTTTTTCATTTATGTTTTCTTTCCTTTTTCTTTGGCCAGTTCCAGTTAATTTGTGCGACATGTGTGCGGAAAATTGTTTGGATTTGGTAATTGAGACATTGAGAGGGAGAGAGAGAGAGAGAAGTATTTTTTTGTGTGTTCCATGTACTTTGGCGCCTGGGTGGGGTGTTGGTGTATATCATTCATTTTAACCGTTTTTAATTAAAGCGCATTCATTGATTTTGATTATATTTGCCTGAATACGAAGAAAAAAGAAACAAAACGCTCTTTGTGGCATTGTTTTTTTTTTGTTTTTGGTCCATTGCACAAGCGATTCTATTGGCTTGACGCGTGCTGTTCAATTAAAAATACAAAATTGCCTCAGCAAATAAATAAATATACCTCTGGGAACACTTTATAACTGATTAATGTCTAAATATATATATTTTTAGGCTTTTTGATTACATTTTTGGAATTCACAAATTGTTTTTTCAAGTAATAAACTTTAAAGAATAATACCTCGTATTCTTTAGAATATTGGGTGTAAGGTTAAGGTCCCAAAAGAACATAGTGGTAGGTCCTTTATAAGGAAGGAAGCTTAATCGATATAATTTAATTTGGCCAGAAGATTGTAATGCATAAAAATATTCATTTTCGACACCATAAACTATATATATTCTTGATCAGGACTACGAGGGACTGAGTTCAAATTCGTCTGCCCGTCTGTCTGTTTAGGTATAAGTAGGAGAAAATTTTTCTTATCTATGATAACGTTCTTTATCTCAGGCATTATGAACAATATATGCTTTTAAACAGTTTGAAAAAATTTGGTTTAGATCGAGTGAATATATTCTATAGCTGTCATAGGATCGATAGGTCGGAAAATGTGTTTTACTAAGAAACGTTTTTATACTCTGTACCGAAGGTACAAAGAGTATATTGGGTTTGTGCAAATGTATGTAACAGCCAGAAGGAAGCATCTCCGACCCTATAAAGTTTATATATTCTTGATCAGCATCAACAGCCGAGTCGATATAGACATGTCCGTCTGTCCGTATGAACGCTGAGATCTCAGAGATGGTAAGAGATAGAGGTTTGAGGTGTATGGGACATATATTTCTTATACTTGCAGGCAGACCAAGTTTAGTTTTGATTTTTGCCACGCCCCCTGCCTCCCCCGCAAATTAAAAAACCTAATATCTTCCACAATTTTGAAGTTAGGTTGTTTGAACCTTCTAGACATATATTCTACTCATCATTACTTATTGAGCCCCCATACATCGTTTTCCGATCAGATGAACGATAGTAGAGTTGCCACCACCGCAATTTGAAAAATACCTCAAATATCCCGCAATTTTGGAGTTAGGGTGTTCGAACCTTCTAGACATATATTCTAGTCATCATTAGTTATCGAACCTCCATACATCGTTTTCCGATCAGATGAACGATAGTAGAGTTGCCACCCCGCAATTTGAAAAACACCTCAAATATCCCGCAATTTTGGAGTTAGATTGTTCGAACCTTTTAGACATATATTCTACGTATCATTACTTATCGATCCACCATACACCGTTTTCAGATCAGATGAACGATATTCGAGTTATAAGCAAATCAAATAATTACGCTGGGCAGCACTGCCCATAATGGTGATGGGCAGCACTTGCATAGTTTGTGTGACCCCACACTTTAAAGTTATTAGTTATATACAAACAGGTACAGAGTATATTTCAGTCGGGCTTGACCGACTTTCTTTCTTGTTTTTTATGGTAGCGTAATTCTGTGTATGATATTATAAAGTCCAAATGGATCTGAGAACCAAAAGAAGGCTTAATGAAACAACTTTCAAGAGTTAGGTTTTTTTTTTTGGAAATTAGCAAAATTGTAAAAATTGGGAACAGGGACCGATACTATGGTTTAGTTAGCTCTAAAAACCATGTTGTTAATCAAACTAGTAGCTAAAAAAACAAGGCTGCAAACCGTTAGAAATTTTGAAAAAGGTTCGGTTGAAGAAGGAAGGATTCCTAGTGTTATTCAAGAACATTGCTTTAAGAGATCCAAGATGCCTAAGCCGAAACGATTCGAAGGGCTTCTTGTCCCTAAGATTTTTCGAGCAGTAAGCCGATCAAGTAGTTTACAAAGAATAGAGAACTCACGTGTCTGTTGTAAAAATATTAAGAAGTAAATTGAAATGTGTGTGGAAATAGTAGGAGATCTGTCTCTGGTCTCTCTCTCTCTCTCTGTCTTCCTCAGACTTGCGTTTAGTTGATCTTTTAATGGGTTTGTCGATTGCATAAGTTGCCGGTTGCCCGTTTGCCAGCTGCCAGGCGGTTGATCTATCGGTCGTTTGCTTTTGTTGTGGTTATGAAATGGCAAACAGCAGCAGCAGCAGACAATGAAAATGTAATTGATTTCAAATATTTACTGTACTTTGGCATTTCGCTGTTGTTGTTGTTGTTGTACTGCCTTCTGGCCATTTAATTGCCGCTTGATTGCAGACACTTGAGATAAAGATCAGCTGAAAACCCAAAACCCAAACACAAGCCCACCGCATCCTGCATACGGAAGTGTCAATGTGTAAAAAAGGTGTTGGAAAAACACACACACACACACAGCCAGCCGAGCTGAGCCAAAGAGTCGCCACATGCTGTGGGCCTTTAGGTAAATGGCTCAATGAACAAACAAAAAGGAAAACCTCCATTTCCATACATTTCAAGCGCCGCGTCACGTGTGAACGATTCGTCTTTTTCCCAGAGTCTAGAGAGAGAGAAGAAATGAGGCGCACACATGTTTAGCGCCGATACGCCCTCGCTCACGCCCTCACCCTCGCCCTAACCTACAGTCGAGGCTCACTAGTGACTTGGCGATTTTGTGTACATAAATAGTAGAAGAGAAAACCCCTCTTTGTATTTACATTTGTGCCTAAGTGAAACGGAAAAAAGGTTTATGGGAAAACAGTCTAGGTCAAAAGTTAGTGATCGGAAACAGACGACCACCTTGATGATCAATAAATGTACGTGAAGGTGAACAGATAGCACAACCTACATATTTCAACTATTCCTATGTAGGTTGATATATATATTTCTGGCCTAATAATGAAAACGCGAATATTTATGATCAAAAATGGTTTTATTGTTTTTCAAAGTATTCTCCAGCAAGATTTATACACTTTTGCATGCGCTCAAACCAATTGTCGAAGCACTTTTTCCACTCCGATTGAGACACCTCCAAAACATGGTTTTTGAACTCTTTAACAGCATCTTCTGGCGTTGACCACGCATTTTCCCTTGATGTGCGGGAATAAAAAGAAGTCATTGGGTGCCAAGTCAGGGCTGTACGGCGGATGACCCATCAATTCGACGTTTTGGGCGGTCAAAAAGGCGCTGGTGTGAGCTGATGTGTGAGAGCTCGTATTGTCATGGTGCACAATGATCTGTCTTCTCTTGTTCGTTTTTCGAATTTCTCCGAAGACTTCAGGCAAACAAATTGTGGTTTATAACTCAGAATTGACCGTCCTACGTTGCTCATGAGGAACAGTCGCCACATGACCAGTTTTACCGAAGAAACAGGCGACCATTTGCTTCGAAGTGCTTCTTCCACGAACGACTTTCGTTGGATTTGGCTCGTCTTCGAAGACCCACACGGTCGATTGCTGTTTTGTTTCGGGCTCATAAGCATAGATCCATGATTCGTCGCCTGTGACGATCTTATAAAGGTCTTTTGAAACACCGCGATTATGTTT
This sequence comes from Lordiphosa mommai, assembly GCA_018904225.1. NCBI lineage: Eukaryota > Metazoa > Arthropoda > Insecta > Diptera > Drosophilidae > Lordiphosa > Lordiphosa mommai. The sequence goes on along the minus strand of JAEIFT010000020.1, from coordinate 611,248 downwards.
TTTCAAAATTTCTTTGCACCAATCCACACGAGCCTTTTTTTGAGCGATTGTCAAATTGAGCGGGATCCAACGAGAACAAACCTTCTTTGCGCCCAGGTGTTCATGCAAGATTCTAATTTAAAATTGTAGCTTTTGTGGGTCTCATCATTAGATACTTGAAAAATAAACTTCTCAGGTAGGTTCTGTCTCACACTGTTGCTTTATTTATTGTTGGCAACTTTCTAATTTACCAAGACAGTCCAAAAATCTAGTCTAATTTTTTTTGTAAGGTGCACCACATACATGCCAGCTTCTTCCCCCGACATTGTGTGATGTGCATCATAAATCTGTATATCAATGCAGATGCCATTTATTTCAATCACCAATGACTGAAGACGACTCTCCCTTGCCATCTATGGCGCTTTATTTATGACTGACACAGCGTATCCCATTGCACTTAATTTATATGTATAAATAAATAGAAAATTGTCTAAATGATATGGAAACTATGGCACATTTTGCCTTTGAACCGTAACCGTTGGCAATGGGAATGCTTTGACCCCCAGCCACATAAAGAAGACAAGGAAAAAGCCAATTCTTGGCCTTTGGCCTTATGCTTGAATTCATATGAGAGTAAAATATGATAAGAATAAGTTCAGTTCAGCTTGATGAAGCGTGCTAATCAGTCGGCAACTAAGAGTAATGCCTTCATAGACGACTTTTCGCACGTTCAGAGAAGCTCAACGGAGAAGAGATGCTAACCAACGATAGGCGAGGTGAGAGTCTTAACCCATGAAGCGAAGCTATCAAAGCGACAGCGACAGCATCTGGCTAGCTGGCTAAGCTGGCTGACTGAAACTACGTGTGTGTGTGTGTGAGTGTGTGTGTGTGTGTATGAGTGAGTGAGAATGGCCTTTGGCCAGAGAGCTCTTCTTTTCTTTTTTAGGAATTCTTTCTTTAGCATTAAGTGCACTTTAGAAAATGCCGGAAAATTATTTAAATGCAACGTTAAAATGTTTACAATTCAATAAACAGACGCAAATAAACACAAAACCCCAAAGATCTGCAGACAGACAGACAAAGCACTTTATTTACTTGAAAATGTAGATACAAATGCGACAGATCAACAGATACGGCAAGGGATTTATCAAACGAAGCTTTAATGCTCTTTTTTTTATGCTCTGTACCGAAGGTACAAAGAGTATATTGGGTTCGTGCAAAATATATGAAACAGCTAGAAGAAGGAAGGAGACCTATCAAGTATATGTATTCTTGATCAGCATTAACAGCCGAGTCTATATAGACATGTCCGTCTGTCCGTATGAACGCTGAGATCTCAGAGATGGTAAAAGATAGAGGTTTGCAGGCAGATCAAGTTTAGTTTGAAGTGCAAATTGAAAAAAACGCAATATCTTCCACAATTTTGGAGTTAGGTTGTTCGAACCTTCTAGACATATATTCTACTTATCATTACTTATCGAGCCCCGTTAAATTTTTTTCCGATTAGATGAACGATAGTAGAGTTGCCACCCCCGCAATTTGAAAAACACCTCAAATATTCCGCAATTTTGAAGTTAGGTTGTTCGAACCGTCTAAACATATACTTACTCATCATTACTTATCGAGCCCTCATACATCGTTTTCCGATCAGATGAACGATAGTAGAGTTGATCAGTCGAACGATCGGAAAAAAATCGAATATCTTCCACAATTTTAAAGACATATTGTTTGAACCTTTTAGGCATATATTTTAATCGTCATTACTTATCGATCCACCATACACCGTTTCCAGATCAGAAGAACGATATTCGAGTTATAAGCAAATCAAATAATTACGCTGGGCAGCACTGCCCGAAATCGTGATGGGCAGCACTTGCACACACTTTAAAGTTATTAGTTATATACTTACTTACTTACTCTGCTCTACTTGAAAAGCAGATTTTGGGAAAACTATTTATCTACTTAAAGAAGCTGAATAGGGCCATATTTTAAACCGCAGCTGAGTCCAAAAAGAAAAAGTTTCAGTTCCAGTTGGTTAATAAAGTTCTCTTCATGATCAGAGTCTTTTTTCAGAGAGTATAAGCTATATAGGTTGGTAATATATAGTTATATATAGCAGCAAACGGTGGAAAGAAAAGTTAAATTTAAAAAAAAAGGTATTCTGTTTTTTTGGGTAAAATCAAAACCATTTTTAAGTAACATCGATGCACAATATTTTAAAATTTAACACATTAAAATATTGCCTCAGGTTTCGCTGAATTCGACTTGTCAATTGCTGGTCGCGAAAACCTTTTTTGGTTTTGTCCCGTGCGAATGCAATGGAATGTCCCGTTCGACATAATGAAAATGCCTATATAAAGTTTGATATTTTCTAGATTGAAATATGGAAATATTTTGAGATTGAGAGAAGTCGGTACAAAAGATCCATTAAGCCTAAACCTGAACATTCACAGAAAAGTCTTCGTTTAAAGACACATATCATTATCAGAAATGATGCTGATCTCTTTTTTTTCCAGAAAGTAAAAGAAGAATTAACATTTCGAGCAATTCATTTAAAGTTTATCTAGAAAATTAACACATCGTGTGTTTGTTATGGAGTGTTGATACTTACTTCAAACTGAAGGGCAAACTCTTGAGTGTGTGTTCAAAAGCTGAAAATTACCTGACTTGAGCTACCCAATCTACAATGAGATAATTGTGTGTTAAATGCTTACAAACAAACAAGGGGGGGTGGCGGTGGCGGTGGGGGGAGGGAGAGCCAACTAGTTGTGGTTATTGTTTATAAGGCAAAGCCGTTGGCCAATGTGGTTTGCCCTGAAGCAAATGTGCCTGAGATGTATCCGTATCTAAGAGAATTACAAAACTATTTGTATCTGTATCTTTGTATCTGTGGGGTTGACATAGTTTTCAGTGCTGCGAGAACGCTGCACGCTATTTACGGTCAAGTGTTTGGCACAAGGTTGGCCATGGACTGTTTGATAATGAAGATGATGATGATGCTTCACCCAATTGGCCAAATAAAGTCGTTAAAGTCCGTTAGAAGCAGCTGCACTTGACCAGGCGCACAAGTTTCCTAACACAGAGACTAACCAGCCAGCTTGGCTCATTAGACTGACCTGGTTCTGAGACTAAGAATGGACAAGTGAAATTTTTGTTTGTAAAAACAATAAAAATTATTTTTTTTATCTTCATCTTCGAGCCAAGACACAACTTCATCATGTTATTTACTTCGTTTGCTATCAGCTTTCGCTTTTTTTTTTTGGTGTGGGAGGCTGTGTTCTAATAGGCAAAGATAAGGCTTTATCACAAAAGGAAAAGAAAAAAAAAACCCAAATTGCTTAAGACACAAGACAGAACAAGAGCCAGTAGAGAAAAATGTAAATGTAAATGACATACAATATCGTTTCACGGCTCATTATTTCCGGGAGGTACACCAGATGTCACTGTCAGTGTCAGAAATGTTGACATTAACCTTTTAGATTTATATAAAAGTTAAAGACGAAAAAGCACTTTTGGTAGCCCTGAAAAATGACGTAAGGGAGCAGAAGAACTTACTCCCTGAACAATTATATATTTCTTGGTAGTTTATGTACCCCCTATTCTTGTGTTTAATATATACAGTAGAATGCATGTCTAGAAGGTTCGAACAACTTAACTCCAAAATTGCGTGATATTTGAGGTGTTTTTCAAATTGCGGGGGTGGCAACTCTACTATCGTTCATCTGATCGAAAAACGATGTATGGATGCTCGATAAGTTATGATGAGTGGAATGTATGTCTAGAAGGTTTGAACAACCTAACTCCAAAATTGTGGAAGATATGAGGAATTACGGGACTTTTGAGGTGTTTTTCAAATTGCGGGGGTGGCAACTCTACTATCGTGGGGGCTCGATAAGTATTGATAAGTAGAATATATGTCTAGAAGGTTCAAACAACCTAACTCCAAAATTGTGGAAGATACGAGGTTTAATTTAATTTGTGGGGGAGGCAGGGGGCGTGGCAAAATTCAAAACTAAACTTGATCTGCTTGCAAGTATAAGAATTATATGTTCCATACACCTTAAACCTCTCTCTCTTACCATCTCTGAGATCTCAGCGTTCATACGGGCAGACGGACATGTCTATATCGACTCGGCTGTTAATCAGGAATATATATACTTTATGGGTTCGAAAAAAGTTCATTAATAAGTGAATGAAGTAATTTCTTGATCCGAACTGAAGGTTCTAAGATCTGAAGGTTCGGCTTAAAATCCGATTCGAGGGACCAAAAAAAAAAACAGAACCTTACCTTATCTGCGAGACTTGATTTTGGTCTGTTTTCCAGCTTATTCTATTTCTTACTTCAATTCAAGATATTTTGAACCTGAATTAGACTATTTTTGTTTTATTTGGTCGAGTAAAAGTAAGTACGAACAAATTTTTGATTCAAGAATGTTTGTTGTTATTTCATTTTTGAATATACTTCCATTTTTTTGAGTGTATTACCTTAAGTAGTAAGATGAGAGGGTGGTAATATACTTACTTGCTGCTTTGATGGCCAAAGTAATCGTTGCGTGCCTTATGTAGTGCAATGCTAAAACCAAACATGGAATTCCTCATCTGACGAAATCTCACATAACTGGGCAGATCGATATTATAGCTTATAATCAACTGGGGTAGATTGAGGAACATCAGCCAGAGCAGGGCCAATCCCAGTTGATGGGCTTTCTTCATTTTGGGATGATTTTTTGCTTTCAGTTTTTATTTGATTTACTTTCGTTTTCACACTCGCGTTTCGGTATTATTTTGTTTAAGTTTTTTGTAAATTTTCTTAATGCATTTTTACAGCTGTTGTTGTTGGCCTATATTTTTGTTTAAACTGCATGTTAAACTGGGCAAATAATAAGCATATGGTCAACCCACACACACTCACACAAAAACACTCAAGCATGATCTCAACCTTGGCCGAAATGACTTTAAAAAAAAAAACAGCTCAAATCAGCGAAATTAAAAAAGAACGCGCAGCCAGCCGCCCCACACAAAGATTCAAACGGAGAGCGAAAAGCATACAAATTTGTCTCTCATTTCTCAAAAAATTTCAAATCAAGTTTTCGACACAAAAATATATGCACATACATACAGATATGCGCTAGGTACATATGTACATATCTATGCTATGCTGACGGAGCTTGGAGTATATTGGACTAGACGAAAATGACAAGAATATGTGAGAGTACTAACATAGAGCCAGAATGTGAGCCTTAAGAGTGAAGAAGAAGAAGAAGTAACTTAATTTCAATCCAAGATGCAATGGAATGAACTGCAAAAAATGTTTTAAGTAAACTTCATGAACTTAGCTTCTTGCTTCAGGAGTAAATGGGAATGGATTAAGAAGTGTACTTAATTCCGAGTTGATTTCCTTGCTTTTAATCTAAGAAATAATGTTTTCTCTCATTTTTTTACTTTGTACTTGTTTTAGGCTGGGTTCACACTGCGCGACGCATGAGACATGATAATCTATTTTCAATGCCAAATGACAAGCTATTTACAATGAAAAGATGACAACATAAGGGCCTACTTAATCATCACGTCTCATGCTTCTATCGGTTTTATATTGTTTTTGGATTTCATACTTCATTTAAGTACACCCAAGAACACAACATACTTGGAATGTGAAGTACAAAACGTTATAAACTTCTTCCTATTATTATTTTTTTATACCCTTGCAGAGGGTATATTAAAATTGACACGATGTTTGTAACGCACAGAAGGAAGCATCTCCGATCACATAAAGCATATATATTCTTGATCAGCATGACGAACTGAGTTCATTTCCATCTGTCCGTCTGTCCGTTCATCTGTACGTCTGTTTCTAAGCTATCTCCTCCCTCAGTTTTAAATCTGTCTAGACCAAACTTTGCAAAAAGTTTTTAAATACACATAGGCTGCATATTTGTCGGAATCGGCTGGATCGGATGACTTTATCATATAGCTGCCATAAGAACGATCGGTTTAAAAACTAGTTCTAGTGAGAAAAACTTTTTTGTTTTCTATCGTAGCGTCACCAATCGTGGTATTTATTAGTTTTATATACTTTCACACAATTCTGGAAAAAATTTATCAAAATCGGAGGACTATAGCATATAGCTGCCATATAAACGGTCGGTCAAAAAAATAGTTCTTGTGAGAAAAACTTTTTTGTTTTCGATCGTAGCGTCACCAATCGTGGTATTTATTAGTTTTATATGCTTCCACATAAGTCTGAAAAAAAAATATCAAAATCGGATGACTATAGCATATAGCTGCCATAGGAACGATCGGTCTGAAAACTAGTTCTAGTGGGAAAAACTTTTTTGTTTTCCATCGTAGCGTCACCAATCGAGGTATTTATTAGTTTTATATACTTTCACATAATTTTGAAAAAAATTTATCAAAATCGGATTACTATATTATATAGCTCCCATAGAAACGGTCGGTCAAAAAACTACTTTTAGTGAGAAAAACTTTTTTGTTTTCTATCGAAGCGTCACCAATCTTGGTATATATTAGTTTCATATGCTTTCACATAATACAGGAAAAATTTATTAAAATCGGATGACTATAGCATATAGCTGCCATTGGACCGATCGGTCGGAAAATGTGTTTTACTAAGAAAAGTTTTTTTAATGGTATCAAATTTTTATTATCAATGATTTAAAAATTTTAAATATCTGATATCTATATCCTATATATAGATTACCGGTGAAATCAGTTGGAGTAAAGTTTTTCAAGTGTATTAGAACTTCGGCACAGTCAAAGTTAGCTTTGTCTTCTTGTCTTTTTTTCAGTGATAAGATAATCCAAAATCTGAAATTAGATACAAGACATAAAGTCCTCAGGGTACAAAGTGTAGATTTCAATACCAAAAATATAAGTTTTCGAATACTCGAGTACTTAAAAAAGTGCATATATTAGTTCAGGTTTCTAAATAATGAAAAAAGTTTATACAGTCTCGAACTGATTTTGAAATAAAATTTTGTTGTCAGAGTCGGAAATATGGAAGTTTGACGAATTTTAGAATTTCATATACAGGCTAAAGCACAGAATTCAGAATATTTTATTTTCAAAATCGAAATGTTGATCAGTTAAAAGCAGGCAATGAAACCTGTTGCTCTTTTTGAGGCTATAAGGACAAATTTTATGTCAAAATTTAACCACCTCTAAAATCGTTCACTGTTTTAACAGCAACAAATATCATTTTTGAGTTTGAATGATGCGCAATTTTTCAGTCACAATTTAACGGTTTTATTAGCACAGTTTTTCTGCTATGAGACCAGCATATTAATATGATCTCTCTCTCTCCCTCCCTACCTATCACTGTCTTTCTGTGTGTGTGTCTCTCACACATGATCAACTTGAAATTGGCTGGTTGGGCCATATGGCTGGGCGATTGTTTTTCACAATTTAATTGTCGTTGTGGTTGGAGTCTATGAATGGCAGCCGCCTATCAATGAGTTGTCGTTGTGGCGCCCACACCATCCCAAACACATTCAAACAAGCAAACATACATACATACAAAATGTGCAAGCTCTGCCCACTTGTCAAATGTCACCTGTGTAGACGCCAACGCCGCCTACGTTTTGTGTGCCAAATGCATTTGGGTTTGAAACCTGACTAAAAGGGACTGTCCGTTATTTTGGCAACCTCCATTACGTCATCAGAGAGTGAAAAAGGCGAAGCAAGACAATAATCTAAGCAGATAAATAAACAAGAAGCCAAAAAAAAAAAACCGTCAACTAAATAAGATATTTATATGTGAGTTCACAGGAAAAGGCAAGAGAGTCGACACATGGTTACCCTGGCAAAAAAAAATTGAATTGTAACACTATAGTAACGGGAATCGAAATAAAAGTTTAAGTATTTTTTGCCCTTCCTTAGAATTCCAGGAACTGCATGCCTAAATATTTTATCATAACGTTTCCTGTTATTAAATTTATTAATATTTTTTTTCAGAATTTAAAATAATAATCAAAAATTTGGTATTTAAATGTGACTCATACATTTTGCTAAACTAAATCGTTAAATGATGCCACTCAAATACCAGAGGAAATATAACTGACTCAACAAACTTGTGAATGTGAATGTGCCAAGTTGATGTCATTAGAAAAAAAAAACATATTATTACAATCTGACAGTGCACACTAGGCCAGATTCAGGGGAAACTATTTAATGAATAAAAAATTGAAAATTCTTCGAAAAAACTTTAAAAATTCGAGTTAATGCAAAAAAAAATAGAAGGCTAACATCGGCTATGCTGATATTTTAAATAACCTTGCAGTTTTAGAAAGATAACAAAAAAGTTTTTCTCATTAGAACTAGTTTTTAGACCGATCGTTCCTATGGCAGCTATATGCTATAGTCATCCGATTTCGATAAATTTTTCTAGAATTGTGTGGAAGCATATGAAACTAATATATACCACAATGGGTGATGCTACGATGGACAACAAAAAAGTTTTTCTCACTAGAACTAGTTTTTTGACCGATCGTTCCTATGGCAACTATTGCTATAGTCATCCGATTTTGATAAATTTTCTAGAATGTGTGGAAGCATGAAACTAAATAAACAAGGGTGGCTACGATGGACAACAAAAAAGTTTTTCTCACTAGAACTAGTTTTTGGACCGACCGTTTGTATGGCAGCTATATGCTATAGTCATCCGATTTTGATAAAGTTTTTCAGAATTGTGTGAAAGCATATAAAACTAATAAATACCAAGATTGGTGACGCTACTATGGAAAACAAAAAAGTTTTTCTCACTAGAACTAGTTTTTTGACTGATCGTTCCTATGGCAGCTATATGATAAAGTCATACGATCCAGCCGATTCCGACAAATGTGCAGCCTATGTGAATTTAAAGACTTTTTGCAAAGTATGGCCGAGTTAGCTTTAACACTGAGGGAGGAGTTAGCAAAGAAACAGACGGACAGAAGGACGGACGGACAGACGGAAATGAATTCAGCTCGTCATGAATCAAGAATATATATACTTTATCGGAGATGCTTCCTTCTGGTATCGAAACCGGAACCGAAATTAAAAATTTGTTGAGAACCGAAAACCGTTAACCGTTATTATAGGAACCGAAAAAACCGTAACCCTACCGAAACGATAATACCGGTATTGTTTCAGCTTTTTATTATTTATTTTATTGATTTATGATTATTACAAATATTAATATATTTCAACTGGTAAAATAGCAATATATACACTTAAAAAAGAGTCTTAGACTTTAGAAATTCGCCCTTAAAGAATATCCAGAATCATATTCTCTTTTTAAGATATATAAGATATAGAAAAAAATTTCTGAAAAAGCGACAAAACCGTATAGGATGTAAAGGATTTTTAAGTCTAAAATATTATAATGTTTGAAAAACGAAAATATAAATTTTAGAAATGAAGTTTCGGGATTTTAATCTAATATTGCCCCAAAAAAATTCTGTTATAATATTTCGAAAAATTTAATGTCAGGAAAAGCTAAGGCAGGATTTATGTTTTAATCTGTTTTTGCGTTTTTAAGAGCTGATATACCCCTTTGAGTATTTTACCAACGTATTATGAGCTATATTGGACCGTAGTCTTATAGTATGGGTTCAAATCTATCCAAATCGCTGAAGATCTCTATTTTTAACGGATATACGAAAGATTTTAGAGCGTATTATTTCGAACCATTATTAAGAAATATTTGTCAGCTTTATGAGAAATGGCCCTAAGGCAAATTAGTCTGGGCGACATAAGAATATCGAATTCCTTAATTCTGTGTTTTTTTTCTGAGTGTAGAAATACCACTGAAAGTGTGGACAAAAGCGAAATTGTTCGTCCAAAAATAAAAAAAAATTTTTGGATATCTTGAAATAATTTAAATTTTTTAATATTTAAAAAAAATTTGCTTGTACCAGTGCGTACCGGTATACCGAAATAAAAATCTGAGTACCGTATAGGAACCGGAAACCGAAATTACTTGAAAACCGAAATAGAACCTTTAACCGATATTTTCATTTCGGTACGTACCGAAACCGGAACCGATATTCATTTCGGGATTTATCCCTGTTTCAAACACAAAATAAATGACGAAGTTTGCTCAATGTTGCACTATATAAACTTAAAATATATATATATATATTTTATTGTGCATTTTCAAATACTAGAATTCTTGAAGTTTCCCCTTAGCACAATTTCACTCATTGCTTCTAAAATTTTTCTACTGAGATTTTGTTTGTCTCGAGAACTTGACGAAAACATCTGGAATCATTTATTTGTTGTATTTTTTGTGTAATACACAAAATCAAATATGTTTTAACTTGTTTTCAATTGGAATTAAATAAATGAAAAGTTTAGAAAAATTTCTAATATAAAATTTTAAGATATTCCATAACATCTGGACAAATGATTAATTTAACTTCTAGGTTAGCGTTAACAAAAAAAAAAAAAAAAATAACAACAAACACACAAGCGATCACTTGTCTAAAAATAAATTATTTCATACACACATGTGTGTCAGCATGTGTATGTGTGTGTGTGTGTGTGTTTGGAGAGACAAGCCAAATGAGAGGAGATCCCAAAAGATACGACACAGCGTACGCCCAGTCATAGGTATACATATATATATATATATATATATGTAGGAATCAATATATAGAACTAGAAATACATATAGAAATGAAAATTAGTCAGACTGTGATTTAAAAATAACAACCACAACAAGTTTCAAAAACTTTTCAAAAACATGTTCGAAAACATTTTAAATGCAAAAAAAAACCCTACAAATAGAATCAAATAACTGGCCTCAAAAGTATCTGTTAGATACACGTCTTAAGGTGTGTGTGTGTGTAGTTGTAGCCGTTTGCTGACACTCACGCTAGATATTCGCCTACTCAAAAACATACAAAACTAAAAATCAAATACAAAACAAGAGAGTGTCTAAGCAAGAGCGAGAGCAAAATGATGGCAAAGTAAGATTTTGTTATTTATTATTAATTTTTTTTTTTTTTTTTTTTTTGTAGATTGTGTGGGCTTTTGGACCGAGGTGAGTGAGCAGCAATGTGTAGGCAGTGCAAATGTATATTTTTGAATTTCCGTTATTGTTTGATGTGTCATACGCGCGCCAATATAAACATTTCTAGGCGATAGCGGCTTCAAACTGATTTTAGATCACACACACTAAGGCACAAAACACTTGAAAAAAATATTGAACAATTTGGCACCAAGAAAACTTTATTCACTTTTCAATTTCGTTTTTTTTTTTTGCGGTGGGCCTTACGTTGTTGTAACGGTTAATTTTCGATCGCGCGGCTCAGCACACCACACAGCACACAACTGACAGGTCTCGCTTAACGCGACCGAATGACAAATATTGCTCGCCATAACAGTGACTCGTTACTTGAATATATTCGTTGATTAGTGTGACCATTTTCTTATAGGCAGTGATATTCCCAGTGATGAGAAGCTAACAGTTTTTAGCTTGTTTTTTTTTTAAGGGAAATTTAATAAGCTGATATCAGATTGCTCTCTACAATCCATGCGATAACATTTAAAAACTAGAGTATGTCAAAGTGAAAGCATTGGGAGTTATTCAAGCATATATTTGATTCTGTTTCTTGCAGCCCCAAAACGACCAAAATTGAAATGCAAAGTAAAGTTAAATTGCTTGATATTCAAAAAGTGAATTTTTCATTATTTTTTGATCACTTTAAGAACTGTTCATAAAATAAGTTATTTATTTTGGCTTTGGTTAATTTACTAAAACAAAAACTTCGAAATATATTGCAAATTTGGTTGTACACTCAAAAATGAATAGTAAAAGAAAGCTTCTCTCAATACCGACTGTTACTTTTTTGATAGATTTGCTTGTAAGTTTGTTTTTTTATTCTAATATGTTCTTTCGTTCGCAAAAAGTAAGCATTTTACCGAAATTAAAAAACTACAAGTGAAATCAAGTTGAAATTGCGTTATGGTTTACTATTCTAGAGTTATTGGAATGATGAACAAGAGTTTCTTACCCAGCTCTGTTATTTCTTCGCGTTCAGGGATTAATCCCGAAACGAATATCGGTTCCGATACGTACCGAAATGAGAATATCGGTTAAGGGTTCTATTTCGGTTTTCACTTTTTTTCGGTTTTCGGTTCCGATACGGTACTCAGATTATTATTTCGGTATACCGGTACTTACCGGTACAAGTATAATTTTTTTAATATTAAAAAATTTAAATTATTTCAAGATATCCAAAAAATTAATGGATGTAATAGAACTAAAAAATTGTTTTCTTAGAATATGCCATTTGAAAAACTTTTCTTTTTTAATATAGCGATTTGTAGCCATTTATATTTTGGGACCAACAATTTCGCATCTGTCCACGCTTCTATTGGTATCCCTACACTCAGAAAAAAGATCTAGAATAAAGGAATTATCTATTTTTATGGCGCCCAGACAAACTCGACTTAGGTCCCTTTCTCATAAAGTTGACAAATATTTCTTAATGATGATTCAAAATAATCCGCTCTAAAAAATTGAGATCTTTAGCGATTTGAATAGATTTTAACCCATAATACGCTGGTAAAATACTCAAAGAGGTATATCAGCTCTAAAAAACACAAAAACCGATTGAAACATCAAATCTGCGTTAACTTTAAATTACATTTTTCGAAATATGTGAAATTTAAATAAAATCCAGGAACTTCATTTCTTTAATATATTTTATCATTTTTCTAACATTTCTAAACACAAGGGAGGATTTTTTTAAGATTTAGAAATCCTTTACATTGAATTACAGCCATAATATTTACCAAAGAAAACTTTTTACGCTTTTCAGAACATTTCTTTATCTTATATATCTTCAAAAGAGAATTAGGCCTGTCCCCGTTTCCGATCTCGATCAAAGCAAGGGGGAGGAAAACGGCCGGAAAATCTTATATGGGGAAACATTTGTTTTTCATCCGATTGATGGCAAATTCGGGTTGAAAGTATAGTAAAAGAAATAATTCGATGAATTATTTTAAATGATAATGAATTATTTTAAATATTGAAAATATTGATTCTCTAATTGTGAATTAAAACCAGCTGGTTTCAATTTGACACTAAAAGTAACTGGTGATTTTTATCATTTCTGAATTTTAACGCCGAATATATTTAAAAATTCGTTATAAATTTCCGCACTGACCAAAAAAAAGGCTTGATATAAAAAAAGCTAAATAAGCAGCAATGTGATATTTTATTTTAAGTCACAGAGGGTCACACTCTAACAGCTGCTAGACGCTGCTTTGGCACGTTTTCTGTGTGTGTTTGGACTGAATTTTAGTTTTTCTAAAATAAAAATGCCGCCTGAAGCGCAATTGACCAGCGACAGTGACTTGGATGCTGTACTGGAAGAGTTCAAACTGCAACAGGAGCGTCGCCAAAGTCAGCCCGGTGCGGGTGACAGCAAGGGAGCAATTCTGGGACAGAAATACAGCTGCAGCATTTGCCAGCAGAAGTTTAAGCGTCTGGATCAATTGGATCGTCATGAGTATCATCACACCGGCACAGTGAGACTTGATTGCATTTGTTTATATTTATTTTCTATATTTATTTTTTCCTTTTGTTGTTGTTGTAGAAACGTCATGCCTGCTCCTATGAAGGCTGCGACAAGAGCTACTCCATTGTGACCCATTTAAAGCGGCATTTGCGCACCACCCATGAACGTCCCGAGGAGGAGGCTGCCCAAAAGACCATCAAATGTAGCGTACTGGAGTGTACAAAAATGTTTACCTCGGCCAGTAATATGCAACGACATGTTAGGGATAATCACGAGTGTCCACGGGAATATCCCTGTACACATTGTCCTTTGAAATTCTCACAGAAATTGAAGTTGAAACGTCATGAGATACGGGAGCACACGCAGGATTATCCATTTAGATGTGAGAAATGTGAGCGTGGTTTCTATCAGGAATGGCAAATGAAGAGTCACCAGCAGAGTTGTAAATTATACTCCTATACGTGTCCGGGCTGTCCTTTGGTCTTCAATAAATGGTCCCTGTATACCAAACATTGTCGCGAAACTCTGCATGGCCGGAAGCGGCATCGTTGCTTGGACTGTGACCAGAGCTATGAGAAGCCCAGTGATTTGAAGCAACATCGCGATGCCAAACATCGAGAGGAGCCCAAATCATTTGCCTGTCCCGAGGATGGTTGTACGCGGAGCTATAGTTACGAACGTAATTTGCGCCAGCATCTAATGTCCACGCATGCGGGCAGACGTTTTGAGTGTCAGGCAGTGAATTGTGGTCGTGGCTTTAGCAGTGGACAAAATCTGGTCAAGCATTGGGACAGAGATCATGCAGAAGAAGGGCCAACAACTAAGCCAGCTGCTCCTCCTCCCCTCCCACAACACGTAAGCGTCGTCGCGATGCGGGCAAAAGCAAGCAATCACGTCTGTCTCAACTAAGCTATTTGGAACTGGATAAGGAAACCGAGGAGGCGGTGCGTCTACGTGAGTCTGATGTTTTGGAGCAGATTATGCAAGATTTGGAGGATGAAGATGTGGAAATTGACTAATTTATTAAACAATTTATTTTATCAATTGTAAATTAAAATTGTGGAGGGAGGGAGAGTTGTACGTTACAACGAATTGGTAATCTTTCGGCTGCGCATTTGTTCCAACCATTGATCGTATTGCTGTTGCGGTGTCTGTGGCTCCTGGTAGTAGTGCAGCGGCGGTATGCCCTCCTCCAGGCGTACAAAGTAATGACAATGTTTGTATTCCACGCGACCCAAGCGACCGCGTGCATGACGTCGCATGCCCTTAAAGACGCGTCCCTTGCCCACAAAGGATTCGGCTGGAAGATGAACCATTAATATACTCTCAAAATCGAATTGAATTGAATTTCTCACTTACCTATCCACAAATTGCTTTTGTATTCCACATTATGACGCTGCACGGCCATCTCCTGGGCCTCCAGTATGGTCTCCTTGACATCGGTGGCTCCCTTTTTGAGCACAAAATTTAGCTGCTTCAGTGCCTCATCCACAGACATGCCACGCACAAAGGCAGCTATATACCACATCTTGTCGGGACTATATTTAATATTGCTACGCATGTGACACACATACTGGCCATAAAAAAGAGAGTATTAAAAAGTGTCCAGCATAGATCTGGAATTAACTCACAGCTTTGCGTGGCTCCTCCTCCGTTTGCTGTGGCAAATGCACCGTTTTGTTGTACTCCAGCCAATTGCGCGGTCCATAGTTATATTTGTTCCATTTGGCACAGAGTGCACCAGCTCCAGTTCCAGCGGCGGATGTGTGCAGTTGGTTTTGTGTGACGGCAAGGCAGGCAGGTAACTCCAGCAAAATGGCTTGCCGGCTCGTCTGCATTGTTAGCAGACTCAGCTGGGACATATTTCGAATTAGCTTGTGCATAATTTTAATTGAAAATAATATATTTAATAAGAAATGCGGTCGGTTGTCGCGTAACCAGCCAGCAGGAACCAGGGCTGGTTGCAATTTAATGACCTGCCCTGGTCTGAACAGCTGTTAACTAGAAAATAGCTAGTTTAGCTATTTTTAGGGTGACCTGAAATGGTGACTACTGAGATTGAGGCTAACTAAAAATTACATTTTAAATTTATTTATTTATTTTTAAGTGCAATTTCATTTCTTAGACTTAGATAAACGTAAAATTTACTCTGTTTTTGTAAGTTTATTTGACTTATGATGCTATGTAGTAGATGAGAAAAACAGCTAAAATAGGCGGGCATAATTATCGATTAATTTAAAATTTGTAAACGGTCACCCTAGAAACGGTCACCCTGCACGATACCATTGTAAACAAATATAATTCCCCAGGACAAGTTATACCTTCAATAAGAAGGCGTCGACAGTCCCATATGAATGCAAACGTTGGCGGAGGCGTGGCAGGCGCTGGCGCTGGTGCTGGGCCTGCTCTAGCAGCAGCAGGAGGAGGAGCAGGTGCAGCAGCTGCTGCTGCAGGCGACAACAGTGTGGCCAATGCCACGACCAATGGTTCGGATGGTGGCAATAACTCGGCAGTGGCCAATCCCCTGCAGGATGATCAGGATGCCAAACGTCGCAAGTGCTTGGAATCCGATGAGACGCAGGATGGAGCTAGTACCGTGAGTATGGCTAGGCCCCCGCCTAATTGCTTAATTTTTTCACAATTTTCAATTGGACAGATGATTGATGCCAACAGTGTGCTAAACAAGATTGCCCACTTATATGCGGAGCAATTAATGTCGGATATCGTGTTGCTTGTCGATGGTAAAGAGTATCCAGCCCATCGGGTCATTCTCTGTGCCAGCAGCGATGTCTTTCAGGTGATGCTCATGAATCCCGAGTGGAATGAGTGCAGCAAACATGTGATTGAGCTGCATGAGGAGTCGTGCTGTTCGGCCGTTTTTCCACAATTCATCAAGTATCTGTATGTGGGCCACATCGAGGTCACCCTGCAGACGGTAATGCCCATGTTGGCCCTCTCGGACAAGTACAATGTGCGCGATCTCATCGATCTGTGCGTGGGCTATATGATGAAGCATGTGGCCAAGGCGGCCACCAGTGGCTATCTGGTCTCCTGGCTGCAATACACACTCTCCTTTACGCCCACCCACAATGACCTCACCGAAACGCTTAAGCGCTTTCTCAAATGGAATTTGGAAATGGTGGCCGAGTCGAAGGACTTTGTGGACATGGATCCGGCCATATTGCAGCTATTGCTGCAACAGAACGACTTGGTCGTGACCAGCGAGTACAAATTGTTTACCATACTGCAGACCTGGCTGTTGCATCGTCGCGACCAGGCGGCGGCAGCCGGCAGCTTTATGGAGTTAATCGAACAGACGGTCATACACATACGCTTTGGCATGATGACGCCACGTGAGCTGGCCCATCTGCTGATGGTGCCACTGATTGAGTATCACAAGGAGTTTCTGGTGGCGCGCATAGCGATTGGCATGAGCTATCAGTCCGGCCAGGAGGATCGTGTGCGTGAGGTGCGCTGCTCCGAATATGGCGAACTGCAATTCACGCCGCGTCTCTATTGGAATGACACATGGAGCGTTGGCATTGATGTGCACAATTTCGATGAGATCGAGGACTATAAGAACTATGTGACCTGTTTCTTTTCCCAGCGTCACATTGCCGAGACTGAAGACGGTGAGTAAAGGCAAATAATTTCCCCGAATTTTGAGGAAAATTTTGAAAAACACCTCAAATTTCTCGCAATTTGGGAGTTAGGTTGTTCAAACCTTCTAGACATATATTCTACTGATCAATACTTATCGAACCCCCATTTATCGTTTTCCGATCAGATGAACGATAGTAGAGTTGCCACCCCCACAATTTGAAAAACACCTCAAATATCACGCAATTCTAGAGTTGGGTTGTTCGAACCTTTTAGACATATATTCTACTCATCATTACTTAACGAGCCCCCATATATCGTTTTCCGATCAGATGAACGATAGTAGAGTTGCCTCCCCCACAATTTGAAAAACACCTCAAATATTCCGCAATTTTGGAGTTAGGTTGTTCGAACCTTCTAGACACATATTCTACTCATCAATACTTATCGAACCCCCATACATTGTTTTCCGATCAGATGAACGATAGTAGAGTTGCCACCCCCTCAATTTAAAAATCACCTCAAATATCCCGCAATTTTCCAATTAGGTTGTTCGAACCTTCTAGACACATATTCTACTCATCAATACTTATCGAACCCCCATACATTGTTTTCCGATTAAATGATCGATGGTAGAGTTGCCACTCCCGCAATTTGAAAAACACCTTAAATATCCCGCCATTTTGGAGTTAGGTTGTTCGAACCTTCTAGACATATATTCTACTCATCAATACTTATCACACCCCCATACATTGTTTTCCGATCAGATGAACGATAGTAGAGTTGCCACCCCCACAATTTGAAAAACACCTCAAATATCACGCAATTCTAGAGTTGGGTTGTTCGAACCTTTTAGACATATATTCTACTCATCATTACTTAACGAGCCCCCATATATCGTTTTCCGATCAGATGAACGATAGTAGAGTTGCCACCCCCACAATTTGAAAAACACCTCAAATATCACGCAATTCTAGAGTTGGGTTGTTCGAACCTTTTAGACATATATTCTACTCATCATTTCTTATCGAGCCCCATACATCGTTTTCCGATCAGATGAACGATAGTAGAGTTGCCACCCCCTCAATTTAAAAATCACCTCAAATATCCCGCTATTTTCCAATTAGGTTGTTCGAACCTTCTAGACACATATTCTACTCATCAATACTTATCGAACCCCCATACATTGTTTTCCGATTAAATGATCGATGGTAGAGTTGCCACTCCCGCAATTTGAAAAACACCTTAAATATCCCGCCATTTTGGAGTTAGGTTGTTCGAACCTTCTAGACATATATTCTACTCATCAATACTTATCACACCCCCATACATTGTTTTCCGATCAGATGAACGATAGTAGAGTTGCCACCCCCACAATTCGAAAAACACCTCAAATATCCCGCAATTTTGGAGTTAGGTTGTTCGAACCTTCTAGACATATATTCTACTCATCATTACTTATCGAACGATAGTAGGGTTGCCCCACCCACAATTTGAAAAAAATCGAATATCTTCCACACATTTAAAGACAGATTGTTTGAACCTTTTAGGCATATATTTTAATCGTCATTACTTATCGATCCACCATACACCGTTTCCAGATCAGATGAACGATATTCGAGTTATAAGCAAATCAAATAATTACGCTGGGCAGCACTGCCCGTAATCGTGATGGGCAGCACTTGCACAGTTTGTGTGACAGATTATATTACAGTCGGGCTTGACCGACTTTCTTGCTTGTTTTTTTAAGTCTAGCTTTTGTATTACCCATTAACACTTTCCCCTCCCCTCTCTTTCTTCCACAGATTCTTGCATGACCTGGGAGATAGAATTTTTCCCGCGAGGCGTTAAATATAATAAGGCCAAAATGGTTTGCGGTGAAGATGTGCCTGGTTGCTCATTAAATACGGTACGCTTGCGTGTCACCTGCAAGCATCAAAATATTGGCCAGGAACGTTTTAAGGTTTGTTATGGAAAACACTCAATACAAATACTTAAATAACTCCCTTTCCTTTTTTCCTTTTTAAACACAGATTGCTGTGCTCATTGTGGGTGTGCAGAACAAGATTACCCATATAAGGACTGTGGTGGAGCGTACGGAATACTTTTCAGATGTTGCACGTGTCATCAATTTGGACAATTTGCTGCCGTACGAAGAGCTGGAGCACACATCGCTCTACCTAAGTCCACATTTGACGGGCAATCAACGCAATACGCTCTCCCTACATGTGGTGATCACGCCCATGGGCAAACACACGTGCCGTGAAACGCCGCCATTTCAATTCTAATTCCCCCCGCACGATCCATATATTTGTATTTCTTCCATTATGCTTATGTATAGGGCGATTGTAATCTATAACAGAATGAGACAGAGATAGAGAGAGAGAGAGAGAGGGATCTTGATTAATTTGAAATATGTTATATACCTTTTTTTGTTTTTAAGTTTAGGCCATTTAAAATTTTTTTTTTCTTTGGTCAATTTGCCAATTGCCATACCCTTAGCCGAGGGTATTATATGTTTCAGTCTGTCTAATGATTTCGATGCATACTAGTCTCTTAGTCTTAGACTTTGGAACGTAAGTTTCTTTCTTACAAAACGATTTGGTCGATCAATAAATTACATAAACCTGGACAATGTATATATAAATATGTTGCTTTTTTCAAGTTCCAGATACAAATCAGCATTTCTACTAGCTTTAATTAAGTTTTATGACCTTAAAGTTAAAGATCCTAAATGACAAAAATGTTTTTTCCGATTACTTTAGGCCGACTTGGAATGGAAACAACAAGATTTACTGGTACTTAAAAACCAGTTCGTGAACCTAACCTAAGATTTAAAGCAATTCGTGTTGTTTTTATGTGACACGAACATGCACGATTTAATACATTGTGTTGGTATTGTCAGTTTTCAGACCTTAACAGCAAGAATACAAAGCAATTAATGGAATATGCTAAAGGTATTTGTTTGTAATCCCTTCCGGAACCATACCACCCCACAAGAATACAAAATGGAAACTTAAAAATAATGTAACCCTATGAAACTGAATCTTCGTTTAGTTGAAATAATTAATTCAAATAACATTTTTAAAGAACTTTAAACAATTGTTTAATATATTTCTATTTTATTATTGTATTCAGGGTTGGGAATTGCTCTAGGCATATCGAAGCCTGTTCCGATATCTAAAGACCGCATCCTTTTACAATTAATTGACAGCTATTGGGTTAATAAAGTCAATGTAGATATTTAAATTAAGTAATCTCTATTTCTACCAAAAGAAATTGGCGTTCGTCATATCCGATTCATATGAATGACCGTTTGCTGTATGTGCGTGCATCTGTTTCTATCTCGCTCTGTTTTATGTAAGCTTGCATACAAGACTGTACTGTTTAATATGGCCTGTAGAAACTCATTTCTGCAATATTATAAATAGCAAAAAAAATATATATGTATGAATTTGAATGTAAGCGTACTCTGTGTATTTATGGCGAGCTTATCTGAACTCTGTTGGCTTGTATTGACTCTAATTTGAAGGCATTTCGATGAAGCTTTTAAGTGATCGGGATCGCCCTTTTTATTTTGCCATTAAGTTCAAAAATAAAGTTACGACTTTTAAATTTTTCAAATTAAATTTCGAAAAAAAAGATTTCTTGATTTGTCGACAATTTTGTAATTTTTATTCTGTGCTTGCAAGTACATTTTTAACAAATTTATTGGTTAAGCCCAATTTACATCTAAAATCAAAACAGGGATTCAAGCTGGTTCAGTACCGAACCGAATCAAACCGAACCCAAATCTGTTGGAAAATACTGAACCGACCCGAAAGCCGCAAAAGAAAATGTTTCGGTTTATTTCATCAACAAGTTTGATGAAATAGATGCTTTTAAATTAGGAATTTGTATTAGGAAAATCAACTATTCGAAAAGCGTTGCATCGTTTTAGACGTTTCTCTCTCTTTAAAATTTCTTTTAGAGACAAATAGACCTAGTCAAGTACATTTTTACCAACTACTTCTTAAAGGACAATACGCTATCGGGTTGCAGTCGGGTTCCAGTGTTCCATAACATCTGAAATTGTTCATCACTTGCAATTGACACATAATTTCTGAGTTTCTTCTTGAACTTAATAAAACAAGAAATCATTTAGCGTTTGTACGTAGGTTGCTATATATATTTCTGGCCTAATGATGAAAACGCTAATATTTATGATCAAAAATGGTTTTATTGTTTCTAAAAGTATTCATCAGCAAGATTTATACACTTTTGCATGCGCTCAAACCAATTGTCGAAGTACTTTTTCCACTCCGATTGAGACACCTCCAAAACATGGTTTTTGAACTCATCAACAGCATCTTCTGGCGACGAAAATCGTTGACCACGCATTGTTCCCTTGATGTGCGGGAATAAAAAGAAGTCATTGGGTGCCACGTCGGGGCTGTTCGGCGGATGACCCATCAATTCGACGTTTTGGGCGGTCAAAAAGGCGCTGGTGTGAGCTGATCTATGAGAGCTCGCATTGTCATGGTGCACAATGATCTGTCTTCTCTTGTTCCTTTTTTCGAATTTCTCCGAAGACTTCAGGCAAACAAATTGTGGTGTACCACTCAGAATTGACCGTCCTACGTTGCTCAAGCGGAACAGTCGCCACATGACCAGTTTTACCGAAGAAACAGGCGACCATTTGCTTTGAAGTGCTTCTTCCACGAACGACTTTCGTTGGATTTGGCTCGTCTTCGAAGACCCACACGGTCGATTGCTGTTTTGTTTCGGGCTCATAAGCATAGATCCATGATTCATCACCTGTAACGATCTTATAAACGTCTTTTGAAACACCGTGATTATATTTTTTCAAAATTTCTTTGCACCAATCCACACGCGCCTTTTTTTGAGCGATTGTCAAATTGTACGGGATCCAACGAGAACAAACCTTTTTTACGCAATATCGAATGTTTGCTGGTGGAAGAAATGCCCAAGGATGCCTCTATCTTACGGTATGTCACATGACAATCTTGCATTATTAGTTCACGCACGGCATCAATGTTTTCTGACACAACGACTGTTTTTGGACGACCTTCGTCTTCGAGCGAGCGTCGCCCGCGATTGAATTCATTAAACCAATTTTTCACAGTGCTATGGGATGGTGCTTCATCGCCATACAATGATTTAAGTTCATCGTTGCACTCTTGTCGTGATAATCCACGTCGAAAGTTGTGAAAAATGATTGCACGAAAATGTTCACAAGTTAATTCCATTTTTCTGCCGAGGTAAGTTTTTGATTAATCGTTAATCGATATCAAACGTGGTCACACATGAAAGAGTTGTATGGAACTTTTATCGATAAAAGTCCAAACTTCTTTTGGGAAAAGGCCAATTGGTCCTGAAATGACTAGAAGTGACCTAGGCCGGCAACTTAAATAGCAACCCACGTAGGGTGCAACCATCTCATACTGCTGAAAGATATTGAATGTTTTTAACCATTTTAGAAAAGAGTTAACTAATTAATTTGCCATATTCTCTCAAAAATCTTTTTAACAGATGCAGAGCATTTGAAGATGCTGACTTCAGCTCTGATATCTCTGAGTGTACAATTATATTTAGTTCTATTTTTAATTACTTCAAATATTTATGTTATGATTCTTTATGGTAATTAAATGTTATGTTGTTTATTTAAACGAAAGTTTTGTTTTTTTTTTACAACCATTGTAAACTATTTTCCATTCTCTGGGGATTAGATTCAGTAAGATTATAAAGATTTAGTCTTTGTTTTGCAAAAAGAAACTTAGATGTTGTTTACAAGGTCTTTAAAGTGTTCAAAAACTTACGCAAAATACAGGGTGACATAACTTTTCAATGTATAACTATAACAAGAGGCAACAAGTTACAAAAAATATTTAGGTGTTTCTAGCGGATTTTCTAAAATTCTTCGTGTGCCAATCACTTTCCGAAATTCTAATAAGTTCTCCGACATTTTACAAATTGCTTATTGCCTGAATTTAAGGGCACCCTTTTATGTGTTTTTCAATTAAGAAAGCAGTTTTTATGTCGGGCTTATATATGTAAGTAAAGTATGAAGATAAAGCAGACAAACGTGTGCACATACATACATACATACATACGTATGTGATTTATGAGCTGTTGCGAAATCTCCTTAGATAACTTATTTTTGCTAAAACATCTCAATAAAAGTATAAAGTCGCGGGCCCCCTAGAATGGGCTGCCTTTTAAGTTTAAGAAAATCAAAATTCAACTATTTCAACACGAATATGTGCTTAAAATTCCAAAGTGGTTCCAATCACACTATACTTATGGAGCGATGGTATTTAAGTTTCTGGCCTAGGTCACTTCTAGCCATTTTAGGACCAATTGGCCATTTCCCAAAAAAAGTTTGGACTTTTATCGATAAAAGCTCCATACAACTGTTTCATGTGTGACCACGTTTGATATCGATTAACGATTAATCAAAAACTTACCTCGGCAGAAAAATGGAATTGACTTGTGAAAATTTTCGTGCAATCATTTTTCACAACTTTCGACGTGGATTATCACGACAAGGATGCAACGATGAACTTAAATCTTTGTATGGCGATGAAGCACCATCCTATAGCACTGTGAAAAATTGGTTTAATGAATTCAATCGCTGGCGACGCTTGCTCGAAGACGAAGGTCGTGAAGGTCGTCCAAAATCAGTCGTTGTGCCAGAAAACATTGATGCCGTGCGTGAACTGATAATGCAAGATCGTCATGTGACATACCGTGAGATAGAGGCATCCTTGGGCATTTCTTCCACCAGCATACATTTGATATTGCATGAACACCTGGGCACCTCGTTGGATCCCGCACAATCGCTCAAAAAAAGGCTCGTGTGGATTGGTGCAAAGAAATTTTGAAAAAATATAATCGCAGTGTTTCAAAATACGTTTATAAGATCGTCAGAGGTAACGAATCATGGATCTTTGCTTATAAGCCCGAAACAAAACTGCAATCGACCGTGTGGGTCTTCGAAGACGAGCCAAGTCCAACGAAAGTCGTTCGTGGAAGAAGCACTTCGAAGCAAATGGTCGCCTGTTTCTTCGGTAAAACTGGTCATGTGGCGACTGTTCCGCTTGAGCAACGTAGGACGGTCAATTCTGAGTGGTACACCACAATTTAATTGCCTGAAGTCTTCGGAGAAATTTGAAAACGAACAAAAGAAAACAGATCATTGTGCACCATGACAATGCGAGCTCTCACACATCAGCTCACACCAGCGTCTTTTTGATAGCCCTAAACGTCGAATTGATGGGTCATCCGCCGAACAGCCTTGACTTGGCTCCCAAAGACTTCTTTTTATTCCCGCACATCAAGGGAGAAATGCGTGGTCAACGATTCTTGTCGCCAGAAGATGCTGTGGAAGAGATCAAAAACCATGTTTTGGAGCTGTCTCAATCGGAGTGGAAAAAGTGCTTCGACAATTGGTTTGAGTGCATGCAAAAGTGTATAAATCTTGCTGGAGAATACTTTGAAAAACAATAAAACCATTTTTGATCATAAATATTCGTGTTATCATTATTAGGCAACCTACGTAGCACAACTTTTCAATGGATAACTATAACAAAAGGCAACAAAATTCCATTTTTTTCAGTTTAAAGAAAGTATGACGGTTCTTTATATACATATCAAGGAACGATCAAAAATCAAGTATTTGGGGATTGCAACAATCGTATCGGTAAATCGAGGTAAATGCTTAGAACAGTACTTACCTCGTCTTAACAACTCATTTAAGACTTCCGTTATTTTTAAGGCAACCCACTTGCAACTTCCAAAAAAGTTTTATCACCCACCACAAAGTAAGAAGTCTTTCACTTGTAGAAAATTAAATAATACATCATTAATATTATTGCTATACAATACATTTTGGAATGCAACGGAGGTGGCATAACGGTTTCCTTATAATAAATAGTCGCCCATTTCTAAAAAAAAAACAAGAAAGCACAAAAACAGCACACATTTATAACCCGAAAGAATACTTATTTACTTTCAGAAATAACCATATAGATAAGGCAACTTCATCGTAATGCCAATTAGATGGGATTCGTTCTTATATGTTTACATCTGTCAGGTTGGCCTTGAAAACACCTCCACAAAAAATAATAGCGTCTTATCAGCTCACGGCCAAAAAAGAGGTTTTACGATGAACTCTTAATATGGCCCATCCCCCGCTTTCGCACCGCATTACCGCCTTCCTGTGTATCAAAAGCGAAAGTACTTTAACACTTTAGCGCTGACTTGCAGAATTGTGGACGTTCTTCGTGCGAGGCGTGGTTTATTTAATGTTCGCATTTTGTTGGGTGATGAAGCAGGTGCCCATCGAGCTCTAGAGTTTTGGAAACGGACTTTAAGCACGTACCGTTCGTTCCCGTAACCGTATTAAAAAGTGAACGTTCTGATACATACGCTTGTCAGTTGGAATTTGGTGGAGCCGGTGACCGTTGCATGTGTGATATATATATATATTTTTTTTTAAATTTTTTTTAACGAAATACCATGGATAATCCTGCTTATGTGATCGACTGTGATCGCGAGTTCGGTGAGTTAAAAGACTAAACAGTTTGGTTACAATTTGCTCTATGCTTTATTATTGCCAAAATGACTTTTGTTTTGGTTTACATATATTTATGAGATATATGCGGTATATATATATATAGATGTATATATATCAGTATGTGTGGTATATATGCCCATCAGTTACAGATTCAATTACTATACGGTAATATATCATAATATGAATTTCAATTCTCATGTGTGGTTTTGCGGATGCAGTTCCTCCGTGTGAGTGTGTCTGTGTGTGTAAGTGTAAACACGATTGTAGTTTTTGTTGAGAAAGTCAGAAGAAAGTGTTAATTTTTCTAAAATATGCATTAATCTGGACTGAATATTATAATCTCATGAGTTTTCTTCCATTACTACTCAGCCAGGCTCCCATTTTCACGTTCGCAAATATTTTGCGATTTGAAACCGGTTTTAGAAGCAAATTTGGTCTCTAAATCGCAAAAAGTTTGCGAAAGTGAAAGTGGTAGCATGGCTGACTATCTTAGTTTTGTAATCAACAAAAGAATGTTATAATATCCATTCCGAATGGATCGGTGTAGAAAGGAACAAAATCCCATTCTTTATTCAGGTATTTAGCTTCGTAATTGAATTAAGACCGTTTTGTTCTGAAAAAGTGGATACGAAATGGGTAGTAAATCCTATATTATACTCTGAAGTTTTTAGCCAAGTATTTTAATGATGATTATAGTGAAGAATATTACCTAAACTGAGGATTGAACTCGAAACCTTGGACTTAACTCAAATGGAATAGCATTTCATTGCAGTGCACCATCGCAAACGCGTGTAGTCTCCGGCATAAGTGATTTTTTGCATCTTTCTCTTGTTACATTTTCTATACGTCTAATATCAATTTATTCATTTTCATATCAATTAGACATAAATAGCTTGGGATATTTATATTTCATCATATGCAAGTTTGTTTGGTTTAAATGGAATGTCATAGTTTTCAAGTAATTTTTGACAATATGTAAAATTAACCAGTACATATCAAATTGATCTTATTTTCCTGTGTAGGACCGTTAAGACAGTGTTATGTATTTCATTTTATTAATTTATTAGCCCAAGGGGGCAAAATCTTTTAAAAACATCATATATTTAGATGTTTTCAAATTACTTTTCTCTCACGATAGTTTGCAAGAGGTATCGAAAAATCTGTATTATTTGATATCAAATACTTGTTTCTGGATATGTGGGCGAAAATGAAGCAGATTTTTCTTAAAATTGGTACGAAACCACAGTGAATTACAATTCGGTTTGATTCCCTGGTTTTAAGTCATTTTTAAACCGAACCAGTTTGAACCCGGAAATACTTTAACTGTGTACCGAAACTTTAAACGAACCAAGCTGCTTTAAAAAATTTGTTTTTCTACTTTTTTGTTTTGCCTTATTTTTATAGCTTGGACATTCTCCTTTCATCCCCTTTAAACCATTTTCAAATATTCAAAATAGTTTAGCAGAAATATCCATTTTAGTGGAGCAATGTTCTTGCTAACGTGAGTATTTTTTACGTTGCTCAAAACTTTAAGAGCGTTTTTTTCTCAAACCCACGTTTTTCGATAGCCTTAATCCGCTTTTGATCAGCCATATAGCAATCAAC
The DNA here is from genome assembly GCA_018904225.1 of Lordiphosa mommai. NCBI lineage: Eukaryota > Metazoa > Arthropoda > Insecta > Diptera > Drosophilidae > Lordiphosa > Lordiphosa mommai. The sequence goes on along the minus strand of JAEIFT010000020.1, from coordinate 583,960 downwards.
GCAGAATTAATGTAATTCTGGCCCGTACCTAAATTAAGAAGAAAACAAATTTTGTACTATTTTTAAAATAAAAACTGAAAAATTGGAATTATTTTTATAAATTGCCGCCAAGTTTTCAAAAAAAATATTGAAAAATATGATTGAGAAACGGCTCAGAATAACATCAATTCTGATCATAACCTCATTTACCGTTTTCATTTCCGATAACCTGGAGTCCCGGAATCATGGCCACCACCTCTACACCTTTTTCTTTTGAGGCCTTAATTGGCAGGCCGATAACTTTTTGAACTGCCCTCGAATTCCAACAATTTTTGAATTGAAAAAGCTCATATAGTTTTCTCTCCAGAAACACTCAAAAAACCATAAGCTATGGTAAGAGACCCCCTTAAACAAAAAAGTTTTGAAATTTTATATACATTCCAGTATACAGTATGCCTAGCTATAGATCGAAAACTACCTATTTAAGAAGTTAGGTGTTAACAAAAGATGCATCTAGTATCAAAATATGCAAACTATGGTGTAATGATACATAATAAGGCGTCCGATTAACGTGCTTCTTAACTTAGCATAGGTGTGCAGCTGGCATTTCACAATTGCTTAAGGTTGTCTCCACGCTTCTCGTCAGCTTGATTTCTGTCTAGCAACATTTGTTTCCACCAGGGAATAATACCGAAACCAAAACCGGAACCGTTAACCGAAATAAACCGTACCGGTATCAAAACCGGAACCGATATAAAACATTTTTTAAGAACCGAAAACCGTTATAATACGAACCGAAAAAACCGAAACCTTACCGAAACGCTAATACCGGTACTGTTTCGGTTTTTTATTAATTATTTTTATTGATTTATGATTATTTGAAATATATATATATTCAACCGGTAAAATAGCAACGTATACACTCAGAAAAAAATTGGACTTTTCAGAAATTCGGCCTTTAAGGCCTAAACTCAGATGAGATAAAAATGTAGTTTTTTACAATACTTCATATAAATAAGGAAGCTGTTCAATAGTATTCAACTTTCAAAGCTGCTTAAAAGTGTTTCTATTTTTATGAAATATTGTGAAAAATTACATTTTTATCTCATCTGAGTATGGACCTTTAGAGAAAACCAGGATCAAATTATTTTTTAAAGATATAAACGATATAGAAAAAAATGTCTTAAAAGGCGGAAAAACTTTTCTTTCGTAACTAAATTTAAGGGATTTCTTAGTCTTAGTAAAATCCTCCCTTAATTTTAAAAATTAAGAGTCTTGATTGGTTTGGTTTCAATATTTAGAAAAATGTAATATAAATAAAAGCTCGGGCAGAATTTAGGTTTCCAAATGTTTTAGAGCGTTTTTAGAGCTGATTTTACCAGCGTATTATGGAAGCTATATTGAAATCTAGTCTTATAGTATGGGTTTAAATCTATCCAAATAACAAAATATTTCTTTTTATGGCAGGAATACAGAAGATTTCAGGACCGATTATTTCGAACCATAATAAAGAAATATTTTTCTGATTTTAGAAAGATTTTATATAAAATATACAGAACCGTTTAGAGAAATTGTTTGTCCAAAAATAAAAACGGATAGAAATCGGTATAGTTTAAAAAACGTTGTTTCATGTGGCATAGTCTTAAGAAACAATCAAATACATCCATTTTTTTTTTGGATATTGTGAATTTGACAAAAATTATACGTGTACCGGTACGTACCGGTATACCGATATAAAAATCTGGGTACCGTATCGGAACCGAAATCACTTAAAACCCGAAATAGAACCTTTAAGCGATATTTTAATTTCGGTACGTACCGGAATCGGTACCGGAACCGATATTCATTTCGGGATTAGTCTCTGGCTTCCACTGCTCTCAGTTGACAACGGAAAGCGCCACATAGTATCGATAGTATGACGTTCATGGTACCATATTCGTTTTTAATATAAAAATTTGAATACCGTTTTGACTTATCCCAACATTTCGTGTGTGTGTGTGTGTGTGTGTGTATTCTTGGGTAACACTATAGTTTAGCTAATTATTGTTTTTGTTTTTTGGTTTATAGCATTTTCGCTAGCTGCCATATAAAGCAGTGTCCTAGGTGGGGTGTTTGCTTGCTTCGCCGCTGTGAGTGGTAGTAGTGGTAGTGATAGTAGTTGTAGTAGTTGTCATATAGAGTACATTGTGACTGAGTGAAGTTCTAGTGGATGTGGGTCCCGTATATGCACGTAGCATGTGTTCTAAGTATGTGTGTGTATACGTATTCAAGTAGTATATAACTATCGTAACTATTGTTCAACATCACTATTATTCTTTTTTCGGATAAATTTATATGTAAGTATGTCGTATGCAGTATGCAGAAGTATTAAATTGTATACCCTCAATATGTATATAGTGTTTCCAATTTTTTTTTGATATAGTATGCTGTAAATTTGCCATTTTGTTTTGTATACATAACACGGATGAAAAACAACTTGGCGCTATTATAGGGATGAGTTGTCAGTAAATTTTGATTTTTTCAGTTAAATTAACTAAATTGCTCAGTTGTTCACTTGTGCAGTTGTTCAACTTTTGGGCACGCCTGATATAGAGAAGCAGTTAGCAAAATCTTTCTCTCTCTCTCTCTTACTAATCACAGTACGAGCCAAATTCTCATTTAAGCAAAGTGAGCAACTGAACAAAAAAGAGCTCTTGCTTGGGAAATCGTTGATTAGTTGTTCTATAGCACAAATTGCTTTCCATTCCTGCCATGTATGGGAGTTTAATGGATATAGGAGTGGCTGTGTTTGATATGAGTCAGAGTCAGAATACAATTTTGACTTGGAGTTCCAATAGTCAATCCCCCGCCCCCGCCCCCAGAGTAACTTGAACTGTCATTTGGCCAGCCACATACATTCTCACATACGAAAAAAAAAAAAATACAAAACTCTAGCTCAGAGTTCCTTGCGCTTACTTCTCAAAGATTAGCTCGCCCGTTAGGAACGGATTGAGGTAGGTCTGGGCATCATAGCCCGACACCGTGGCCGTGGTGGTGCGTCTACGCGCCTGCGCCCCACCACGACGCTCGCCATGGGCATGACTATGGGCATGATGCGATGGCCGCTTCTCTTCGCTGGGACTTAGGATCAGCGGTATGGGCATGGAGGTATACAATTGCAGGGGCTGTTGCACTATGGTCCCGGCCGGCGGATTAAGTGGTGTGTCCATATAGCCATGCGGTACTGGAGCTGGCGCTGTGGCCGCCTGCTGTTCGCCCAGGGCGAAATTGGCAGCGGATGTGGTGCTCACTGCCGAAACGGAACTTGAACTGGCCAATTTCTTTTGGCCACCGGCACGTGCCCGATGATGCTTGTAGTGGCCGCGATGCGACTTGCGTTTGACATGGCCCGACATGTCCGAGGGGGGCGAAGTGTCCAACAGCAGGGGCAGGTGATGGGATGCTGCTGCTGCCGATAGACCGTCCACATTTGGCTGCGACGAGGGCGGCTCACCTAGATCGCCGCTGCTGCTGTTGGTCGCCGGCGGCAATGGGGCCAATTTCTTGATCGGTTCACGTGGATGCGCCTGTATAATGGTTGCGGTTGCAAATATCTCCTGGAAACGATTGCTCGCATCCAGCTGCTGCAGTTGCAGATGTTGCTTCTGTAAGAATTGCTGACGCTGCTGCTGCAAATGATTTAGGATGCGATATTGATCGAGGATATGCTTGTAGAACTGCTCCGCGGTGACTTCCGATGAGTTTATTAGGCGTATGGCAATTTTTTCGGGTATCACAATTTTGTCTGCAATAAAATGGAAAGAGACGAAAGATTTGAAATGGAAAGTTAAATGAGGCAGCAGCTGCTCAGCAGCATGCTAAAATGGCCAAATGGTTTAGCTTCGTTTTAAAAAATCGGAGAATTGTTTGGGATAATTAATTTTAAAGCTAAGGAACAGTTCTTTACCATAATATCCAGAGAGATATTATGCTCAAATTACTACAAAATTTGGACGTGTTGGAGCATTTTGCCAAACAGATTCAACTTGAATCATTACCACTTCTTTGATAAACTGAAAAAAGTTGGATTTTGTTGCCCAGTGTAATAATAAAAATATATATATTTTTAAGTAGCCTTAACAATAATTGATTTTGTAGTAGCTATTTACCTGTCTGCGGTCTTTATATTTCTTTTTTCACCCTTTTGAAAGAGTTTTTAATCAAGTTTAAGCCGGTTGGAAATCGCTTTCCACAAACTGGAAAAACGTAGGTATCAAGTTCATGGCTTAAATAATTTCTCAAATGTGACTTTGAACCATTTTTATAACGATTACAAACCTACACAGCAAATTTTACGTTTCTAGCGAATTTTGAACTGGTTCGGAACCAGACTACTCTAGACTGACTGAGTTTAAATAAGTAACCTAATTGAACTTTTGAACCATTTATTAAAACTAGTTCGAAACCGGTCTTTAACCACGGACTCTGAATTTTAAAACCGTAACTCAAATAAAAAGGTTCAGAACCACTATTGAACCGGTTCAATTTAGTTTGGAACCAGTCTTTAGTCCGTGAAATGTCTCACCCATTTAACTAATCTCCACACCAAATTTGAAGATCATTATTTCCCTCATTTTTGAGATAAGGATATGAACCAGTTTTAAACCGGTTCAAAGGGGACGAAACTAGACTTGAATCAGTAAAATATCGCGTCTCTATTTAATTTACATACATTAAAAATTTCAAGTTTATACCTTTAATATTTTCAGAGAAATTTCAAGTCCTTAGCTTCAATAATTCCTGAGATATGGCTATGAACCAGTTTTGAACAGATCTTGAACCACTGAAATGTGTCTCTCTATTTAACTAACTCACCAAATTTCAAGGTTCATAGCTTTAATAATTTTTGAGAAATGTCTCTGAGCCGCTATCGAACCGATTCAGCGAGTTCGGGACCGGTCTTGAACCAGTTAAATATCTGCAGGAGCGGGAAGTTCTTTCAAAATATGAATTCATGATTTTGTTTTCTATTTCTAGATTTATTTTAATATCCCTTAAAAGGAGCATTGGGTAAAAGTATTAAGATACTTTTCAATTAATAATAATTTCAATGATTTTGGACAAGATTGAAGCAAATGACTTTGACAAAGCTGATGTAATGGCTGGAAAGCATTCGGGGGTTCAGCAAACCTCAAACCATTCCCTAAACTTGGCATGTTTGCACACCGCGTCAGATGGGGCATGTGCTTTAACTTTATTCGTTACCTTAGAACGATGCTCTAAATTGTTTGCCTTGTTCACGCAGATTATTTGGTCTGTTGTAGGTAGCGGTTGCGGGAGACCTGGAATCAACTCCACTTTGGCACTTCAAATAAAATGTTTTTTCTTTTTCATCAACATGAAGGCGAGCCCTCTAAGTTAGCACCCAGTCACAAGCTAACCACGAAATTTCTCTTAGCGGCAAGTTTAGGTAGCCAAGATAAGTTTATAGTATAATTTCTGAGATATAGCTCTGATCCACTATTCAACCGGTTTTAATCTGTTTCGAATCCGCGTACAGACTTGGACATAGCCAGTCTGTGAAAATATCATAAATATTGGTTCAGTGGTTTAGATGGCTATAAGGAACAAACATACATACATATATGACCTAGTCCAACAATCCAAGTGCATGAACAGTGAATTATGTATGACAGCGTCACATAACTGAATATCAAATATCTCCATAAAATTGATAGTTATTATCAAAAACAAAGCTTGCATAGTTTTAAGGGCATTCATCATGATACATTTTTTGGGTATAAAAAGGGGCCTGACAATCTGAGTGAATGTACAATGTGGATTATGTATAAAGCTGCCATAACTTACTATTATTTGTCTCAATAAAATAGAAAATTCTTAAAGGGCAAAAATATAGAGATTTTTTCAGCACAAACCCCCTGTATATGATAAATTGTAAGGCCGCAGAGAGTGAAGGACTTGAGTAAAAGTTTAAGTTTTAAAAAATATAGCATACTTATAAGAGCAGTAATAGGAATTTCATAAAAAAAATCTATTACTTATTTTTATACTCTGTACCGAAGGTACAAAAAGTATATTGGGTTTGTGCAAATGTATGTAACAGCCAGAAGGAAGCATCTCCGACCCTATAAAGTATATATATTCTTGATCAGCATCAACAGCCGAGTCGATATAGACCTGCCCGTCTGTCCGTATGAACGCTGATACCTTAGAGATGGTAAGAGATAGCGGTTTGAGGTGTATGGAACATATATTTCTTATACTTGCAGGCAGATCAAGTTTTGTTTTAATTTTTGCCACGCCCCCTGCCTCCCCCGCAAATTGAAAAAACTTAATATCTGCCACAATTTTGGACTTTGGTTGTTCGAACCTTCTAGACATATATTTTACTCATCATTACTTATCGAGCCCCCATACATTGTTTTCCGATTAGATGAACGATGGTAGAGTTGCCACCCCCGCAATTTAAAGAACACCTCAAATATCTCGCAATTTTGGAGTTAGGTTGTTTGAACCTTGTAGACATATATTCTACTCATCATTACTTTTCGAATCCCCATACATTGTTTTCCGATCAGATGAACGATGGTAGAGTTGCCACCCTCGCAATTTAAAAAACACCTCAAACATCCTGTAATGTTAAAGTTAGGTTGTTTGAATCTTCTAGACATATATTCTACTCATCATTACTTATCGAGCCCCAATACATTGTTTTCCGATCAGATGAACAATAGTAGAGTTGCCACCCCCGCAATTTGAACATATTATATCTACCACAGTTTTGAAGTTATGTTGTTCAAACCTTTTAGACATATATGCTACTCATCATTATTTATCGAGCCCCAGTACATTGTTTTCCGATCAGATGAACGATGGTAGAGTTGCCACCCCCGCAATTTGAAAAAATCTAATATCTTCCACAATTTTAAAGATAGATGGTTTGAACCTTTTAGGCATATATTGTAATCATTATTACTTATCATTCCACCAAATACTTTTTCCAGATCAAATTAACGATATTCGAGTTATAAGCAAAACAAATAAGTTTGTATTATCAGTTATATACAAAATGGTACAGAGTATATTACAGTCGGGCTTGACCGACTTTCTTACTTGTTTAAATTAATTTTGTTAGGTTTTTGTGTCATAAAGATTTTAAAATCTTGCAGCTCCCTCTATCCCATCCCACAAATTGTAAAATATATAGTTAATGAGGGGTTCGTAAGGGGGTAGCCTAAAGTTGCGAACTTCAAACTGGCAAACTGTCAGTTGTAGGGACATGTGCATACGCCAAGCGAGTCCTAGCTGGCTGCACCCATGTGAGAGTGTGTATGTGTGTGTGTGTGCAAGGCACCCCATTGACCCAATTTCGGGTTGATTTACAAAATAGCAACACCATGAGCCACTCTCACGCTCTTATGGTTTTAGCTGTTGCCTACTTTATGGCCCATGTCCTAGATTGACCACAAAATATACTCCCTCCTTTGCACTCTCAACCCTTTGCTGCCTAGTTAGTTAGTCTCGGTTGACCAACGGACCCAAGTGACCCCTTTACTTTTACTTACTTACCACAGTGATTGCCCTTGGTAACAAATGGCCGTATGGTTGGATCCCATATGAATATATAATAAAGCGACAACATGATGGCCGCCAATGAGACGCAGAGTACATAGACGGCGACGGTTAGGATGCGAATGACCTTACGATTGCTTTGCTGTGGCTGATAGCAGCGACTTATTGTCTCCGTGGGCGGCAGTTTCACTTTCTCCTCCAGCGAATTGACTTTGGAATTCATTTTGATTTGATTTATTATTGTCAGTGAGTGAGAGAGAGAGAGTTGCCTGTTTGTTTGTTTGTTTGTTTGTTTTTTTGATATGTTTTTTTAGTCAACGAAATTTTTTGTTTAGTTTTAAATGCAATATTTTGTACAGCGTCGAAATCAAATTCCAACCGACGCGTCGAGCGTATGCAAGCGAAATGAGCCTGGAGCCGATGGCGATGAGTCCGGAACCTGGCCCAGGCGTCGTTGTCGAAGTTGTTGTCGGGCAGCTGTTCGTGCCTCAACTCGTGCTGTTGTGGGCGGCGGCGGCTTTGGCGATCTTCATTCATAAAAATGCCTTTTTACGCCTCACAAAATTATGGCAAAAATTATTTGGTGTTTAGGCCACGCGCGTATTGGTATTACCCAAAACAACACGTTCACATCTTGGTCTTGCATGTCAAGTGAGTCAGTTTGTACGGAATTAATCAAAACAGCAGCCAACAAATCGCATTTCATTCAACCTTCGCGCGAAGGACACAACTCAAGGCAACAACAAACAGAAAATCCCCTGGCCCCCCCCCCCCACCTATGGGTAGCGACAGTGACACCTTCGTTTTCGTTATGCTGGTGGTTCGTGCTCTTGGGGAGGTTAACAAACTGCAACTGGGTCACTAGGACAACGAATGCAACTACGAATCGAAGAAGTGAAAAACGAGTGACAGAGCGAGAGCATTGAGTGTGGGGTTGGGGGTGTTCTCTCTGCGATTGCAATGCTGGCCATTGATTTTGTTGTATAAGCTTGACACGCTCACATACAAGGATGTAGGCCACACTCATACATACACATACACACATGTCTCAACTGAAGCATTGTTGGAAAGTTACCCCTCTCAAGGAGTTTTCATCGTCGTCGTTGGCCTCGAAAAAGATGGGGCCCAACTTATGACAATATTTCCGTTTCCTGTGCCACAGGCCCCCACTTTGAGGAAGTCCATGTAAATGTTGGGCCAAATGGCAGGAATTTCGAATACGAATATAAATTTATTTATGCCTCACGGAGCATAAAAATAATATTCAAAAATATACCACAAATTTTCTTCAAAATAAAATTTGGCTCGCGAGGTATAGCTATTACGAGTGTGATTTAAGAAAATAAAGAAACCAAAGTACAACGATTCGTTGGGCTAATAAGGTCCCTGGCAGAGAAAGCTCTTCATCGTAGCACTGAAAACTGAATGGGTAGAAAAACTGTACAATTTCTCAGTACAAGGCTGCTTTGTTAAGGTTAATAAATGATTAAACGAGAAGGCAAAGCTAACTTCGACTGCGCCGAAGTTTTAATACACTTGAAAAAGTTTACTCCAACTGATTTAACCGGTAAAACATATATATGATATATGATATAGATATCAGATATTTAAAATTTTTAAATCATTGTTAATAATTATTTGATTCCATAAAAAAAACTTTTCTTAGTAAAACACATTTTCCGACCGATCGGTCCAATGGCAGCTATATGCTATAGTCATCCGATTTTGATAAATTTTTTCAAAAATTTGTAAAATCATATAAAACTAACATCTACCAAGATTGGTGACGATACGATGGAAAACAAACAAATTTTCCTCACTAGAACTTGTTTTTTGACCGACCGTTCGTATGGCAGCTATATGCTATAGTCATCCGATTTTGATAAATTTTTTCGAAATTATGTGAAAGCATATAAAACTAATATATACCAAGATTGGAGACGCTACGATGGAAAACAAAAAAAATTTTCTCACTAGAAGTAGTTTTTTACCCGACCGTTTATATGGCAGCATTATGCTATAGTCATCCGATTTTGATAAATTTTTTCCGAATTGTGTGGAAACATATAAAACTAATATTTACTACGATTGGTGACGCTACGATGGAAATCAAAAAAGTTTTTCTCACAAAGACTTATTTTTCGACCGATCGTTCCTATGACAGATATATGATATAGTCATCCGATCCGGCCGGTTCCGACATATTAGTTGCGTGCAGTAAAAAGAAGACTCTGTGCTAAATTTCAGCTCGATAGCTTTAAAACTGAGGGACTAGTTTGCGTAGAAACAGACAGACAGACGGACGGACGGACAAGCGGAAATGAACTCAGCTCGTCGTCCTGATCAAGAATATATACAGTTTATGGGGTCGGAAATTAATATTTCTATGCGTTACAAACTTCTGGGCAAAATTAATATACACTTTTCAAGTGTATAAAAAGTAACCAACCTTATACCTGGGTTGCTATTTAAGTTTCTGGCTTGGGTCACTTCTAGCCATTTTAGGACCAATTGGCTTTTTCCCAAAAAAAAGTTTGGACTTTTATCGATAAAAGCTCCATACAACTCTCTCATGTGTGACCACGTTTGATATCGATTAACGATTAATCAAAAACTTACCTCGGCAGAAAAATGGAATTAACTCGTGAACATTTTCGTGCAATCATTTTTCACAACTTTCTACTTGGATTATCACAACAAGAGTGCAACGATGAACTTAAATCTTTGTATGGCGATAAAGCTCCATCCTATAGCACTGTGAAAAATTGAGTTAAGGAATTCAATCGCGGGCGACGCTCGCTCGAAGACGAAGGTCGTGAAGGTCGTCCAAAAACAGTCGTTGTGCCAGAAAACATTGATGCCGTGCGTGAACTGATAATGCAAGATCGTCATGTGACATACCGTGAGATAGAGGCATCCTTGGGCATTTCTTTCACCAGCATACATTCGATATTGCATGAACACCTGGGCGTTAAAAAAGTTTGTTTTCGTTGGATCCCGCACAATTTGACAATCGCTCATAAAAAAGGCTCGTGTGGATTGGTGCAAAGAAATTTTGAAAAAATTTAATCGCGGTGTTTCAAAAGACGTTTATAAGATCCTCAGAGGTGACGAATCATGGATCTATGCTTATGAGCCCGAAACAAAACAGCAATCGACCGTGTGGGTCTTCGAAGACGAGCCAAATCCAACGAAAGTCGTTCGTGGAAGAAGCACTTTGAAGCAAATGGTCGCCTGTTTCTTCGGCAAAACTGGTCATGTGGTGACTGTTCCGCTTAAGCAACTTAGGACGGTCAATTCTGAGTGGTACACCACAATTGGTTTGCCTGAAATTCGAAAATCGAACAAGAGAAGACAGATCATTGTGCACCATGACAATGCGAGCTCTCACACATCAGCTCACACCAGTGCCTTTTTGACCGCCCAAAACGTCGAATTGATGGGTCATCCGCCGTACAGCCCTGCTTGGGCAACCAATGACTTCATTTTATTCCCGCCCATCGAGGGAAAAATGCGTGGTCAACGATTTTCGTCGCCAGAAGATGCTGTTGAAGAGTTCAAAAACCATGTTTTGGAGGTGTCTCAATCGGAGTGGAAAAAGTTCTTCGACAATTGGTTTGAGCGCATGCAAAAGTGTATAAATCTTGCTGGAGAATACTTTGAAAAACAATAAAACCATTTTTGATCATAAATATTCGCGTTTTCATTATTAGGCCAGAAATATATATAGCAACCTACGTATGCCTCTAATTGTCCCTTTTGCGTTCTGTTTAGAGACTATACTAAGTACTTCCCTCTTCTCAGTGGAAGTATTTCAGTCTCTTCAGAATCATATCATTTCTGATCACTTTTGCTGCGAGTATGGGTCATTGAGACTCACTAAATTACCTCCACCGGATTGAAAAAGGGTTTTTCTATTTGTTTCTTTGTTCTCTTTTTATATATTTGAATATATATATATCTTTATCTATATCATTTTATAAGGAAACTGTGTCAAAGAGATAAAGTTGCTATTGCAAATAAATAAATAGGATCGGTCGGCGTTCAGCATAGACACTTGATCACTGATCAGCTTAATAAAATTACTCTTATTATTTAGCATACTTTTGGGGTGTCTTGTTAAATTGACATTTGGAAAAGCTCCATGTAAATATCATATTCAACACAAGCGGAAAAGTAGACTACGAAAATAACCAAGAAATATATCATAGATCAGGGAGCAAGTTCTTTTGCTGAAGAAGCGTAACTCTTTTGCGACACTTTGGCGGAGAAAAGAATGAAATATTCCCCTCTCCCAATTAAATGTTAGATGATAAAAACTACCTAGAGGAAGAAAAAAAGGCCTTACCACATCTTTTCTAAGCTAAAAAAAAGGGCAACTATTGTCAAAATCTTCCCTTACTCTGTGGTCCTTCTCGCTAGAGAATTCTTAAAAATTTCAGCGTTTCCACCCCCTACACTCACCTTATCTTTTGGGCTTCTTATTGTTTACATCTCATCTAGCCAAGTGCGGGTGGCTTCTTTTGGCCCTTAAATACGGGCGGCATTCGTGAGTCCCAAAAGCATATATGATAGATGGACAGAAAGAAGCCCAAACTGCACAGACCACACAAATAGATGACAATGATAAAGTAGCGAGCAAAACGTTCCGTGCATGTCGGCTTGGCAAACACAATCTCCTCCAGCTGCGGTGCTTTGGGTATATAGGAGTAGGTGTTGCGTCTGGGTGCACTGCTGCTGGCCAGGCGTACGCTACGACCACTATGGGTCAGTGTGGTGGGCTCATCCGAATTAACATTGGACTCGATAATATTGACAATTTTGGCCAAACTGGCAATGCCCGCCGAGGGCGTGGGCGGTAACTTGGATGACATGCTACTGGCCACAGTCGTGGTGCGCCGATTACTGATTTGATGTGTCTCTGGCATCGACGTCGATTAAATCAAAATCAAATGGACATGACGCAAGCTACCAACTCTACGTACAAAAGCGGATTAATTTTGTGCGTGGCTGACAAGTTTCTATTTGGAATTGCATTTTGCTTTGTCCACGAGAAGGTCGCTCGAATTAAGCCAACTGACCTAACACAACACAACACAACACTCACTCACCGGATCCGGGATGGGGCGGGGCGGGGCCTGCTGGCGTATATGGTACCCCCGCCTCCGTCTAGCCAATTGGATGCGTATGCTTGAACACGGGCAGCGGTGGCATCCTCGAGTCCCATATAAAGAAGTAATACATGGCCAATGACAGACCCATGCCACTCACCCCGCCCATATACAGTATGAGGGTGAGCAGTTTGAAGGTCTTCGATTCGAAGAAGTCATTCGATTTCGGCATTTGGATCTCCTCATCCTTGGCCTCATTGACCACGGCGGCCAGATTGGACATGGTTGCTTGTGACATTTCTCCGAATAAAAAGAAAAACTAAGCGAACTAGAGAATAGCTCTGTCTCTGGAGGCGTACTAACGGTAAACTAACGGTAGTGGCTGCCAGCCGGGGCTGTGTGTCCCCGTACCGTGTTTTTATTTGTATTTTTTGTTTTTTTTTGTAGTTGTCGTCGCGTCGCACTGTGGTTCAGAATCTAAGTGGGTCGTTCAGAAATAACCCAAAGGCATATTCAAAAAATAAGAAACCCCAAAATACTAATGACTTCTACATATTCGTAAAATTTTCCAAGAAAAAATGTATTTCTCTTGTATTTGTCGTGGCCTTTTTCTTAAAAATAAAATTTACGATTTTATAAACTGTTTCAAATCGTAAGAAAGACGGAAAGTATAATCTAGACCTGCCCAAGTTTGTATACAACAGATCAATTTTAAGTTAACTATGTAAGTGCAGCCCATCACAGTTGTGCTTGGTGCTGTCTAGCATAGTTATTGGAAAACTAACTTAAATATTTTTGGTGAGGTCCATGTACATTAGGGCGGGTCGATTTATTTTTGAATAGGCGTATGCATCTAAGATCATTGCCCAAGAAACCATAGGTCTAAAATAAACTTAATTTCACCAGGTTCATAAAAGGTCCCTTGTGTGGCTGGTTTTGGTTTCGATCTTCCCGTGCTCTGGGTGGTGCGATGGCGGAAACTTTAAGCTCTTCGTAGGGCCCTACTGGCAAAGTTGTGAAGTGGTGTTTACGACAGAGTTAATGGAAATAATTGCCGATAGGGTCAGATTGGACCTAAAGTACACGATTTTAGTAATTTTAAAACAAAAATTTACTAGGCAGTGTGGTGATGTATAAATCTTGGTTTATTTATTTTTTGAGTTAGTTAGCGAAATTTAGGGAGGATGATTAAAAAAATTATATGGAACTGTTAAGGCTCTGGTCGAATAGATTTTATAAAAACTACAGACGTAAATATAAGAAATCAGTAGCCTTTTATAGTTCCAATACAAATTAGAGTTATCTAGTTATCCTTTATCGAAGCAATGATTACAAAATTAATAGAGAAAAGTCGGGATGTTCAATAACAACAAAACTGCTAGATTATTTGTTTTAAAATATTACTATAAACGGAATAGTCCGACTTAAAGTCCAATCTGACTTTGGCTTAAATATTTTCATGGTATATATCTGTCGCATAGACACCACAAGTTCAGAAATGAATGCCAAGTAGAGCCACTAATAAGTAAAAAGAGCATTAAATTTGTTTTTCCGCCAAATCTTGCGACCAAGATCCGATGGAGCTAAACCGGAGAAAGTTTTGGAATCTGGGCAGATAACTTTATCATATTTATATACCAGCAAGGCTGGACTACACAATGTTGGTCATTTTTTTGACCTGTGTTTTTTATGAACCTAAAGGTTGAAATGCGGCGGCTAAGTTTTTATTTTAGACCTATGGTTTCTTAGGCAAATGCTCTTGGAATTGTCCATAGATTGCGATTCTGCTATACGCCTATTTCATTTTTTTTGCCCCATACAAATCGACCCGCCCTAATGTACATGGGTTGTTATTTAACTTTCTGGCCTAGGTCACTTCTAACCATTTTAGGACCAATTGGCCTTTTCCCAAAAAAAGTTTGGACTTTTATCGATAAAAGCTCCATACAACTCTTTCATGTGTGACCACGTTTGATATCGATAACGATTAATCAAAAACTTACCTCGACAGAAAAATGGAATTAACTCGTGAAAATTTTAGTGCAATCTTTTTTCACTACTTTCGACGTGGATTATCACGACAAGAGTGCAACGATGAACTTAAATCGTTGTATGGCGATGAAGCACCATCCTATAGCACTGTGAAAAATTGGTTTAATGTATTCAATCGCGGGCAACGCTCGCTCGAAGACGAAGGTCGTCCAAAAACAGTCGTTGTGCCAGAAAACATTGATGCCGTGCATGAACTGATAATGCAAGATCGTCATGTGACATACCGTGAGATAGAGGCATCTTTGGGCATTTCTTTCACCAGCATACATTCGATATTGCATGAACACCTGGGCGTAAAAAATGTATGTTTTCGTTGGATCCCGCACAATCGCTCAAAAAAAGCTCGTGTGGATTGGTGCAAAAAGAAATTTTGAAAAAATGTAATATCGGTGTTTCAAAAGACGTTTATAAGATCGTCACAGGTGACGAATCATGGATCTATGCTTATGAGCCCGAAACAAAACAGCAATCGACCGTGTGGGTCTTCGAAGACGAGCCAAATCCAACGAAAGTCGTTCGTGGAAGAAGCACTTCGAAGCAAATGGTCGCCTGTTTCTTCGGTAAAACTGGTCATGTGGCGACTGTTCCGCTTGAGCAACGTAGGACGGTCAATTCTGAGTGGTACACCACAATTTGTTTGCCTGAAGTCTTCGGAGAAATTCGAAAAAAGGAACAAGAGAAGACAGATCATTGTGCACCATGACAATGCGAGCTCTCATAGATCAGCTCACACCAGCGCCTTTTTGACCACCCAAAACGTCGAATTGATGGGTCATCCGCCGAACAGCCCCGACGTGGCACCCAATGACTTCTTTTTATTCCCGCACATCAAGGGAAAAATGCGTGGTCAACGATTTTCGTCGCCAGAAGATGCTGTTGAAGAGTTCTAAAACCATGTTTTGGAGGTGTCTCAATCGGAGTGGAAAAAGTGCTTCGACAATTGGTTTGAGCGCATGCAAAAGTGTATAAATCTTGCTGGAGAATACTTTGAAAAACAATAAAATCATTTTTAGACAAGAATAATGTTTTGCTTAGTAAATAAAATATTCAAACTAAGGTCACACTACGTACTTTAAAATCGTTATTTAATTTAATTATCACCACCAATTCGAAAGATAGAGATTTGAACCACAGTACATCGGCAGCGACGCGTTCGTTTTGCGGTTTTTCTCTATCTTCTGGTCTTGCAACGCCCTAGACATAGGGCGTTGCATTTATGTACGGGTCCGTTAAGGTGCAAGTTGGCAGCGTCTTGGGCAGCTACGCTAATAAGATTCCACTATAGCAACAATTACAACCCCACCCACCCCTTTGCTATCACCGTCTACGTGCACGTGCATACTTTGACAGCCACTTGACCTGGTTTGATTTTGTTGCTTCAGTCAGGTGGTTTCCTGCTTTGTTTTGTTTGCTGCGCACCCATCAAATGTTTTTACAATAAATTCATTATGAGATCTTCTCGACTATGGGCAGGAAGGGCAAAGTAATACCAGAATGATCAACAGAAACACCAACTATTAAAGCCGTTGAGTGTGGGGAAGGTCGATAAGGGTGATACGCGGAAAATAAAAAAGTTGCAAGCTTTTATGAATGAAGCCCTGGCCGAAAGAATTAAGTAATTTTTACGAACTTAAAGAGCCTCTTGCCATGGGTTTTTCCACACCAAAAATTTCGGAACAATTTTTGAAAATATTTTTGTGTGTCAAACTTTTAGAATACGTCGGGACATTTTTAGTTTTCAAGAATTGTTTAACGTTGGCCCAGTCTAGGCACAGCGCTTCCGAAATTTCCCACGTCAGGTTAGACACTCCCTAAAAATCGGTTGGTTTCAATTGAAATATATTCCCAATGTTTTCATAAAAGTCAACAAACTCCCCAAAAAATCGCAACATTTCTGAAATACCGACGTTATTATAAAATACAGTTTTCTTACGGAAATCTTTACGTACACCAAAAAATAGATGTTGTTACCGAAAATTTTAACGTTCCAAAAAAAGGGCCATGCTGCCGAAATATCAACAAAATATAACGTTCCCTGTAAATCATAACTTTTTGAAAAATCCCTAAAAATACTTTTTTTTATGATCCTAATTAGCCCGTATAGTTTTTGAATATTACCGACACTTCCAAAAATCTGCAAGTTTCCGAGAAAATTGAGATTTTTAAAACATTCGAATACCTTTAAGCCCTCTAAGGAACACTTAGAAAAAAATTCAATCCTATTTAAGTAATGATTAAATTAAGATTGTGTTGTTCTTAAAATTTTAACGTTATTTTGGTCTTTATACACTTGAAAAGTGTATATTAATTTTGCCCAGAAGTTTGTAACGCATAGAAAAAAACATTCCGATCCCATAAACTATATATTCTTGATCAGGACGACGAGCTGAGTTCAATTCCGTCTGTCCGTCCGTCTGTCCGTCCGTCTGTCTGTTTCTACGCGAACTTGTTCCTCAGTTTTAAAGCTATTGAGCTGAAATTTTGCACAGAGTCTTCTTTTTACTGCACGCAACTAATATGTCGGAACCGGCCGGATCGGATGACTATATCATATAGCTGCCATAGGAACGATCGGTCTAAGAAATAGTTCTAGTGGGAAAAACTTTTTTGTTTTCTATCGTAGCATCACTAATCTTGGTTAATGTTAGTTTTATATGCTTTCACATCATACAGGAAAAATTTATCAAAATCGGATGACTATATTAGATAGCTCCCATAGAAAGGGTCGGTCAAAAAACTACTTCTAGTGAGAAAAACTTTTTTGTTTTCCATCGTAGCGTCCCCAATCTTGGTATATATTAGTTTTAAATACTTCCACATAATTTCTAAAAAATTTATCAAAATCGGATGACTATATCATATAGCTGCCATAGGAACGATCGGTCGGAAAATTTGTTTTACTAAGAAAAGTTTTTTTTATGGTATCAAGATTTTACTATCAATGATTCAAAAATTAGAAATATCTGATATCTATATCCTATATATTTTTACCGGTTAAAACAGTTGGAGTTAATTTTTTCAAGTGTATTAAATCTTCGGCACAGTCTTCTTGATTTTTTTTGAGTGTATTATTTTTGAAATTTTAGCCGGACATTGAGAAAATTGCTTCTTAAAAAAAAATGAGCATTCCATAGTCGTCTATTCCATCATTCATTTTGCGGCACCCAATGGTCATTGGCAAATCCAATTAGTTAGGGGGTAAGGGCTACACTTAGGGGGGGACGTTGGCACCCACCACCCTCTTACCATAACCTATTGGTACTCGTGCACTTTCTGCACCGGGTGACCGCCAATTGAGACGGGAAATTTAAGATGTATATCCGGCATGCTGGAGTCAAAGAAGATTAGATAGTATAGGGCCAATACCATGCCCAAACTACTGATGCCGCCCAGATATAGAAACAGCGAAATCCAGCGAAATGTTTGGGTATCAAAAAATGTCGATTTGGACTGCTCCACCTCATCCGGTAATGGCTTCTGCTTGGTGGCTAAAAAGTCTGCGGATGCCATGCCAACTGACCACTGACCACTGATTGAAAATCAAGCCAAATTGTCCTATATATGAGCACATATCAATTATGCAAATATTCAGACTCGATTGATTGATTGATTGTTTGACACTAATCCTGTTGCAGGTAACGGCAAGGAGAAGTATAAGCCGCCATTGAGCCATAGCTTCGAGGAGGCCATCACATTGACGGGCGTCGGTTGGTTTCACTACAAACTGCTACTCATTTGCGGATTGTGCTTTATGGCCGTCATGGTGGAGATAATGGGCGTTAGTTTGATTATGAATCAAATGAAATGTGACCTACAGCCATCGCTGGAACAGCAGGGTATACTAGCCTCGGCTGGTTTCCTTGGTGTGGTGCTCAGTTCGCATGCCATGGGATTTTTGGCCGACACTTGGGGACGTGTGGCCCTGCTACGCTATGCATTATCATTAAGTTCCGTTTGCTCCATTATCTCTAGTTTCTCGGTGAACATTTGGATGCTGATTGTGTTTCGTTTCCTGACCGGATTCTTTATATCGGGTGGACAGGCCTGCGTGTTCAGTCTGTGCGGTGAGTTTCATGGCAATGGTTCGCGCGTTCGTCATGTGACCCTGCTCTCTGGCTTCATGTGTGTGGCCATGATGTTTGCTCCAGGTGAGTACGGGCTTAAGGGGGGGACTTCTACCTTTAAAAAATGTTTGTTTTGCCTTATTATTATAGCTTGGAAATTCCCCTTTCCTCCCCTTTAAACCATTTTCAAATATTCGAAATAGTTTAGCATATATATACATTTTAGTGGAGCAATATTCTTGCTTACGTGAGTATTTTCAACGTTGCTCAAAACTTTAAACGCGTTTTTCTCGAAGTCACGTTTTTTGACCTGGTTGCCAGTTCTACTGAACCGATTTTGATCAGCCATGTTGCAATCGACGCAGAATTGATGTAATTCTGACCTGATATCTCAATCATTAGGAAAACAATTTTTTTACTAATTTTTTTTTACATAAACTACATTCAAAAACTTGAAAATCTAAATTTTTTTTTCTTAAGCGGCCGCCAATCTTTCAAAAAAATATTGAAAAATATAATTGAGGTACGGGCCAGAATTACATCAATTCTGATCATAACCTCATTTACCGTTTTCAATTTCGATAACCTGGAGTCCCGGAATCATGGCCACCACTTCTACACCTTTTTTTTTGAGGCCTTAATTGGCAGGCCGATAACTTTTTGAACAGCCCTCGAATTCCAACATTTTTTATTTTATTTTTCTATTTAATTAATTAATAACACAAAACAAAAAACTAAATTGGAAAAACTCTTATGGTTTTCCCTCCAGAATTTTTTAAAAAACACTCATAAAACACTCGTCAAAGGGTTGAACAAGGTTTTATGAGTGTTTTTTTTTTTTTAATTCTGGAGGGAAAACCTGAAAAGATTTTTCAATTTGGTTTTTTGTTTTGTGTTATTTATTGATTAAATAAAAAACTTAAAAAAAATGTTGGAATTCGAGGGCAGTTCAACAAGTTATCAATCTGCCAATTAAGGCCTCAAAAAAAAAAAGATTCAGAGGTGGTGGCCATGATTCCGGGTCTCCAGGTTATCGGAATTGATAACGGTAAATGAGCTTATGATCAAAATTGATGTAATTCTGTCCTGAACCTCAATCATATTTTTCAATATTTTTTTTTAAAAATAAGCCTCAATTTAAAAAAACAAAATCGATTTTTCAAGTTTTTTTTTTTGAGTTTAATGTAAAAAAAAATAGTAAAAAAATGTTTTTTCTCTTGATTGAGGTACGGGCCATAATTAAATTACTTTTGCTAAACTGTTTTGAATTTTGGAAAATGGTTTGAAGACGATGAAAGGGAAATCCAAGCTATAATAATGCAAAACAAAAAAATCGAAAAAAAAATTTTCAAAGGTTGAAGACCCCCTTAAAGGTTTCCAAAAGGTTTCTTAATTCTAGAAATTGATTTCTCGTCTCTTTTGTTTTCCAGCTATGGGTATATTTATCCTTCCGCTGCAAATCGATACAGTGGTAATGGGTATGCGCTTCTCCTCATGGCGTGTACTCTTGATTGCCGATGTATCCGTTTCGCTGCTAGCCCTGGCTGGTCTCTTTATGCTGCCCGAAACGCCCAAATACGAACTGGTGCAGGGCAAAGCTGATTTGGCTTTGGAAACGCTGCGTTCCATGTATGCCCAGAATTCGGGTCGTCCGGGCATTGAGTTTGAGGTTCAACAATTGGATATACAGACGGGTGGCGCCAGTCTATCCAATGTACATGGATTCTGTGATGCCGTACGCCTTATTTGGCATCAGACTGTACCGCTCTTCTATCGCTCCCGAGTTTATCATACCCTAAATATCTGTATCAGTCAGTTTCTGATTTATGGCATAGCCCAGGGCATCTTTATGTGGTTCCCCACCATTTTGGATGCATTGGGCTCAGCGGGAGGCAAAAACTCAGTGCTATGTGGTGTACTGCAAGATCTAAATGTGGCGGCTGCACCGGTTAACAATTCAAGTAGTAGCGAAATCTGTACAGTGGATGTCGATGTGAATACGTATCAGGTGCTGATTACCATTGGAGGTACCTTTACCATTATTTATCTGATCTTTGCCTATACAATTGATATGATTGGAAAGCGCAATTTATTAAGTGAGTATTGGTAGAGAATAAGTAAGAGATGAGATGATTATTCTCCCCTTTCCAGTCTGCTGGCTGATGCTCTCCATGATCTGTGTGGTGGGTGTGCATTGGGTGCAACCATTTACCCTGGTTGTCATTGCTTTGACTATCACCATGGCCATTGGCAATTGTGGCGGCCTGGTCAGCACCATTGCCATGGAATTCTATCCCACACATATCAATGCCATGGGCATGTGCTTCATTATGATGGTGGGTCGTTTGGGTGCCGTTGTGGGTAGCAATATATTGGGACGTCTACTCTTCAGTAGCTGTGAAATTGTCTTCTGGGCATTGCTTGGCGTGATGGGGCTATTGGCCACATTGAGTTACTTCCTGCCCGAGCATAGGCATACCAGACAAAAGTCAGCGGCGTCTACACCAACGCCATCGGCAACGGCCACAGCCATAGTGACAGCCCCAACGACACCGATCCTGGCGGGTAGCTCTAAGTAAGATTAGTTCTATGTTCTAGTTGTAAATTTTTGTTGAGTAAAGCCATTTGAGCCAAACAGAACGGGAATTGGAAAATGGGAAAATGGGAACGGGAGCAAACTGCATTGGAAATGGATTAGGTAAATGTTTGTGCTCATTCTTGAAGCCAAGATGCTGTCGTCGGACTTCGGCTGCATTAACATTCTCCGCACAGCCAGCGGTGCACTATGGACAAAAATAAGAGGTTTTTTTTTTTTTAAAAAGAAAAAATTACAAAATCAGTGCAAAATTATTATTATATATTTTGGAGCCACCTTTTTACTAAAAAAATTCAAGTCTTAAATATTTTTATATATTTATTCTGTTTATTCTTCTAATTTCTCAAACATTAAAAAAAGTCCTCATAAAATTGCTTACGTGGGTTGCTATTTAAGTTTCTGGCCTACTTCTAGTCATTTTAGGACCAATTGGCTATTTCCCAAAAAAAAGTTTGGACTTTTATCGATAAAAGCTCCATACAACTCTTTTATGTGTGACCACGTTTGATATCGATTAACGATAACAGAAAAATGGAATTAACTCGTGAACATTTTCGTGCAATCATTTTTCACAACTTTCGACATGGATTATCACGACAAGAGTGCAACGATGAACTTAAATCTTTGTATGGCGATGAAGCACTATCCATCCATAGCACTGTGAAAAATTGGTTTAATGAATTCAATTGCGGGCGACGCTCGCTCGAAGACGAAGGTCGTAAAGGTCGTCCCAAAACAGTCGTTGTGCCAGAAAACATTGATGCCGTGCGTGAACTGATAATGCAAGATCGTCTTGTGACATACCGTGAGATAGAGGCATCCTTGGGCATTTCTTCCACCAGCATACATTCGATATTGCATGAACACCTGGGCGTAAAAAAGGTTTGTTCTCGTTGGATTCCGCACAATTTGACAATTGCTCAAAAAAAGGCTCGTGTGGATTGGTGCAAAAAAAGTTTGGTAAATTATAATCGCGGTGTTTCAAAAGACGTTTATAAGATTGTCACAGGTAACGAATCATGGATCTATGCTTATGAGCCCGAAACAAAACAGCAATCGACCGTGTGGGTCTTCGAAGACGAGCCAAATCCAACGAAAGTCGTTCGTGGAAGAAGCACTTCGAAGCAAATGGTCGCCTGTTTCTTCGGTAAAACTGGTCATGTGGCGACTGTTCCGCTTGTGCAACGTAGGACGGTCAATTCTGAGTGGTACACCACAATTTGTTTGCCTGAAGTCTTCGAAGAAATTCGAAAAACGAACAAGAGAAGACAGATCATTGTGCACCATGACAATGCAAGCTTTCACACATCAGCTCACACCAGCGCCTTATTGACCGCCCAAAACGTCGAATTGATGGGTCATCCGCCGTACAGCCCTGACTTGGCACCCAATGACTTCTTTTTATTTCCGCACATTTGTCGAAGTACAGGGGCAAACAAATCGAAAGTTCTTACTAAACATGTTCAGATTATTGATGGGCAGCCTTTGGCTCTATCTTTATATTTATTGATTATGTCAAAAAACAATCAACCTATTGCCCATAGTGCAGTGGACAGGTGAACAGTTGTTGATCAGGGGCCAACCACCACTAAACGCATTCCAGCTCCAACTGCAATCGCTTTGCTTTTTTATTATTTATTCAGTGAACGGTGTTTGCTCCGCCGGCTGGGGCATAGAGAGTCCCCATAGTCATAGTCCATCTGCTGCCAATCATAACTGCCGCAAGTACATACATAACACACACGTCGCCCAAGAAGCGTTCGCGTATTAGTATTGTCGTTGTCCATTGATTGCCTAACTGCGCATTTCTCGACATATATGGACATTGGCCAAATAACCACATAACAACTGCCAGTTCTAGTGCCAGTCCCAGTCTCATTCCCAGTCTCAGTCCCAGTCTCCCCAATCACAATCACAGTCTCGGTGCGAATGCCGATGCCAATGCCAGTTCCATTAGCTACGTGGAAACATCTTAGTATCTCGCCATCTGTGGGGGCTGCAAATGGAGCGTGGATCAGTCCACACAACCCACATTAACTGCCTGAACTAGTACATATATATATAGTTCAGCCTTCACTTCTAACTGCAAACACACAGAGAAGAGAAGAGACACTATGGCACTTAGAGCGCCTGTTCTAAATTCAAGAATTCAGAGAAACAAATTTTGAAAGCAAATTAATTTTTTTAAGCAAGTTTGGATATATTGGCCGTGATCAGCAGAAGAACTTGCTCCATGATCAATGATATATTTCTTGGTTATTTACGTAGCCTACTAGTATGCCTAAAAGTATGTTAAATAATAAGAGTAGTTTTATTACGTGTCTCTGCTGAACGCAGCCATAAATTCCTTTTATTTGGAGCATGAAACGAATCTTTAAGTTTTATTATCTCGGATTCCCTCTGTTTGGAAAAGGTTAGGTTCAGTAAATTACTTAAGTCACCTATAATAATTTTATACTGGGTACAGGAAAAGTGATCATCTGGTTAAAAAGCAATCAGATTATTGTAAATGTGTCTTTTTTGGAACCTTGTACTGAACACGAATGGAATTCCATATAAGTGAATTGCACCATCGCACACGCTTGTTCCCACACGTATAAGTTGCTACTTATATTAATTGTACGGCAGTTGAGATGATTCACTTTACTATACTACGTAGGTTGCTATATATATTTCTGGCCTAATTATGAAAACGCGAATATTTATGATCAAAAATGGTTTTATTGTTTTTCAAAGTAATCCCCAGCAAGATTTTTACATTTTTGCATGCGCTCAAACCAATTGTCGGAGCAGTTTTTCCACTCCGATTGAGACACCTCCAAAACATGGGTTTTGAACTCTTCAACAGCATCTTCTGGCGACGAAAATCGTTGACCATGCATTTTTCCCTTGATGTGCGGGAATAAAAAGAAGTCATTGGGTGCCAAGTCAGGGCTGTACGGCGGATGACCCATCAATTCGACGTTTTGGGTGGTCAAAAAGGCGCTGGTGTGAGCTGATGTGTGAGAGCTCGCATTGTCATGGTGCACAATGATCTGTCTTCTCTTGTTCGTTGTTCGAATTTCTCCGAAGACTTCAGGCAAACAAATTGTGGTGTACCACTCAGAATTGACCGTCCTACGTTGCTCAAGCGAAACAGTCGCCACTTGACCAGTTTTACCGAGAAACAGGCGAACATTTGCTTCGAAGTGCTTCTTCCACGAACGACTTTTGTTGGATTGGGCTCGTCTTCGAAGAACCACACGGTCGATTTCTGTTTTGTTTCGGGCTCATAAGCATAGATCCATGATTCGTCACCTGTGACGATCTTATAAATGTATTTTGAAACACCGCGATTATATTTTACCAATATTTCTTTGCACCAATCCACACGAGCCTTTTTTTGAGCGATTGTCAAATTGTGCGGGATCCAACGAGAACAAACCTTTTTTACGCCCAGGTGTTCATGCAATATCGAATGTATGCTGGTGAAAGAAATGCCCAAGGATGCCTCTATCTCACGGTATGTCACATGACGATCTTATATTAGCGTCGCCCGTTTTTGGATCAACGCTTTTTGGACGACCTATTACTTCACGAGCGTCGCTCGATTAGGTCATGGTACATTTTTCCATCGTCATACAAAGATTTAAGTTCATCGTTGCACTCTTGTCGTGATAATCCACGTCGAAAGTTGTGAAAAATGATTGCACGAAAATGCTCACGAGTTAATTCCATTTTTCTGCCGAGGTAAGTTTTTGATTAATCGTTAATCGATATCAAACGTGGTCACATATGAAAGAGTTGTCTGGAGCTTTTATCGATAAAAGTCCAAACTTTTTTTCGGGAAAAGGTCAATTGGTCCTAAAATGGCTGGAAGTGACCTAGGCCAGAAACTTAAATAGCAACCCACGTATTAAGGTTATAAAGAAATTTTATTTATTTATTCTTAGGGGTACATAAAAAGCCTATTTATGCAATTAACAGAATCACCTCGAACTGAGATGCTTTACCCCACCCACTTGCTCCGATCGGACAGCTATGGCTTGACTGAACCGCACTTGTCTTCATACAAAGATAAGTATGTACATACGAAATGAGTCCACTTCTAGATTGAGTCAAAAGACAAATCGTTCTATTGACTTTATTCAAATGCCACCAGAAAGAATACTTTAAATACTTTTGTTATATTTGTAACCCGTTTTTTTTTTAAATAACAAAGCTTAACAAATATTGGCTTAAAAGCGTCTCTATCATCTTAATGAGTTTACTTATGGCTTAGCTCAATTCCCAATTGGCGCATCTTAATTCAAAATTCAACAAGTGTCGTCCAGTCGTCTGGCAAATTAGCCAGTAAGCGGTGTTCCATCAATCTTGATGGGCCCCATTGACCCACAATGGGCACAAATTAGCATTAGCTGTGCAAACAAAAGCTTCTGCGCTCGCTTCTGGGTCATGCGAAGCGGATGGTGAATGGAGGGAGGGGGGGAGGGTGGACCCTCAAATGGGAGGAAGTGAAAAGAAGGAGCCGCAGCAGCAACAACAACCGCAACGTGCCGTGAAATAAAATCAGAGATAAACATGGCACAGCCAAATGAAGGCAACACCAGCACCAGCATCTCTCTCTCTTGCAAATGGCTAAAATAGTTAAAAAGTCGCGACTTAGCCAAATTGGCACGAGGCGGCCGACTGACGGCGAAGGAGCAATAGCAATAGCAATTGCAATAGCAATTGCCATAAGAACCGACCGAGTCCAAGTCAAGTGCGTTGAGGAATTACAATGATGATGACAGGCGGCGCACAGTGAGACAAAATTACATATTTTTTCATAAATTAAGAATTGCTTTAGAATTTTTATACTCTGAATGTAACAGGCAGAAGGTAGCATCTCCGACCCTATAAAGTATATATATTCTGGATCAGCATCAACAGCCTAGTCGATATAGACATGTCCGTATGAACGCTGATATCTCAGAGATGCTAAGAGATAGAGGTTTGAAGCGTATGGAACATATATTTCTTATACTTGCAGGCAGATCAAGTTTATTTTTAATTTTTGCTACGCCCCTGCCTCCCCCGCAAATTGAAAAAAACCTCATATCTTCCACATTTTTTGAGTTAGGTTGTTCGAACCTTCTGGACATATATTCTACTCATCATTACTTATCGAACCCCTATACATTGTTTTCTGATCAGATGAACGATGGTAGAGTTGCCACCCCCATAATTTGAAAAAAATCGAATATCTTCCACAATTTTAAAGACAGATTGTTTGAACCTTTTAGGCATATGTTTTAATTGTCATTACGTATCGATCGACCATACACCGTTTCCAGATCAGATGAACGATAGTCGAGTTATAAGCAAATTAAATAATTATGCTGGGCAGCACTGCCCGTAATCGTGATGGGCAGCACTTGCACAGTTTGTGTGATGTATGATACAATGTCAATGTATACAAATCTTCCATAACACTATCTACAGCCAAACTGGTTTCTGGTCGAAACCGATTTTTTTAGAATTTTTTTCAGATTTTTCTGTGGTGAAAAATTATTTTGAAAGAATTTTTAAATTTTCCATTTTTTCTTAAGGGGTTTTACGCAGTTACAATTTTCAAAAAATTCAAAAAATCTTTTCGCATTTACGGAATGTACAATGTACATATATTTAGCTATATTCTTTGAAAATTTTTAACAGATTCGGTAAATATTTTCGGAGATATACCCATTTTTGTAAGGACGCTTTAGACACAATATCTTCTTCTACAAATGACTATCTGAATTTACCAATTAATGTTGCTAAAGTCGTATTCGAAATTTATTAAGATCTCATCAACGAAAAATTATGGGAAAAATGTGTGGGCTGTCTTACACTAAACAAATTTGGAGTTTTAATCAGTTGATATGGAAAATAACTCCGAAAATCATTCTGCGACAATATCAATTCAACCTTTTAGATGCTGCTGATGTTGCAGAGTGTGTCATCTTACGACCATGTAAGTAGAAGAAAACAATTTTTAACTATGTGTTAACTTCTTTTGAAAACTGTGTTTTCAATGTCGGTGATCACAAGATCTTAAAATCGGCTGAAGGTTTCAATTTGCATGATGACGATTTCAACCGTTCAATTAGTTCGACCTTTTTTGGCCAAACGTTTGTCAAAAATTAGCCACTGTGCTGCGGTGGTACCTAAGGATGTGCATGTGAGGTGAGCGGAGTGATTGATGATGCATTCAGTTCGCTGCTGTCGGCGCGCGGCGTGAGTGAGTGGAGCTGCTCACGCACATCGCTGATGGAGTGTGCCAGTCGTGGAGCGACCAGGCCGATAGTTTACACGCCAAGTGCAAGAAAGTGCTGCTGCGCCTGCGCTCGTTGATGATGCCAAATTCAAAAGTGGACTGCGCATGCGTGGAATGGGAATGAGAACGAAGACGAAGACGACTGACTGACTGACTGACTGACTGGCTGGCTGACTGACTGACTTGACTGTGACTTGGGGGCAACATTGTTGCCCAGGCTACGGGCAACGGCCAAGCGAACGACCAGGACGACGACGCCCGCCAAGTTAAAAACGTTATTTAATCACAATCCAGCAGTCTGCATCTGCGTCTGCAACGGCGACAGGTGCTGGCTGGTTGGTTGGTTGGTTGCTCCAGCGGTTTCAGAATCGCAGAAGAATGCTGGCGCGACGGCCAATCAATTCTCAGAAATGGAAACGCCGTCTTCGGCTGGTTGTTGGCACAATTGTGCGATGCAGCCGCAGAGTCTTACATACATACATACATACATAAAAGAATGCGAAGAAGAAATGCAAAATACAAACAACAACAACAACCACAACCACTTTCCAAATGCATTCATGATGTTTACCGTTTAAATGCTCCCAGTTTTGCTTGTATGAGTGTACAGCAGAGAGAAAGATAGATAGAGAGAGAGAGAGAGAGCAGACAAACTGTGCAGGAGAAAAGCAAACTGTAATTTCAGCTACCCACACGAACCAACAGCTACCAAAGAGTGAGCGAGAGCGGGCCAACTGGCCAAACAGTTACTGCAAAAGTTACCAATTCCCCCCCGTACCCCACAGCCAAAACAAACTTTTCGTATTTTTTGGGAAATATGGCCAGATGAGAATAGCAGCGGAAACGGAAGCCTAAATACAGTGATCGTTACACATAAAAAGCCGTTACTATTCAAAAAAAAATATGATTGGCATTTCCAATTTGATTTCATCAGACAGACTTTGACAGCGGCTAAAGCAGCTTCTTTAAGCATCTGCTGCCAAAAATTAGGCAATGTGAGAGCAGCTTTAGGCTTTGTGCTTTTTAGGCATACCTCATGCTGCATTGTAAAGGGGGTATATGAGGCTAGTTGCAGCATTGATTGAGCAAAAATGAGTAAACATGTAAGAAGAACATCTTAATTCCTGAATAGATAAACTAATTTGTATACCCTTGCAGAGGGTATATTAAAATTGTCACCATGTTTGTAACGCATAGAAGGAAGCATCTCCGACCACATAAAGTATATATATTCTTGATCAGCATGACGAGCTGAGTTCATTTCAGTCTGTACGTCGGTCCGTCCGTCCGTCCGTCTGTCCGTCTGTTTCTATGCTATCTCCTAGCTCAGTTTTAAAGCTATCTTGACCAAACTTTGCAAAAAGTCTTTAAATACACATATGCTACACATTTGTCGGATCGGATAACTATATCATATAGCTGCCATAGGAACGATCGGTCCAAGAACTAGTTCTAGTGAGAAAACCTTTTTTGTTTTCCATCGTAGCGTCACGAATCGTGGTACATATAAGTTTTATATGCTTTCACACAATTCCGAAAAAATTTATCAAAATCGGATGACTATAGCATATAGCTGCCATATAAACGGTCGGTCCAAAAACTAGTTCTAGTGTGAAAAACTTTTTTGTTGTCCATGCTAGCGTCACAAATCGTGGTATATATTAATTTTATATGATTCCACACAATTCAGGAAAAATTGATCAAAATCGCAAGACTATAGCATATAGCTGCCATATAAACGGTGAGACCAAAAACTAGTTCTAGTGAGAAAAACTTTTTTGTTTTCCATCGTAGCATCACCAATCGTGGTATATATTAGTTTCATATACTTCCACACAATTATAGAAAAATTTATCGAAATCGGATGACTATAGCATATAGCTGCCATAGAAACGATCGGTCTAAAAACTAATTCTAGTGAGAAAAAATTATTTGTTGTCAATGGTAGCGCCTTTTAAAAACTGCAAGTATATTTTAAACATATTAGCTTTCTATTTTTTTAGTATAAATTTATTTTCAATAAAAAGTTGTATCCACTTTCAAAAGGATACTCTGACATAAACTATAGTTTGAAAACAATAAATAAATCTGGGACTTAAACCATCATCTCCCTTATGCAAATCTCAAATTCCGTTACGACTTTCTACCCTCTGGACTAAAGATTCAGTAACTTAAAATCAAATTTGAACAAATTTTCTAAACCATTTCGTATGGTTTTTATTGTAGAAACTTTGATGTTGCCAACGAGGCGTATGAGTAATTATACACTTGAAAAGTGTATATTAATTTTGCCCAGAAGTTTGTAACGCATAGAAATATTCATTTCCGACCCCATAAACTATATATATTCTTGATCAGGACGACGAGCCGAGTTCATTTCCGCTTGTCCGTCCGTCCGTCTGTCCTTGTCTGTCCGTCGTCTGTCCGTCTGTCGTCCGTTGTCTGTTTCTACGCGAACTAGTCTCACAGTTTTAAAGCTATCGAGCTGAAATTTTGCACAGAGTCTTCTTTTTACTGCACGCAACTAATATGTCGGAACCGGCCGGATCGGATGACTATATCATATAGCTGCCATAGGAACGATCGTTCTAAGAACTAGTTCTAGTTAGAAAAACTTTTTTGTTTTCCATCGTAGCGTCACTAATCTTGGTATATGTTAGTTTTATATGCTTCCACATAATTCTGGAAAAATGTATCAAAATCGGATCACTATAGCATATAGCTGCCATAGGACAGATCGGTCGAAAAACAAGTCTTTGTGAGAAAAACTTTTTTGATTTCCATCGTAGCGTTTCCAATCGTAGTATATATTTGTTTTATATGTTTCCACACATTTCTGAAAAAATTTATCAAAATCGGATGACTATAGCATATAGCTGCCATATAAACGGTCGGTCAAAAAACTACTTCTAGTGAGAAAAACTTTTTGGTTTTCTATCGTTGCGTCCCCAATCTTGGTATATATTAGTTTTATATGCTTTCACATAATTTTGAAAAAAATTATCAAAATCGGATGACTATAGCATATAGCTGCCATAGGACCGATCGGTCGGAAAATGTGTTTTACTAAGAAAAGTTTTTTTTTATGGTATCAAATTTTTATTATCAATAATTTAAAAATTTTGAATATCTGATATCTTTATCCTATATATATTTTTCCAGTTAAATCAGTTGGAGTAAAGTTTTTCAAGTGTATTAAAACTTCGGCGCAGACGAAGTTAGCTTTGCCTTCTCGTTTTTGTTAAGAGAGTCCTCTACCTAAGACAATCTAATCAACTTATTGAAAATCGCTCACGTGCTTGCTTTACTGTTATGTGTTAAGATGTGGCTAAAATTTGGGGAAAAAACTTTGGGACTATTGTGCACTGTCTTTAACAATCACTTGAACAAACAAACTTGTGTGTGATTTAAAGTTTATGATCCTGATTATTTATGATTGGATAATCAGAGAGCGTGCATTGGTGTGAACACTCTAAACTGTGTTCACACATTTATCACTGGGAACACAAAAAGAGGAATATTCCCCAAAAAAAATGTAGTCAAAAATTGTATGTTTGCTAAAAATTTTAAATAAACTTGATCTGCCTGCATGTATAAGCTTACTTACCATCTCTGACAGAGTATGAAAATATTGAAAAAATGGTTTCAAGTTCTTAAAAAGTCGCTAATGCCTTTGCTGGGTATAAACTGTTCGAACTCGATTTCCCTGTGTTAGCTTTTGATACCTGTTCGGTTTGCTTGCGCTTTAAGTTCAAGTTCAAGTGCGCTTAACGTCGCGTCGGGTCAGACTTAAGCGTCGACTGCTGCAGTCGCCGTGGCTCCTGCAGGAGGAAACCAAACTTAAAATTGACGATTGATTTTTTTTTTTTTTATTGTATTATTGCCAAACGGCATCTAATTGGCAACCGATTCTATGTCATTAGGCCGCCTGATTAGCGGCGCCAGCAAAAGATGTGTCTCAGTCGGTGTCTGTGGCTTAGCCCACAGACGAGTGTATGCCAAGTGCCACTAGAAAAACAGCGCCAGCCGAACCCAGTCTTAGCCCCACTTCGGACTTGGAGGCAGATACGAGCGTCTGAACGGGTGCCAAGTCGGTACCAACAACAAGTTCTTAGCTTAGTTGCCGCCGTCGTCGTTTGTCGTCGTCGTCGTTGCTGTTGTTGTTGTTCTCATTTGTGCAGCTGACTGCGCAGCCGCAGCAGCCGAAGTCAAGCTTACAATTCAGATGGGTGCGTGACTCACGATGGTGAAGATCGATAGAGGCTGATCAACCAAAAATGGTGCTTTATCATGGTGGACTACTGATTCATTTTTCTGTTTAAAAATCGGATTATAATACAGGGTGTATCTCATAGTGGTATTCGAAGTTTTTTTTATAAACTTGAAAAGTGTATATTAATTTTGCCCAGAAGTTTGTAACCGATAGAAATATTCATTTCCGACCCCATAAACTATATATATTCTTGATCAGGACGACGAGCTGAGTTCAATTCCGTCTGTCTGTCTGTTTCTACGCAAACTAGTCCCTCAGTTTTAGGGCTATCGAGCTGAAATTTTGCACAGAGTCTTCTTTTTGCTGCACGCAACTAATATATCGGAACCGGGCGGATCGGATGACTATATCGTATAGCTGCCATAGGAACGATCGGTCGGAAAATAAGTCTAAGTGAAAAAACTTTTTTGTTTTCCATCGTAGCGTCACCAATCTTAGTACATATTAGTTTTACATGCTTCCACGTAATACTGAATAAATTTATCAAAATCGGATGACTATATCATATAGCTGCCATAGGAACGATTGATCAAAAACTAGCTCTAGTGAGAAAAACTTTTTTGTTTTTCATTGTAGCGTCACCAAACGTGGTATATATTAGTTTTATATGCTTCCATAAAATTCAGAAAAAATTTATTAAAATCGGATGATTATAGCATATAGCTGCCATAGAAACAGTCGGTCAAAAAACAAGTTCTAGTGAGGAAAATTTTGTTGTTTTCCATCGTATCGTCACCAATCTTGGTAGATATTAATTTTATATGCTTTTACAAATTTTTGAAAAAATTTATCAAAATCGGATGACTATAGCATATAGCTGCCATAGGACCGATCGGTCGGAAAATGTGTTTTACTAAGAAAAGTTTTTTTTATGGTATCAAATTTTTATTATCAATGATTTAAAATTTTTTAATCTCTGATATCTATATCCTATATATATTTTACAGGTTAAATTAGTTGGCGTAAAGTTTTTCAAGTGTATTAAAACTTCGGCACAGTCGAAATTAGCTTTGCCTTCTCGAATTTTTCATTCCAACTTCGCGCTCTTGGGTTTGTCGATCATTGGGCGCGTTCAGCAGCGACACTTGATCACTGATCAGCTTAACAAAACTTATTTTATTATAAAGCATACTTTTGGGGGTCTTGTTAAATTGACATTTAGAAAATCTCCATGTAGATATTATATTAAATACAAGAGGATAATATATCATTGATCAGGGAGCAAATTCATCTGCTGAACACAGCCATTGTCATAGAATGAGAAGAATGAGGTTGCCATCGATCGATATAGCGCTCGTTTCTTTTGTATAAAAGAATCAGTTAACAATTTAGTCTGTTGTCTTTAACATGAGTCAAAAACGTTACTTATTGATTTACCTCAATAAAATATTGTGAGAAGCCACATATTTATTTCTAAATAAAATCGTGTTTTCTTTGTAGAATTCTCACGTAAATGTTTCCCATCGTTAAGGCCTCTGCTGTGGTCGACGCAGTCGCGGCAGGTTGCCGCAAGATTTTGCGCTCGTTTCTGTATCTTGGACTTTAAGTCTTTCTCTGTGTCTGTGTCTGTATGTGTGTGTGTGTGTGTGTGTGTGTTGGCTTGATTTTCTTCTTCTGTTCCCGACAGTTACATTACGAGGCCAAAGAAAGTATCTTTGACTGGCCTCGCGTATTTCGCGTTCGTCGCTTGTCGAGTTCACACGTGCTGCTCGCTTTAGCGCATATCCCGCATATATGAATCTGCACGGATCGTGATCGAGTCTCGTTTATCTCGTGTGTGCCCAAAGAGTGTCCAGTGTATTTTTTTGTTGTTCTACCAATTACCGTTACAATAGAAGGAACGAGCGAGAGAGAGAGAGAGAGAAAGAAAGGTTGCCTTTGCAGTGAAGTGAGTGTACTTGTTGTTGTTGTTGTTGTTGCTCTCAGCCTCAGACCCAGCGCACTTCAAGTGGCAATTTGCACTTGTACAACAGAAACCCATATTCTTTTCCATTTTTTTTTGTTTTTTGTTATATTTTTTTTAAGTGTGTTTTCATTTAATGTACGCCAGGCAACCAGGATATCATACACTCACTTATTGGCCAAGGAGAGGGGTGTGTGTGTGTGTGTGTGTGGTGTCTGTGGCAGAGCCGATTAACCAGCTAGACAGCAAAATGCAACTGAGCATTTCATGCTTTCTAATTTTCCCAATTAGCACGAATGCGGCTCGTTTGTCCATTGCTTGGTTGCTGCTCTTCTGGCACGTCTCCACTTCTCCAGAATCGAAATCAAAAAATCAAACGTCGTCTTTTTATCTATACCCAATCTAACGCTTTGCGTGCTCGCCGCTGCTTTCCAAAACAGTCGTGGAAAAGTCATAATAATAATAATAATAATCATAACGATCATACGTGTTACCCACACACACAGAGAGAGAGAGAGGAAGACAGACTAGCCGAAGTGGCAACGTCACGGCGGACTACCCCAGTTCCCGTTCCCATTCCCATTCCCAAGCACCACACCTGTGCTACACCTGCAGCTGCAACTGATGTCCACGCACTAATTATTTTCGTCTAACTCGGGAACACGGTTTCTTTTATTTATTTTTCTCGCACACACTTGTCAAAACCGAAACTAATCACTAATCAGCAGTTGCTACTGATTTTTTTTTTGTTCTCTAATTGGTTGCTTGGCTGGTTTTTCCGATAGTCGAAAAAAATTAAATTTCACACAAATCTTTACTTATAAAAATCTCATCACTTTTCATTAAATTTATAAAGCTGAGGAGGGTTACAGGGAATACCCCAGTTAAAGTAGAAAGAGAGAGAGAGAGAGAGAGAGAAAAGCATCATCAAAGGACTTTTTGCATTTGGACATTCGAAAAGATTTTCTTCTATAGGTAAGTGGAACCAAATAATTTTTTTAATAATTTTTAATACATACAAAAAAATTAAAATTATTAATTTTTGAGACTTAAAACTAACACCAACTTAATATAACAGGGTGCGTTAAATAACACACATTTTTCTTTACACACAAGATATTAACACAAAGTAAAATAACATAAAATTTTTATCAAAACTGCGTCAATTTATTTGTCTGTGGGACCTTAGCTTCAGTCCATGCACATGAATTTAAAAAATACATTTTGGCTTTAACAGGCCCAAGTAGAACGAAAAGGCAAAGCTAACTTCGACTGTGCCGAAGTTTTAATACAAAGTTTACTTCAACTGATTTATCCTGTGGAATATATATAGGATATTTATAAATTCAAAATCATTGTTTTCTTAGCAAAAAACACATTTTCCCACCGATCGTTCCTATGGCAGCTATATACTATAGTCATCCGAATTTGATAATTTTTTTAGTAATTATGTTGAAGCATTTAAAACTAATCTATACCACGATTAGTGACGTTACGATGGAAAACAAAAAAGTTTTTCTCACTAGAACTAGTTTTTTGACCCACCGTTTCGATGGCAGCTATATGCTATAGTGATACGATTTTGATTAATTTTACCAGAATTATGTGGAAGCATATAAAGCTATTATATACCAAGATTGGTGACGCTACGATGAAAACCAACAAAATTGTTCTTTCTAGAACTATTTTGTTGACCGACCGTTTATATGGCAGCTATATGCTATAGTCAACCGAATTTGATAAACTTTTCCTGAATTATGAGGACGGAAATATAGAACTACGTAGGTTGCTATATATATTTCTGGAGTAATAATGAAAACGCGAATATTTATGATCAAAAATGATTTTATTGTTTTTCAAAGTATTCTCCAGCAAGATTTATACACTTTTGCCTGCGGTCAAACCAATTGTCGAAGCACTTTTTCCACTCCGATTGAGACACCTCCAAAACATGGTTTTTAACTCTTCAACAGCATCTTCTGGCGACGAAAATCGTTGACCACGCATTTTTCCCTTGATGTGCGGGAATAAAAAGAAGTCATTGGGTGCCAAGTCAGGGCTGTACGGCGGATGACCCATCAATTCGACGTTTTGGGCGGTCAAAAAGGCGCTGGTGTGAACTGATGTGTGAGAGCTCGCATTGCCATGGTGCACAATGATCTGTCTTCTCTTGTTCGTTTTTCGAATTTCTCCAAAGACTTCAGGCAAACAAATTGTGGTGTACCACTCAGAATTGACCGTCCTACGTTGCTCAAGCGGAACAGTCGCCACATGACCAGTTTTACCGAAGAAACAGGCGACCATTTGCTTCGAAGTGCTTCTT
Source organism: Lordiphosa mommai (assembly GCA_018904225.1). Lineage (NCBI taxonomy): Eukaryota > Metazoa > Arthropoda > Insecta > Diptera > Drosophilidae > Lordiphosa > Lordiphosa mommai. The sequence continues at coordinate 547,810 of JAEIFT010000020.1, read as the reverse complement.
CCACGAACGACTTTCGTTCGATTTGGCTCGTCTTCGAAGACCCACACGGTCGATTGCTGTTTTGTTTCGGGCTCTTAAGCACGATCTTATAAACGTCTTTTGAAACGATTATATTTTTTCAAATTTTTTTGCACCAATCCACACGAGCCTTTTTTTGAGCGATTGTCAAATTGCGCGGGATCCAACAAGAACAAACCTTTTTTACGCCCAGGTGTGCATGCAATATCGAATGTTTGCTGGTGGAAGAAATGCCCAAGGATGCCTCTATCTCACGGTATGTCACATGACGATCTTGCATTATCAATTCACGCACGGCATCAATGTTTTCTGGCACAACGACTGTTTTTGGACGACCTTCGTTTTCGAGCGAGCGTCGCCCGCGATTGAATTCATTAAGGTAATTTTTCACAGTGCTATAGGATGGTGCTTCATCGCCATACAAAGATTTAAGTTCATCGTTGCACTCTTGTCGTGATAATCCACGTCGAAAGTTGTGAAAAATGATTGCACGAAAATTTTCACGAGTTAATTCCATTATTCTGCCGAGGTAAGTTTTTGATTAATCGTTAATCGATATCAAATGTGGTCACACATGAAAAAGTTGTATGGAGCTTTTATCGATAAAAGTCCAAACTTTTTTTGGGAAAAGGTCAATTGGTCATAAAATGGCTAGAAGTGACCTAAGCCAGAAACTTAAATAGCAACCCACGTATTTGCCACCAGATCTAGCAACCGATAAAGTACTTGTCACTTACCACATAAAGTTATACAATTTTATTTTGAAATGCAAACGTTTATACGAAATTCTGTAGTGATTTACGTGTCACACCCCAATATCTATATTTATCACTAGTCAGCGGATTTTGCATATCATATGATGGCATTTAATCCTAGTAAATAGTTCATGATAAATAGTTTTTTAAAGAATGTTTTGTGGCCGCTTTGTGTTTTTCTTTTGCCTCTTCAACACATGCATCCAGATCTATTAGCATCGAATTCTTTTTGAAAATATGCAAAATCCCTTGTCTATATATGACATTTGGCACTATCTTTAAATTCAAAATATTCTCAAAAGTTCAGCTTGTCAAGCTCATATCTTACGAATGTTCCATGATATTCATGAATGAAATCACTTTCCCCATAATTCTTATATTATTAATTGCACACAAAAGAAATAATTGTCACTTATTTGTATGACACTGAATACTGAACACAAAAAAAACCATTCAGGTTTGTATAATTTCCAAGCTGTTGTGACAGCCTCAAATGATTAATGAAGAAATGACAAACTTTCTTGAGCATAACTGACAGTACTTACATGTCAAATGGTGCCATTAGCTGTCAAAGCTGGGACATCCCTATGGGAAAACCCAACACATACATTGTACTCAGCCATGTTTTTTGATTTCTTTCATGGGAACAGTTTTTATTCAGAGTGAGTTGAGTGAGTAATCAAAGTAATATCGATCTACTTTGTTCCGTCAAGGCATATATGCCAATTTATTTTGTGCATTGAGTTGTGAGATTTCGCTTAGCAAAATAATAGAGTGCTTATTCAGTCATAGTCTATCTATCTACTGCTTGTTCCCATTAGATACCAGTTATCTTAGATTGAGTATTTATATAAAGTATATATATGCTCAAGCATATCAAACAGATATAAATGTAGAAAAGTTAAGATAATATACCCATGTGTTCAATAAATAACGACCTCGTTCTTGCACACACAATACCACAAAGGATCCTGGTCGTCTATACAGCAGTTTTGAGAACCTCCCGGTGCAGGTCAACAATTGCTTTAACTGCATGGGAACAGCCTTTTTTTTTTGGTATATAGTTTTAGAAACTGGATAGTTGGAAAAAGGAATCTCTTAAAAAAAAACATTCTTTATATGCGATTATTATTATCCATTAATTAACTTTGATTACACCAAATGACATATATTTTTTATAGCCTCAAAAGTGAATGATTAGTACACATCATAAAAACTTGACTTCAGTTTGGACATGTGACTGATTTATGCAGGTGATTTCTATCACAAATCTTGGACACACACATACACACACACACACTTATGCACTCGTAGCCTGGCGTTAATGCATTTGATCCGTTTCGGAGCGCATTAAATGCACCGTTAACTACTTCGAATTCTAATTAAGCTGATGCGACAATCCAAAGCATGCCGCCTGGTGGCACAATAAACTCAATTCTTTGCAAAGAAATAAACAGCAAAAAAAAAAAAAAGAACTGTTGTCTGATGTGGAGAGAGGGACAAAAACAAACACGCGACTTGGCCATAAATGCAATGCCAAGTTGCCAACTTGCCCATTTGTCGTGTTGCAGGTTGCAAGTCGTCAGATCAGCACCAGCACCGGTTCTCTTTCGCTCTCTCTCTCTCTCTCTCACTCTTTCGCTGTGGCCTCAAATCGTCTTTTGCGTCTGAGTCAAAGTCTGGCCGTGTGTCTATCATCTCGAGATCTACCGAGCACATTCTCCTATGTGTGTGTGTGTGTGTGTGTGTGTCATTTGGATTCATTTGAAATTCATTCATTGTTTGACTTTGGCCAACAAACTTTGTCGACAGCTTCCATCGACAGCCCCGCATAACCCGCTCTATGTGAACAATATGCAGATAGTTCACCCGGGCCAGTCTTTTCTTACGAAAAATGTTAATTTTTTTTTTTTAACAAGCCACATCTGAATGTCGGCTTCTCAACGTCTAACTGTTCTTTTTGCCTTTCTACAAATGCCAAATTTTACATGCGACTCCACACATTCCAATAATGAAATGGAAATTTTTCAATTCAAATGTGTGGGGAAAAGTGAGAGTGCAGCCCAAAATTAATTTACTCATAAACAAAAAAGAAGAAAAGAAAAGGGTGGGGACACAAAAAAAAAACAAGGATTGCAAACAAATGTTTAAAAATTTTGAAAAATAAAATTAAACAAGTAAGAAAGTAATATACTCTGTATCTGTTTGTATATAACTAACTAACTTTAAAGTGTGGGGTCTCAAAAACAGTGCAAGTGCTGCCCATCACGATAACGGGCAGTGCTGCCCAGCGTAATTATTTGATTTGCTTATAACTCAAATATCGTTCATCTGATCGGGAAACGATGTATGGTGGATCGATAAGTAATGACGATTAAAATATATGCCTAAAAGGTTTCTGTCTGTCTTTAAAATTGTGGAAGATATTCGATTTTTTTCAAATTGTGGGGGTGGCAACTCTACCATCGTTCATCTGATCGGAAAACAATGAGGGTATAGGGGTCGAGGTTTGAACAACTAACTTTCGTGGTGCTTCGGGGGTGCTCTCGTGGATAAGAAATGATGAGTAGAATATATGTCTAGAAGGTTCGAACAACCTAACTCCAAAAATGTGGAAGATATTACGTTTTTTTCAATTTGCGGGGGAGGCAGGGGGCGAGGCAAAAATCAAAACTAAACTTGATCTGACTGCAAGTATAAGAAATATATGTTCTGTACGCTTCATACCTGTAACTCTTACCATCTCTGAGATATCAGCGTTCATACGGACATGTCTATATATCGATATATCGACTCGTTTGTGATGCTGATCAAGAATATATATACTTTTTAGGGTCGGAGATGCTTTCTTCTGGCTGTTACATATATTTGCACAAACCCAATATACTCTTTGTACCTTCGGTACAAAGTATAAAAAAGAAGAAAAGAAAAGGGTGGGAACAAAAAAAAAAACAAGGATTGCAAAAAAATGTTTAAAAATTTGGAGAAATAAAATTCAAGAATTCAAAAGTGGCAAATTAATATTTGGGAAAAAGAAAAAAGATTCAAAAAATAGTTAAAAGCCATACGTCAGATAAACTTACATTTTAGTCTGTAATTTGTTAATTTATGTCAGTTGAGAAATCGGCCCTAGGAATATCTCATATCTCAGACTATATTCAAGCTATATTCTTGAAATTTGGAGTTAAGCATTTTAACGTTTAAAGACCGGTTTCGATCTAGATTAAATCGGTTCAAAAGTGAGTCGTAAAGTCATATCTCCGAAATTGTTTAAGCTATAACCTTACAATTTGGTGTTAGGGTTGATAATATTAAGGGTTTTTATTTTCCCGGAGACCAGCATTAAAAAGTGGTTCGAAGCCATATTTTAGAAATTATTTAAGCTAGAAAGTTGAAATTTGGTTTGTAGATTGATATAAGAAAGAAATTTGATTGTTCCGAACCAGATTTAACTGGTTCAAAAGTGCATCAGGCCATTTCTAAGAAATTATTTGTTGCTGGTAACATGAAGTAAGTTATTTTCTGGTATTAAATTCAGTTCCAAACCAGTTTAAAATGTGATATGGATACATTTCTCAAAAATTATTTATCTATAAACTTGAAATTTGGTTTGAGGATTGATTATATGAAGTTATTTATTTTCCCGAAGACAAGCTGGGTTTGAAACTGTATGAAAAAGTGGTTCGGTGAAATATCTAAGAAATTATTTGAGTTAGAAACTTGAAAGTTTGTGTCTATGTTTGTTGACTATTTGGAGTTAAACATTTAACCATATCAAGACCGTTTTTGAACCAGACGCATATACTTCAAGCCTAGCTCTTACCATCTCTAAGATTTCTTCTATATTGAAATGGTGACTCATCATAATTTATTTGCATTATGTCTAAAATGATTTAAATATTGATAAGATTATGTTAAAATGTTTTTATAATTGACTCTAATATGCAAAGCTAAATTTTTAAAATTAAAAATAAACAAATTAACTTTTACTTTGAAAATTGGATGTTGAATATGAGCGAAAATTAATAACCAGCTGGATACAGGCAAGGAACCGGGCCAAGAGCCTGAGAGCACAAGTTTGATTCCTTTGCCTCAATTACATTTGTGACTCTGTTGTCTCTGCCCATTGTTTGCACTGTTGACTCTGGTGACAATTTCCCCTGGGGGAGAGCGGGCTGCTGGTAGGAGCGGATGTTGATGCAGTTGTTGTTGTCGTCATTTGCAGTCAACAGCCTGGCAGACAATTTCCCACAAAAGTTTCGTCCCAGGGAGGGAGAGCGAAATTCCCAAGCATTAAGTTAAGTCTGCCATTCCCAATGCCCACCCCATTGGCCATTTTGAACATTTGAAGTTACAAGTGCGAAGTGACAACTGGCTGACAACAGTTGTGAACACAATTGCCATGATGAGTTTAAGCTGGCAAAATTCTGGCTTTAGTTTAAACTTAAATCGAGTTGATTTTGTAAGGTTTTCAAGAAAAACAAGTAAGAAAGTCGGTCTAGCCCGACTGTAATATACCCTCTTTGTATAACTGATAACTTAAAAGTGTGAAGTTTTTTTCAAAATCTGGGGGTGGCAACTCCTTCGACTATCGTTCATCTGGATGAAAAACTCGATAAATAATGATGAGTAGAATTACGCTAGTACATAACTTGTAAAATTATAAAATTTGTATATAATTTTCTATTAACATGAACGTATCCATATTAGTCACGTGGGAATCATGCGTGATTTCTGACCATCTTAATTGCATCGCTCCTCTCATACTTGGTCTTTGCCTCCTTACAAAAATATCTATGGGAAAGAAGGGAGGGGGGAAACTGGCGTCAAACAAAGTCCAATTGGGAAATTACCAGTTAGCTTTTACCCTCTTGCTCTCTCTTTCTCGTAAGTTCTACCAATCGATGCGGTGTTGTTGTTGTTGTTGCTTTGAATTTTCTTTTACGTATAGCTCTACCATCGTTGATCTGATCGAAAAACGATGTATGGCGGGTCGATAAATAATGAGTAGTAGAATATATGTCTAGAATTTTAGAACTATCTATCTTCAAAATTGTGGGAGTTATTTCGTTTTTTTTAATTTGCGGGGGAGGCAGGGGGCGTGGCAAAAATTAAAAATAAACTTGACCTGCCTGCAAGTATAAGAATTATATGTTCCATACACTTCAAACCTTTAGCTCTTACCATCTCTGAGATATCAGCGTTCATACGGACAGACAGACGGACATGGCTATATCGACTCGGCTGTTGATGCTGATCAAGAGTATATATAGTTTATAGGGTCGGAGATGCTTCCTTCAGGCTGTTACATATATTTGTACAATTTTGGAATTTGGAATTGGTTGCAGCGCCCTTGCGTTCAATTTTTGTGAGCATCCTTGGTATACACCTAACAATTTGTAAAAAATTGTCTCTGAGTTCAATGCTTTATTACAGGCAGATCGTCTTCATATTGTTCGCTGATCAAGAATATATATGTATTTTCTATAGGTGCTGGCTTTACAGCACCTTTGCCACCCTTTACCTATTTTTAATGAACATTTTGTAGTCTGATCAATCTCTCTTTAATTTGCGAAGTAATTTAATTTTTTTTTTGATAATTGTTTCATGGTGAAAATAGTTTACATTGAATGATCGTGATTTATACTCTCCACTTCTTGTCTTAATTACACACACAAAAGTAAAATAGCTAAATAGTGAAAAAAAGTGCCCAAACTTGCTGCAAATGATCGCCCCCTCACCCCTCACATATACGTACGTGCCCCAAGCCGCAGAGGTGGCAGGAGGAAACCAGTTTAATTAAAATCCAGCGCAAAAGAAAGTGAACCATTTAAAAATGTTTTCTCATAGTATCATTATCATTATTCGTTGTTGTTATTATTATTAACCATGCTCTCTGAACAGAAGCCAAAGCCTTGCTGTGGCTAAAAATAACAATAACAACAACAACAACAACAAAATCATAGGCAGGTGATTTACCGTTTTAACCGGCGCCGTTATAAACCGGGGCCGTGCTTTTGGGGCTGTTTGATTCGAAAGTGGTTCGAATAATTCCAACTTCCATTTCCATTCGCCCACAAAAAAAAAAAAAAAAAAGAAAACTGCTCGCTTTTGAGGTGCGACAATTTTCTTTTCCATTTCGTTTGATCGATACGATAATGCGATATTAATGAATGGCCAGCCATTTGGCCATTTGGGCATTTGGCCATTTGGGTAAAGGCAACGGCGGCTCACTGAGCGTGGCAAGTGCGGTATTGTTAATTGCAGCCGGCATCTCGACTTAATTAAGCGCCACCGAAGCGTGCAACACGCGCGCGCCACAGCAGCGCGTCAGACGGGCGCGCGCACTTTCTTTGACTTAGATAGGCCTCTCGGCGGCCTGAGCCTGAGTCTGGGTCTGGGTCTGGATTTGGCAAGGCCTCAACTTAAGAACTTCCTAAAATTTTAAGAGAAGTCTACAGACAGATTTTCTGGATTTGTTAACCTAACAAAATATGACTCGTACATTAAATTAAATTAAACCGTCATCTTTATTATATATTAAAAAAAAAAGTTTGAAATTTAAAAATTCAAAATTGCCGTTGTGGTACTCCTTAAAGTGCAGGAACGTTTTTTTATAAGATTTACCTAAATCTCACGTCTGAGTGGTCTGAAAAAAAAAAAACAAAATATGATTATCATCTATATAATATTGACTTTCGTGACGGGGGATCTTCTACCTTTGCACAGGGTTGTTTGAAATTCTAAAAGAAAAACGAAAAGAGCTTTTTCAATTTAGTTTTTTGTTTTGTGTAATTTATTAATTAAATAAAAACATAAAAAAATAATGTTTAGAATTCGAGGGCTGTTCAAAAAGTTAAGGTCCCCGAAACCAATTGAGGTGGTTGCCATGATTCCGGACTCCAGGTTAATGAAACTGCAAAACGGTAAATGAGGTTATCACCAGAATTTATGTAATTCTGGCCCATGCCTCAAAAATATTAAAAAAATTAAATAAATCGATTTTTAAAGTTGTTTTTTGTAGTTTAGTGTAAAAAAAGTAATAAAAATAAGTCATTGGGTGCCAAGTCAGGGCTGTACGGCGGATGAGCCCATCAATTCAACGTTTTGGGCGGTCAAAAAGGCGCTGGTGTGAGCTGATGTGTGAGAGCACGCATTGTCATGGTGCACAATGATCTGTCTTCTCTTGTTCGTTTTTCGAATTTCTCCAAAGACTTCAGGCAAACAAATTGTGGTAAACCACGCAGAATTGACCATCCTACGTTGGTCAAGCGGAACAGTCGCCACATGATCAGTTTTACCGAAGAAACAGGCGACCATTTGCTTCGAAGTGCTTCTTCCACGAACGACTTTCGTTGGATTTGGCTCGTCTTCGAGGACGATCCATTGTCGATTGCTGTTTTGTTTCGGGCTCATAAGCATAGATCCATGATTCGTTACCTGTGACGAATCTTATAAACGTCTTTTGAAACACCGCGATTATATTTTTTCAAAATTTCCTTGCACCAATCCACACGAGCCTTTTTTTGAGCGATTGTCAACTTGTGCGAGATCCAACGAGAACAAACCTTTTTACGCCCAGGTGTTCATGCAATATCGAATGTATGCTGGTGGTAGAAATGCCCAAGGATGCCTCTATCTCACGGTTTGTCACATGACGATCTTGCATTATCAATTCACGCACGGCATCAATGTTTTCTGGCACAACGACTGTTTTTGGACGACCTGCACGACCTTCGTCTTCATTAAACCAATTTTTCACAGTGCTATAGGATGGTGCTTCATCGCCATACAACATTTTTAAGTTCATCGTTGCACTCTTGTCGTGATAATCCATGTCGAAAGTTGTGAAAAATGATTGCACGAAAATGTTCACGAGTTAATTCCATTTTTCTGCCGAGGTAAGTTTTTGATTAATCGTTAATCGATATCAAACGTGGTCACACATGAAAGAGTTGTATGGAGCTTTTATCGATAGAAGTCCAAACTTTTTTGGGGAAAAGGCCAATTGGTCCTAAAAAGGCTAGAAGTGACCTAGGCCAGAAACTTAAATAGCTACCCACGTATCTACTAAAATATTTCGAATTTTGGAAAATGGTTTAAAGGCGATGGAAGGGGAATGTGCAAGCTATAATAATAATGCAAAACAATAAAACCGAAAAAGAAATTTTCCAATGCTTTTTCATTATTTTAATGTTATATTTTTGTTTAATTTTTTTGCTTTTCCCCCGGCGGTTTTTTTTTAAACCAATAATTGCAGGCGACTGTGACGTTTTTTCAAAATTGTAATATATGGCAATGTCCTGACATATACGTAATATTACATTAATGCGCACATTTTGGCACATTGCTTGTAAATTTCATTTAAATCTATTAAAAACAGATTCAGATCTTTATACCGTTTTTTAGAAGCAATTTTTCAAAATAAACCAACCACAAAATTGCACTTTATGGGAATGTCCTGACTTATACGTAATATTACATTCGTTCACACATTTTGGCACATTGTAAATTTCATTCAAATTTGTGATTTCATTGTTTTCGAAATGAACCTACATTTTCATTATTTTGTGGCAGGTAAAGAATATATTATAGTCGGGCTTGAATGACTTTTTAGCTTGTTTTGACATAAACTTAAATTGAGATGCATTTGTAATTGTTAAGAGATTGTCTGGAAGTTGGTTTTCAGAGAGCTAGCTAGCCTGAATGTCATTAAGTAAACTTAAGGAACGACCCTTCTATTATGTATGACTTTAGAGTCAAACTTTAATTGGGGGCTAGTCCACCTTATTCGGCATTCCTTCATTCCTGTTTAACATAAATTTTTAGTCGTTCTTTGCGTTGCGCTAGCTTGTGCAGAACTCGTCGTTGCATTCAGCAGGCAGTAGGTCATCGCTGTCATAATTCGGTTAGGGTGACTCACGTTGCTCTCTCTCTCCTAGCAGCATGGCAATTTGGAAAAAAAAAAAAAAGACAACAACTGGTAACCAGCGCCAGGGTCCAGCTTCAGCATCAGCTTCGGCGAAATTGGCCAGCCTGGTTGTTTATTAAATTTCAATTTGTTTATGGCTTCTTTTCGTGGCGGCTGCACATTTGCGGCCATTTCACGTATCTGCAACAATTTCCGACAGTTGGCCCATTGACCGCAGCCGCCGCCGTCGCCGCCGTTGCCGTTGCCTTTGGGCATCAGTGGGTTAAGTGCAATGTGGGCAACGTGACTGGCTAATGACAAGCAACGGACATCTTTATTACCCCGTTGGGTAAGCTCGACCCTTTAACAATTGATATTTAACATATGGACACGCCCACTTCATGTGTTCTTATGCCGCCCCAATTGAGTTGAAAGAAAGTGTTCCCCCAGATGTACTTTCACCCACAATTTCAAAAGAAATGCCGCCAATCAATCAGTCAATTAGTCAATCACTCAGTCATTCAGTCAGTCAGTCATAATAAAAATCTTGTTTCATTTATTGTATTTGCACACTTTTACCAGGTGAGCCGACCATTAAACAGGTGAAAATGAAATCGAATCTGTGCGGCTTTCAAGTCGATTGTCCGATTTCAAAAGCATACAAAACGAATTGAGACACACATGCAAACAAACATACAAAGATACACACACATAGATGATGAATTCAAGCGCAAAAATGCGGTCAGAATCTCTCGCCGAAGAACTGTAAATTGGTGCGGTGCGGTGGGGCCCAACATCAATAAGCCAAAAGCAAACGGTAAATTGTTGATATGCTTATTTGTTTTTTAACTTAGAGCCAATTAATTTCTCTTTTTTGTGTGTCCATTGTGTGTGTGTGGAGGGAGGAAGGAAGGGAGGGACCGTTTCACTTGGAGTTCTTGTTAATTAGCAAAAGAGATGACAATCTCAGCTGATGCCTGATGATTGGAATCTACATGTTACTGATGACTACTATATCCCATAGCTGACATAGAACCGATCGGTTGGCAAATAGGTCATAGGGAATAAAACTTATGAAAATCGGCTATTATGAATATTAAAGAAATCAAGTAAGAGAGTCGTAATAACTTTAAAAACTGTGCAAGTGCTACCCATCACGATTACGGGCAGTGCTGCACAGTATAATTATTTGATTTGCTTATAACTCGAATATCGTTCATCTGAGCTGGAAACGAGTGTATGGTGGATCGATAAGCAATGATGATTAGAATATATGTCTAGAAGGTTCGAACAACCTAACTCCAAAATTGCGGGATATTTGAGGTGTTTTTCAAATTGTGAGGGTGGCAACTCTACCATCGTTCATCTGATCGGAAAACAATGTATGGGGGCTCGATAAGTAATGATGAGTAGAATATATGTTTAGAAGGTTCGAACAACCTAACTCCAAAATTGCGGGAGATATGAGGTGTTTTTTAAATTGTGGGGGTGGCAACTCTACCATCGTTCAGCTGATCGGAAAACAATGTATGGCGGCTCGATAAGAAATGATGAGTAGAATAAATGTGTGAAAGGTTCAAACAACCTAACTCCAAAATTGCGGGATATTTGAGGTGTTTTTTAAATTACGGGGGTGGCAACTCTACTATCGTTCTTCTGATCGGAAAACAATGTATTGGGGTTTGATAAGCAATGATGAGTAGAATATATGTCTGAAAGGTTCGAACAACCTAACTCCAAAATTGTGAAAGATATTCGATTTTTTTCAAATGGTGGGGGTGGCAACTCTACTATCGTTCATCTGATCGGAAAACGATGTATGGGGGCTCGATAAGTAATGATGAGTAGAGTATATGTCTAGAAGGTTTGAACAACCTAACTCCAAAATTGTGAAAGATATGAGGTTTTTTTCAATTTGCGGGGGAGGCAGGGGGCGTGGCAAAAATCAAAACTAAACTTGATCTGCCTGCAAGTATAAGAAATATATGTTCCATACACCTCAAACCTCTATCTCTTACCATCTCTGAGATATCAGCGTTCATACGGACAGACGGACATGTCTTATATCGACTCGGCTGTTGATGCTGATCAAGAATATATATTTTTTATAGGGTCGGAGATGCTTCCTTCTGGCTGTTACATACATTTGCACAAACCCGGTACAGAGTATAATAATTATCTCATTTGGGAAATCTACCCCCCCTTGGTCGAAAAATTGTGGGGTTCAAGTACAAACCATATTTTAAAAACGTTTATCTCTAGAAATGGAAGGGGAACGGGATTTTGAGAATATTCAAATTGATCTAATACAAACTACACCTTAGTCTCATTATCGAATTCAGCAAGGGTAAAGGCAAAAGGATTATACAAATACAAACTTACTTCATATAAGTTATGTTTACTACTTACTAGAGGCTATAACTTGCTAGTTTAAATATTTCAAAGGTCGTTGGGACAGTCACGATTATACAAAATAGTTTGGAATGAACCCAAGGCAACAATTGGCGTCACTGTTGTGAGCCACTCACCAAAGTTAACGATGAATGACGATGGGCGATCAAAGGAATCTTGCGAATAACAGTGGACAAGGACCCACAAATCGTGACCTATTTAATATTAAATGGGCAATAATAGGCGAACAGTTAAACGCAATTTCAACTTGCGAACAACTCACAGTCAATCTAATGCTGATACGAATAGATTTGCCAGATCTTTATACACTTCGCGCCACTTGAAGAGCTCTTCTGATGTAGGTATCCGTAAGAGAAGCTATTTATTTATTTAAAACAAACCAAGTTGGTGACCTTTTTGAACTGGAAAAATAAATCAGCACCGAAGTGTTATACTTTCATTGTTTGTCTTTACGTTTTTCCAAAAAGTTCGTTTGGTTATTCATTTTGTGTACCAAAAAATCGTTGCCGTTAGCTTTTCGAACGATGGAACTGTCTTTGCCTTGTTTAAAGCAGATTTCACTGTTTCTTTGTCTCTGTGGTGTAATAATGAATTCAGGTTTTATTAAATGTGACGACTAGATGCAAAAATTCATTAAATCAAACTTTCCTAAAGGTCTTTAAATAAATATAGGCTGCACATTTGTCGGAATCAGGCCGAGAACTTGTTGAACTGCCCTGGAATTACAAAAAAAAATTTTTTTAAGTCGGAGTTAGCTTTGCCTTCTCATTTGTATACAGTCTGATCTATATTAAATAGAGATTTATTTAAAACAAAAATTCAATAAATGAACTTCGTGCTTGTATCAATTACATATATATATATATAGTTACCATAAAACTTGTCACATTTGTATTATATTTCAGTACGAAATACTTGATTTATTTTAATGAGTGTTATTTAGTGAGTGAGAGGCACAGGAAGTTAGTTATGAATACCGCCTCTTACCGCCATTAACGTGTTAAATTTGCCGCTGAAACATATTATTTTTATTTTTTCAAAAAAACAGTGAGGTAAAAACGGTTACTAGGGAACTAAAAGGTAGAATGTGAAAAAATATAAATAGAGGCTAAACAAAAATTTGTTCTTATGTTTGTTTATGATATTTTCCCCCACATAATATAGCTGATAAGGTAAAATCGCCTAAACTTCAAACTTTCAAATATCAGTAGCTTATGAAAAAGGGCATAGGAAAACTGTCCCCGCGGTTATCAGTAGCAAATTCACATGTTTGATCTATAAGAAACTCACTATCCCAAAATTTTAGTCTCCTATCGCTCTTAGACGGAAGTTATGAGGCCCGAAAGGTAAAGAAATATTTGACCGATTTTGATGGGTTAAAAACATGTTGTGAGAATTCAAAATACAATTCTAAAGATCATATATATAATCTACAAGCTTCCTGGTTTTTGACTACCATATGGTTCGAGCAGTGATGGACAGTAAGGGTGGTTCCAGGTCACCAAGGCGGCAGTAATACTTTTCGTACCAATCTGCCCTTAAAATACTAGGTTTTTTAAAACAATGCCGTAACAACTGACCCTTTCCTTTGATCAGTTAAATACATTAAATAATATTGTAATGACGCAGTACCCTTTAATTGATCGGTAGATCGATATAAGTTCTCCCCCTTTAGGTAGTCATCTGTTTAAGCTAACAAAGCTAATCTTTCTTTCTCTCTTTTCTTTATTTACAGATCCAGTTCCAGCAGCGTCCACAGCGCCAGCATGTGGAGTCCACAAAAAGGTCCTACACGGCTGTGGGACCTTAGATTTAGTAGCTGTATATTTATTTTACATTTAATGGTAAGCAAACATTTTTACCATTTTTAGACATATAAATAGATTTTAATTAAAGAGAGAAAAAGAGAAAGAGAGAGAGAGAGGCCTAAACACACGCGATCCAACCAGTTTTGAATGCGGTCATCGCGAAAGCTAATGAGAATGACAATGAAAATGAATATTTTTGTTGTTGTTTTTTTTTTTTGAATTAACAATTATCTTATCTATTTGCAAGTGGGCAGTACTCACTGTTTATGTGCACTGAGAAAAAAAAAACAAGTATGAACAAACAGATCTCAGAGATGGTAAGAGCTAGAGGTTTCAAGTGTATGAAACATATAATACGTATACTTGCAGGCAGATCAAGTTTATTTCTCCCTCGTAATAAATATAAAAACGAGAAGGCAAAGCTAACTTCGACTGTGCCGAAGTTTTAATACACTTGAAAAACTTTACTCCAACTGATTTAACCGGTAAAATATATATAGGATATAGATATCACATATTTAAAATTTTTAAATCATTGATAATAAAAATTTGATACCATAAAAAAAATTTCTTTGTAAAACACATTTTCCGACCGATCGGTCCTATGGCAGCTATATGCTATAGTCATCCGATTTTGATAAATTTTTTCAAAATTATGTGAAAGCATATAAAACTAATATATACCAAGATTGGTGACGCTACGATGGAAAATAAAAAAGTTTTTCATACTAGAACTAGTTTTTTGACCGACCGTTTATATGGCAGCTATATAATATAGTCATCCGATTTTGATTAATTTTTCATGTATTATGTAAAAGCATATAAAACTAATATATACCACGATTAGTGACGCTACGATGGAAAACAAAAAAGTTTTTCTAACTAAAACTAGTTCTTACACCGATCGTTCCTATGGCACCTATATGATATAGTCATCCGATCCGGCCGGTTCCAACATATTAGTTGCGTGCAGTAAAAAGAAGACTCTGTGCGAAATTTCAGCTCGATAGCTTTAAAACTGAGGGACTAGAACGCATACAGACGGACGGACGGACTGACGGACAGACGGACGGACGGACTGACGGAATTGAACTCAGCTCGTCGTCCTGATCAAGAATATATATCGTATATGTCGTCGAAATGAATATTTCTATGCGTTACAAACTTCTGAGCAAAATTAATATACACTTTTGTTCGACTTTTTCTGTACTCATCATTATTTATCGTTCCACTATACATCGTTTTCGAATCAGTTATAATAAAAACAAAAAATTACGCTGGGCAGCACGGGATGCAACCGTGATGGGCAGCATTTTTATATACAAACTTTGGCAGGTACAGAGTATATTACAGTCGGGCTTGACCAACTTACTAAATTGTTTTTTTCTGATTAAACTCTTTTGACTTGAAATTGTTAGTCTAATTCATATTTTATCCAGCAAAATTCAGTACTAAAACTACTTTTAATTACTTTGAGTTTGAAAAAATGTTTGATTTAAGAATTTTTGTAATTATTGCAGTCAAAAACAAAAAAATACGTAAAATTTCAAGCCTTTGTTTTTTTCTTTGAGTGTAAAGAAATCAGTTATGGGTTTTATGATTATCATTTGAAGTATGTACAACAAACATAAGATTAGGAAAATGAGTATGTTTATTAGATAAGTGATTTACAAAAAAACAACGACAACATTTTAGAGTGTCTCTCCAACCGGTTTTATCATCATTTCATGAATCTGTACATGAGGTGGCGTTTGAATGCAATAGGAAATTGCATCGGCAATATCCTCCGACTTTAACATGGGGAAGTTCGGTATCTTATCCAGTATATTCTGATCAATAATCTCAGTATCCACAGCGCCGGGACTAATGCTCTGTATAGAAAATAAAAAAAAACACACAATTAGTTGCCTTAAATTCGCACATTTCAATGGGTATAGAAACACTTACCGTTATTTTAGTACGGGTCTCTTTGTTCAGGAACTCCTGACGCAACACCTCGGTCATGGCGGTAATTGCATGCTTGGAGGGTGCATACATGCTCAAGCTGAAACCGGGTATAACGGGCACACGATGTCCAGCCACACTGTTGACAATCACCACATGACCATCATTGACCTGACGACGCTGCAGGGAGAGGAAGGCTTCGCGCGTGCACCAGGCCACACCCAAGACATTGGTATCCAGAACGGCGCGTAGATCAGCCGCATTGCCCTTATCCACCAAATTGACGTGACGCACAATTCCGGCATTATTCACCAGCACATCGGCACCGCCCAGAGTTTCATCAATCCAGGCGAAGGTATCAATAACTTCCTGCTCAATGCTCACATCACATTTGCGTACATGAAAGCGTTTGGCCTGATCCGCGGGCAGCGATGCCTTCAGCTCGTTCAGACGTTCCTCCCGCCTGGCCAGACCCACCACCACCATACCCTTGGCCACCAAATCTTTGCAACTGGCCGCACCAATGCCCGAGCTGGCACCAGTGACAACGGCAACGCGATTCAACCAACGATCCATATTAAACTGCGACAAGGTTAGGTTAATTAATAAACAATTGAGCTATCCACGCTATATGACGATTGCCTGATAACTGAACATGGCCAAAGAGTCGGACGCCCCTTTTATAAAACTCTTTGCTATGCTGTGTGTGTGTGTGTGTGTGTGTGTGTGTGAGCGAGCGACGACAGCTTTTTGCGTTTGTTATTTCTCTTCAACGCCCAGTCGTTCCAGCTTTTGCTTTAATAATCATGACGAGGCACAAAACCAAAAAAAAAAAAAAAACTAACGTTCATTCGAGAATACTTCTATCAACATTTAGATTTTGCTATTCATCCAGCGGCGTACAGAATAATGACAATCAATTTTTCACCAAACCCATGAATGAGATCCACATATGGTGAAATTTCATATATAATGTGGAATATTTAATAGGAACTATTTAGCAAGCGACATAAGTACAAACTAGTAACTAGGTTCAGATTACAGATTATTGGTTCACATTACCGAAACATATTTAAAAAAAAAAAAAGAGTTATCAGTTCCACAATTTTGAAGATAGATTGTTCGACGCATCTAGACACATATACAACCATGTTCTGCATTCCACTTCCACAAAAGTTTTGCGATTTGGGTACCAAATCTGGTTCAAAAACCGGTTTAGATTCACTAAACTTTTGTGGAAGTGGAATTCAGAACATGGCTGATATTCTGCTCTTCATTATTTATCGTTTCACCATAAATTGTTTCCCGAGCAGGTGAACTATAGTAGAGTTGTCACCCCCACAATTTGAAAAAAAAACTTCATATTTTCCACAATTTTAAAGACAGATTTTTCGAAGCTTCTAGACATATATTTAAATCATTATTAATTATCGATCCACCATGCTCCGGTTCCAGTTCAGTTGAACAATGCTGGGCAGCATTGTCCGTTATTATGATGGGCAGCACTTACACAGTTTGTGTGACCCCCCACACTTAAAAGCAGGAATGCAAACCGGTTCTGAACCGTACCAAAACGCATATTTGAGCTCGTAAACCGAACCAAGAACCAATTCTGAACAGAAACGTAAGCACTACGATATTGTATTATAAAATTAAGGTAGTTTGCTACACCCTAAAAAAAATTCGTATCAATATTGATTTGATACGCCTTGTCTCAAATTGAAACTACAACCAGCATCTTTATACATTTAAAAAAATGTATATTAATTTTGCCCAGAAGTTTGTAACGCATAGAAATATTCATTTCCGACCACGTAAACTATATATATTCTTGATCAGGACGACGAGCTGATTTCAATTCCGTCTGTCCGTCCGTGCGTCTGTCCGTCTGTCTGTTTCTACGCGAACTAGTGCCTCAGTTTTGAAGCTATCGAGCTGAAATTTTGTACATAGTCTTCTTTTTACTGCACGCAACTAATATGTTGGAACCGGCCGGATCGGATGACTATATCATATAGCTGCTATATAAACGATCGGTCAAAAAACTACTTCTAGTGAGAAAAACTTTTTTGTTTTCTATCGTAGCGTCTCCAATCTTGGTATACATTAGTTTTATATGCTTTCACATAATTTTGAAAAAATTTATCAAAATTCGATGACTATAGCATATAGCTGCCATAGGACCGATCGGTCGGAAAATGTGTTTTAATAAGAAAAGTTTTTGTTTTTATGGTATCAAATTTTAATTATCAATGATTTAAAAATTTTAAATATCTGATATCTATATCCTATATATATATTTTACCGGTTAAAACAGTTGGAGTAAAGTTTTTCAAGTGTATTAAAACTTCGGCACAGTTGAAGTTAGCTTTGCCTTCTGGTTTTTTTTGTACCAATATGATTCCAGAAAGTATCAAATTAATATTGGAGGTGTTAACTTGAACCTAAGCCTATTGAATTGTTACGTAAAAGTATCAATTCGTAACTCACACATTTTTCGATATTATCGAGTATTAGTTCGAAAATTCCAACTGTCATACTCGATTCCCTCTAGCAAAGCAAATTGCATATATATGCTGACACTTGTAATTCTCAAGTTGTTATTTAGCTCATTGATGATATAAATAGGGCACTTGATAGTGAGTCTAATGAGAGATAAGGCCACAGAGGAAGAGATTAGAGGGGAAGATTGAGACGGCTCTCAAATTGAGGCGCTGTTAAGTGATATGACCAAAGGTGAGATACTTTTAAAATGTTGCCAGCGATTTCAAAATATTGCTATAAGGTCTTTTCACACATATAGGAAAACACGGTGGTTAGAGCGAGACGGACATTGTCTTGACTGCACTCAGAGAGCGACAATAACAAAGAACAGCTGATTATTTCGCTGTTAAGTTTGTCGCGAGAGCGACAATAACGAACAGCTGATTATTTCTCGCTGTTAAGTTTGTGGCGACCGAGCAATCGTTACCTCTAATAATATTGCTCTGTGATGAAGCAGTCTGTGTAACTCTCACCAATGTGTGCCGTCTTGCGCAAAATTATCGCAACAAAATTTCAGAAAAATAAATTGTACGATATTTTTTTTATTTATTATTCTCAAATTGTTAAAGGCTAGTATCAACATGATACAAAAAAGTATCAAATTGATACTTAAAAAATTAATACAAAGAAATGTCATTCTGATACAAGTTAGTATTATTTTGATAACATCGAAAATATTATTTTGATACTATCGAATTATTAACTTGATACTTTGAGTATTAGGGATATATTCGATATTCGATAGTTTCAAATTGATGACTAAATTGTGTAATTTTGATGATTACTTTTTTTTTGGGTGTAGGCTTTGGCTGGTAATCCAATTGATACGCACCGTTTTCGAAATGCTATGGTATATACTGAATTTTTTTTTGAACTTATGGACACCGCCTTACCAAGGCAATAATGGACCTGATTTCTATCTATATAATTAATATATTTAGATTTGAAATCGAAGTAATTTAAAGCTTCTTAAGAAATAGATTTCTAAAACAAATGGAAATATGGTAAGTTTCATTCTAGAAAGTACGGAAATTCGGGCATTATCTGAAAATTGATAAGAGCAAAAGTCCGATTTTTTTGGGAGGGAAAAATTTAAGAAAGAAACAGGTTGCCAAAAAAAATCTATTAGAATTTTGAACCAAAAAAAAAATCTGAAGAAACATTGAGGAAGCCTTGAGAATGACTGTCACTTTGTATGTTTATTCTCAAACTTACTAAAAATAAAATTTAAAATACAGATTTGTAGATTTCATACTTTATTGAATTTATGTAAAAAAAAAAAATTAATTTCCATTGTTAATAATGATTTGCTGAGCGGCACTCTCCTCCTACCTATTTGACACTCCAGACAACCTGGCACCCGTCTTGAAAAGTTGTCGCATCATCAGCTGTGTACAAACATATGTAAATGCTTTGTTGTTGCTGCAGCCTGCGGCAACTTTTACTATAAATTCCATTTTGCGCGATTTTGGGCGAAACCAAAACGCAAACAGCGACTTCAGCCGGAATCCGGCTTTGTTTTGGCAAGGCAGTTGAGGGCAAGTATGCAAATGGCAGATGATGTCCCAGACAGGACAGACCAGTTGGCCAGTCTGCATGGATTTTTTTTTGCTAGTTCCATTAAAAACGGATGCACTGGAATTTGCTTTCTCATTTAGAGCCTGACCAGCCTGATGAGGCAAATTCGTTTTTATTGATAACACGTTTTGGACCAGGCCAGAGCAATTTGATTGAATAAAGTTATTAGTGTTAAGGACGCATACCAGATACGATACCAGCCACCCCAATGGCTACTTATTTGACTGCCCAGCTAATTTATTAAGCAATTCACAGCCAAGTCCAAGTCCAAGACCACTTCCACACACCGGTTCAGAGGCGAATTGCAGTTGCAGGTGCGCCGGGGTAACTAGCGCGTCTGCCTGTGGGAATTGCGCTAATTAGAAATTATAACGGCGTTCCGTTGTCAGCATTCCCATTTCCCCAGTTGAGATTTAGAGACATTCCTGGACTTGGTGCATAAAGCAAAAGGCAAATGAAGATAGCAAAATGAGAAACAGCTTCAAAGCGAGGAATGTGCTCTTAGATTAGAATTTGAGTTTAAAGTAGAAGCTGAGAAAACAAGCCAAGAGAGTGCAGAGAAGCAGCTTTGGGTAGATTTTTAATGAGAATCAAAGTTCTTTGACGGATCGACTTTAAATTTGAAAAATTTCAGATTTTCCTACTTTTTGATCTCTAGATTTTGACCGCAAATAGAATTTGATTTTTAATGATAATTTTTATTCTTTAGAAAACATTTTTTTTGTTAAAAAATATCGAAAATATCGATTATTTTGTGAACAAAATATCAATATCGAAATGATACTTTTTCAATATTGAAACAAGTAAGAAAGTCGGTCAAGCTGTTTGTATATAACTAATCAATTTAAAATGTGAGGTCACACAAACTGTGCAAGTGCTGCCCATCACGATTACGGGCCGTGCTGCCCAGCGTAATTATTTGATTTGCTTATAACTCGAATATCGTTCATTTGATCTGGAAACAGTGTATGGTGGATCGATAAGTAATGATGATTGAAATATATGCCTAGAAGGTTCAAACAATCTGTCTTTAAAATTGTGTAAGATATTGGATTTTTTTAAATTGTGGGGGTGGTAACTCTACCATTGTTCATCTGATCGGAAAACAATGTATAGAGGCTCGATAAGTAATCATGAGTAGAATATATGTCTAGAAGGTTTGAATAACCTAACTCTAAAATTGTGGAAGATATTAAGTTTTTTTCAATTTGCGGGGGAG
Organism: Lordiphosa mommai; assembly: GCA_018904225.1. Taxonomy (NCBI): domain Eukaryota; kingdom Metazoa; phylum Arthropoda; class Insecta; order Diptera; family Drosophilidae; genus Lordiphosa; species Lordiphosa mommai. Next base: position 526,621 of record JAEIFT010000020.1, on the reverse strand, counting down.
GCAGGGGGCGTGGCAAAAATCAAAACTAAACTTGATCTGCCTGCAAGTATAAGAAATATATGTTTCATACACCTCAAACCTCTATCTCTTACCATCTCTGAGATATCAGCGTTCATACGGACAGACAGACGGACGGACATGTCTATATCGACTCGGCTGTTGATGCTGATCAAGAATATATATCATTTATAGGGTTGGAGATGCTTCCTTCTGGCTTTTACATACATTTGCACAAACCCAATATATTCTTTGTACCTTCGGTACAGAGTATAAAAATATCGATATAGATATTTTTCAAATATCCGACATCCTTACTTCGATAAACTGAACCCATTTTTTCTGCGAGAAGGCTACATATAACTTGATTTGTAAAATTGATCTCGGCAATATAAATTGGTACAATGATTTTTCTCATGGTAAAGTGGTTTGCTCATCGACTACAAAATCAGTTGTTGTACCACAAATATCGATGCTGTAAGACTGAGTCATTTTTGGGTATTGGTACGACGATTAGCAACAAGATTTAGCATGATCACCTGTTGGTAAAAAAAAGATGTGTTCTCGTAGGATTCACACAATTAACGTTGGGAATGCTAAGAACTTCTTCTTTTTACCACTCAAGTGTACATATACGCAGACATATTAGTAAGAGAGCGAAAGACAAAGATGCACAATATATTTTAAGAAGAAAAGTACAGCGTGAGGGGTAAAACATTCCAGTAGAAGGCCTCTTTTTATTTCGGCACAATACTTCATATGAATAGAAACACTTTTGAAAAGCTCTGAAACCTGAATGCTTTTGAAAAAGCTGTCTTATTTATATGAAGCATAGTGCCATAATAAATTTTTATGCCATCTGGAATTTGGCCTTTAGAGTTAACAATTGGTTTTGGACGATCCTAGCAATTTCACGACTTTCATTGATCGTTTTATGCTTTTTCATCAGAAGCTTTAACAGAGCCTCCAAATCAAAACTTACCGTTCGATTTTGATTGAGAATCTTTCCCATATGTTACTCAGCGTCAGTATTCTTTAAATGAAAACAAATTAAGCAGAGCTGATACAACCTATGACAAATATATAATGATGAAGATATATCTATATACTTTCGATTACTTACCCCCTTTTTTCCCCCTTTTCTTTTGTTTCCTCCCTTACAGTTTAGTTTAGTCATAGCTGGTAATGAATTGTGGCCCATGGATCGGCCGGATGGTATGCCAAACATAGTTTCATTGGAGGTAATGTGCGGTAAGGACCACATGGATGTACACCTAACATTTTCGCATCCATTCGAGGGTATTGTTAGCTCCAAAGGTGCGTATTATTATTTTAAATTTTCTTTATTGTTGTGGAATACTAACACTCTCTCTCTCTCTTAACAGGACAGCACAGTGATCCACGTTGCGTGTATGTGCCCCCCTCGACGGGCAAAACATTTTTCTCGTTCCGCATTTCGTATTCACGTTGCGGTACTAAACCGGATTTGAATGGCCAGTTCTATGAGAATACGGTAAGTGCATGGGGGGGAGGTGTAATTACAAGTGCTTGTCACACTCTGATCTTTGAGTGGGTCACAAGGCAGAGCCAGCGACAATCGATGCTTTCCCACAGTGTCTCATCCATTCACCATTTACTTAATCCGCTAATCGTTGCAACTGCAGGTAGTCGTGCAGTACGACAAGGATCTGCTAGAGGTCTGGGATGAGGCGAAACGTTTGCGCTGCGAGTGGTTCAACGACTATGAAAAGACCGCCTCCAAGCCGCCGATGGTAATTGCCGATTTGGATGTAATACAACTCGATTTTCGCGGTAAGTGGACTCACCTTTTCCATTTGGGGAACAAATTTATATATTTTCCATATATATCAGGCGATAATGTTGATTGCTGGATGGAGATTCAACATGGCAAGGGACCCTGGGCGCCGCCTGTAAGTGGTATCGTTCCACTGGGCTCAACGCTGACGCTGGTGGTGGCCATTAATGACTATCGCGGTGAGTATTTAAATCAGGGTTCGTAAAATGCACCAAAATTATTTTCACGCCATGTAAAAAATAACATCAATGTAAAAAATAATTTTTTTAGATATGAAGAATAAAATTTTAAGAAAAATTGTATATTAGAAAATAAAAATTTTACATATGAAAAATTTTATATTGAAATTAAAAATTTTACATATGAAAAAACTTTTTTTTTCATGTAACTAACACGAGCATTTTTGACACGATTGTAATTTACAGGCATGTAAATAAGGCACTAGTTTACAAAAGATATAAAAAAAAAAAATAAAGACCCATTGAAGCTGTTATTTTTTTCTTATGTACTTTGGAATGCTAAACCCAAAAATGAATTTAAAAAATTTTTGTATGGATACGTTTTTGAGTTGGAATATTTTAAAGGTTTTTCGGTAGGTTCCCTTACATTTTATGAAATATCTCGAGATTGAAACTTTAGATGTAGTCAAGCAAGGTATTAATCTGAAGGGTATGTAATTTTTAACAATTTAGTTTAAGATCATTTTCCAATCGGTTCAGTAGTTTGAATGCTACAAACAAAAATATTTCGAAAAAATTTAATTTATTCTCAAAAACGAGGAAACATTTTTTTCCTAAATTGCGTTAAAGGTTGAAACTGATCAAAATAAATTGTTTTTTTTCTTTTGATCTTACGAATAGCACTTCTACGAAGAAAAATAAGGTATTGATAAAGAATATCTATGGATAAATAAAGGAGTTGTGGCCAATTAAGTACAAGTACTAACAGTCAAATTTCATAAATTTTAATACATAAATTATTAGAAAATATTTTTGTTTTTTCTAAGTTTTTGGCCTTGCTCTTAAGTTTTTCTGTGATTTAGCTTCTATTGGAACTCTTACATTGAGCAAAAATTAAGTAAAATAAAAAAATATTTTTAATAAACAAGTAAAATAGTTAAATTTCACAATAGTACTTTCACAAAATTGCTCACAACTTCGCTATTTATCCACAGATTTTCGTAATGAATACCTTATTTTCTTTGTAATAGTGTAATTTATAAGAGTAAATGAAAAAACAATTTTTATGATTTTGATATTCAACCACTTACAAATTTTAGAAAATCAAATTTTTTCTCGTTTTTGAGAAAAAAAATCATTTTTTTCGAAATATTTTTGCTTCTAACTTTCAAACTACTAAACCGATTGGAAAATGTTCTTCAACTAGATTATTAGGAATTGTATACCCTTTTGATTAATCCCTTGCTTGACTCCATCTAAATTTTTTAGCTCTAGATATGGCGTAAAAGGTAATTAAAGGAATTACAAATTTTCACGTTTTTGAGAAAAAAAATCATTTTTTTTCTAAATATTTTTGCATCTAACTTTCAAACTACCAAACCGATTGGAAAATGTTCTTCAACTGGATTATTAGGAATTGTATACCCTTTTGATTAATCCCTTGCTTGACTCTATCTAAATTTTTTAACTCGGGATATGGCTTAAAATGTATGGGTACCTACCGATAAACTAAAAAAAAATTCCAACTCAAAAACGTATCCATACAAAAATTTTTGAAATTCATTTTTGAGTTTAGCATTCCAATAAACATCATTAAAAAATAATGTTTTCAATGGGTCTTTTTCGCTGTAAACTAGTGTAATTTAAGCTGCCCTTCTTTACGCATGTAAATAACAGTCGTGTCAAAAATGCTCGTGTTAGTTACATGAAAAAAAATAATTTTTTTCATAAGTAAAATTTTTTAATAATTATTTTTTACATCATGTATATTTTACTTTGAGTAAATATCTTGCGTGTAGAAAGTAAAATGTGTGTGTTATTTTACGAACCCTGATTTAAACTTAAGTCTGTGACCTTGAAGCTAATCCTTGGGCTGACCCCATTTGCAGGCGAGTTCGATATGCGTGTAAAGTCTTGCGTGGCATCCGATGGTTCTGGTCATGTCATCAATCTGTCCGATGAATTTGGCTGTGTGTTGCGTCCCAAAATGATTTCACGCTTTCTCAAGGCACGTGCTCCGGATGAGAGAGCCACTGTCATAACGTATGCCTTCTTCCATGCCTTCAAGTTTCCGGATGCTCTCAGTGTGCATATCAAGTGCAAGGTGGAGATCTGTCGTCATGGTTGTCTGGATCATTGCCAGAACACGGGAGTGGGTGGGGGCGGTGGCGAAGGCCTCCTGGGACTAAGCAATGCCCATGAGCGCAAGGATGATCACATGAGCGATGCCATGGGCAGCAGCAGCAATGATTTACTACACGATCTCGCTTTGCCGCCAGCTTCTACCGGTCATGGACCCAGTCATGGCCTGGGTATGGATCATGATATTTTCTATGAGGACATCATACATGATCACAAACAGACCATGGGTGGGGGGGAGAAGCGTGTGAATTCGGATACCCGACCGGTGCATGAAGATCCCGAGGAGGCGGATCTTTCGGATTTGTTTGCCGACGATGATTTGGGCCTGGATATGGATGATGGTGAGGGTGAACGGTTTATGGGCCTGACAAAGCGTGGCAAATTTCCACACGGGCCACGACAACTGGAGGCGCAAAAACGCATAGGCGTACCCATGGCTGGACCCAGGTCCTTGGAGCCCAAAGCTGAGACAGAGGAGCAGGAGGAGGAGGTACCACGACCCGTTTATCGTCCGCAGGCGGAGGCTTTGACCAAGAAACGAGAGGATCACATTGATCTGGATGCTGCGGAGGAGGAGGAGGAGGCTATCAAATCGAATGGTAGCATTAGTTCAACCACGGATTTACCCTCACGACCACGTCGTCGTCGCTCGTTAACCATAGCCGATAGAAAGGTGCGCAGTGCCGATGTGGGCGTCAGCGGACTCTACGATGTCATCTCCGAGGCAGATTTGGCCTTCTCGCCCGATTCGAAACAGGAGGCGGTAACGGTATTCCAGGGCAAGATCAGTGAGGAGGTGGTCTATGGCATATGTATGCCAGTGCCGGGCTTTAGCATACTCTTCATTGTGGTTATATCAGCCACCATTGTTTCGGCCTTGATAGCCGGTTCGCTGCTGTATCGCTATCAGTTGCAAAAGGAGGCGCTGGAGAAGCATACACCCATGCCGGTGCCGGGTACATTGGCCTCCTGGATGACATTGCGTCTGTTCCGGCTGCGTCATCTGCAGGCCCAGCAGCAGCAGCAACAGCGACAACAACAACAGACGGCCAGCAGCCCCAGCGGTCACGAAACGGTGCAGTAGGGAGTAGGGTTGGGTTGTTCATGAGTAAGTGAACAAAGAAGTGCTCATTAATTGCTCTTACTCTTACTTGCTCAGTTGAAATGAAGAACAGAACTTATGAGCAACTTGTTTACTTTAATATGAGCATGTAACCCAACACTTATAGACACATCCTTCCTTCCATACCGTTTTCGTACCCCCCCCTGATTTCTATTATTTGTTTTTTTTTTTTTTTGGAGTAACAACTGACTGGCAGGTTTCTTACCTGCGCCACTTCCATTTCGTTAAATCTATGGCACAAGAGACAGAGAGCTTCTCGGGCAACATTGCAATACCCGGTCCACAAATATTTTTTGGTGCTGCAGTTTTTTTTGGGTGCATTTAGTCGTTAATTACGGTGCTCGCCCCGTTGCACGATTCGTACATCGCACAATCGCCTAATCATTAAGTGAAACATTATTTATTTTATTGTATATCGTACGATTTTAGTTTTAAGCTCAAATTTTAAATTGGAATGCAATTTTTTTGTAATAGGGGAATTTAGTTAAATTATACATACAAATTATTACATTACATTACATAAACATTTAATTGAAGTTGGATCTTGGAATGGGGGTGACCTTAAAGTTCCAGCTCTAATTAAATGTTATATGCAAGTACCTAATAAATTGTCACACTCAAACACACACACAACAAATGCAACACGGTTGTCCAGGCCAAATAACTTTTACATTTTCTATATAACTTTTTTTTTATGCAAAAACTAAAATAATAAAAAAAAAAAAAATACAACGAAAAATTCACTGAAAAATGAAATATATAAAATTAAGTGAAAACACAAATACAAATTACTGTAAACAATATTCAATTCGTTTGTTTGTTAATTAACTCAAGTGGGTGGCAATAATGGGGAAAAGGGTATAAAAAGCAGCGTTTACAACGAAATTTCCGATTCGGTGACCATTGATCCCTTTCAAACCATTTTCAAAAATTCGAATAAGTTAAGGAGAAATTGCCATTTTAGTGGAGCAAAGTTCATGCTTGAGGAAGCAGTCAATACAACCTTAAGAGGGGGTCGTCTACCTTTAAAAAAAAAAAAATAATTTTGCGATTTTTTGTTATTTATTATTATTATAGCTTGGGCATTCCCCTTTCATCCCCTTTAAATCATTTTCAAAAATTCGAAATAGTTTAGGAGATATTGCCATTTTAGTAGAGCAAGGATCTTGCTTAAGGAAACACTGAATATACCTTTAAGGAGGTCTTTTACATTTGAAAAATATTTTTTATTTTGCATTATTATTATAGCTTGGGCATTCCCCTTTCATCCCCTTTAAACCATTTTCAAAAATTCGAAATAGTTTAGGAGATATTGCCATTTTAGTAGAGCAAAGTTCATGCTTGAGGAATCAGTCAATATAACCTTAAGAGGAGATCGTCTACCTTTGAAAAAAAAAGAATTTTGCGATTTTTTGTTTTTCATTATTATTATAGCTTGGGTATTCCCTTTTCATCCTCTTCAAACCATTTTCAAAAATTCGAAATAGTTTAGGAGATATTGCCATTTTAGTAGAGCAAGAATCTTGCTTGAGGAAGCACTGAATATACCTTTAAGGAGGTCTTTTACATTTGAAAACATTTTTTTTTTTTTTTTGCAATATTATAATAGCTTGGACATTCCACTTTCATTCACTTCAAACTATTTAAAAAAATTCGAAATAGTTTAGGAAATTTCACAAACGTTCATTCGATAATGCGTCTATTTAGATTTTGCTATTTTTTCACCAACCACGAATGAGATCAACATATGGTAAAATTATATATATTGTGGAATCATTTAATAAGAATCATTTGTCAGGCGCCACAAGTTCCAAAAATCAAAACACCTTTGAAAGGGACGTAGACCACGATGTGTAAACTAATAACTGGATTATTATTGGATTATATTACATAGATACTAGCTGATATTAGCCAGCATTACGCTATACCCCTTAATACGAATTTGTTTGCTAAAATGCTTTAATAATGTTAAGTACACAAAAATCATCTAGAATCACGAACACTCTTTCTATAAACTGGACCATGTTGCCTAGTGTAATCGGACAACTCTTGGGTAAATTGTTATGAATAGAATTTCGTTGTGGCTATTAGAATTATAGATTAAACAATTTTTTTATTACATATTTATTGCTGAAACTTATGCATAATTTTTTCAAAGTTAACCACTAATTATTGCCTCAAGTATGCAGTAAATTTGGGTACTTTCCAAAAAATGTAGATTTTGATATAAAGTTTAAAAGATATTAATTTTGTAAGTTATAAACACATAAAAATATGCCCCAAAACAAAGCTTCGCCACCCAATCATCTTCAAAGAAATTTCAACAAAACTTGGCAAGCGTGTGTTATTTTTAATTAGCTTAACAAAACTGTAAACATCGGACACCTATATCATATAGCTGCCATACGAATGATTTGTCAATTCGCCAATAGTCAATTTGGAAGCGACACATTTAATTATGCCAAGAAAATATTGAACTTAGCTGTTAAGTGATCAAGTGTTGCCGAGCTGCATTTTAAGCAGTGCAACTGTTAAGTGACTTCCTGCTTGTTTTACAGCAGTTTTACAGCAGTTTGCCTGTTAACCTGTGTGGCGCCATCTATGGCAGAAGTGTTGCTGATCTGCATTGTAAGCAGTGCAACTATTAACCTAAGTGGCGCCATCTATGGCGGAAGCTAATTTTAGTTCGTTGTGTGAGGACGCTGCATATTCACCGCACCTGGCGCCATATAAGGCTGAAGTGAACTTTAGTTCGTTGTGTGAGGACGCTGCATATTTACCACTCCTGGCGCCATCTATGTGAGGGCGCCCTTACACAACGATCCAAATTTAGCTTCAGCCATAGTTGTGGCCACTCACGTTAACAGGCTAACTGCTGTAAAACAAGCAGGAAGTCACTTAGCAGTTGCACTGCTTAAAATGCAGCTCGGCAACACTTGATCACCTAACAGCAAAGTTTAAAGAAACTTTATTATTTACTTGGCAAAATTTAATGTGACGCATTAAAATTGACTATTGGCAAATCATGCCTATGGCAGCTATATGTATGATATAGGTGTCCGATTTTTACATTTTTGTTAAGCTAATTAAACATAACCGTTCTTTCTTTTCTCTCTTTTCTCGACTACTAAACACCCTTCAGCCCAACAAAATGAAGGCAACTGCTTTCAACAGCTTTCACCTCAAAGGGGTTGCTGCCCTTTGTCTTGATGCTTCTGTTAATTGCCAGCCTGCCCAGCTCTTCGTGGGCCAAATCGAACAAATAAGAACAAATCCCAACAGAATCAATTATCTGCCGCGGCCAGCTTCAGTTGGTTCGCAATAGTCGGAATTCCGGGCTCGAACCGGTTCAGTTCGAAACCGGCTTACAGCCCTGGTTGGAAGACCCAGAAAAAAACGGTTTTTTTTAAATAATTTTTAGAAGAAAGGGATTATTAGACAAATGCAAATAATATTTATTCAGATAGTATCTTATTCCCATTCTAACTTCGCGGAATGATTTTCTGAGTTATTTTCCATATCAACTGATAAAAACTTGCATAATTTATTTGTGTAAAATCAGCTTCACATCTTTCCTACAATTTATTATTGATGAATCTTTATAAATTTGAAATACTTTACAAAAATCAGTTGGTAAAGTCAGTAAGTCAGGTTTAGAAAAAAAAATAATGTGTCTGTAGCCCTAAAGCGTCCTTCCAAATATGGGTATATCTTCGAAAATATATTCCAGATCTGTTTTAAATTTGTAGAGAATATTCTTAAATATATAGGAACATTCCGTAAATGCCACAAAAAATGCTATGTGTCAATTTTACTCTGCTATTTGTAAGTTTATGTGACAGATTGTGCTATGTAAGAGATGAGAAATCGACCCTTAAAGGTTTACAAATTAATCGTTATATTTTGATTAAAAAATTTTAATTAAAAAACAAATAAACGAGAAGGTAAAGCTAACTTCGCCTGTGCCGAAGTTTTAATACACTTGCAAAGGTTCATTCCAACTGATTTTACTGGTAGAATATATATAGAATATAGATATCAGATATTTAAAAATTCATTCATCATTGAGTATCAAAATTTGATCACTCTACCATAAAAAAAACTTTTCTTAGTTAAACACACATTTTCCGACCGATCGGTCCTATGGCAGCTATATGCTATAGCCATCCGATTTTGATAAAACCTTCCTGAATTGTGTGTACAAGAACATTGCTCCACTAAAATGGCTATATCTGCTAAAATATTGCGAATATTTAAAATTGGTTTAAAGAGGATGAAATGGGAATGTTTAAGCGATCATAATAATGCAAAACAAAAAATTTAAAAAAAAAATGTTTTCAAAAATAGAAGTCTACGTTCCAGTATTGCAATTTTGCATATTGACTTTTACTTTATTTTTCTTCAAATATACCAAATAAAGCATAATTTTTAAAAAGCATTATTTTATAAGTTTTTATAAAAGTGACTTTAGTTTTTTTTTAAGTTCATAAATTTAATAAAAATGCGCCTTTCATCAAAACAGTGATTCATCGTCTCAACTTAGTGATATCGATATTTCGCTTTCAAAAGTCCATCGCTAACGTCAGTTTCAATGGAAAACGGGACTTTTTCGCATTAAACCACATTCGCACGCCGCGCTGAATATTGTTCTGTACTTTTGTTTTTCAACTCTCTCTCTCTTAAAATGTCTCAATATTCCAAGGACATGGGTGTGCTTCAAGTATCGGTGCATCTGCATAAACGTGATAAGCCATTTCTACGTTCAATGCCATCGATAATTGGCCCACAGGCCTTTGCCTGTTACTCGGTGGATGACCAGCACCATTACCACAATAATGACCGGAATGCGGGTTATCTATGTATGCCCAAAAGTACGGAGTTGCCTTTAAATTTGAATGCGGGCATTGAGCTGGTCCAGCGCAAGAATCCGGATCCGGAATATCATGATCTCTTGATGCTGTGCCATTTTATTATAAACAATCAGCAGCATTTGCGTCCCTTTTTGGGCCATCATCGTCAGGTGGACGCCGATTTCGTCACCCTACGTGGTCTACTGCGTCGGATTATGTGTCTGCCCTATGAGGATTCGGCGGATTTACGTTTGCATGCCATACGCGTGAATGGGAACATTTATATGATGAAAATGGAAACGGAACAGCAGCGTGAGGAAATTGCCAGTTTGACACCCAGACAGAGAACCATGTGCTCGTGGGGCTTCAAATTTGAGCAGTATCTTTCGTCATCCGATCCACAAAAGAAGCCGGACACCAACGCTGCTGTAAATGAGGCGGATGAGCTGATGGTTATGTTCAATTGTCAGTTTGGAAAAATCAAATTGTTTTACGGCGGAGAAGTTGATTGCATCAAGAGTGACCAGAAACTGTAAGCAGATATATATATATATAAAACCCTACGATCCCAGCCCTTTTACTATATAAAGCTTTTGTTTTGCAGCAATCTGAAAGATCCGAAAGTCTGGAGCTCGGTGGAGCTGGTTGAATTGAAGACCAGCGCCTTTAATAAAACTTTTCGTCAAAAGCGCAGTTTTGACCTATTCAAATCGCCCATATGGTGGAGTCAATCGTTTATGGCGGGCACCAAAACCATATTGGATGGCCAGCGTGACGATGAGGGTCGGGTGCATGTCATCAAAGAGTATTTGGTTTCAGATTTGCCACACGGCAAATCTTGGAGTGCTGCAGCCATGGGCATATTTCTGGATGAATTCCTCAAGGAATTGAAAATACTAATGGAAGCCATTGATGATCCTTGGGCAGTGGTCCAAGTGGATTTTAATCCCAAACAGAGCAGCCAAATAATGTATGAAGTCCTAAGAAATGAGCAGGGCAAAAAGATTCTACCACAATGGTATCGCAAAATGATTAACAGCTCCATTTAATATATACATATGTAAAAGCCTGGTATGTATGTATCAGAGTTCGTAAAATAACACACATATTATTAACACAAAGTAAAATATATACAAGCTGTAAAAAATAATTATTTTTACATATGAAAAAATGTATATTTTTCATGTAACTAACACGAGCATTTTTGACACACAACTGTTCTTTACAGGCGTCAAGAAGGCAGCTCAAATTATTGACTTGCCTGTAAAAAACAATCGTGTCAAAAAAGATCGCATTAGTTACATGAAAAAAATTATTTTTTTCATATGTACAATTTTTGAAAATAATTATTTGGCGTGAAAATAATTTTTGTGCATTTTATGAACCCTGGTATGTATAATACATATATACTTCTTAAAATAAGTTCAAACTATTTTTTTTTGTCATATTTAAGCTATATAAAAAGCTTGTGAAATCGGCCCTTGGTCGCTTAAGTTTAATCTCTTATCATTAATCTCAATGAATATTCCCATTAATTTTATAATTCCATTAATTGTAGGCAAAATGCCACCAAATATGTTGAACGTCATGAAATAAAGTTCATTTTATTTAAAACCTTAAATAAATTTACTGAATTTGATATTCTGTAAACTGGAAATGGACCCTTTAGAATTGATCCAAAAATAAAATATGAGTCTGAGTAATAACTGGCCAGAAAAGATCACGATAGGCCTGCTAATGGTATTACACTAGTTTACAAAAATATAAATAATTCAAGCTGTTATTTTTTTCTTATGTACTTTAGAATGCTGAACTCAAAAATGAAATTCCAAAAATTTTTGTATGGATAGGTTTTTGAGTTAGATTTTTTTTTTAGTTTTTCTCGGTAGGGTATATTAAAATTGTCACGATGGTTGTAACGCATAGAAGGAAACATTTCCGACCACATAAAGTACATATATTCTTGATCAGCATGACGAGCTGAGTTCATTTCAGTCTGTCCGTCCGTCCGTCCGTCTGTTTCTATGCTATCTCCTGCCTCAATTTTAAAGCTATCTTGACCAAACTTTGCAAAATGTCTTTAAATACAAATACGCTGCACATTTGTCGGAATCGGCCGGATCGGATGACTATATCATATAGCTGTCATATAAACAGTCGGTCCAAAAACTAGTTCTAGTGAGAAAAACTTTTTTGTTTTCTATCTCAGCGACACCAATCGTTATATATATATGTTTTATATGCTTCCACAAAATTCTGAAAAAATTTATTAATATCGGATGACTATAGCATATAGCTGCCATAGGAACGATCGGTCCAAAAACTAGTTCTAGTGAGAAAAACTTTTTTGTTTTCCATCGTAGCGAAACCAATCGTGGTATATATTAGTTTTATATGCTTCCACACAATTCTGAAAAAATTTATTAAAATCGGATGACTATAGCATATAGCTGCCATAGGAACGATCGGTCTAAAAACTCGTTCAAATATGAAAAAAAAATTTTTTTGTTATTAAGGATAGCGCCTTTTAAAAACTGCAAGGGTGTTTAAAACAGCCTTCTATTTTTTTCTGTGAACTTGTAAATTGAGCAAAAAACGACGTAAAAAAATTGTTTTTAATAAACACGTAAAATAGTCAAATTCGACTGTTAGAACTTTCACAAAATTGCTCACAACTTCGCTATTTATCCACAGATTTTTGTCATCAATACCTTATTTTCTTCGTAAAAGTACAAATCGTGAGTGTAAAAGAAAAAACAATTTTTTTGGTTTTAATTTTTAACCATTTACAGATTTTAGAAATTCAAATTTTTCACGTTTTTGAAAAAAAAAACTTTTTTTCGAAATATTTTTGCTTTTAACTAAACCGATTGGAAAATGTTCTTCAACTAGATTATTAGGAATTAAATACCATTTTGATTTATCATTTGCTTGACTCCATCTTAAGTTTGTAACTCGAGATATGGGCATTTCTTTTCTGACGTGACGTAACATTCGTATGATAAAATATTACAAAAAAAAATTAAACAGACAAGTTTAAAATTTTTTTTTTATATTTAAGTAGTAATTTAATAGCACTTTATTTAGAAAAAAATTACAAGAATCGACTCAGAGGATTCAAAGATATAAGTAAAAATATGCCCTGACGTGACGTTACTTAAAACGGAAGGGGATTTTGACTTACAAATTTGCAAAACTCTGCGAATTGAGAAATTCTTTTTGTATGAAACTTTTTTCAGTAGTTTTTAGAATAATATAAGCAGGGCTGCAAACCCCTCTAATTATGACAGGGGTTCGGTTCGGGGTTCGAACCCTTACCCTACTCTAGGGGTTCGGTTCCACAACCGGTTCCCTTTAAATTGAGAACCGGGGTTCCGGTTCGGGTTCGGGTTCCAAATAGCATTTTATAAATTTAAGTACATAATAAGTAATTTAATAGAATTTGAAGACGAGATGCCTTATAATATGCTGCCTGATGGCTTGGAAGTCAAGCAGATAAGTGATCAGTCTTGATTGATTGATTGTATGCATGTTTAGTAGAGTAAAACGATTCTGCCAACTTGCACTCACAGCGAAAGTCATTTCTCCTTCACAGTAGTGGGATTGCTGAATCTGATGTGATTTTTGTGGCTATGAAACCTGCAAAAAACACGACCACTTTTGGCCTAAAAATAAGAGATGAGCTTTATCTGCGTACCCGTGATTTAGTAACTGTGATTGACCATATCGGCGTAACTGTGATTAAGTCACAGTGACTGACAGTCATCAAATCACACTGTTACTTCAAATATGCAGTCACTGTGTGATTTGATGATTGCCAGTGACCGTGACTTAATCAAAGACACGCCGGGTTGTCTCATCCCTAACGTATAGTGTGGCTGAACACGTACATACATTTCCGAGAATTCAGTCAGAATTATTTTTTCTACAAATGGGACCGCTACAGCACGGCTTTGACTGGCATATTGTGAGAGTGAAATGATAAAAGAACTTTATTTGTGATTTGGTTAAAAAAATGAAGAAATTTTAATAAAGTGCAACTTTTCCTTGTATTCACAGTGCCATAGTATCTCCATACGAACAAAATAATACACAAAAATACGGTTTCAGATGCAAATTAAATTCCCTTGCTTGAGGTTGTGTTATTTTGTCCAGACTTTTGTTGCGGATGGGAAAAAGTGTCGCCGTCCATACATGGGCATATGAATAGATACATTTTTCTTCATAATGAAATATTTTTTACGATCAAAGTGCAAAAACAAATTCTATGCTTGCCAATTTATTTTTAGAACCGAACCCCACCAATAAGAAAACAGGGTTAGGTTCGGGTTCGGGTTCTCGTGATTATTTCTAATGGGGTTCGGTTCCCGGTTCGGTTCAGGGATCACCAGAACCTGAACCAAACCGGTTCTAAAGGGTTCGGTTCCGGACCGGTTTGCAGCCCTGAATATAAGTTTATTTTCCAATTTACCAAATATACAAATCATTTCTCGTTCATTTGTTATTAGCTTGTATATATCTGACGTGACGTTACTGGCGTGACGTTACATAAATTTCGCTTGGTAATTCTTAAGTGAAGAAAATTTTTCTTAAATTATTCAACGTAACAAAAAAATCTAATTTTCTTGTAGCTAATATTTTGCGAAAAGAGATGATGTGCTCTTAGGGCTGTAAGTCGAAAAGAGAAATGCCCATATGGCTTAAAAGATATGGATACCTATCGAAAAACTAAAAAAAAAATTCTAACTCAAATACATTTTTCAAATTCATTCTTGAGTTCAGCATTCCAAAATACATAATTAAATAAAAATGGTTTCAATGGGTCTTTTTCGCTGTAATCTAGTGTTATAAAAGATACTACCATTATTTCTCATAAAACTCTTCTTTATTAGATGTAAGAAATAATCTTCTGTCTAATCTCAATTCTTAACTATTCACTGTAAAGTATGACTGTACTTTGTTGAACAATAAATAAATGACAAAAGAAAATCATAATATATAGAAAAACGACCCAATGCCCATTCGATTTATATATGGTTTTTGGTAAAACATAAGAAAGTGTGTTTTTTGAATACTTCCACTGAAAAAAAAAGTAATAATGCGCCGCAGGACAAAATTTATGCCTATGAATGGCACATTTAATTCTTAGAATATTAACAACGCAGTTACACAGAATTCTGAATAGCTCCCTCGCGGAATTTATTACACGATTTGTAGGTCAAGTACTATTTACCCACCCAACAGAACAGAATCTAAAAGATTTCGAAGAACCAGAGATGACTTTCTTCTGAAAACTCAAAATTTCTTTCCCGAGATTTTTCTTCTTTAACATTTTCAACCGTTAACATTTAAATTACATTTCGATTAACTGTAACTTTCACATTAGGCAACACTAAGACGTTAAAATGAACTAGTTCAGCTCCAGCCAGAGAGCTTTACTGATAAAAAACACACAAAAGTTTATTATGAATTTAGTGATTAAAGTAAACCAACGACAACTTTCATAATGCCTGTAAGTAAATATATATAAAATAAAAAAATATTTAAAATTATTTAAAATACATTTATATCCAAGGCCTATCACTCGGAAATAGAGCAAGTACCCCAGCTGGTGGGTAACATGGCCATTTTGCCCCTACGCACTCAAGTCCGGGGACCAGCGCCCAATGTTTCCCTAGATAACGACATTATCGATGAGTCATTATATTATTTCAAAGCAAACGTTTTCTTTCGCACATACGAAGTGAAGGCAAGTAAACTTTGAAAAAAATTGAAAGTAACTATTGATAATTTTTATATATCAACAGTCCGAAGTGGATCGTGTACTTATCTATGTTACCTTGTATATAACCGAATGCCTAAAGCGTTTGGCTCGCTGTACAAGCAAAGCGCAGGGCCAACAGGAGCTTTATAGCTTGGCTCTAGCCAAATTCGATTTACCCGGTGAGGCGGGTTTCCCGCTAAATTCGGTCTATGCGAAGCCAGAGGAACCGGAAGTGGAACTGATGCGACAGTATTTGCTACAGTTGCGCCATGAGACGGGAAATCGTTTGCTGGAGAAAGTTTTTGATACGCCCGATGATAAGCCCAACAAATGGTGGATATGCTTTGCCAAGAAAAAGTTTATGGAGAAGAGTCTGTCGGGACCGGGACAATAGCTGTGTAGTTTCTGTAATCATTTATTAAAAATTTGTGTTTTGACGCTTCGTTTATATGCTCGAACAAAAAAAAAAGGAACAGCTTAAAGTTAGAAACAAAAAAAAATATGCTTAATAATACAATACATAAATATAACATAAAAATTACAGCGATTATTTACACACAAAATACTTGGCAAGTTTTTTTCGACTTAAATTCTTATTTAAATTCTCGTATAATTTCCACAATGCTCTGATACGTGCCGGTGACAATGCCCAGCAGGGCCACCGTGAGAATAACAATATTCTTCAAATAGATCCAATTGCCCAGACCCTTGGGCACTTGGGTGCGTGACACAAAATCAATCAGAACGGGTATGACAAAGGCCAACGAGGTGGAGCAGAGGGCGCCTATCAGCGAGATGAATAGATTCAGTTGGGGCACCACCAAAGCCACGCAGACTGGGAGGATCATAAAAGAAAAGAAAATAAAGAGGAAAAGAATTTAGTTTTAGATAGCTAAAATATTTTAAAAAAAATTAAACTTAATCAGGCCTGTTCCCATTTTCGAATTTCGGAATTTTTCTAGAATTGTGTGAAAGTATATAAAACTAATATATACCACGATTGGTGACGATACAAAGGAAAACAAAAAAGTTTTTCCCACTAGAACTAGTTTTTGGACCGATCGTTCCTATGGCAGCTATATGCTATAGTCTTCCGATTTTGATAAATTTTTCCCAAATTGTGTGGAATCAAATAAAATTAACATATACCACGATTGGTGACGCTGCGTTGGAAAACAAAAAAGTTTTTCCCACTAGAACTAGTTTTTGGACCGACCGTTTATATGGCAGCTATATGCTATAGTCTTCCGATTTTGATCAATTTTTCCAGAATTATGTGGAAGCATATAAAACTAATATATACCACGATTGACGACGCTACAAAGGAAAACAAAGAAGTTTTTCTCACTAGAACTAGTTTTTGGACCGATCGCTCCTATGGCAGCTATATGCTACAATCTTCCGATTTTGATCAATTTTTCCAGAATTATGTGGAAGCATATAAAACTAATATATACCACGATTGCTGACGCTACAAAGGAAAACAAAAAAGTTTTTCTCACTAGAACTAGTTTTTGGACCGATCGTTTCTATGGCAGCTATATGCTATAGTCAACCGATTTTCATAAATTTTTGCAGAATTGTGTGGAATCAAATAAAACTAATATGTACCACGATTCGTGACGCTGCGTTTGATAACAAAAAAGTTTTTCTCACTAGAACTAGTTTTTGGACCGACCGTTTATATGGCAGCTATATGCTATAGTCTTCCGATTTTGATAAATTTTTCTAGAATTGTGTGAAAGCATATGAAACTAATATATACCACGATTGGTGACGCTGCGTTGGAAAACAAAAAAGTTTTTCTCACTAGAACTAGTTTTTGGACCGATCGATCCTATGGCAGCTATATGATATAGTCATTCAATCCCGCCAAATCCGACAAATGTGCAGCCTATGTGTATTTAAAGATTTTTTGCAAAGTTTGGTCAAGATAACTCTAAAGCTGAGGTTGGAGATAGTATAGAAACAGACAGACAGACGGAAATAAACTCAGCTCGTCATGCTGATCAAGAATATATAATAAAAATAAGTCTACTCACATGTCATCATCACCATCACAAATCTGAGGACCACTTGCATGGTAATGGGATATTTTTGGGCACAGCCATTGGAACGTTTTACCGGTGGCCAAATAATCTTCATCATCACAAAGAACTGTATGGGATAGCCAAAAAATACACCCAAAGCGGCCACAATTTTTACCACCTGCGACAGTCTATAAAAATAGGAAACAAATTCGAAAAATATTACTTAACTTTTACTCTCTGCCTTTTGTACTTACACTTCCTCCACATTCAGATTAAGCGTTATGCTGCCCGCCACATCCTCGCCCCATTTCATATAGCTCACGAATCCCGTGAAAATAAACAATGATGTTATAAAGAACATGGTCACATTAAGTACACCAAATCGACGACTAAAATCTTGGGGTGTCTTCATTGAATTCCTTAAGGGCAATATCAAAGCTATGCCCTCATACGAGAAGAGTGCTGTGCCAAAGAATAGCGATAACTGAGGACCATTGGTGAAGAGATGTCGTTCCTTTATTGAGGGCATAGAACCCTCTGAGAAGGCAATTGTTAGGGTAGCAATTAGTCCAAACATCAAAGCAAAGTTGGCCAATAGCGAGACCGGTGAAATATACTTGAGATTGGTCATCAGAGAGGGTATCATGGCGGGTAGCAAAGTGATAAGCATCACCATGCTCATACTGATGTCTATGCCATTTTGTTGCAGCACCTAAGGTAAAATAAAAATTGCAATATTTTATTCAATATCATTCATTCATTCATTAAATTGTTTACTTTTGTTTTCAAGTGTTTACCTTCAAATTTTGCAAAAACACTTGTTAAACCAGTTTAAATGTTTCGCGTATTTTTGCGTAAATAAATCTTGAAGTTGCCTTTTGTTATTTATTTATAACCCAGCAGTGCGTGTTATAGATTCATCGCATATGTAAAGCCCCTCTTAAGGGGGTTTTCTTACTTTGAGTGTTTTTTAAAAAAAATTCTGGGGAGAAAACCAGACGAGCTTTTTTAATTTGATTTTTTGTTTTGTGTTATTCATTAATTAAATAAAAAAAAATAAAAATAAATGTTGGAGTTCGAGGGCTGTTCAAGAAGTTATCAGCCGACCAATTAAAGGTCTCAAAATAAAAGGTGTAGAGGTGGTAGCCATGATTCAGGGACTCTAGGTTATCAAAAATGAAAACGGTAAATGAGGTTATGATCAATTTTAAATTTACGGTATTAAAAAAAAAATTCGATTTTTAAAGATTTTTTTTATAAGTAAAAAAATGTTTGGCAAAAACATTGGTCCACTTAAATGACTATATCTCCTAAACTATTTCGAGTTTTTGAAAATGATTTGAAGGGGATGAAAGGGGAATGCCCAAGCTAAAATAATAAACCAAAACAAAAAAGTCGAAAAATAATTATTCATAGATAAACGACCGTCTTCCCGCGACCCGCTTCCTCAAGCTTGAACTTTGCTCCACTAAAATGGCAATTTCTCTTAAACTATTTAGAGTTTTTGAAAATGTTTTAAAGGGAATGAAAGGGGAATGTCCAAGCTAGAATAATAAAGCATAAAAAATTTTTCATGTAGAAGACCCCCGAAGTAGAGGCCTCAATTCAACAGAGAAATTATTTCTGTTTATCTACGTAACCTTTGTAAAATTTTGTAATTTTCTTAATAATTTATAAGCAGTCAGGTCTTCCTTATCGACAGTAACAAAATTACAGTTCAATCGGTTCAGAGTGTATATACTTTAAGGGGTCGAATATAAATAGTTCTATGCTTTACAAGTGTATAATGAAAATAAGCGGGCACACTTTGTTCACATTTAAAAAAAAAAACTCCTAAAACTATATTTCTCTTTGCTGAATTTTTGTATGTTTAATCAAAATCAAAATCAAATCCATTAAAGGAATCCCAATATTGTTGATCCCACTATTAATGTAGCGCACAAGTTGGCAGCTCTGTTTTGTAAAACAGATGGCATTATAATTTATTTTGGCTCAGCTTTCAGAGCTTTTCAAAAGTGTTCCTATTCATATGACGGATTGTGCCGAAATACGTTTTTTATATCATCTGGAAGGAGGCCTTTGGGTACAAATTAGTCGTGAAATTAGTGTGGAAATTGTAATGAAGAAATTCAATTGAGAACTGAGTTTTTATTTTAATCATAGTAGGCCTTTGCTTTAAATTGTCTGTCAATTTATTTATCTGCTGCCAAGCTGTAACATTTTAACTTTAGTCGCTTTCAATTCGTGCTAGAGTGAAGAGCTTTCTCTTCCAAGTAGCTGATTTTTATTTTATTTTTTTATCTGATTTTAAAGTGCGGCTTTACCATATTCCCATATAGCTGGCGGTGAAGAGCTGCTGTTTTTACTCTGCTTAAGCCAATCTGATTTTGGTGGTACTTCAGAGGGCATCGATTACATTGAAAGCTTTCAATTGTGTCGATGCAATGCAATTTTTTTTTTCTTTTTGATGATTTGCAATAGTTATAGCGTTATAAAAATTTTTCGTCTAAACATTTTGTTTTATAATTTGGTGGACGAAAAGAAATTTTTTGGAATAACTTTATATAACTTTTTTTTTCTTTATACATTATAATTTCGTTGGACTTCTTAAACAATTAAAAAACTAGAAAAAATAAATCCAAATTTAAAATGAAAGTTTTGGCTTGTTTAAAAAAATGTGAAAAAAAAAATTAAACTGTGATAAAAAGGCCAAGTTAAAGACTTTTAAGCTAGATGCTCAAAATAGCATTTTTTTTTTAAATTTTCTTGGAAGACCTCCCAGCTTAACAGAGAACTGTTTCAGAGTTTTTTATGGAATTCAGCCTAGAGGCAGGTTTGTTTATCCACAAATTTTAACTCGCTTTAGCTTGTTTGAAGCCTTAATAATGTATTTTTGCCATTGAAGTAAACAATTAACCACTTTTAATTTTTTTCTCGAATTTTCGAGAATTTTGTAAGTAAAAAATTTGTTTAAAAATCTTTCATAAGTCACTTTTTCAAAAAATTTTAGCTTAATAACACAAAAACGATTAACATTAGCTTGTTTGACGCCTAATTTACATAAATACGTTAAGATCATCAATTTAAATTTTTTTTTCGAATTTTCGTGAATTTTTTAAATAAAAATTTTGTTAAAAAAAAGTTTTCATAAGTCCGTGTTAACACGATGAAGATTGCTTCATGAAGCCCTCTTCGATTTTGTTTTGAAGTATCTTCAAAACTTCATGCGCATTTACATGAAGAAGTTTGCTTCATGAAGTTCGATTTCAATTCGCCTGAGAACACGAGTTATCGATAAGCAAAAAGCCCACAAATCAACCCTGCATCAGTTCAATCGGAACAAAGCAAAGGAGAATTATCGAAAAGCTTCACGCCAGGTAGGTCATGAAGCTTTGCCAGCTTCAGCTGCCCCTCTTTACCTCTTCCCCACAAACAAAAACTTCATGAAGAACTTCATGAAGGAAACTTCATCGTGTAAATGCGGACTAAGTCACTTTTTTCCAAGATTTTGGCGAAATAGCTCGAAAACCATTAACTTTAAGTAAAAGTGTTTTTGGCCTTTTTGTAGTTCTATTTATTGGCAGAGTTGTTGTATGTTACACTTTTAAATCGGTATAGGATTACGAAAGATATGGCCAAAATAAAAATCGAAAAATTCGAAAAATCTTAAAAAAAATTTTTATTATAGAAAATCGTTCTTCTGGCAAATTGCTCAAAAAAAAAACGAAACTGCATCAATAAAATTTCTAATTTGCTTCTGTGCCCAAAATAAAAATCGAAAATTTCGAAAAATCTTTAAAAATAATTTTTATCATTTTTTTTTAAATTAAAGTTTTTTTCCACACTTTTTTTGGATTTTGCCTTTCGATTATTTATATCCATAAATTTTCCCAAATTTTTCTCACATTTTTTCTTACCTGATACAAATTTTCCGTAATAAAGACAAAATAAATGGCACAGAATCCAAATTGTGTCACACACAGAAACATCTCCACAATCAGCTTCATGGCTCTTGACATGCAACGCAACGGCCTTGGTCCATATTCAAAACATTTCTCCACCGTTTCAGGATAATCATAGAATATGGCACCAGGTGTTCGCTCCACAGCCAGCATGGAGCCACGTATTAGCATACGTTCGCAGTGGACACACATTACGGCAATAATGGGCAACAATATTGTGGCGCCCAGCAATCCGCCATTCTTATAGCAATCCCCCATGGCAAAGAGTCCAGCACCGACGCTGCCCTTAAACAGATGTGTAGCTGCTTCTAAATTGCTGGTGGCATGTCGTCGCTTCACTATGCTGCTCTCCACATCCACCGGTTGCTTAGCCGATCCTGGCTGAGCCGGTTGCTCTGCTGTGTTGGATGGTGGTGGGGTAATTTCCAGTGTTCTGCCCATATCGCCAGCTTCGATGGCTTTCTGTTGATGCCGTTGCTCTTGCTGCGGGTGAATAAATGCACAAAGTTTTAATGTCAAATATTTTATTCTTCCCTGGGCCTTTGCTTTGTGGGAAGGGAATGAAAAAGAAATGAAAATAAAGTTAACGGTTCTGTAGAAGAGAGCAAATGAGAGGAGATATGCCGTTGTCAGGCAGGCGGGGTAGTAGGTATGCAAGTGAAGCTGGATTAACCCTAGAAAGGCGGTTGCGAATGAAAAGTTTAAAAGCTTTTTGTTTTGACAAAATATACTTAGGTTGCGGTTAAATAAATATAATTTTTTTTAATAAAAAATCGGTAAATGTACATCCAATCCTTAACTTCTTAAATACTCACTCTTAAAAATTATTCAAATTATTTTTGTAAAATTTTGTAAGCAAAATTAAATTGCCTAGAAAGTGTTTACTATTTTTTCTTAATTTTTTTTTTGTCATATATCCAGGAGTTATCTATGTATGTTTGATTGGAAATGGAAAAATAAATAAATATTTAAAAAAATAAATATAAATAAATAAATTTTTGAAAATTCTTTTTTAAGTAAATGTCTTCTGTTTTAACACGATCAAGCACGACTCAACACGAAGTGTTCGTGTTGCAACCTCAGATTTAATGTAAAACACGAACACGGTCCAACACGACAAACTCGTCACAAAGTATAACAAAATATTATTAAACTAAATAAAAATCATTAAGTCAGTAAATATACACAAAAAGGTAATCAATAACTGTAAGAAATAAAATGTAGAGGCAGAAATTGACATTCTAGAAGTTTTTCGGGTGTCTAAATCAGACGTCGTCGTCCAAGACGCAGGCGTCCGAACACATTCGGCAAATTCACACAGACACGAGCCGAACACATGCCGAGCTCTTCGCAAAGAGAGTAAAAATCATGCAAAGCCAATCAGTGCTCGCCTAGCCTTCAACAAGGTAGGTTTGAGCCGCTTTGCGTCGCATTATATTGGCACACCAATACACTCTCACTTTTTCGCCTCGCTCTTTGTGACTAAGGCTGGTCTAAATGCTTCGATATTTAGAAAAAGAGTTGAAGCTGAAGCTAAATTACAATTCAATTAACTTAAATTTTTGTGCCATCCAACAATTTCCAATTCTTTTTATCTAGATACAGCGGATATAACAGATTAAGGGGTCTTCTTCCTTTGAATAGGGTTTTATGAGTGTTTTAAAAAATATATATCTGAAGAGGAAACCATAAGAGCTTTTTCAATTTGGTTTTTTGTTTTGTGTCATTAATTAACTATACTAGAAAATAAAAAAAAATTTTTTGGAGTTTGAGAGCTGCTCAAAAAGTTATCGGCCTGCCAATTAATGTCTCAAAAAAAAAGGTGTAGAGGGACTCCAGGTTATCGAAAATGAAAACGGTAAATAAGGTTATCATCAGAATTGATGTAATTCTGGCCCGTGCCTCAATCATATTTTTAAATATTTTTTTGAAAATTTGGCGGCAACTTAAAAAAAATTTTTTTTTTGTATTTTAGTGTTAAAAAAATAGTAAAAAAAATGTTTTTCCTATTGACTGAGGTACGGGTCAGAATTATATCAATTCTGCGTCGATTGCAACATGGCTGATCAAAATCGGTTCAGTTGAACTGGCGCAATCATGGCTTCCTGGACAAAAAACGTGGTTTCGAGAAAAACGCGCTTAAAGTTTTGAGCAATGTAAAATATGCTTACTTAAGCAAGAACATTGCTGTACTAAAATTGCAATATCTGCTAAACTATTACGAATATTTTAAAATGGTTTGAAGGGGTTGAAAGGGGAAGGTCCCAGCTATAATAATAATGCAAAACAAAAAAATAAAAAAAATGTTTTTTCAAAGTTAGAAGACCCCCTTAAGTCTGTGTTCCGGTACGAAAGCGTTTTAAGCCGGTTCACAATTGGTTCAGAGTCATATCTCTGGAACCACTGTGCAGATCTTCCTAAAACTTTCACAATATGATTGTATGTTCAACGGGAAAGAGTCATAGTGTATTTCCTAAGTCTGTGTACCGATTCGAAAGCGGTTTCAATCGGTGCAAAAGTGGTTCAGTGCCATATTTCTCAAACCATTTAGCCGAGATTCATAAAAATTTGTACAGTATGCTTATAAGGATGGGAAAAGTGTCATATGCTTTGTGCCAAGTCTTTGTACCGGCCCGAAAGCGGTTTAAACAGGTTTAAAAGTGGGTCAGAGCCATATTTCTATTCTTAGTGGAAAAGAGTCATAGGCCATGACCCAAGTCTGTGAACCGGTTTGAACTTGGTTGAAGCCGGTTCAAAAGTGGTTCAGAGCCATATCTTCGGCCATATTCGGTGTATAGATATTTTACTGGTTCCAGAACGATTCCGAACCCGCTGAACCGGTTCAATAGCGGTTCAGAAATAATTGAATCAACAAACTTGAAAATTGCTTTGTAGTTTAGTAATATGGAGACCGATATTTCACTGGTTCAAAACCAGTTCCGACCCTGCGGAACCGGTTCAATAGTGGTTCAGAGCCGTATCTCCAGCCGTATTTAAATATTTAAGGTAGGAACTTAAAATTTGCATATTTATCTAACTCATATAGAGATAGACATTTCTGCGGTTCAAGACCGGTTCTGAACTGTCTGAACCGATTCAAAAAAGGTTCGTAATTTTTGAAGCTACACTCATAGAAAAAATTTAGAATTTCATACTCGAATCAAGACCATTCGAGCACAATAGTTAGGAAAGAGTGAAAACTCTTGTTCCAAGAGTGAGTTTCTTGATCAAAGATTAAATTTTTGAGAACGAATTTCTTGGACCCAGAATTTTCATACTTGATCCTAGTAGCATTCTCTGCTTAGTTACTTTTCCTCTATTCCCTCACCTTTAAATACCAATTTGAGAACGAAAAATTCTCAATTTCAAGAACGGAATTCTTAAAAATTTAAGAACGAATAAATTGTTTTTCAAAATCGTTTGTACTTAACTCATTTGTTCTTCTTTTCCCTTACTTCTTCTTTTTATTACCTGTTTGGGGAAAGCAACCGGCTTAAATTTGATTATAAACTCTCTCAAAACACTATCAAAATTTACTTAATTTTGTGAAAAAAAAATATACACAATATTTAAGGTTTTAAGTATTTAATTTAAGACAATTTTACAGACGCTTAAAACTTTACAATTTACTACCCAAATTGTCTTCAATTTGTTCAAGTCTTTTGTTGTGGTGACTAAAATTATTTAAGGTCTAGTAAAAACTTTGATGAATGAAATAATTTATATATATTTTTTGTTGATTCAGTAAGGAATTAAAATTTTTATAATTAACATTTCGGTCTGTCAATTTGTAACTAGAATTCGACTCTAGCCAAGGTCAGTTATTATGTATAAATAAGTTAATTGTTATTGTTGTATTACTAAGCACATTGCCAATTTGCATTTAATTTGTGTGACTTTGATTATCTGAGTGCTCACGTGCGAATTGGAGTTGATTGCACTGGGCTAGACTGGACCAGGTGAGGCCATCATAAGAGTGGAGTAAATAAGTCGATAAGATCACAGAATATTTATCGGTCACTGTCACTTTGTATATATATATACATATATATATATATATTTGTACAATCTGTTTCGTGTGGCTAAATGCATGATGATGCATATGTTTTCTCAAAATTAATTGGCACCTTTTAATTCGTTTCAGCGAAAAAAAAAAGAAGAAAAGAAAAATCAAATCAGTGCGAATGACGTTTTCGTAATGTTTAACCGACTGAACGACCCGGACCGTGCGCGTCAAGAACTCAAACCAGACTCAATGCTCGAATTGGCCAACAGAAGCAAGCAAAGCAAGCATTACCGAGTAAATGTTGGTGTGTGCGTGTGTGTGTGTGTGTGTGCAAGTCTCTTGCTCCGGCTTTGGCCGATCATTGCAAAGGTAAGCAACTGGGCTAAGGGGGTATATCCACAGTTCCAATTGGGATTTGGGGTTCGGCTTGTTCTGCTTTAATTGATTCTTATCTGGGAAAGCTGTTCAAATCGGTTTTAGCTTAGTCGTAGTTATCGCTAATGCCACTTTGGACCCAAGCGATTTGTTAATTGTTTGCGATTGCAAATGGTTGGGGGAGTACAACAATTATAGATCAACTAGATGACTATCAGAAATGTGATAGAAAATGT
This sequence comes from Lordiphosa mommai, assembly GCA_018904225.1. Lineage (NCBI taxonomy): Eukaryota > Metazoa > Arthropoda > Insecta > Diptera > Drosophilidae > Lordiphosa > Lordiphosa mommai. The sequence continues at coordinate 500,141 of JAEIFT010000020.1, read as the reverse complement.
TGATAAATTTAAAAAAATTTAATTTAATTACCATTTCAGTTTCTAAAATGTCAAAATCTTACAACAAACGACAAAGGTAAAAGTAAAATTTCCTGCCCACCGCTGGTTTAAAAAATTTATCTATATTCCCATTTTGATTAATGAGATTACCCAAAAATTTTAGGGTTTTTTTTTTGGGCGAAAAAAAAAATAAAAGACCAACTTTAACGGGTTTCCCCTATATTGCTTAATTATTGGCTTCATACAAAAATTGTTTTTAAAGTTTTTCATCAAGTTAAATTTTTCCTAAATTGTAAAAAATTATATTTAATTCTTGTGATATCTAAATAAATGGATTAAAATGTCCTCTAATTTACTACATTTACAGATTTTCAATATCATTAGGCTGAGTTCACAAGAAGGCCCTTATGTTGTCTTCTTTTCATTGAGAATAATTTGTTATTTGACAAATAAAACAATACAACACGAAGGCTTACTAGATTGTCATGTCTCATGCGTCGAACAGTGTGAACTCAGCCTTACTCTTTCAAAAGTTAAAAAAATTGCAACCTTTTTTAGATAAAATTTTTAACAACAAATTATTAAAAAAAATTCCAAATATTAAGTAAAATCACATTAAAATCATTTTATAATGTCTTCCCTTTTGTTCTCCAACAATAACTTGATTTTTAATTAAGTTTTTCCTAATTTAATGTAATTTTGGTAATAAAAATATTGTAAAAAAAGTTTTATTTTTTTTTTTAGATTTTTATTTATAACTTTTGAATGCGCAATGATATCGAAAAACTGTGAATGTATTAAATTAGAGGACATTTAAATCTATTTATTTAGATTGCAAGAGAATAAAATATCATATTTTTGGAATTTACAAACATATTTTAACTTCGTATAAAACTTAAAAAAAAAAATTATTTATCAATCCATCGTGATAACTCAAAAAAGTAATGATGCAGCTCGATTCCTAAGGCCTGAATTAGGGAAAATGTTTTTTTCATAAAAAAAAAAACTATCACAGTGTAATTTTTTAATTTTTGAAATAATTTTTAAGAATTTTCGAATTTCTTGTTTTTAAGTTTTGAACATATTTTGCCGTTGGTTTCACATATTTGACCATAACTGCTGCAATCCTACACTGAATTGAACATGTAATATCTAAAAGCATTTAAGATAATTTGAAACTTCGAAAGAGTAATTTAATTTGTGTTTTTCTTTTTCTACTTAAATTTTATTTTAAAAAACTTTCATTCCATTAATAAATCTGAAACAGTTACTGGAATGGCTCTGTTTTTTAATTATATATAAGCCGCACCTATGTATAAGAGGTCTTAATTGAGAAAATTTATTAAAATAATTTGTAGGCATCTTGCTGTAAAATCTATAACTTGGCCCTGTTACCACAGATTTTAATGATCTATGACTTATGCGCAGGGAATCAAACCGAATCGAATTTCGGTTCCGTTTCTGGTACGTACCAAAATTATGTTTCGGTAAAAGGTTCTGTTTAGGTTCTTGTTTATTTCGGTATTCGGTTCCGTATCGGTGCCTTGGTTTTTTATTTCGTTATACCGGTACGTACCGGTATGTACCGGTATAATTTAAAAATCCCTTAAGCCGAAGATATAATAGAACGGGAAGCAACATACACAACAGAATGTAGTTATAAAGATGGAAAATTAATAATAATAAACTTTACCCCAGAAACCAAATGTCCTAATAATACTTGTGTCACTGGAAGAGCAAGAAGAACTTTTGATGTCTAATGGAATGTGAAACGTTCAGATACCGTTGCCGATCCCAATTTAACCCTGCTGTTAGGTTAAGCCCATTTGGTCCAATTATAAATTCGTTTCCTTTGTAAATCCAAAAATAAAGAATAAGTATTTAATATTTGTAAATTATTGAACCAAAATAGATGCAAAGAAATAAGATTAAGTTGTTATTTTTATTGCACATTTCAGTATATACCAGATGATCTCTTAACCTATCATTTGTAAGTTCTTTCTAACGTTTACCCTGGTTTTACCCTGAGTAAATCTCTGATTAAAGCAAATAAAACTGAAATAAAAAAAAACTCAGAACCGAATCAGTACCGGTACAATGTTTTGGTTCCAAAAATAAAGGTTCCGAAATACCGGTTCACAAAAAATAAATATTAACGGTTCCGGTTCTGAGTTTCAATCGGTTCTTTCCGGTATACGGTTCCACCCTGCTTATGCGTCCACAAAAGAAGTTATGCACATTTATTTTTAGAATTTTCGCGAGATTTTTTAGTCAAAAAAATCTTTTCAAAAATCTGGATTGCAAACCTAAATAATTTTTTGCTGAGGTCCGGTTGGCGGGTTCAAACCAAAATTAACCGATGGATAAGGTTCAGAAATTTAAAGTCAAGGTTTTTGTGCTTAGCGTTTGGTTCGAACCGTGGTTCGTTCCTCGTTTTAACAAATTTGTATAGAAGAGTACAAAAACTTTTAAAATATATACAGAATTTCTGAATTTTTATTTACTTGAACATACGAATTCAATTCTTTTCAATTTAAATTTATAAATATTATTTCTTCGAATAATTGTTGGCCTGTGCTTCTTTTTTTTATCAGTAAAATGCCCGCTTAACTAAAACTTGTAACTTTTGTTGAACCGAATTAAAACTTTTGGTTCGGAACAGGCTTAGGTTCAGATATTTTTTTCACAAAAGGTTCGGTTCAAGGTTCGGTTTGCAGTTCGATTTAAGGTTCGGTTAAAAGTTCGGTTCACAGTAAATGAAAAGTCGGTATTCCGGGCTCAAACCGATTCGGTTTAAAACCGGTTTGCAGCCCAGCTCGCATAGGATAAAGACTTCATAGAATTATCTTAACAAAGAGATCAAGCGTCTGTGGCACCAAAGATTCTAAATCAGCTTCAACTGCCGAGTCTATATGGTCATGTCCGTTTGTCCGTTCGACTGCCTGTTTGTCCGTTCGACTGTTTGACTGTCTGTTGGTCCGTATTAACAAACAGATCTCAAAAATGGCTAGCTCAAACCTCCAAGTATATGGAACATAAACTCCTTCCTACTTGAACCTTGACCTCACATACTTGTCACCTGTTACTTACAATAAAAATTTCAAACAACTCGATCAACCACTTTAAAAAAAATCTAAAAATTCAGCCAACATGCTAACCAAGTTGTCTACTTCATTTAATGAGAAAATCTTGAATTTTTATTTGGTTAATTAACATTGACCTGAATTGGGTTTACGCACAGAACGTGAGCTGAAATTTTGAAGCGTTATCTAACAGTCAATTAATCTAATCCAAATCTAAATCCAAATCAAACTGAATCAATCTAATCGAAACTATTTTGCCTTTGAGCAACGCGACGGCCTTCAACTGGGTCGGCGATCGCTTGCATTTCCGTTCCATTCGCCAGAGCTTTGGTTGAGTCCGTTGGTTATGCTACCCGTAGATGCTCCTTATATAATCCAATTGCTGAATTCCGTAAACATTGATCAATCGATTGATTGCCAATGCAATTCATTATTTTTTTCTTTCTTTTAACTGGCGCTTGAAAAAAAACAAACGCCCGTCAATTAATGCCGTACAATTCAAATGGAGGCGCGGAGGGCGGTATCGAACAGGTGCAATGAACACGAACTTGGTGCGCTTTAAAATTCATGTTGAGCAAAAAGTAACACAAAAACAAATGACAAACGTCCAAGAATTCGTTGGAGGTGAGTCGACGACATTTCGCTTCAGCTTTGATAGGCACGTGCGTACGTTTACGTACATACCAGACCAGCCCAGCCCAGCCAATTGTAATCCTTGAACCTGAACTTGCCAGCATATGAGAAACCACTTCCTTCCTCTTACGTAAGGTTTGCACTGGTTCATTTTGGTTGCGCATAAACAATGCAATGATATAACCAAACGATCTGACATAACTGTGACGATCTAAATAAACATCTGGCAACTATTATACTCTGACTGAATCATCATTCAATGACTGAATTCATCATGAAGTGATGAAGTTGGGGAAGAGACTTTAATTTTATCAATCAGTTTATGGTATAATGTTATTAATCAAATATAATAGAAAACAAATTGCGTGAATACTGATTGAGTTATATTCACGATGTTTACCATGCACGAATTACGCACGAATCACGGATACACACGCACGAGATTCTGTATGATTTATTTACTGCCAGGGACAAGTTATAGATTCTATAGCAATATTCCCCAAAATGAGTTTCCCCAACTTTCTCAATTTAGATCTCGAATCGGGAAATAACCGTAACCGGAACCGTTAGCCGAAATAAACCGTTTAAAGCCAGATATCAGAGCTGTAAAGGAATTATTCATTTTTGAATCAATCAGATATCGAAACCGGAACCGATATTCAAATTTTTTTGAGAACCGAAAACCGTTAACCGTTAGAATAGGAACCGAAAAAATCGGAAACATACCAAAACGCTAATACCGGTATTGTTACGGATTCTAATTTTATTGACTTATGATTATGAAAATATCAATATATAACCTTAGAAAAAGAGTCTTACATTTTAGAAATTCGCCCTTCAAGAATATCCAGAATCATATTCGCTTTTTAAGATATATAAGATATAGAAAAAAATTTCTAAAAAGCGGAAAAACTTTTCTTTGGTAAATATTATCCCTCTAATTGAAAGTAAAGGATTTTTAAGTCTTACAAAAATCCGCCCTTGAATATAGAAAAGTTTCGGGATTTTTATCAAATTTCGCCCCAAAAAAACTCTGTTTTAATATTACGAAAATGTAATGTAAGTTTCAATCTGTTTTTGTGTGTTTTTAAAGCTGATATACCCCCTTTGAATATTTTCAAAGTATATATAGAATGGGTTCAAATCTATTCAACGGAGATAAAGCTATCTATTTTTAAAGGAGATACGACAGATTTTAGAGCGGAACATTTCTAACTATTATTGAGAAATATTTGTTCCATTACATCTATTAATTTTTTGGATTTCTTGAAAAAATTTAACATTTTTCAAATTTAAAAAAATTATACTTGTACCGAAATAAAAATCTGAGTACCGTATCGGAACCGAAAACCGAAATAAACTGAAAACCGAAATAGTACCTTTAACCTATATTCTCATTTCGATACGTACCGAAACCGGTACCGGAACCGATATTCGTTTCGGGATTAATCCCTGCCTCTTATACTTAGGTACGTTCTTTACATAACTGACAGACATTTATTATATATATTATTATCATTAACATTACAGAGCTAAACCGTCTAGTCACCATCAGAATTTCATATGAATTGGTATAAAAAAATATTTTTGACCTCTAACCCCCCATTTTCCGACCTAGTCAACGAAAGTCAAAATAACGGTTGATTTTTAAAGTGATTTTTATTTTTGAAATTTAAAAAAAAAGGACCGAAAATTTGCAATATTGAATTAATAATTTATTAGGAGCATGATACATCGATGTCTGTACAATTACTTTTTAAAGATTATTTCATGTAAATGTAGCCCGCAAATACTCCTGAGGTGGTTCATCCGTAAGTTTTTCCAGAATTTCCGACGGTATCTCACCAATGGCAGCTGTAATGTTGTCTTCTAAGAATGCAATTCTGGCTAGAGACTTCACGAAACCCAAATCACATGATCTTGACGGCCAATGGACTGGTCCAAAACATGAGATATTAATCTGCTTACCAAACTCGCCACTCAATTGGTCCATGGTTTCGCCTGTCGTATGGCACTGTCTAGTTGAAACCACATGTCAACCAAGTCCAATTCTTCAATTTTGCTCCATTGATTGTAATGGGGCGATTTTTATTATTTTTGATAAAGTATGGTCCAATGATACCGACGGCCCACAAACCGCACCAAACAGTGAATTTTTCCAGGATGCATTGGCAGCTCTTGAACTGCCTCTGGCTGCTCAACATCTAGCAATCCTTTCTAGTACTATTATACATTTTTTTTTAACTTCTTGCAAACTTGATTTGAGGATTTCCTCTTCAATTAAAAAAACGAGAAGGCAAAGCTAACTTCGACTGTGCCGAAGTTTTAATACACTTGAAAAACTTTACTCCAACCGATTTAACCGGTCAAATATATATAGGATATAGATATCAGATATTTACAAATTTTAAATTGTTGATAATAAAAATTTCATACCATAAAAAAAACTTTTCTTAGTAAAACACATTTTCCGACCGATCGGTCGTATGGCAGCTATATGCTATAGTCATCCGATCTTGATAAATTTTTTCAAAATTATGTGAAAGCTGATAAAACTTATATATACCAAGATTGGAGATGCTACGATAGAAAACAAAAAAGTTTTTCTCACTAGAAGTAGTTTTTTGACCGACCCTTTATATGGCAGCTTATGCTATAGTCATCCGATTTTGATAAATTTTTTCAGAATTATGTGAAAGCATTTAAAACTAATAAATACCACGATTGGTGATGCTACAATGGAAAACAAAGAAGTTTTTCGCACTAGAACTAGTTTTTTGAACGACCGTTTAATGGCAGCTATATGCTATAGTCATCCGATTTTGAAAAATTTTTCCAGAATTGTGTGAAAATATATAAAACTAATAAATAATAGGATAGGTGACGCTACGATAGAAAACAAAAAAGTTTTTCTCACTAGAACTAGTTTTTGGACCGATCGTTCCTATGGCAGCTATATGATATAGTCATCCGATCCGATCCGGCCGGTTCCGACATATTAGTTGCGAGCAGTAAAAAGAAGACTCTGTGCAAAATTTCAGCTCGATAGCTTTAAAACTGAGGGACTAGTTCGCGTAGAAACAGACAGACAGACAGACAGACAGACAGACAGACAGACAGACGGACAGACGGACGGACGGACATACGGAAATGAACTCAGCTCGTCGTCCTGATCAAGAATATATATAGTTTATGGGGTCGGAAATGAATATTTCTATGCGTTACAAACTTCTGGGCAAAATTAATATACACTTTTCAAGTGTATAAAAACATTTAGTTTCTTTACGTAAATTCTTGATAATTCCCATTCCATTGATGCATTTTTTTTTGTACAGAATTTTTGAAGTGGGTTACCAGACTCTACCAAAGTCTTACAAACGTATTTAAATTACGTTAGTAATTTTAAAAACCAATGTTTACCAAGATAACACTGGTTGCGGAATATAAATCCAAAAAAGAACAGAAACATGAAATACAATAAAAATTCAAATTATAATAAATAACGAAAAACATGAAGTTATATAAAGTTATGCCTAAAATTTAGTTATCGTCCACGAATTTATAAAACAAAATGTTTTCCCGAAAATTGGTTTTTTCACTATAATAATTGCAAATGATCAAAAAGAAACAAAATAACATAGCATCGTCAGAAATGAAATCGCTGCAAAATTCAGTGCCAGCTATGTGGGAATATAAAATAAAAATCAGCTGCTTGGAAGAGAAAGCTCCTCATTCTAGCACGAGTCGAAAGCAACTAAAGTTAAAATGTTACAGCTTGTCGGCAGGTAAATAAATTGACAGACAATTTAAAGCAAAGGCCTACTATTGTCATGGCCTACTATGATTGAAATAAAATTTTAGTTCTCAATTGATGCAGCAAATTGAATTTCTTCTTAACAATTTTCAGAATAAAATGCAACTAATTTGTTCCTAAAATATAATAAGTTATTATGTTATTATAGTTCATATGGATTTTTTTCCAGAATTGTTTTAAAAAAATACTCAAAAAACCCCTGCTCAAAGGTAGAAGACCCCCTTAAGTGTCCTTGCGATCGTTAAGGAGTATCCTTGTTTAGTCATCTTCAGAGTAGTATTTCACCCTTTCACTCGCCATCATTTTACAGCTTTGATAACCTCCCCGAAAGTAAATTCAATTTCAGCTTAGTAACTTATTCTTTTAGGATGTCAAAACCACATCCCACGTCTTTATTCATTTCTTTTCACTTAAAAACTAAACAAAAAAAATTATTTATTTATATGTGTATGTATGTATATATGGTAAATATAATGCGCTTAACACTTAATTTACGGCACTTTGGATCTCAGTAAATTCGCTTTAAATCAAAATATTCGAGCCAGCTTTTGAGCTTCCGTAACCTAAGCCAATTTTAATGCTTCTCCTCCTCACCAAAATGTTTAACAATTTCTTTCAAACTCTCATAGGAGCCCGTAAAGAAACCCAATAGTGCCAAGACTAAGATTAGTAGATTTTTCAAACAAATCCAAATACCAGGACCCTTATTGGGTTCACTACGTGCAATCAGCTCGATGACAGGTGGAAATACCAATGCCAATGCTGTCGAACAGAGGGCACCAATCAAGGAGATGAAGAGTCCCAGGGCGGGTACCATTTCAGCAATTGCCACTGCAATACACAAGAATGAGCCATCCATCTTCAATAACTTCAGTTACTTACACGTCACAATGACCAGCAGCGAACGAAAGGTCAGCTCACCCAGCAGAGAACGACCATCTATGCCACTCATTTGCTTCACCGAAGGCCACATTATCTGCACCGCCACAAAGAACTGCAGTGGATAACCCAATAGCACACCGGCGGAGACCATCAGCTTTACGGCCTGGGCCAGTCTAATGGTTGGAGGGAAGGGAAATAAGTGGGGTCAGGTCTAAGAATTGCTTAAAGACAGTTAAGTTGTTCATTCAGCTCACTCACTGGTTCTTTTTATGTTCAGTTGTTCAGTTTGCTCTGATTTTGGGAGTAAATTTTTTTTGTAAATTTCAGCTTTCCTCAAAAATTGTTTAGAGTTTAGTTTAATTAGTCGATTACACTGTGACACATTGTTAGACTCAAAAAGTTAATCGCGTCGGCTCCAAAAAAATTTTAACATACTATAATGATCTTGCAGTTCCCTCGATGTTCACTCGAACCTTCGGGCCTCTGCGATTGTCCCTCTTTAGGTGTAAAAACAATGAAACCATTTCTGCGTAGAAAATCAGAGCAACATTTGATAGTTTGAAATCATTTTTATTCGAACCAGGGACCGAAAATAATCGTTATTTAAAAAAAAAATGATTAGATAAATAAATATGAAGCATTCACTTAAAAAAATTTCTGCCGATTGTGAAGCCAATATTTTCGGTTCAAATTCTCAGATAGGCAATGATTTGATATTTTCATTTTTATTAAAAAACCCCGCCTATTTGTATAACAAATCAACTTCTGAAAACAAATTCTTATTGGGATTAATATTCTTGATTTTCAAACAAAAAATCCCTAATAATTTGTATGCTTTGATTAGAAACGAAAAACAATCGAGAATAATCGTTATGCTTGAGTAAATAAAATAAAAATCGAAATAAAACATCATCAATGATTTTTCAAATAAAACTCGACAAGTTACTAATTATTGTTGATTTTTTATAAATAAAATCAGTCGAAATTATTATAAACGATGAAAAATAATAAAAATCTTTTATAACTATTACTTCGAGAGGAAAAAAAATTAAAAAATCAAAAATAATTTTTTATTTTCTGATTTTTATATAAAAAAGGAGTGATTTGGTCGGTCCCTGATTCGAACTCAATGCCAACTACAAAAATATATACTATATAGATCAAAGGCCACACTACGTATGCGTGATATCAAAAATTTTAAAGCCTTGTTGCGCCCATTAAAACTTAACTTTTTGAACTAATTTTTTTCCACGTTAAGTACATACGTAAGTAAAGGGGGTGCAGAATGACCTTAAGTTTTCCATACAAAAAAAGAAAGCTCTAGTGTTCACACACCGAGTTTGAAGTCAATAGTATAAAAAATAGTTTTTCAATTTATAATTTTCTGGGCATTTCTCGACCTTTCGGGTGGATTTACCAAATCACATGTCTAATTATTTTGCATACTATTCTTATAAATCGATTTTGAAGTCAATCAACTGGAAAATAGTTTTTTCTACAAAGAATTTTCCGAAAATCACATGTCTATATATTTTGCATACTATTCTAACAAACAGAGTTAAAAGTCAATCGGATAAAAAACATTTTTTTTTATAAAGAATTTTGCGAACATTACCCCGCGGTTTATGGGCTGATTTTTCAAAATCGGGAAAACACGTGTTCCATTTTTTTTTTTATTTTTTTTGTTTTGCATTAATATTAAAGCTTGGACATTCCTCTTTCATCCAATTCAAACCATTTTCAAAAATTCGAAATAGTTGAGCAGATATTGCCATTTTAGTGGAGCAAGGATCTTGCTTGAAAAAGCACTCAATACAACCTTAAGAGAGGGTCTTTTACGTTTGAAAAAAAAATTAATTTAAGATTTTATGTTTTGCATTATTACTATAGCTTGGGCATTCCCCTTTCATCCACTTCAAACCATTTTCAAAAATTCGAAATAGTTTTGGAGATATTGCCATTTTAGTGGAGCAAGGATCTTGCTTGAGGAAGCACTCAATACACCCTTAAGGAGTTATTTTACCTTTGATTTGCATTATTACTATAGCTAGGGCATTCCCCTTTCATTCAGTTCAAACCTTTTTCAAAAATTCAAAATAGTTTAGGAGATATAGCCATTTTAGTGGAGCAAGGATTTTGCTAAAGTGAGTATTTTTTACGTTGCTCAAAACTTTTAGCGAGTTTTTCTCGAAACCATTTTGATGTTGGAATCAACGCAGAATTGAAATAATTCTGGTCCGTACCTCAATCAAGAGAAAAACAAAATTTTTACTATTTTTTTTTACACTAAACTACAAAAAAAAACTTGAAAAATTCAAAAAAAATTTAAAAAAATATTTAAAAATATTTGATTGAAGTACGGGCCAGAATTACATTAAATCCTGATCATAACCTCATTTACCGATTTCATTTCCGATAACCAGGAGTTCCGGGATCATGGCTACCACCTCTACATTAGACCTTATTGACAGGCCGATATCTTTTTGAAATTCTAAAATATTTTTTTTTCTTATTTTTATTTAATTAATAAATCACATTTACTAAAAAACCAATTTGATAAAGCTCCTATGGTCTTCTCTCCAGAATTTTTTTTAGAAACAATTCAAAAACCATGTCCAAAGGTAAAAGACTCCCTTAAGTGGGAATTTTCAAAAACCCCGCCTGAGTTTCCACTTTCAACTCATATGGAAACTTCTGTGAAAGCTTTCTATATCTGTAGCTTCTTTCTCTTACAGCTTAGTCTGTGCGTAGATTGCCAATCAATGAATCAGTCAGTCAGTCAGAACAGCCTCTTTTATATTTAGAAAAATTACTTCCGAATCATATTTTGGTTCCGGTACCGATTAATGTTTTGGTTTATGATTTCAATATGATGTCGCTTCTGGGCTGTCGCTTCACTGTCTGAACTGAGAGAACAACTGCACAACTGAACATAAAAGGAACAAGTGAGTGGGTGCGAGAGAGCAACTAAGCCTTTGAATTAAAAATAAACAGCTGAGTGAGCAACTGAACAAAAATGAGCAATTAAAATAGAACTTGTTAAATTTGGTTGCCTCCTTCATCGATCGCTGCTACTCACATGGTATCGCCCAAATTCAACGTTAGACTGCCGCCCACCTGCTCGCCCCACTTCATATAGCCCACCGATCCGGCAAACATGAACATGACAGAGACCAGGAACATGCCCACATTGAGCACACCCAGGGTGCTCTCAAACTGGAGTGGCTTGCGCATGGCATTCTTCAGTGGCATCACCAGAGCGATGCCCTCAAAGGCAAAGATGGCGGTGCCAAAGAAAAGTGCCAACTGTGAACCATTTGTCCAGTAGGCGCGTTCCTGCACCTCCGGCAGTCCATCCTTAAGGGCATAGTACAGTGTGATGGCCAGTCCAAGTATCATGCACACATTGGCAAACATCGAGACGGGCGTCAGCCACTTCAGATTCGTGATCAGGGAGCTAAGCAGAACGGGTACAAAGGCCAACAGCATTACCAGATGCACATCCAGGTCTATGTCGTAGGCTTGCAAGATCTTGGCAGGTGGTGGATCAGTGTGTTCAGGCCATCATCAAATGTCAGTTTAACAATGTCCACACTCACCTGCTTCAAATTCGTGCTGATGAACACAAAGTAGATGCAACAGAAACCCAGTTGGGTGACACAGATGAACACATTCACCAGACGACCCATATACCGGGACCAAGCACGCAATTTGATGGGTCCATTCTCGAAGCAGTGCTCCACAGTCAGGGCATAGTCGGCACATACCGATTCACCGCGCAAATCACGCATCTTCTTGGAGCAGGCAATCAACACATGCTGACAATGGATGCACACCACGGCTATGATTATGGTCAGGATGGGAGCCACCAGTAGTCCACCATTTTTGAAGGCATCACCCATGGCAAAGAGACCGGGTCCAATGTTTCCCTTAAACAGATGCACTATGGTCTCCAGGTAGCTTGTTGGAATGAAGTAAGAGTGGAGTAAGAGTGGAGCAGGCAGGCAAAATCGGTTGATGGTTGGAGTGGATTAGGCGTTAGCAGGTTGGGTTAGTCCAAAGTAGTTAAAGGAATTTCGGGTGTTTTAAAGGAGCATGCAATAAGCTACTGAATTCTGGATACTCCGTTGGAAAAGGGGTTCATTTGTTGAAAGTGGATATAGGATTTTATTTTGTGCTGGATTCACACTGTTCCGACACATGAGACCTTAAGTTGTCTTGTTTTCATTGTGAATAGCTTGTCAATTGGCATTGAAAACATGACAACATGAAGGCCTACTAGATTTTCTTGTCTCATGCGTCGAACAGTGTAAATCCAGCCTTTGTCTTGACTGACTGACTGATTCATTTATGGGCAATCTACGCACAAACGCGATAAATCTAAAAACAAAAGGAAATGTTTGTGCAAATAGTTTGTCAGCTCAAAGGGCCAAATAAATGGGTGATGCCCAACATCAAAAAAAAAGAAATGGATCTTATTTTCTCCCTCTTCAAATCGATTTTGTTATATTATATGAATTTACAAGCATCGAAATTTAAACTAATAGATTCCAATTAAGAATCTTTTCGGCTGTTTTTCTTTAAATGAAAACAAACAAAGCAAAGCTTTCCGAAAAAGTCAGGAATACTTATAAAAAGAAATTGTAGACTTTAAATACCACTATTAAAATCTGGCTATATTACCCAGTATTTACTTTATCGTTATTTTGTAGTCTAACCTTGGGTCTCCTAATGAACGCAATATAAGGTTTTCAGGAATTAATTAAATGTTTAAATTTGACATGATGTTTAGTTACGAAGGATGAAATTTTGATTGTTGAACAGAAAAAAACAACTATTTTTTGAAAATTATATATCTTCATTTAAATAGCAGAATTACTCGGAAAATTGAAAGAAAGCTAAAAGAATATAAAAAAAATATAGTTTTCCCACGAATAATGCTACGATATGATTAAAATCGGCGTGATGAAGCATTTTCAAAAAAAAATTCACGTTTAGAAACATTCCCACTCCTTTTATAAACTGGTCCTTGGAGCCTGGTATAATTACAATCAGAACTGCATGTCCAAAACTAACTTGGACCTTCTTCGGGGTACATTATTACCCCAGTTTACGAAAAAAATACCAATTTTTGAAATTTTTTCAATCAAGCATTCTTTGCTGGATACTTTTTAGGCCATTTTACGAATATTCAATAAAAATTTTACAAATATAGCAGACAAACGGCTTAACCTTAGGCTAACATTTTTTACAAAGCTTTACTTAGGAAAACTTGGTAGTCAAATGGGCGACTGGAAAGTTTGAAATTAATTAACATAATACTTGGTTAGTCTTCTTAAGGAAAACAAAGTTAAAGAAGATTTTGTTCCCAAGCGAGTACACGAGCCCGCTCGCTCAGCATTTCCCAAAATGCGATACGAGCATGCTTTTCAATCAAAAGCTTTGAGCCTTTTTAAGCGCACATACAAAGCTAAAATCAAAAAACCTATCATGAAATTGTGAGCAAGTGCAATCGACAAGCCGGTTAAGTGTAAAAGCTCGTTTGGCTTGATGCTCATTCCGCACGAGTCGCAGCGAGCAATTCTTAAATACACAATTAGCTCACAGCGAGCAAAAGCAAGAGCGCATAACAAAAAATCAGGGATAGCAGGATTGCCTTCAATTTTGCTCTCTCCTAGGCGCTCGTTCTTGCTGAATTCTTGAGTACAGAATTCTTGAATTTTGAAGTTGATATAATATTAATATAATTCATAAATGTGTCAGTTGTTAGGTTAATCAGTTTAGTTGAAGTGACTTTGTTAGTAGGTTAAGCGGGATTTGGATATTATTTGGAATTGGGTTCTCTTCGGATGCTTCTGGTTAGTTTTAAAGTTTCCATCTTTGAAGTCATACCTTGTGGGCGGATGATATTCCTCCTCCGAGCTGGTGGGTTTCACCTCTCCAGTTTCTGTGCCTGGCCTGGCCTCTTCACTTGGCCCCTTCACTTTCACATCGGGGGGGTTAACTGCAGCCATTTGGTTGGTCGTTGACTGTGGTTTAATGGCTGGCGACTTATATATATATATTTTTTTTTTTTTTTTTGTAAAAGAAAGAAGACAAAAAAGCAGCGCCTGTAGTAGTTCTGAGTGGTTCATTCATGCATAAGTGTTAAACACAAAAAAAAGAAAAACACAAAAATTTGGTTTCGCAGCTGCTTTCTGTTCAATTTGTCCATCAAAACCCTGATGACACTTAATTGCTTTAAAAGAGTCGTTAAGTGAGAAATGCTTCCGCCTAAGGAACAATTGACGACATTTCTTAGCATGCACTTACTTACGGGATTAACCTGACTTATGTATATTATATATACATATATATATTTATTATTCTAATTCATGGCATGCAATTGCAATTAGATTTCATTAAGTGCTGCCATAAATTTCAACGATTTAATCTTAGAAAAGGGAAACCCCACACCGGAAACCCCGTATAAATCAATGGAACACTATTTTGTGATTTATCTAGCGGCTTTTTACTTATCTTAAAACTCATTAATGCTATCAATAAAAACATACTTACTTGTACATAACAAATGCTTACATACTACAATACAAATAGAGTGCATATATCAGCTATATATAAAACCCAAGCGCTTGCCAAATGAACAGCAGCAACAGCAGCAGCAACAACAACAACTTGTAGCACTTTCGATATCATTTTAACACGTGCCCATAGATAATCCCACAATTGCACCTATCAAGATAATACCAAAACATGCAATTTGTAGAGCTTAACAAGTTGTTGGCCCTTGGGTAAACAATCATATTACTCTGAACTTTGAGTTAACAAAGAAAAGGTATGAGTAAACAGCAAAGAATGTAAACCAAATTCAATGAAAAGATAACACTTAAGTAATACTTTACTTAAGTAATTTAAGTAATACTTTAAGTGCCGATTTCTCATCTTCTTTATGGCCGGTATGTGTCAGATAAATTTTCAATTTACTTTATTATGTGAAAGTTAATGGCCGTGTTCAGCAGAAGAACTTGCACCCTGATCTATGATTTATTTCTTGTTAATTTATGTAGCCTATATTTCCTCTTATGTTTAATTTGATATTTACATAAAGCGTTTCCAAATTTCAAGAGACCCCCTAAATGCATGCTATTAATAAGAGTAGTTTTATTCAGATGATCAGTGATCAAGTATTTCTGCTGAACGCGTCCAATGTGACATAGCCTTATCTAGATAACGACGATATCGTTTTATTTATTTTACCATAACAACAAGAGACAATCCGAACGATCATTTATATATTTACTAAGGTTAGGAAATGTCCCTTGATTTTATGGAAGTCTAATCAATGCTCTGGATTATAGGTAAGTATTTCCCCAAAAATATGTATAATCTGTGAAATTTTCAGAAAGATCGGATAATATTATATAATGCGGAGATATACAACATTTGTCATTTATTTGAGATCACTGTAAGCTCAGTCTGTTAACTTAATGTTAATGTTAATAAAAACATTTTCAGGCCTGTTTCCGTTTACGATATCGATTCAAATTTCCATTTATCTTCAATTGACTGCTTTAATGGCAAAATATATATAAACCGAATTGTCTAAACGTTTCTTGAAAATAAGAACCTACACCAATTCCAATCGATCAGATTCCGAAACGAGAACAGACCTGTTTATGTTACTGTTACCATTTTGTGATTTTAAAAAGGTTTAAAAATAATCAAAATAAAAACTTGCCCTCTCCTTGAGGGTGTTCATTTGGTCGAACTGGTAAATAAAATACTTTTGAACCAAAATTAACGGAATTAATACTTTATTCGTTATACTAAGGATTGTGTCTGCTGAGTGTGCGTTGAACCCTTAGTTTAAAAAAAAAAAAAGCTGAATTGAACTGAAAAAAAATGCATTCCTTTAACAGCTGTATAATATAGTCATCCAATCCGGTGCGTTCCGTTATATATGACATATTTTAAGCTACTTTCTCGGATCTGGGATCAGAGATTTGGGATCAGGGATCAGGGATCTGGGATCAGGTATCTGGGATGAGGGATCTAGAATCAGGGGCCTGGGATCAGGGATCACGGATCTGGGATCTTGGATCAGGTATCTGGGATCAGGGATCTAGGATCAGGGATCTGGGATCATGGTTCTGGGATCAGTATTGAGGGATCTAGGATCAGGGATCTGGAATCAGGGACCTGGGATTTGGGATCATGGATCTGGGATCAGGGTTCTGGGATCAGGGATCACCACTTAAGTTGCATTAATAAAAAATAACAATCCCATATAACAAATTTTTTTTACGAGTATTCAAGCAATTATGAATAATATATATGCTGTCAAACAGTTTTGCAAAATTTGGCTAAGATCAGATGACTATATCCTATAGCTGCTATAGGAACGATCGGTCGTAAAATGAGTCTTAGTAAGAAAAACTTATTTCTTTTCAATCGTAGAGTCACCAATCGTGGTATATATTAGTTTCATATGCTCCTATATAATTCTGGAAAAGTGTATCAAAATCGAATTACTATATCATATAGCTGCCATAGAAACGGTCGGTTCAAAAATTAGTTCTAGTACCAAAAACTTTTTTGTTTTCCATGATAGAGTTTTTAAACTCAGGGATCATAAATATTATATGCTTTCAAACAGTCTTACAAAGTTTGGTTAAAATCGGTTGTATTTACATATACTATAGCTGCCATAGGATCCATAGATCGTAAAATAAGTCTTAGTAGGAAAAACTTTTTTGTTTTCCATCGTAGCGTCCCCAATCTTGGTATATATTAGTTTCATATGCTTCCACATAATTCTGAAAAAATTTATCAAAATCGGTTGACTATATCTTATAGCTGCCATAGATACGGTAGGTCCAAAAATTAGTTCTAGTACCAAAAACTTTTTTGTTTTCCATGATAGCGTTTTTAAACTAAGGAATCATAAATATTATATGCTTTTTAACAGCTCTACAAATTTTGGTTAATATTGGATGACCTTATAATATAGCTTCCATAGGAACGATCGGTTGTAAAATGAGTCTTAGTAAGAAAAACTTATTTGTTTAGATACAATTTTGAAATTTTGAATCAGATACTTAATGATTTTGAATTTATAAATATCTGTCTTCTATATCTTGTATATATTTTATTGATTAAATCAGTTAGACCCAGCTTTTGCAAGTGTATCAAAACATTGGCATGGACGAAGTTGGCTTTGCCTTCTCGAAAAATTTTGAAAAATTTAAGTAAAATAATTTGTAAAATCTAAACCGTCAACCACTTTTTTCTCCCACTGCTCCGTGCTTGTACTAAACTCGACTGCCCAAAAATGTAGGCTACATTACATTACATTAAGCTAGCCCCGGGAAGTATGCAATATTTATTTTGGTTCGTAGTTCCTTAGAACACATCCCCAAATATTAGGCAATACATATTAAAGTCCATTATTCCCAAGCAAACGGATAACAGGAAATGGCTAATATAAAATATATTATTTTTTTAAAATATTTTAAATTTTATTTATGCTAATCTAAGCATGTCTTATGCCTTAAACAGTGTAAACTCAGCCTAACTGGGTATGAAAAATTACTTATTTACAATAACTTCGAGCGACAGCGATTATGAAGCAAAAAAGAAGCCATATCAAAAGCCGAATTTCATCTGAGAAAGGCTAAGGCTTTCTGTTTAATTGAATTGTAGGGTTGTTGTCCACCATATAGCCCCGACCCTGCACCTTCAGATTATTATGCGGCCGGAAAATGAGTCTTAGTGAGAAAAACTTCTGCCGAATTAGTGGTTCATTTTGGTTCCGTTCCCATCACAAATTAAGATTACATGGCGCACTTTATTGACTTTGTTGGGCCAGCCCTCTTAGTGTCAACTGTCTTAATCTGGTCACGGGGCTACCACTTCATATGAAGCGTTTTTTTTAATGAAATTTATAAAAATTATAAACGAATCATCAACAATATCTGACATTAGTCGTCAACTCAGTCTATCATGTTATGTTATATGACTCGTTGAGATTACACACTAAATAACGAGGACATGGCGCCGATAATAATATAGAGAGTTGGGTTGCACCACCTTGTGCAAATCTTGAGGCCTGAAGCTTATCGGCAGCAAAAGCAGTTAAAACAAAAAGTATAAATTGTTTTTTTCTGTTTTCTCACACACATATTTGTTGACACATGGTGGCACTTAAACTAGTCAACTATGCTAAGGAAAAATACTCGCACTTCGTCTTTATGTGCGTGCGTGCGTCTCCCGCTTTTGGCAAGTCGTCAACATTTCTTTTCTTTTCTCAACTCAATTTAATGTCTTGCAGTGGAAATTTTCCACAATTGTGTTGGGATACCATCCATCAGTGTATTTTGATCATAAGCAAAGTTCACTGCTCAGACCATTGAGCGGAAATCTTTCAGTCTGTAGTTAACCAGTTAACCTTGGTCTAGAAATTGTGTTAGAGTCTCCATTACCATATTTCACACTTGGCAATTAAGTAGTTAATCTCTGAGGCGTATCTAATGGATGAAAAAAAAACCCAGAGGTGGGGCGAGTAAGGGTAAGCTATACTACATACTATAGAATACACTGTTTCCCTTCTTTTTTTTTTGTCAATGGAGTATTATCTTAACATTCACACCACTAACAAGTGAGCTTATAAATCTTTTTAGTTAAAGATCTTAATCCAATTTTGTTGACCAAATAAATAATATACTTGAATATGGGAATCGAGGTCAATAAATCTGCAATTATAAAAGAAATTTTTAAAACGACAAAGCCAGTTGAGAATTTATTGTTCATATTTATTATCAGGAAATAATACCATAACAGGAACCATTAATATTTTAAGGCGCGAACATTCAAAATTTTTGGAGAACCAAAAAATTGTAAACCTTATATAAGAGACCGAATAGACAGGAACCCTAACGAAACGCTTATACCGGTACTATTTCGGTTTCTTATTATTCAAATATATATTTTAACTAGTAAGATATCAATATATATATTTACACACTCAGAAAAAAACACTTGACATTATAGAAATTAGCCCTGAAAAACAAAAACAGAAAAAATTGTTTTAAGAAATATTTTTAATAAAATTAAAAAAAAATTGAAATTAATTTTTGACATCAAAAAAATTTTCTACATTTTGATACCAATTATATGAGAGGAAAAAGAACTTAGGGTAGGTTCGGTAGGGGCTGAGCCCCTAGAACACCCCCTCTAGCTACGTGCCTGTTGAATTATAATCAACCTTGACCTTCCTTGAGCCTGCCAACAATCATTTCAAAAATTCATAAAAATCAAAAAAGGCCAAAAAACATTTATAGAAAAAAATAAAATTTAAAATAAGATTTATGGTTTTTTTTTTTGGAAAAAAAAAATCAAACATACACAGTGTGTCGCAAAAATATTCGAACTTTTTATTTATTTAACAAATAACAGATATAACAAATATTATTAAATATTGCTATATTAAAAAAACTTCCACATTTTCTTATCAAGTCAAGTGGCAGTGAAACTAATGGAGCAGTAAAACGGCATGTTAATTCATTATATATTAACTCATTCTTTAAAATGAGTGAAATAGTGGTAACAACTCATTAATTAATTAGCAAATCGTATTAAGGGGGGCTTCTACCTTTGGACAGGGTTTTTGAGTATTTTTTAAAAAATTCTGGAAAAAACCATAAGTGGTTTTTGAATTTGGTTTTTTTAATTTGTATTATTTATTAATCAAATAAAAAAAATTTTAAAAAAATATTGAAATTCGAGGGCTTTTCAAAAAGTAATCGGCCTGGCAATTAAGGTCTCAAAAAAAAGAAGTGTAGAGGTGACAGCCATGATTCCGGGACTACAGGCTATCGAAAATGAAAACGGTAAATGAGGCTATGATCAGAATTGATGTAATTCTGGCCCGTACCTTAATCATATTTTCAATATTTTTTGGAAAGATTGGCGGCCTAAAATTCGATTTTTTCTATTTTTTTTCTTTATAAAAAGTAGTAAAAAACGAGAAGGCAAAGCTAACTTAGACTGTGCCGAAGTTTTAATACACTTAAAAAACTTTACTCCAACTGATTTAACCGGTAAAATATATAAAGGATATAGATATCAAATATTTAAAAAATTTTAAATCATTGATAAGAAAGATTTGATACCATAAAAACAACTTTTCTTAGTAAACCACATTTTCCGACCGATCGGTCCTATGGCAGCTATATGCTATAGTCATCCGATTTTAATAAAATTTTTCAAAATTGTGTGAAAGCATATAAAACTAATATATACCAAGATTGGGGACGCTACGATAGAAAACAAAAAAGTTTGTCTCACTAGAACTAGTTTTTAGACCGACCGTTTATATGGCAGCTATATGATATAGTCATCCGATTTTGATACATTTTTTCAGAATTATGTGAAAGCATATAAAACTAACATATACCAAGATTAGTGACGCTTGGATAGAAAACAAAAAAGTTTTTCTCACTAGAACTAGTTCTTTGACCGATCGTTCCTATGGCAGCTATATGATACAGTCATCCGATCCGGCCGGTTCCGACATATTAGTTGCGTGCAGTAAAAAGAAGACTCTGTGCAAAATTTCAGCTCGATAGCTCGATAAAACTGAGGGACTAGTTCGCGTAGAAACAGACAGACGGACGGACGAACAGACGGAATTGAACTCAGCTAGTCGTTCTGATCAAGAATATATAAGTAGTTAATGGGGTCGGAAATGAATATTTCTATGCGTTACAAACTTCTGGGCAAAATTAATATACACTTTTCAAGTGTATAAAAATCGAAAACAAAATTGTTCAAAGGCAGAAGAAGTTGGGAACATGTGCCCTATATTTAAACAAACCTTATGCATGATCCTTTGTAGAGATAGCTTTGTAGATAACTAAGGTTGTAAGTTGAGCATAAGTCTCTACAAGATTCCTTTTCTTGAAATATGGAAGCAGGCATAGGTAAACCCTTACCTCTCTATTAAACGCGATTCGCGCGGTGAAAGTTGCTATAAAAGTAATTGTTCCCCACTTTTTTAAGTATGGTTTTAAAACTCCCTAAAATTATGCTTAAAGCTTATTCATTTATAAAAATGTTGAACGAATTTGAGTGCATTCAGTTGCCCCCCATAATTTTGGATAAAATTCTCAAAGGCCGCCACTGAGTGACATGTGCAACAGCTGCCGATTGCTGGCGTTTGTTTTAGCTGATTTTGTTGATTGCTGTTGTTGCTGTTGTTGTTGTTGTGGCTGACTTTGCACTTGAATTAATTTGGAGTTTTAAACTTAAGATTTAACAAAGATTTTGGTACACACCTCTGCATCCATTTTCTGTGTTGTTGTTGTCGTCATCCAAGAACTCGGTCAATGCACGAAAGACGTCGAAACAAAAAAAGCGAACAAAAAAAACAAACAAAAAAATACAAAAAAAAATTAAAAGAAAACAGTCGCCAAACTTTTTTAGACTGTTTTTGGTTAATGATTTATTTTTATTTTTATTATTATTATTATTTCTTGTTGTTGTTGTTGTTGCCGGTTCGGGTGGGTGGTTGGTTGCACAAAGCGAGCGGTGCGAGTGGTGTTAATCGCTCCACGAAATCATCAAGACTGACTATGCGGGCCCGCCGCCGTATTCACTGGCTGCGGATCCGGTCCGCATTTCGTTTTGTTTGTTTGTCGTCACCAGAGTTGACACCGCCTGCCGCCTGCCACCGTAATCTTCTGCCGTAACGTAGGAGATGTCGGCGTGCGCTTCTGCTAGCCTGGTTTTTTATTTATTTCTCTTTGGCTCATTACAAAACTATGCGTAACAGTTGTAGTATCCAGCGAGAGCCTGATGACGTCGCGACGTTCTTATGTCAGAATATCTGTCTTAAAAAAATGAAACAGGTTTCACTTCGAAGCGTGGGGGGGGGGGGAGAGAAAGCACGCCAATTGTGCATGTGTTCAACAGGTTGTCACTCAACCATCAGCTGACAAACAAATTTGATCTAGGGAAATGCTAAGGCAAAGGCAAAGGGCATGCTCAAATGGGTCATCAAAAATATGACAGAATATGTAGCAATAAAAGGAAATTTTTTTTTGGTTTGGAAATTGACTTGTTAGACCAAGTTAAATGGGGTAATTCAAATCAAAAAAAAAAGTAGCGGACAGCTAAATACCCTTTAATATAATATAAATAAGCATAGGTTCTGAATTCCACTTATACAAAAATGCTGTGATTTAAAAGCCTTTTTTTTTCTCTAGTCGGAAAATGGGCTCTTGACTTGAACTGGCTCTGAATCACTTTTGAATTGATGTAAACTGGTTCGGAACCGGTTATAAAGCAGTAAAACACCTTACTTCATATTAAAAAGGAGAAGTATTATAAATATTAATTATCAATAAATATTATCTTTAAGTACACCTAGTGTAAAGGCCTTAAAACAAAGGTGATATTTGGGAATTTTTATAAAAAAAAAAAACTACTTTATCTTAAGAGTATATTTATACATGTTTTAAGAATATACAGCGATATTTTTTAAAACAAAAAATATTTTTGAAGTTATACACGATCTCCGAAGACACGAAAACAAGGCCGTCTCTGTGGATGAAATTAAAAAAAAAAAAAAAACGAGAAGGCAAAGCTAACTTCGACTGTGCCGAAGTTTTAATACACTTGAAAGACTTTATTCCAACTGATTTAACCTGTAAAATATATATAGGATATAGACATCAGATATTTCAAATTTTTAAATCATTGATAATAAAAATTTGATACCATAAAAAAAACTTTTCTTAGTAAAACACATTTTTCGACCGATCGGTCATATGGCAGCTATATGCTATAGTCCTCCGATTTTGATAAAATATTCCAGAATTGTGTTAACGCATATAAAACTAATATATACCAAGATTAGTGACGCTACGATGGAAAATAAAAAAAATTTTCCCACTAGAACTAGTTTTTTGACCGACCGTTTATATGGCAGCTATATGCTATATTCATCCGATTTTAATAAATGTTTCCACATATATGTAAAATCATCTAAAACTAATATATACCAAGATTGGTGACGCTACAATAGAAAATAAAAAAGTTTTTCTCACTAAGATTTATTTTCCGACCGATCGTTCCTATGGCAGCTATAAGATATAGTCATCCGATCCGGCCGGTTCCGACATATAAGTTGCGTGCAGTAAAAAGAAGACTCCGTGCAAAATTT
Organism: Lordiphosa mommai; assembly: GCA_018904225.1. Taxonomy (NCBI): domain Eukaryota; kingdom Metazoa; phylum Arthropoda; class Insecta; order Diptera; family Drosophilidae; genus Lordiphosa; species Lordiphosa mommai. Next base: position 476,506 of record JAEIFT010000020.1, on the reverse strand, counting down.
CAGCTCGATAGCTTTAAAACTGAGAGACTAGTTCGCGTAGAAACAGACAGACGGACAGACAGACGGACAGACGGACGGACGGACAAGCGGAAATGAACTCAGCTCGTCGTCCTGATCAAGAATATATATAGTTTATGGGGTCGGAAATGAATATTTCTATGCGTTACAAACTTCTGGGTAAAATTAATATACACTTTTCAAGTGTATAAAAATTTGTTGAACTAAAAGATATTGTCCGTACCATGACCTACGATAAAAAAAAATAGAAGGCTAACATCGGCTACGCCGGTGTTTCACATACCCTTGCAGTTTTTAAAAGACGCTAGCATTGATAACAAAAAAGTTTTTCTTACTAGAACTAGTTTTTTGGCCGATCGTTTATATGACAGATATATGCTATAGTCAACCGATTTTGATAAATTTTTCCAGAATTATGTAGAAGCATAAGAAAGTAATATATAAAACGATTGGTGACGCTACGATGGAAAAGAAAAAAGATTTTCTCAATAGAACTAGTTTTTGACCGATCGTTCCTATGGCAGCTATATGATATAGCCATCCGATCCGGCTGTTTCCCACATATTATTTGCATGCAGTAAAAAGAATACTCTATGCAAAATTTCGATAGCTTTAAAACTAAGGGACTAGTTCGCGGAGAAACAGACAGACGGACAGTCGGACAGACGGACGAACGGACAGCCGGAATTTAACACAGCTCGTCGTCCTGATCAAGAATATATATTAGTTTATGGGGTCGGAAATGAATATTTTTATGCGTTACAAACTTTTGGGCAAAATTAATATACTCTTTCCAAGTGTATTAAAAAAAACTTTGTTAAACTAGAAGATGTTGTCCGTACCATGACCTACGATAAAAAAAAAAATCAAAAATTGACAATATTTAGGGCCTTTTAAAAAAAAGAATAATTTCAACCAAAATTTTGGTCGTTTTGGCCTGCCAAAATTCGATTTTTGATCAGATCAAAAAATCTATAGACCATGGTATAGAGAACTATATAAAGAACATGGAGAAGAAAAAAATCGGTAGTGATCGGATTTCATTTGTCTTTGAGAAATCACTCCAGCAAATTCGAAAAATGCCAATAAAACACTCTAGCTGCCGAGCGGCCGCTGTTTAAATGGGTATAACGTTTTTTTAAATAATATTTTATAGAAAGGAATTTTTTTCAACAAATGCAAGTAATAATTATTCAGATAGTATATTTTTTTTTAAGTTTCTGATGACTCTAAGATCACGTAAAAATATTAAAGGATTTTGCTTTTAAAAGATATTCCAAAGATTCTCCTAAAAAAGACGTTTGACATTGATCACTCTAAGATGATACCCTGTGCAGCATCAGCATTTTCTAATAGGTCTAGTTGATGTTGTCGACAAGCCATTCTTCCTTCGCGGAATAATTTTCGTAGTTATTTTCCATATTAAAGGCTTCATTCCAGAGGCATACAAATTTATTTCAGCACTATGCTTTATATAAATAAGTCAGCTTTTCAAAAGCACTCAGCTTTTAGAGCTTTTACAAAGTGTTTCTATTCATATGAAGCATAGAGCCGAAATAATTTTGTATGCCATCTGGAATGAGGCCTTAACTGATTAATTAAAAAAAATTTGGGATTTTTTAAAAATTCTAACTGCGTATAACCCCTTGAGAACCCCTCATAGCCAAAACATCATTCGATTTTAAACGAATTTTGCAGATCTTTTTCGGTTTTATTCGTTTTTTTCGGGACTGGCTTGATTTACTGGCTTTAGTTTTTTTTTTTGAGCCGAAGCCCCAGACGCTAGCGCTATTTCTTTATAATAAATTATGATATTTTTATTTTACTATAATGTATTGCAATTAATTTTATAAAATAAAATAAAATAAATTGTTTTCTTTGAAATTTTCGGAAAGCCTTGCATTTTTTACTTTCAAGACAAAATATTGATACATTATTTTCATCTAACCGATATTCACTATATTTGTGCTTACTTGTAGCTGAATTGCAGACTCCTACAGCTCATTCAACTTAATTTTAATGGAGCTAATTTAAGTATTATACAGAGTATCTGGCATTCGATCCCATCCCATCTTTTGTGATTCTTGTAAAAACGTACATTTTTTTTCGTTTTTTTTTTTTAATGAACCATTTCACTTGTATTTTATTTCTATTTAAAAATAAAAAGCAGCTTTGGCGGTCTAAGTACAAAAGAATCTCGCAGTCGGCACACACGCCACCACTTGAGAGAGAGAGAGCATACAGTTTAATTGGAACTGAACACACACAGCCACACACACACACACACAAGATGAATGGAATGGATGGAAAACTGTTACTGTCCCTGACCTTGGCATAGAGCAGACGTATCAATAGAATGTGCACAATGGCTTTTGTGGATACCCTGATTTGGCATAATTATTATTAGATGTAATTAAAGTGTGCCCTTATCAAATGTCATTGGCTTTTTACAATACAAAAGGAAATACTACGCGCATTCAGAGTCCCAAGACCTAGAAAAATGAATCATAAATATTGTGGTTAAGTATTCAATGTCAATGAACTTCAGATAATAGATATTTTATATATATACTTATGAAGCAGATTCAATATATTTACGGCAAAATCTTTGTGGAAAAAATAAAAAGTAAATTAAGTCCAAAAGAAGAGCCAAAATAAATAATTCTTTAATTTATATTAATAAAGGTTTCATTTATTTTCATACAAAAAATTTAATTTTCAATATATCGCGCCTCTTCTGTTCGTAGTACAAGATATTATTTCAATGTTGATCAAACCTGCTAGAATTATGTGAAAGCTTATAAAATTAATAAATACCATTGAAAATAAAATCTAATGAATGTAGTCATCCGATCCAGGCGGTTGCGACATTTTAGATGCATACTGTTAAAAAAAAAGACTTCGTTTAAAACTACAGATCGAGGCAGACGCAATGCTTAAGGGAGTCTTTTTCCTTTGAAAAAGGTGACTTATTTAAACTTTTTTTCCCAAAATTTTTGTCAGTCTTACTGGAGCATGCCTATAACACACATCAAAATTCCCAGTTAAAAAAAAAAAAATTTCTCTCTTCGTTTTTTGGTTAACAATTTTAGGTTAAGCTGAAAGTGTTTCAATTAGATATTTTTATATAAAAAAAAAGAAAAAAATTTACAACTACTGTAAGCAAAAAAAAGTGAAAATTAAAAAAAAAAAAAAAAAACAAACATAAGCAGAGTAAAAACATTAAAAAAAAATACGAAAATAAAAAAAAATTTTCACAAAAATTTTTCAGTTTTACTGGAGCATGACTAGAACAGTCATCAAAATTCCAAGTAAAACAAATACAAAAATTTTTCTCCTCGTTTTTTGGTTAACAATTTAAGTTTAATTGTTTCAATTTGATATTTTTATAAAAAAAAAAAAACCAGCTACTTGGAAGAGAAAGCTCTTCACTCTAGCACGAATCGAAAGCGACTAGTTAAAATGTTACAGCTTGTCAGCAGGCAAATAAGTTGAAAGACAATTTAAAGCAAAGGCCTACTATGATTGAAATCAAATCTCAGTTTTCAATTGAATTTTTTCATTACAATTTCCACACAAATTGCACGACTAATTTGTTTCTAAAGGCCTCCTTCCAGATGATATAAAAACGTATTTCGGCACAATCCGTCATATGAATAGAAACACTTTTAAAAAGCTCTGAAAGCTGTCTTATTTATACGAAGCAAAGAGCCAAAATAAATTTTAATGCCATCTGGAATGAGGCCTTAAAAGACGCAGTTTTACAAAACAGAGCTGCCAACTTGTGCGCTACATTAATAGTGGGATCAACAATATTGGGATTCCTTTAATGGATTTGATTTGGACTTTAATTAAACATACATATGTCCATATTTTCATATACACTTGTATGGCATACAACTATTTATATTCGACCCCATAAAGTAAATATACTCTGAACCCAATGAACCGAAATTTTTACTGCCGATTAGCTCTAACTGCGAATAAATTATTTAAAAAATTACAAAATTATACAAAGGCTTCGTAGATAAACAGAAATAATTTCTGTGTTGAGTTGAGGCCTCAAATTGAAAATTCCTAAAAATCTACTTCGGCTTGATATTGTCGCATTTTTTTTTCGGAGTGTACTTAAAATTTTGTTTTTCGATTTTTTTTTGTTTTGATTTGTTATTTTAGCTTGCACATTCCCCTTTTATTTCTTTTAAACCATCTTCCAAAATTCGAAAAAGTTTAGCAGATATTGCCATTTTAGTAAAGTGAGTATTTTATACGATGCTCAAAACATTAAGCGCGTTTTTTTTCGAACCCACGTTTTTCGACCTGGTAGCCATGATTGCGCCAGTTCTGACGAGCCGATTTTGATCAGCCATGTTGCAATCTACACAAAATTGAAGGAATTCTGGCCCGTACCTTAATCAAAAGGAAAAACATTTTTTTAGTATTTTTTTACACTAAACTAACTACAAAAAAAAAACTTAAAAACGCGATTATTTTTTTTTTAATAGCTGCCAATTTTTGAAAAAATATTGAAAAATATTCTTGAGGTACGGGCCAGAATTACAACAATCCTGATCATAACCTCATTTACCGTTTTCATTTGGGATTACTTGAAGTCCCGGAATCATGGCTACCACCTCTTCAGCTTTTTTTTTGAGACCTTAATTGGCAGGCCGATAACTTGTTAAACTGCCCTGGAATTCTAACATTTATTTTTTCTTTTTTTTTTTAATTTAAAAATAACACATAACAAAAAACCAAATTGAAGAAGCTCTTATGGTTTTATCTCCAGAATTTTTTAAAAACACCCAAAAAAAACCCTGTGCAAAGGTAGAAAACCCTCTTAAATAAAAAAAATACATTTACTTATAATTTTTGAATTAAAATTAACAATTTATTGGTATTTCAAGAGTTTTGTTTAAAATTCCTAAAATTACTATTTCAAAATTATTGGGGTAAAAAATGCAAATAAAAATTTATGTTTTTTGGGACTCTCCATGAAGTTTGATATAGTAATGGCCGTTTTCTCATGTTCCTGTTTTTCAAATCAAGGGGCTTTTTGAAAAAATTGTTACCTACTTTTGGTCGCCTTTAAAATATATATATGTGTCTACAACGTAACTCGTATGTTTTTGAACGCGGCCTAAAAGTAGGCCACATATATCATATTTAGGCCCTAAGGGCCGTCTTTCATGTTTACATTGAGGGACTTTTTGCACAAATGTTGCCTACTTTTAGGTCGCGTTTAAAATATCTATGCGTGTGTCTACCTAAACCTACGTGTGTCCAACCTAAAATTTGTCACATTTTCTCAAAAAGCAACTCGATTTGAAAAGCATGAAGATGATAAAACGGCCTTAAGGCATGTATTGTTTAAAGCAAGGAACATAAATTGGCTCAAGAATAAAAGCAGATCACCTAAGCTATATAATTTTTACATTTTTCAATGGTCCCATTACTTGCCAGACAACCCTCGTATCACATGCCCGGTAACAGGGCCTACTTCTGTCTAGACTCTAGAGCATAAAAAGAAAACATGTAATTAAAATGATTTTGGTTTTGTTATTGTTTCATATTATACTTAACTTTGTTGTGTGATGATTGTGATTAAATGTTAAGCCCCGCCCCATCGTTTCTCGACTTCCTAAGCGGTCAATTGCCGTTGGCTTAAACGTTTTTTTTTTTTTTTTTTAGTGACGCTCCAGTGAATTACAGTTTTTCTGTGTTGAGTCGTTTTATATTCATTTTTAAGTTTTTCCAGTTTGTGTCATCAACTTCTGGTGCCTTACCTTGCCAGAGGGCGGTTAACAGTTATGGCGAAAGTCAACCAAGGGCCGTCAGATTTTTTTTTAATTGCGAAATGTGTAGAAAGTGAAATGTGTGTATAGAAGAGATCTTTATTTATGTGGTTTACGTGGTCACCAGCAAATGTACTTAAATATAGTTTTTTATATAAAAATATAAACACTTAAAAAAATGACCACAAAAAATATGTAAATAAAATAAGTACATTTTAGCTAACTCTGAACCAATATTTAAGACCGTTATTTTCGAAATTTTAAGACTGAAATTTTAAATTTAAATTTAGAGATTTAGGATTGAAATTTAGGATTGAAATTTAGGATTGAAATTTAAGACTAAAATTTAAGACTGCAATTTAACATTGAATTTTAAGACAGAAATTTAAGCTTGAAATTTAAGATTGAAATTTAAGACTGAAATTTCAAATTCAAATTTAAAATTTTAATTTTAGATTGAAAACTAAGATTGAAATTTAAGATTGAATTTTAAGATTCAAATTTAAGATTAAAATTGAAGATTGAAATATAGGATTGAAATTTAAGATTGAAACTAAAAATTTAAATATAAGATTGAAATTTAAGACTGAAATTTAACATTGAATTTTAAGATTGAAATTTAAGCTTGAAATTTAGAATTGAAATTTAAGACTGAAATTTCAAATTCAAATTTAAAATTAAAATTTAAGATTGAAAACTAAGATTGAAATTTAAGATTGAATTTTAAGATTAAAATTTAAGATTGAAATTTAAGATTGAAATTGAAGATTTAAACTTAGGATTGAAATTTAAGATTGAAATTTAAAATTGAAATTTAGGATGGAAATTTAAGATTGAAATTTAAGATTAAAATTTAAGATTGAAATTGAAATTGAAAATTGAAATTTAAAATTGAAATTTAGGATTGAAATTTAAGATTGAAATTTAAGTTTGAAATTTAAGTTTCAATTTAAGATTGAAATTTAAAATTCAAATTAAAGACTAAAATTTAAGATTGAAATTAAGGATTGAAATTAAGAATTGAAATTTAAGACTAAAATTTATGATTGTAATTTAAGATTGAAATTTAAGATTTAAATTGAAGATTGAAATTTAAGACTGAAATTGTAGATTGAAATTTAAAATTCAAATTTAAGATTGAAATAAAAGATTGAAATTAAGGATTGAAATTTAAGATTGAATATAATATTAAAATTAAAGACTGAAATTTACGATTGAAATTTAAGATTAAAATTGAAGAATGAAATTTAAGACTGAAATTTTAGATTAAAATTTAAAAATCAAATTTAAGATCGAAATTTAAGATTGAAATTTTAAAACTGAAATTTAATATTAAAATTTAAGATTGAAATTTAATATTGTAATTTAAGATTGAGATTGAGTTCCAAAAAAATTATATTTAAAGTATACGATATTTTTAAATAACGCTTGAAATAAGAATTTCGTTGTTAGGCTTGATATTATCGAATCTTGAGCTCATATAAACTTAATTTTCCCTGCTTTAAGTACAGAATTCTAAATATTTTTTTCTGAGTGTACTCACACATGATTGCCTTGAGCCGAACCAGTTGGCTCTGCCCATCCTGTGACCAGTTCTTCATCTTAATCCCAGTTAGCTCCCCGTCACCTTCTATCAAGAAAGCAAATGTTGTTGTCGGTGCTTGAAGTGGGCCAAAAGTAAATACCTGACCGAGTTACTGGCCCGCTGGGATGCGTGTGCAGAAGTAGAAAAAACTTAAGCCCAAAAGACGAATTCACTGAGATTAATCAAGATGCACAGTGGGATCAAGCAAAGGAAATTATGAATGGAATATAATTCTATCCCTTAGTTCTGAATTCAGGCCTTAAGCATGAGCACTATATACTATACTATATATATATATATATATAATGAAAGTTCTCAACGACTCTCATTGCATACTTGTGGGCAAGAGAACATTTAGTAAGCGCTAGTTCTAGCATTCAAAATGGTATAACTTCGTTGAAAAAAACCTCAGAATTGTTGGGGATATTTTATTTTAAAGCTAAAGAATATATCTTTTCGATAATATAATGGGTGAATACAAAATATGCCTTAAAATGCTCAAAAAGTTGCCCGACTTAAGTCACAAATTGCCAAATATCCTGACGTGATGGATGCGTGTCAAGCAAACGAAAATTATCTAGAATCAGCACCACTCCTTCTATAGACTGAACCATACTACCTTGTGTTATCTTCCACTTTTCTGTAGGTATTCGAAGTCGGACTATACATTTATATAGTAATTCGAATTCTTTATCCACAACAGAGAAAAATAATTTTGCTACAAACTTTGAGTTAAGAACGAATTTATTACCACGTTTATGCTTATAAAAATCATGCCTTTCGCCCCTCCAAGTATGCAAACTTCAATTTCTTAAAATTTTATTTTTTGAACGAGATAATTGAAAGTCAGTTACATAAACCACATTGTGCATTCACTCAGATTGTCGGACTAGTAAAAGGTATTCAAAAATAATCAGTGTTAAGGCTACTAAAAAATAAATATTTTCCTTAATTATTTATATTCATAAACATAGCATACTTTGAAGGGCAAAAATCATGGTTTTTTTTTATTTGTGCATAAACGTAGTATATGTCATAAATTTGTACTTCAAATGTGCTAGAAGTGCTTGAAACTGGCACTATCAGGGGTGTCACGGGTATTTCTGATCCGAAATTTTTACTGATACACAGAGAAAAATCATTTTCAAACATTTTTTTTTTGAATATCAATTTCACTCCGATATGACGAAGATTAACTTGATATGTTCGAAAATATGAAAAAAAAAAAATATTAATATAAAAAAAAAACATTTTTTTTTAAATATCAATTTCACTCCGATATGACGAAGATTAACTTGATATGTTCGAAAATATCAAACAAAAAATAAAAAAATTTAAATTAAAAAAAAAAAATAAAAATTTTAAATAAAAAAAAAAAAAATAAAAATTTTAAATTAAAAAACAATACAAAAAAATGTTAAAAAAAAACCTTATCTTGTCTGGGGATGGGTTTGGGTAAAAACCCAAACACTCTAAAAAGAGTGCAAAATTTTTACTTCAAATGTTTTAGAAGTGCTTGAAACTAGCACTATCAGGGGTGTCACGGGTATTTCTAATCCGAAATTATTACTGATACACAGAGAAAAATCATTTTCAAATCATTTTTTTTTTAATATCAATTTCACTCCGATATGACGAAGATTAACTTGATATGTTCGAAATTATCAATAAAAAAAAATTAAAAAATAAATAAATAAATAAAAATAAAAAAATAAAAATAAAAAATTTTAAGAATAAAAAAAAAATTTTTTTAAATAAAAAATTTTGCATAAAAAAAAAAAATTAAAATAAAAAAAAAAATAACCTTGTCTGGGGATCGAATTTGGGTTTTTAGAGAATTTGATTTTTTTTTTCCCAAAATTCAAAAATTTTCGTTTTCAGTTTTCAAATGCGGATACTGTTTGATCCAGCACTGGACTTAGTCATCCAACTTTCTGTATAAAAAAATTTACTCCTCTCCCATGATTTCAGAGCCCACTGTTACAGTAGCATCGTCTATGGCCCATAATATCTGATTAGATCGGTAATTTGGCATGCTTCGATAACTGTCGCAAGGCCGGTTAAGCGACTTCGGTACGTTATGAAGCCAGAACATTCGACAGGTCGTACTTATGTGAGGGGGACGACGACGACGACGACGACATCTTCACTGGAACGTTACGGGCCAAAAGGCAAGCAGCCGAAACTTGGCCAGAAGACGGGGCCAAGTGGGTTGAGGGATTTTGAATTTCTCCAACGTTGCTTGTTTAATGTTTTCCATTTGTTAACGAGACTTTCAACCAAACGGTCGCGCACGCGTTCTTCCAAAAAAAAGAATGGCAGCATTGGCTGGTCCCCTCCATTTGGTGGCTATGCTGCTGCTCATGCTGTCGGCACAGGCACATGATTTTGGCTATCATCCCAGTGCCGAGGAGTTTGATAGTTTATTACGTGAGACGCGCACTTGGACCAGAGATTTGTTGGCCAATGAGCGACGAAGAGTGGGATTTGTGCCGCGTTATCAGCCAGAGAGGCCGAGAACCGAATTGGATTTTCAATATACACAGCCTAACTATGTGTATGAGTCAGTGGAGTCGGAACCGGGGGAGGAGTCTAATAAGGACGACTTAATGCAAGTGCAGAGTGATATAATGGAAATTCAAGAACCAGCCAGGCCCAGTTTTCCCATATTCTTTACCAATCCAGCCACTGGCATTGTGTATGCCATTAGCGAGGTGGGTGGCACCCAATCTCGTAATGATAGCAGTATTTCTATATATGTAACCAAGGCACAATATGATGCGGACTTGAAGAAGCTTAAGGAAAGCTATGAGAAACAGTGTCCGGCCAAACCCAGTTCTGTACTTTCGAGTCAGTCTAGTGTAGTGACCACCCCCGCTCCCCAGATTATACATTTGCAGCAACCCCAAAAAATTGTGACCAAACCACCTTTAGCCAGCAATAAATTGCCTTTAAACCAGCCCACACATCGTCCTCCGCCCATAATGGTTACCTCCAACTCGATTAATGATCAGTTACTTAAGCTAACCACCACCACCAGAAAACCCACTAGAGCTACCACCAAACGCAGCAAGCGTAAGAAGCGCAAGAAGAAGAAGAAGCAACAGTTGATTAAAAGAAGACCCGGACATCAGTCCAATCCTCCCACTATAGTAATGGGTAAACCTGCAGGCACCACCAGAAGTCCACCTCCAGCATCCACTCAATTGGAAAAACCCACCGCTACCATCTTTAGTCAGCAACCCTGGGTAGTGGCACATGGTTATATGAAACATCAACGTCGGCGCCGATCTTTAGAAACCCAAGTGGCAGCCAAACGCATTAGCAGTGGCAAAAGAAGGCCCCGACCCCGCAGCAGCAAGAAGAACAAGCCACCCGCTAAACCTCAAGCAGATACCATAAAAGTTCACTCACCTTTGCCACATGCGGTACATTTGCTACATCACAAAGCCAATCACAGTGAATCCACAGCAGCCAAGATTAAACCCAGGCCACACAAGAAGCGAGGCGGAGATGCGGGCAGCTTTGATATATTCGAGTTAATGGCGGGGGAAGATTATGAGGAGGAGGAGGAGGACAATGATGAAGATGATGATTACTATGACCAGGAAGAACCAGCACAAAAAGTCAAGCATTTAAGTCCCAGCCCGCTTACCCAAGAGGACACCAGCTCCGCCGAAGCGGGTGCGGACTTTGGTGCCTTGGTGGCAGAAGAACCTACTTCTGCTCCTTCTCCCTCAGCTGCTTCCTTACCTTCCAGCAGCGAGGAAACGGCAAGTAAAAATAGTCTGGGTAAACAGCGCATACGCAGGCGTCCCGTGGCTACCAACTCTGATGAAGATTATGATGATGATATGGATTTAGATGCGGATGCGGGTATAGGTGGCTTCTTTCGCATGGTATTTTATCCCGTACAAATGGCCATGTCGCGTCTATTTGATGGTTTTGCCGCCAACGAAGATGATGAGGAGGATGATAAAGATTTAACCAAATATCCCACCTACACGCTATATCACAGCGCTCACAGTAACGAGGCTTTAGTGGATGATGAGGTTGATGAGAATGACGATGAGGAGAATAGCTCACTGGGTAGCTGGTTTAGCTCATGGTTTGGTTTACGGCGACGTACCAAAAAAATTGGCAGCACTACGGTTTTACCCCTGCCACCGGCTCCATTGCCCACACCGGCACCAGAGCCCAACGGTTGGCTGGAGTCTTGGTTTGGTTTCGGTAAAACAACCAGCGAAGCGCCCATAACATCCAGCGAGGAGGATGACTATGATAGTGAGTATTTCGAAGGGATTAAGTCGATTAAGGGCCGTTTTCTTATGTTCACGTTTTTCAAAACCGGGTGGAAAAATGTGTTGCCTAATTTTAGGCCGTGATTTTAAAAACGGCCTAAAAGTAGGCAAAATAAATATTCTCAAAAGGCTCCTAGTTTTCAAAAACATGAAGATGAGAAAACGGCCCTAAGTGTATAATACAAAAAAACGAGAAAGGCAAAGCTAACTTCGACTGTGCCGAAGTTTAAATACACTTGAAAAACTTTACTCCAACTGATTTAACCGGTAAAAAATATATAAGATATAGAAAACAGATATTACAAATTTTAAATCATTGATAATAAAAATTTGATACCTTAAAAAAAAACTTTTCTTAGTAAAACACATTTTCCGACCGATCGGTCCTTAGGCAGCTATAGTCATCCGATTTTGATAAAAAATTTTCAAAATTATGTGAACGCATATAAAACTAACATATACCAAGAAACAATAATTTTTCTCATTAGAAGTAGTTTTTTGATAGACCGTTTCTATGGCAGCTATATGCTATAGTGGTCCGATTTTGATAAAGTTTTTCCAGAAATATGTGAAAGCATATAAAACTAACATATACCAAGATTAGTGACGCTACTATAGAAAACAAACAAGTTTTTCTCACTAGAATTCGTTTTTTGACGGATCGTTTATATGGCAGCTATATGCTATAGTCAACCGATTTTGATCAATTTTTCCTGTATGATGTGAAACCATATAAAACGAACATATACCAAGTTTAGTGACGCTACCATGGAAAACAAAAAAGTTTTTCTAACTAGAACTAGTTTTTTGAACGATCGTTTAGCTGCCATAGCTATATGATATAGTCATCCGATCCGGCCGGTTCCGGCATATTAGTTGCATGCAACAAAAAGAAGACTCTGTGCAAAATTTCAGCAGGATCGCTTTAAAACTGAGGGACTAGAGGGACAGACGGAATTGAACTCAGCTCATCGTCCTGATCAAGAATATATATAGTTTATGTGGTCGGAAATGAACATTTCTATGCGTTACAAACTTCTGGGCAAAATTAATATATACACTTTTGAAGTGTATAAAAATACAGTTATGGCCGCTTTCTTATCTTCATGTTTTTGAAAACTAGAGGCTTTTTGTGAAAATTTATTTTGCATACTTTTAGGCCGCGTTTAAGTCATAGTAGCAAAAATGATATATATTTTTTTAAAAACCATCTTGATTTGAAAACCATGAACTTGAGAAAACGACCCTTAATGTTTGCTTTGTGTTTCTACAATATTTTCACAAATTTTCAACTTTGATGGAAAATTAACAAGAATACCAATTTCTTATAAATGCCATATTTTGAAAATATGTTTTTTGATTATTCCTTTACCTAATTCAAAAAGCTTCAGCTGCCCCAAGCTGCCTCTGCGACTGCTAGAGTTTAAAATAGACATGGAAAAATAAGATTCTCTTCTACATCTTTCGATCCACTAAAACCACAAAAAGAGCGAGAATCCAGTATTTGTAGGTTACAAATGATTAATCTTTTGGTTATACATTAACTTATGAACTGTCATAATTATTTTGAAAAAAAAATTTTACAAATAAATTCGAAAAAAACAAAAATTTTAATGCGTATACGTATTAATAATTTTGAATTTAATATTACGTATACGTAATACATTTTTAAATTTAACATTACGTATACGTAATAAATTTTTGAATTTTATATTACGTATACGTAATACATTTTTAAATTTAATATTACGTATACGTAATACATTTTTGAGTTTAATATTACGCATACGGAATAAAATTTTGAATTTAATAATACGTTTACGTAATAAATTTTTGAATTTAATATTACGTATACGTAATGAATTTTTGAGTGTAATATTACGCATACGGAATAAAATTTTGAGTTTAATTTTACGTATACGTAATACATTTTTGAATTTAATATTACGTATACGTAATAAATTTTTGAGTTTAATATTACGCATACGGAATAAAATTTTGAATTTAATAATACGTTTACGTAATAAATTTTTGAGTTTAATATTGCGTATACGTAATACATTTTTGAATTTCATATTATGTATACGTAATAAAATTTTGAATTTAATATTATGTATACGTAATAGATTTCCGATTTTAATATTAAATTTTTTCATTTAATATTACGTATACGTATTAAATTTTTGAAATTTATATTACGTATAAGTAATAAAATTTTGAATTTAATATTATTTATACGTAATAAATTTTTGAATTTAAAATTACGTATACGCAATAATATTTTGAATTTAATATAACGTATACGTTACAAATTTTTCAATTTAATATTATGTATACGCAATAAATTATTGAATTGAATATTAAGTACACACAATCAATTTTTGAATTTCATATTACGTATACGTAATAAAAATAAATAATTTAATATTACGTATACGTAATAATTTTTTGATTTTTAAGCACTTTCTGCCCCCACCTTTATGGAAAGCTTTAGTCAAATATTAAAAATCTTAGAACCTTTTCAGTAGGTTAATCGAGCTTTAAGGAGACCCATATAGAGTAATAAACCATTTGTTAGACTTTTTTGTTGGTTCAGGTACAGAGACTTTGGGGCACAGATAGAAGTCTTGCCTTGAATCAATCAATTATGAATTCTTCCCCGTAACCTACCTAACCTTACCTCCCCACCTTCTACCCGATAAGTCTTTCGCACTTGAGTGGTTGACTTAATTGAGCCTCCAACAGACACAGCACACAGAACTCTCCCCCAGTTACGCTTTCTGCTTTTAGTACTTACTTGTCCCCCTTCCCACTTTTCTTTCCAGAATGGTTTTCCGGTTGGTTCGGCGATTCCAAGCCCAAGCCCAAGGCAAGACGTCGCACGACCACAACTTCCAGCACCACAACTACCACACAAACTCCACAGGTACCCATACTGACCATAGTGGATCCGCTAAGAAATCCACAAAATTGGATTGGCATACTGGCGCATCATATAGTCAACTCAACGGGTGTGTCAACTAGCACAACAAATCCATTGCTTCAGGCTCTGGTGACACGTATGACTAGCACCACGACACCTCAACCGGATTTATTGAAACGTTTAAGCTATGAGAAATATCAAATATGGCGTCTAAAGCCACAAGATGAAACGCAAGTGAGGGCCCTGGAGCAGCTTAAGCGTGGTGAAGATGGCAACAAGCTGCAGTGGCTCAAGGGACCCAGTTTGAGGTAGGTTTTAAGAGTGGAGTGGTTTGTGAGTAAGTGAACAAAAATGAGTAAATTACTTAAGTGAATCAGAGAACTAAATCATTAAATTTGTCACAAAAGTAAAAAAAAAAAAGTGAAAAACTGAACAAAGCTACTCACTCTTATCCTCTCTCTCTTTCCCTAGGGGCCTCACCGATGTTCTCGTGCCACCCAAAATGCTGGTAGACTTTCAGGGTACTCTCAATTTCGAGGGCATAGCCCATGAGGTATTAATCTTTGATGTGGGCAAGGCCATTGCCTATGAGCAAACCAAAGAATCATATTTATACACCACCCCCGTGAGTCCAAGACGTCCCGACTCATCGAAACCTTTGCCCACTGCCCCACCTTTAAGCTGGAATAAATATCATGATCATGATGAAATAATTAAATATTTGGAAACTATGCGCATGCGTCATGCCCAGCTTATAGAACTTATACACATTGGTCGTTCCTTTGAGGGTCGTCCCCTGATTGTGGTTAAAATTGAATCCAAACAGTCAGCGGCTCAAGCGGCAGCCGTTGCTTCGGGACACAAACGCTTGAAGCACAAACGCAAATCTGGTCAAGCCAATGCGGTATTTATCGAAGCGGGAGCTCAGGGTTTGGCCTGGATAGGACCAGCCACAGCCACTTGGATGATCTCCGAGCTGCTGCGTTTGATGAAGAGCAACAGTAAGTATATGGATTAATTTTTTTTTTTAGAGAATTTCCAAATTTATTAAGATCACAAAAAATTTTTGGAAATTTCTGTTCCTTGCTAACGTCTTAGCAGACGGCTTGCACAGTCCCTTAACCAAACGATCATGGTGGGCGGCTGCTTCATTTCCGTGGGTATGGCATAGCGACGTGAGCTTTGAAATATGGCCCTACCCTGACAATCGCTGTAGCGTTTTCTGTTCTTGGCCGAACAAGTGTTACCTTTGGCTGGCTTAGGCTTCGAATTGGACCTGATGCTCCACCTGCTTTTACCCTTTTGATTGCAAGTCTGTTTGGCCTTTTTGCCGGCACAAGAGCTGGAGCTGGAACTTTTCTTACCGCATTCATTTTTGGATGATTTACTTTTCGCCTGGCACTTGCCCCAGCCGCCGCCCACTGATTTGGCCTTGGCCTTGGCCTGTGCCTTTTTGCGGCAACAGGGTCCATTTTTATTGGTCACCAGCGAAATGCAAAATGCAATGACCAGCAGGCCAATGATAATGGCCACAGCCACTTGAACATTACGTTCGGCATTTTTGAGATCGATTAGCAGTTGCACCACATAGTAGCCCAGTGTAATCCAAAAGGTTATGGTGCAGATGGCAAAAAAGCTAAGGAAAAGAAAAGACATTATTAATTATGTTCCCCTAAATACTTGAACAGTGACTATCAATTCAGATATTTTATCTGAATCGAAGCTACGAATACAAACCCCTGCACGAACCTTCTTAAGACCTTTTGAGTTTCTCAGCCTTGGGTTTTGGTTAGTCTCGGGGAATAATACCGTAACCGGAAACGAAAGCGTAAACCGACATAAACCGCTTTAAGCCACGTACCGGTATTGAAATCGGAAGCGATATTTACAATTTTTTGAGAACCGAAAACCGTTAACCGTTATAATAGCAACCGAAAAAAAACCGGAACCATGCCGAAACGCTAATACTGATTTATGATTATTTCAAATATATATAAAATAGCAATATATACACTCAGAAAAAAGCAGGGAATAATACCGGAACAGTTACCCGAAATAAACCGTTTCAAGCCACGTATCGGTTTCGAAATCGGAACCGATATTACAACATTTTTTGAGTACCAGAAAGCTGGTTACCCATTATATAAACAACCGAAAAAAACGGAACCATACCGAAACGCTAATAGTGATGTATGATTATTTCAAATATATATAAAATAGCAATATATAAACTCAGAAAAAAGCAGGGAATAATACCGGAAACGGAACTGGTTTCAAGCCGCGTACAGGTATCGAAATCGGAACCGATATTAAAAATTTTTAAGAATCGTTGACCGTTATAATAGCAACCGAAACGGAACGATACCGAAACGCTAATACTGAATAATGGTTATTTCAAATAAATATAAAATAGCAATAAATACACTCAGAAAAAAGCAGGGAATAATACCGTAACCGTTACCCGACATAAACCCTTTCATGCCACGGTATCGAAATCGGAACCGATATTACAAATTTTTTAAGAACCGTTTTAATAGCAACCGAAAAAACCGGTACCATACAGAAACGCTAATACCGGTACTGTTCTGTCTTGAAGAAAAAAACAGAATTAAATTTTTTTTTTAAGATATAAAAAAAGGTTGAAAAATTCTCATTTCGGTACGTATCGGTACCGGAACCGATATTCGTTTCGGGATTAGTCCCTGATTATTTCCTATTTTAAGAAAGTTTTGAAGTAATATACATAAAATGTAATGTACGATAAAGCTTAGCAAATTTTTATGTTTCCCACTTTTCTAGAGCGTTTTTAGAACTACAAATTAGGGTTCAAATCTATTCAAAACGCGAAAGATCTCTATTTCAGGCTGGGATACAGAAGATTTTAGGACCGATTATTTCGAAAATAATAATTAAGAAATATTTTTCTAACTTGTATCCCTACTTTTTTTTAGCGTATTTATTGCTATTTTATATATATTTAAAATAATCATAAATCAGTATTAGCGTTTCGGTATCGTTCCGTTTCGGTTGCTATAATAACGGTTAACGATTTTCAAAAAATTTGTAATATCGGTTCCGTGGCTTGAAACGGTTTATTTCGATTAACCGTTCCAGTTCCGGTATTAATTTTTTCTGTTATTTATAAGGTTACGTGACAGATAGTTCTATGTGGAAGATGAGAAATGCGACCCTCAGGCGAATTTTTCTGGGCGACAAATGAATATAGAGAATTTTGTATATATTTTAAAAAACCTTTCTTTCAATTCTATTACATCCCTTAAGTTTTTTGAAATTGAATTTTTGAATAAAAAAACAAATTATTATGTACCGAAATTTAAATCTAGGTACCGTATCGGAACCGGAAAAAGCTGGAACCCTTAATAGAAACTTTAAGCGAAATACCGGAACGGTTATACGGTTAATTTATTGAATTTGAATTTTTGAATTTAAAAAAAAAAATTATTATGTACCGTTACGTAACGGTATACCGAAATAAAAATCTAGGTACCGTATCGGAACCGAAAAATGCTGAAACCCTTAATAGAACCTTTAAGCGAAATTCTTAATTCGTTACGTACCGGAACCGGTACCGGAACGGTTATACGTTTCGGGATAAATCCCTGATTCTATTACATCCATTTAATTTAGTGAATTTTAATTTTTGAATTAAAAAAAAAACTGATTATGTACCGTTACGTAACGGTATACCGAAATAAAAATCTAGGTACCGTATCGGAACTGAAAACCAATATAGAACCTTTAACCAAAATTCTCATTTCGGTGAGTACCGGAACCGTTATACGTTTCGGAATTAAGCCTTGATTCTATTACATTCCTTAATTAAATTTTTAAATTTAAATTATTATGTACCGTTACGTACCGGTATACCGAAATAAAAATCTAGGTACCGTATCGGAACCGAAAACCGAAACAAGCTGAAGCCCGAAATAGAACCTTTCACCGAACTCTCATTTCGATTCGCACCGGAACCGTTATACGTTTTAGGATTAATCCCCGGTTAAGGCCTTATTCCAGATGGCATTAAAATTTATTTCGTCACTATGCACTTCATATAAATAAGACAGCTTTTCTAAAGCATATAGCTTTTCGAGCTTTTCAAAAGTGTTTCTATTCATATGACGTTTTGTGCCGAAAAAAGTTTTTATGTCAGTCTTTCCCCTAATACTGTGACTTTTCGTGACCTTCACTTACACCAGTATACCGAGTATCTCCATGAGAAAAGTTATAAAGAAATTGATCTGCTCATTGCCAAAGACATCGATGCCCACAGATCCGCGTAGACTGTCCCTTAAGTTGTCTTTTAGGCTACCATCGGCTCTCACCATAGATCGATTATGGCAGGCGGCACCACAGCCCGTACCATAGCCGCAATTCTCATCGCATTCCACATTCCCACTGCACATACCCGAGCTGCCCATTAAAGCACCGGTATCATGTAAATAGACGGCCAGACCCAAAGTATCACGTCCCCTGGACCGGGTGGCATTTGCTGTTGCTGCTGCTGCCGCCGCCCTGGAATCCATTAAAGCTTGGGCTAGTCTCGGATCCGCCTCGGTGGGGGTGGGGGTATTGGAATTGCAGGGTTGCCCAGTATAGTCGCTGCTTGTATTCGGTGGAGCGAAACCGCTGACGCGTATGGAGCTGGACTGGCGGCCATAAGTGTTGCCGGCAAATTGCAAAGGAGCGAATGGTGGCATGCCGCATTCACTTTTGTGTCCCTCGCTGCAGCTGGCGGCACTGCAGTGGGTTTGACTGGGACCCGAGTCCAAGGGGTAGTCGGTGGCTAGAGCCGAGCTTGACTGCCTGCCAGCAGCTGCTAGACTCAAGCTGGAGCGTTGACGTGAGTCTGCTAAAGTAGCTGGACCTGGTTCTGTGGCGGGAGCTAGACCCAAGCTGGTATCTGCCGCAGCCAAGCTGGAGCGTTGATGCGAATCTGTGGCAGTAGCGGGAGCCAGGCTAGAGCGTAGAGTTGACTCTGTGGCGGGATAAGCAGCCAAGCTTGACCGTTGATGGGCATCTGCTGCACTAGCTGGACCCAAGCTGGCACGTGGAGGCTGATCTATGGCTGTTTCGGCAGCCAGACCCAAGCTGGAGCGTTGACGAGATTCAGCTGCAGTGGCTGGTCCCGCACTGGAGCGCCTAGGCGGTTCTGTTTCGGCAGCCAGACCCAAGCTGGAGCGTTGACGGGAGTCTGTTGCGGTAGCTGGTCCCGCGCTGGAGCGTTGACGGGAATCTGTTGCAATAGCTGGACCCGCACTGGAGCGTCTAGGCGGTTCGGTGGCTGGGGCCAAACCCAAGCTGGAGCGCTGACGAGACGCTGCTGCCGAGCCAGAGCGTGCAGGCGGCTCTGTGCCTGAGCCAGGACCAAAACTTAAGCGTTGATAGGGCCCAGGTGCTGCACCCATACCGCATCCTTGAGGGCACATCAATTGACTTTGTGCTTGACTGGGTCCTGCTAATGCACTTGGACCGCTTCCTGGAGTGAACTTAAGCTGATTTGGTGCCTGACTTTGTGCTCGACTTGGTCCTGCTGCTGCACCTAGACCGTAGCCTTGAGAGCTCTGACTTTGACCCGGATATTGACTAGCTGCTCGACTTGGTCCTAGACCGTAGCCTTGAGAGCTTTGACTTGGACCACGATATTGACTAACTGCTCGACTAGCTGCTGGACTTGTGGCTTGGCAGGTTACCTGGCTGGGTCCTTGTCTGGGTCCTGCTGGGTAATAACCAACAGTTGTCTGTCCCTTACCGCCACATCCTCCTCCTCCCCCCACTCCTCCGGTAGGTTTGCCTATATGTATATTATTGATGCACTGACCACAGATTACGGATTTGGTATTGCAGGATGCCGCCACTGGCTTGCCCCGTGCACGATCCTTGCACTTATTGCAGGGACAGCGTGGCTGATTGAACTGACGTGAGGCCATGCCCAGGCTGTAGTCATAGGGCTTGTCGGCGCCACACGCGCACTTGGACGACGACGGCATGCCAGGGGCTTCCTTTTGATTTTCCTGGGGCACAGAATTTTGACTGACACTGAGACTGGAATTTTATGAATGAAGCTGAAACCCCCCGGCTACCTAGTTTTCACTTTCCCTCTCCCTCCTCCAGGGATCGCAAATAAGAGTTAATGGGGTTCAAAAAAAAATCTAAGTGGACAAATTGTCTTAGATGAATAAAAATTGATTTTAAATATCTTTAGAACAGAGCGGTGCAACATAGAAGTTTAAATATATATAAGACTATTTATAGACCAGACGCCATCAGTATAGCCCCAAAATTATGAAAAAAAAACGGCACCTATTTGGCCCATTGAGCGTACAAACGCTGAAACCACTCCCGGCACCCATTATCCGACCTTGAGGGTGAGTATGCGCCAAGCTAAAAACTTTATCCTATTTAATTGGCCCAGAGAGCATTCAAACCAAATTTAATACATATTGGCTAAAAACCCACCCTCGCACCCATATTCCGACCTTTGCAGTGAACTTCCCGAAATAAAATAACACGAGTTTCCATTTATTCTGACCCTAGAGCTTACAAAACGAATTTTATTCAGATCGGCTCACAAATAGCCATTGTCACTGAACCGAAATACGCCCACCATTATTCTTGCCTGTGGGCGGAAATTTCACCACCGAGAAATCAAATGTCTAATTATTTTCTATAATGTGTTCACAAACCGATTTTAAAGCCAATCGGATTAAAAATACGTTTTACCATATGGAATTTTCCGGGAGTTTCCCGACTTTTCCGGCAGATTTTCCATTATTTGAAAATCCCATGTCCAATTATTTTGCATAGTATCCTTACAAACCGAGTTTGAAGTCAATCGGATGAAAAATAGTGTTTTCCATATAGAATTTTCCGGCCATTTTCCTTGTGGGTGGATTTTCCACAACCGAAAAATCACATGTCCAATTATTTTGCATACTATGCTTGCAAACCGAGTTTGAAGTCAATCGAATGAAAAATAGATTTTTCCATATAGAATTTTCCGGGCATTTTCCTTGTGGATGGAGTTTCCACCAGCAAAAAATCACATGCCTAATTATTTAGCATACTATCCTTACAAACCGAGACTGAAGCCAATCGGATGAAAAATAGTTTTTTCCAAATAGAATTTTCCGGGAATTTTCCATCATCGGGAAATCTAAAGTCTAATTATTCTGCTTACAATCTTCACAAACCGATTTTGAAGTCAATCGGATGAAAAATAGTTTTTTCCATGAAGAATTTTCCAGCCATTTTCCTTGTGGGCGGATTTTGCGTAATCTGGGAGACAGGTGTCCAATTATTTCGCTTACTTTACTTACAAACCAAATTTCAAGTCAATCGGATGAAAAACAAAATTTTCCCCATAGTAGCTTTTCCGGGAGTTTTCTACCCCTTAGGGGTAAAATTTTCCGAAATCCCGCCTTAGTGCTCACTTTCAACTCATAAGGAAACTTTTGTGAAAATTCTTACCGTTCAGGCTCTGCGTTGATTGCCAATCAGTGAATCAGTCAGTCAGTGAGGACAAACTCTTTTATAAGTAGAGAGATAGATCTACGATTCAATACCTTTCCATTGATGTATCAAATGTCCTTAAAGGATCAATATTAAGGATCACAAAATTTCAAAAAGGCTAACAACAAAAATAAGACATCGTATTGTAGGAGGGATTTGAAAAGAAGCCGGTTTCATCGCAAACATCGCATCAATCGACTAGTCAGGTCGACATTACGTCACAAAGCACCTGATCAATTTAAAAGAAAAACTCAATTCATGTGAGGTGTGCTCGGGGAATGAGCATTCGGATGACGACAATGACAGTTAAAATTACTCATGATCAAAATTAACGGATTTGGGCATTTCTTTTCTGACGTGACGTGACGTTCGTACGATAAAATATAAATTTAAAAAAATTAAAGAGACAAGTTTAAAATTTTTTTTTATATTTTTAGGTAGTTATTCAATAGCACTTTATGTAGAAAAAGGAATTACAAGAATCGACCCGGAGGATTCAAAGATATAAGTAAAAATATGCCCTGACGTGACATTACTTAAAACGGAAGTGGGTTTTAACTCTGATTACAAAAATGCAAAACTCTGCGAATCGAGAAACTCTTTTTGTATGAAACATTTTTCAATAGTTTTTAGAATAATATAAGTTTATTTTCCAATTTCTCGTTCTTTTTTAATTACCTTTTTTATATCTGACGTGACGTTACTGACGTTAAATTATAATAATTACGATCCCTGCCCTCCTCCCCTTCCACAGAAACCGATGTGGATCACGAGTTCATACGTAATACCACCTGGTATATAATGCCTCTGCTCAATCCGGATGGTTATGCCTTTAGTCATGAATACGATCGTTTTTGGAAGAAATCCCGCTCCCAGCATGTGGCCAAAGCCCCCAGTGGTCTCTTGGACTCCGCCATGACCTGGTGGCAACCCAAACGTGGTGTGGATAAAATATGCTTTGGTGTGGATTTGGATCGTAATTGGCTATATCAGTGGGCGAAACGTGGCAGCTCCAAAATGCCTTGCAATGAGTTTTATGCGGGTCCCACGCCATTTAGTGAACCCGAAACCAAAGCTTTATCCGACTTTCTTATGGATTATCGCACTCAAATCAAGGTGGGTGCCTCAAAAACCTCCCCTACACACATTTTACTAAAATTGTTCTTTCAGCTTTACATTTCTTTACAGGCCTATGGCCAGGTGGTTTCCTATCCCGTAAAAGCAAATTCCACTTTTAATTCGGAACGTTTGGATGATTTTTTGGATGTGGCCATGGTGGGTACGGATTCGTTGCGTAAAAAGGGCAGTAAATCGCGTTATAAGGTGGATTCGGCTAATGATTTAATAGAACAGCGTTCAGGTGGGTTTAAAATCCATCTATATATACTCATCAATATACTAACCTATATTTTTGCAGGCTGTGCGGATGCCTTTGCTGCCTATGAGATTGGTATACCATTTAGCTATACCCTCCAGTTGGCCGATAATGGTGTGCATGGCTATCTGTTGCCCAGCAGTGCAATTGAACCCACCGCCCGTGATGCTTTGGAGATTATTAGTGGTATGCTTGACTATATTTAGGGCCTTCAGGTAAAATGTATTGTAGTTTGATATGAGAACAAAGTCCAAATAGCTTAACCATACCAGAAATCTCGTGTTTCGAGGTAAATACTCGCTGTAGTGTAAGTTCCTTTGCACTTTTTTTTTTGTAAAAGTGTGTAAGTAAAATCAAGCCAATCGCTCGATCACGATCTATATAAATATCGAATCGGTACCCCCGCTATATAAAAAATACTCCATATCTTCCACAATTTTGAAGTTAGATAGTTCAAACTTACTAGAGATTTATTCTACTCATCATTATTTATCGAGCCCCCATACATAATTTTTCAATCAGATGAGCGCTAGTAGAGTTACCATCCCGTTAATTTATAAAAACCTCAATAGCTCCCTCAATTTTGAAGATAGATTGTTCGAACCTTTCAGTTATATATTTGAATCATCATTACCTATCGATCTGCCATACATCATTTTCCGATCTGATAAACGCTAGCCGAGTTGCCACCCCGGTAATTTGAAAAAAAAGCACAATTTTGAAGTTAGATTGTTCGATTTTTCTAGACAAATAATTTAATCATCATTACCAATCGATCCACCCTACGTTCTTTCTCGATTAGAATAACGGAAGTAGAGTTGTCATTCCGGCAATTTGAAAAAATGCTTATATCTTCCACAATGTTGAAGATAGATGTGTTTTAACTTTCTAGGCATATACTCTACTCATCATTATTTCTCGATCCGCCATACTTCAATTTCCAATCAGAAGAACGATAGTAGAGTTGTCACTTCCGCAATTTGAAAAATAATTCATATCTTCCACAATTTTGAAGATAGATTGTTCGAACCCTTTAAGCAAATAATTTTAACATCATAACTTATCGATCCTCCATACATCATTTCCCGATCAAAAGAACGATAGTAGAGTTGCGACCCCCGCAATTTGAGAAATACTTCATATCTTCCTTAATTTTGGAGTTTGATTCTTTGAACCTTCTTCAGATTTATTCTTGTCACCATTACTAATCGATCCGCCATACATCATTTTCCGATCAGAAGAACGATAGTAGAGTTGCCACCCCCGCAATTTGAAAAAATCTCATATCTCCCACAATTTTGGAGTTAGATTGTTCGAACCTTTTAGGCATATACTCTACTCATCATTATTTATCGATCCGCCACACATCACTTTCCGATCAGAAGTACGATAGTAGAGTTGCCAATCCCGCAATTTAAAAAATACTTCATATCTCCTACAATTTTAAAGATAGATTGTTCGAACCTTTCAGACATATATTTAAATCATCATTACTAATCGATCCCTAATACAACATTTCTCGATCAGAAGATCGATAGTAGAGTTACCACCATGTTAATTTGAAAGAAAACCTCATATCTCCCACAATTTTGAAGATAGATTGTTCGAACCTTCTGGACAAAGAATTTAATCATCATAACTTACCGATCCACCATACACCGTTTCCCGATCAGATGAACGATAGTAGAGTTATAAGCAAAGCAAATCGTATATGATGTGATGGGCAGCACTTACACAGTTTTCTGTAAGTTTGACAGGTACAGATTATATCACAGTCGGGCTTGATCGACTTAAATAAAAATAAATGCGAAAATATGTACTTTAGTTAAATAGTTTATTTAATTTTTTTTTTTTGTTATTTGTTATTTCTCTACTCATATCAAAATTAAGCATAGATCTTATGTGTACATTTTTGGAATTGCCAAATTTCCACATGGTTTTGGTTTTGTGTTTGTTTTTTTCAAGAATTTACACATTTGTTATGGAAACTTATATTTTCTATAAATTAGAAAAATATTGAAATTGTAATACGAGATTTCTGGTAGTAGTTTATTATATATAAGTAGTTCTTAATATATATATAATATGTTAATTATATATTTCCCCTCTTTTTTTTTCCTTTTTTTTTTTGGTAGTCTTTATAATTGTATTTATATGTGAAATTAGCAAATAATAAATATTATATTTAATACTAGAAGAAATCCATTTTTCTGTCTTTTCGTTGTTGTGTGTTTGATTTTTTTGTGTTTTTTTTTTTTGCATGGATGCCATGTGATACACAAACATTATACATAAATAAGGGGAAGGAACTGAATACTGAGACCAAAAATACAGAAAATGCAAGGCACTGAGGCGGCAACAAAAGGCTGCTCCTACTTATTTCAGGCCCTGCGACACATTAATGCAGGCCGCTATCTTGCTAAAATTCGTGTGACACTCATGACCATAGAAATACAGGCCTATCAATAGCTTAAACTGTGCCGGTGTCAGTGGGTACGATTCCTTGGGCATTACCACAATGGTGTCCACAATTCCCTTCTCCTGCTTGGCCTTGCTTACCATCTCACGATAGTTGGAGAAGGCCGCCGAGCATTTGGCTATGTGACGCACCAGCGTTTCCGTCGAGCACTGCTGCATAACCGGACGCTGCAACATTTCCAAAATAATGGAATGCAAATCAAATATAATGATATCGGGCAGCGGCAAATGATCACACAACTGGACAATTGTATGCGGTGTGCTCTCAACGTCATTCACGGGATGCACGGCCAAATCGAGATGCATCAGACAGAGGGGATTGGTGTTTAGCATTTGGGTGAAACTATTTTGGCGATGTGCGAGCAACAAAACCCGCCGCTTTTGATGCAGCGTGGTGCGCTCGAGTAGCTGGTGGAAGAGATGGAAGGGGGGTGATGAGTTAGCCGGCAAATGGCGCGCCATAAAAATGTTGCTTTGGTATTTACCTTCAATAGATTTCGAGCGTAATCACCGTTTGAGGTCAGGAAAATGTGATTGGTGTGGAAATTGCTAAGCGAGGTGTTCATACCTTGTGGAAAATTTGAAAAATTTGAAAAACGGAACAATTTGGGGGGGAAAAACAAAACAATTAAAAATCCAAAACCACCAAACACACACACATCAACAAGGGAGGCGAACTAGCGATGACAAAAACAGCAAACTAGAGATGGTCGTGAATGCAGCAATGCAGTTACTTATCGTTACTGTGACAAGTAACAGTGACTTGAAAATGAATGACAAAGAAAATGCACAATAAAAATATTTTTTAGCACTGCATTATTAAATTTGAATTACCCAAGGAAATATAAAGATAAAGGCAAAAGAGAAAAAGAAATTTAAAAAAAAATCTATTGATATTGATAAAATATTATTGTATATTTTTTAAAAGATGAAAAAACCACGCGCTTTTATTTGTTTTCTTTGGCAAATTTTTTTTCCCGAAAAGCGCATGTGAAATTGATTTAAAAACAGCGAAAACGCAAAATTTGAAACAAAAAAAATTATTATTTATTTGAAACAACTTTTTTTTAGTTACATACATATATTCTGAATCTGAAAAAAAATATTCGAATCAAATATCGACTGGCCCTTTCCAAGAAAAATAATAAAAACGGATTTTTTCTTTGAAAACCCGTCTTTAGATAACTCTTAGAGTTGTCCCATATTTTTTTTCGAGAAGTTTACGTAAAAATGACAAAAATTTGTCTTCGGAACGTTTTAATCCGATGTTCTGTTCAAAAGTTATGAATTTTTGAAAATTTCAAGTCATTTTCGCATTATCTGGAGAACTATCGACGGTGGGCGAAAACCATTTAAATGTGTTCTCATCTATATATAAATATTCCTTCTATTTGGTAGCGATTAAAAATCTTTTGGAGACAAAAAAAAAATTGAGGTGTCTGAGTTGATACGGAATATCCCTTATATATCATATAGGGTGGCTGATGAATGTTGCTACATTAATATACTAAAATAATATTTCGCTCCAATTCATAAACATTATTTTAAGAGCTGTATGCAATTCCGTTAAATGCAGTAATTTCAAGCCAATTTATTTTAAAAATAAATAAATCAGTCAAAGAAATTAGCCGATTAACCACACAATATAAAAGCTATTTCTAAATTTTTGGTAGCAGAATTCATGAGCCAGCCTATTTTAATCTATTATAAAATAAGCTTAAATTTTATAATGTATCGTTAAGCTTTTTTAAGCAGCTAATGTAAGCTAAAAAAGCGAATTTATGATATTCTCTGCAGTCACAGTGACTGCTAACCCGTTACTTTTCGAGTCACTCGTGACTGTTGTGGTATTTAGATATTGCTCATCTCTATTTCAAGGCATATTTTTTTTATATTGCAAAAATCAGTCAGTGAAATTAAAAACAAGAAATAAACTGGTTAACAGAACAAAAGCTCTTACTTATTTTTTGTTAGCAGAATTTACATGCTTTGACGAGTCGTTTAGCTTTCTTAAAAAAGCTAATTAATTATATTCGCTACTGTCACAGTGCCTGCTACCCGTTACTTTTTTCAAGCCACTCGTGACAGTTATCGCTCATCTCTATTTATCGATAACTTATCAATTTAGTTGCTTGAGCTAAAAGTCAACTTAAATTTGTTTATAAATGGCTGCCTTGTCCGCTGACAAGAGTGAAGACAAGGAGTCCAACTCCTTGGCAGATGCCGCCGCGGCCACAGCCACAGCTACTGAGCCCAGTTCCCAGCCAGCCCCGGTTACAGTAGACCCAGACAAGGAGGAAAAGGCACCGGCCGCAAAGCAGGAAGGTGGCGGCGGACGCAAACGCAAGCGGCATTTGTACAATGCCATACGCAGTCAAATGGAATTCTATTTTGGGGATGCCAATCTAAGCAAGGATCGCTTTCTGCGTCGTCATGTGGAACAGGATCCATGTGAGTTAATAAACAGTCTCCTCTTTTATGCCAATTTACCAACTCTCCTACCTTTTAGTTGTGCCCCTGGACATCTTTTTGACCTTTAACAAAATCAAAGCGCTTACCCAGGAGGTAAAGCAAATAGCCAAATCCTTGAGCAACTCCAAGCTATTGGAGCTAGATGAGTCAGGCTTAAAGGTGCGCCGTAAAACCGAAATACCGGCTCAACGGGATGTCAATGACAAGACCCTGTATGTGGAGGCCTTGCCGGCCAATGCCAGTCATGAGTGGTTGAAGGACATCTTCAGTCGCTATGGACCCGTGGCCTATGTGTCGCTGCCTCACTATCCGGGTAGCAAAAGGATTAAGGAATTTGCTTTTATTGAATTCGAAAAGAGTGGAGGAGTGGAAAAGGCGGTCAAGGCATTTGCACAAATACAGGGTGTCTTATCTGTAGACATAGAACCAGCCAATTTGGCCAGCGTGCGTTCCTTTCAAAAGCAGGAGCTGGAGTTGAAGGAGCGTGAACTTAAACGGCCGGCTGCCAATGAGCAGGAGCAGCAGCCCGAGTCAAAACGCATGCGTAAGGAAGACACGCCACCAAAAGTCGAAGCAGCAGAAGTCTTGGAAGAGCCACCCCAGGAGGAACAGGCGGTGCCACCCGCCTCCAACTCGGAGCAAAGTGAAATGGAAGCTGACGACCCGAATGAACCCCCACTAAGAAGCGACGTCGTCGCCGCCTCAGCAAAAAGAAACCTCAGGAAAATGTACAGCGTCCCAATATAGATCCCAGTGCCCTGGAGCTTAAGGTCTTGCCCAAGACCAGCTGGTGCAGTTTGCGCAACAAATATCTGAATCTACAGCGACGTCTGGTCAGTGAGGCCAAGGCCAAGTGGTGGCGCGAATCACATCCTCATCACACACCACCACAGCTCCACATGCAGGCGGAACCCACACCCGTGGTTAATAGCGAAGAGACCGCTGAAATTAAAGAAACGACGGCCACAGCCGCCCCCACAGATGCCACAGAAGATCCGGGCCCTCAGCCCGCCAAACGTCGCAAGGCGGTACATAAAATGAACATGAATTTCTATGGCGCTGGCGGCGGTGAACCCTCCACCTTGGAGGATAAATCAAAGACCGAGGAACGTCGTCCTCTATTCCAGTATGAACCCGGGCTCATAGTTGAGTGTGCGCTGCTGGAGCCCTGCTCTAGCGTAAAGGAATTCAAAGCAGATATGCGTCAATATTTAAATATCAAGTATGTGGACATCAAGGAGGGTGATTCCCTGGCTTATTTACGTCTGGCCAATCCCACGGCTGCAGAGGAGCTGGTCCAACAAGTAAACAGTGCTGAGCGTCAACTCAAGGTGCTGCGTGGTCAGGGGGAGCAACAATATTGGCGTAAAATCGAACAGGATCGTGAGGCCAAGCTGTCCAAAAAGGTGCGCGTGCAGCAGAAACGTGGACGCGAAAAGGTCACTAAATTGCTGGCCAAACACATCAAGTTTGATGATCAAGAGGAGGAGGATTGAAGTGTTAATAAAATGTGTATTTGGCTTGCAGTCTTGTTTAACCTAAGGGTACATCTCTCTCTATCTCTCTCTTAAATATACAGCGATCCATCGGCGGGTCCCAAATAATGCATCGAAATGAGCAGCACATCGATAATGGTCCAAACGCCCAGACCGCCAAAGCTAAACAGCTTGCCAATGCCCTCCTGCCAGTGACCCAGATAGAAACGATCCGCCCCAAAGCCACCCAGTGTCAGGCTAATAAGCAAAGCCGTGCTCCAACGATAGCCCTGGGTCCAATTGCAGCGTAAGTTGCGCGTAAACGAACGATTGCCCAGGCACAACACCTGCGGATGAACCGTACAATTGGTGCGATAATATTTATCCGCTGCCGAATTGCAATGGGCACGCTGCACGCAAGTTTGTTGCCACATTTCCGTTTGATAGCAATAGCGACAATTCATGGCACGTTGAAAGGAGCGTTCGCCCTGACATTGAATATTGCCAATGACCTCGCAGGGAATGGTTATATCGCGGCCATACATACAATTGTTGTTATACACACAGCGTATGCAGGGGAAGGGTAAACGTTCGCAGGGTGTATCCCGATCAGCGGAACACATTAGATGGCCATTCCCATTGCTGCTGCTCGTCTCATTCACCGAGGTCACAGATTTGACAATCATATTGCCCAGACCAGGCATATACACTTCGTTGTCATTATTATTATTGTTGTTGTTGTTGTTACTGGCATTGCTGTTGTCCTTGTTGTGATCCGATTTGGAATCGAAGACATCCATTTGATTGCCACCGCTGGCCGTTTCGCTATTCTTGATGCCAGTCAGCACAAAGATGACTATCAGGGCAATGGCGGAACGCATGTTGACCACAATGCATTGGCGCTGTTGTAGCATTTTGTTTGCCTTTTGAGAAATTCGCTTAAAAGTTTGTAACAATTGTTGTCTACAATTATCGATAACAATAGAGATGTGCCAAAACGATGAAATGTCAGTCACGGTGACTGTGACTGCAATATATCGGTAAATCAAGTGACTAGGGGCTGAGAATCTAAATCACGAATTTTAACATTACAATAGTTTACAGAAATAAAAAAAAACGAGAAGGCAAAGCTAACTTCGACTGTGCCGAAGTTTTAATACACTTAAAAAAGTTTACTACAACTGATTTAACCTGTAAAATTTATATAGGATATAGATATCAGATATTAAAAAATTTTAAATCATTGATAAAAAAAATTTGATACCAAAAAACAGACAGACGGACAGACAGACTTTGAACTTTTAACCAGGTTTTTTTTTTAAATATTTCAAGAGTATTTAGATCAATTTTAAGCTTAAAATTTTTAGAAGAATTTTTTAAAACTTTTTTTTTTAAGACCAATGAAGATATAGAACTTTGTTTTTTGACCACATAATTATAAATATTTCAAGAGTATACAGTTAAATTTTTAATTAAAAATATTTAGTAGAACCAAAGCTATAGTGGTCAAAAGACACCCGCCTTGAAAAATAGTACGTCCACTTGCTCCATAATATCAGCGATGGGCTTATCTGAAACAAAAGAAACCTGGCGGTGTTTTTTATATGTATTTCAGATACACCGACTTTTGAAAATTGGATTTTTGGACAGTCTTCGGAAAAAGGCAGAATTTCATATATTTTTTGTCAACTTATTAATTAAAAAATAATAGAAATTTTCAAAATTTTGGGTTAATAATAAATCACTTGTTATGTCCAGATGTACTGACTAGACCCTATAAATTTAAAGTAAATCGGCCGAGCCGTTTTTGAGAAATGTTGGAGGAAAGTTGGTTTTGAAATAAACGCGTTTTAAATTTTAAGTACCGTTATAACTAAGTATATATAACACCTGTGCCTTCTTACTGCTGTATCTTTATAATGGTTTTGTATATCGAAAAAACACTTTTCCTCTATATTCTAGACACATTAAGAAAACAAGGTAAGGTACCTTCTTACTGCTGTATCTTTATAATGGCTTTGTATATCGAAAAATCACTTTACCTCTTCATTAAGGAAACAATTTTCTAAGCCCAAGGGACCCCCTTAAGTTGTTTACATTGATAAGACAATCCTTTAGAATGTTTGATTGAGATGGTTTTTGATGAATGCCCTTGAATGCTCTTTGGTGAGCGACAACAACTCGAGAATAACTTTCTACATAAATCATTTTTTGAAATAGAACAAACATATTTTAATCAGGACTGCAAATTGCTTCGAACCCGGAATTCCAACTTTTCTTTCACTGTGAAAAAAAGAGTTAAACCAGAACATGTTCCGAACCAATATTTTCGGTTCGGTTTAGCAAAACTTTTGTCTGATCAAATGAGAAGAATAGACCAAAAATTACTTGAAAAAATTCTTATTTAAAATTTAATTTGAAAATAAATTTACTCGTATGTTCAAATAAACAAAAATCCAGAATTTATAAAAATTTAATATATAGCAGCTATCTTGAGTTAGTTTGTGTCACAGTGACTGTAACAATTAATCGTTACATTTCACTTGCTCATCTCTAAATCGATAGTTGTTAGGTTGTTGTTTTTGGCGGCAAACAATTTGCCTGTAGTCTGTAGTTGCTAGTGCTGTTAGGTGTGTTGTACAGTTGTAAAGCAAAAGCAACAACAACAAAAAAAGGAAATAATATAAACAGGCAATTGCAAATAAGACATATATAAAAAAAATATTAAAAAAAAAAATTAAGTGACAGCCACAAAAAATAGGTTCAGCACCTTAGGCAGCAGCGACAGCGGCATCTGGCGAATGGCAAAAACAGAGCACAGCAGAGAGAGAGAGAGAGAGCAAAAGCAACGGGAAAAAAACCAAACAAGCAAAGCGTTTTAAAAATGCTTAAATTCCATTAGATTTTTGCACAAATACCAAAAAAAAAAACATGGAATCAATTGTTTTGCACGCAGATGTGGCGCGTCTGGTGTTGGGTGAGTTTTGGGTCTACTTCAGGACTTACTTCAGGGATAACATTTTTTTTTTGTCGCTTCCCCTAGGCTACTTGTTTAATCAGAATCTGAAGCGAGCGGCCCACACCTTGTGTCGCACCTCGCCGCATTTGCAGGATGAGTTTCTGGCCTTAAAGCAGGGATTGCAGACGCACAATTTCCTTAATGATGGGCTGGAGGACATCATACGCGAACATGTTAAGATCACAGGCTTGGGTAAGTTGCCGAACTAGACCGGGTACAGTTAATCATTCTTGTTAATTTAGTGACCAATGCCCTGATGAAACTGCCAGTGAAAAGACGCCTACAGCTGCAGCAGCTCAAACTGTCCGAGCGCATCAATGAGCTAATGAAGGATAACAAGCCAACAGAGGCTGAGCCGGAACAGCAGTCGGCGTCACGTAAACGCAGACGCATGTGAGTGGAGAATGAACAACTGGAGACACATAATCTAAGCCTCTGAAATTTTAGACATACTCAATCCCCGGCCAACAATCAAACCCCTTCACCGCATGAGCTAAGTAAGCGTGCGCGTATTTTACCGCCACATTTCTATTGTCATGTCAGCAATCTCAGTTTCGAAGAGAGTTTGTGGGAGCAGGACGAAGACGAGGGCGAACAGGCGGCGGAGGAGGAGGAGGAGGATGATGATGAAGAAGCCGAGGAGAGCGGCTCAGCCATTAGTGAGGAGCTAACCGAGGAGCAGGAACAACCGGGAAATGGCAACAATTCCACTACCAAAATTATGCCCCGCAGCATGCCGGTGAGTGGCCCTTAGATGACAAAGTAGAATCTCTAAATCAAGAGCGTACATTTGGTTTAGACTCTTTCAGTGCTCATACTAAGTTGTTGTCGTTTTTGGTATCACTCTCTCTCTTAAATGCGAGTTAGGCATTTTACAGTCACCTTTTCACTCTCATATAAATTGCAAAACAAGAGCTTACATTTGAAACACTCTCTGTCAGTGCTCTCACTAGTTTGTTGTGGTTTTTGTAAGCTACTTCCGTTTTGGTCTCACTCTCATACAAATTGAAAAACAAGAGCTTACATTTGAAACACTCTCTGTCAGTGCTCTCACTTTTTGTTTTGTTCTTAGGCATTTTACAGTTACCTTTTCACGCTCATACATATTGCACTTTTTTACAGTAATTATTTCTTTCTCCTCCGTTTTAGGAGCTCACACAGGCCATAATGACCAATCAGGATTTCCAGGAGAAGCTCCTAACCAACATTAATATGGCTCTGCAGACTGTAACTGTAAATGCTCCAGCCATCAGCTCAGAGGCGGTGCTGGATGGCCTGGTGAAGAATATTTTAGAGGCTACCGAAAAGGATCCCTCATTTGATCGTATTATACAAGAGGTGGTGGGTGTTACCGAAGAGCCACCACCAGCTCCACCTGCTCCCGCCCCACCGCAAACGCCACTCATCATACGCACCGCAGTGGCAGCTGCAGCCGCCTCCTCTTCAGCTGCTGTGGCCATAGATCCCAATTTCTCCATATCCAAATTGATTGTGCTCAACTCAAATGAGAGTGCCCAAAAGGCTAATGTGAGTTTTGGCAGTGAGAATCTTAATTTGAACTTTGGTGAGGCCAACAGCACCGCCGCCACACTGGATGAGGTACCACCCGAGTCGGACATGGGACAAGTATGTGTGGATGCAAGCACGGGTCAACTGACTCTACCCATGTATCTGTCGAATGGAGCGCTGCTGTCTCACTTTCCCTTTCTGGTCAACAATGAGTGGGTGGCCCAGCAATTGGGTCCCGAGGCCTTTGCCAATATGGATCAATCACATATAGAGATCTCCCTGCCGGAGCCCATTACTTTGTCAGCAAATCAACTGCCACCCAATTCGATTATCATTAATTCGGCACAGAAACAGCTGCCGCTGGCGGTTACAGCCGAACCACCCAAACAATTGATACAGGAAAGGGAGGAGCCTAGCAAAATGCCGCCTGCTTCCTTGGATTCATCGCGTTTGATATTGGAGAGGGTGACACCCTCTACAGCGGGCATAGTGAATGTCAAAGCCTATCGCAGTTTGTCCACACCACGTAAACGTACCTCACATGTGCGCACCTTGAATTTCTCACCCAAGGTGACGGCGGGAGGGCAAACACCGCTCAGCACGCGTCCGTCGCAGGAGCCGCCCATTAGCGCCGAGAGTGGCAATGATAGCCAAAGCAATGTGCCACCCTTGTTTGCCCTGGAGGAGAGCAGCAATCAAACTGTTATCAAAGCCGCCACCAAGGAGCGAGAACCGCCGCCACCGCCGCCGCCGCCTACCGCCTGTACACCCAAACGCAAACAGAAACGTCGCGCTGCCGTGAATGCCTGTAAACGTATTATCTCCCAGGCGGCAGCTGCCGCCGCCTTAGAGGATCCCACTGCTTCACCCAGTCCACGTAAAACCCCCTCCGAATTGGAGGACAGCTTTGAGGCCTCGAAGGAAAATCAAGTGGAGGAGAATCAAGATTTATTGGCTGCCTGGCACCGTCAAATGCAGGGATCTAGCCTGGATTTGGAGCAACGTTTGCGTGCCATCAATGCCAAGCGTGTGGATACCCTGAAAGTTGGTCGTAGTCGCAGACAGCGCAAGGCCACACCCAAAACCACACCCAAAACCAGAGCCAAAACCAAGTCAACCCCCAGCGGCGAGGAGTTTAATATAAAGATAACCACGCCACAGAAATCCAAAGCCAAAAAGAAACCCATTTTACCCCTGATCAAGGAGGAGCAGCAGGTGGTGCCCAATTTGGCTCATTTGTTGGAGACACCCTTCAAGGAGCCGGGGGCGCCGGTTAATCAGCTTATACCACCCACACCGGGTATGGTCTTACTGCCACTGGATACACCCTATGCCAAACAAATGACTGCCTCGAGTTCCTTTCTGTTTGGCTCCGATACCAAAAGTATTTTAGATACACCACAGCTGAGCGCCATAACCCCGGGATTCCGTTGCACACCCTTTGGCCAAAGGCCGGCTACACCTTTAAGCAGTGCAGCCAAAACGGATTATTCCTCGGGCAGCTCCTACTATCGTCCCGATGAGGCAGAGCATACGGATACCAATGCACAGTGTCCCATATTGCAGCAAAGGGAGGGGGAGGGGGAGAAGGAGAAGGAAGCACAGCCGGCTATATGTTTGGCCGTGGAGCCTACGGTGCTGAAGCGTGTACGTTCCTTTGGCAGCGAGGCGGAGGTAGTGGCACAACCCCACAATCCGGCTGCTCCTCACTACAAGCTATTGGCTGGCCTGCCAGATGTGTTGGTTACCGAAGAGGAAACCAGATCCAGTACCACCAGCAGCAGCAGCAGCAGTAGCAGCAGCAGCAGCAGCAGCAGTTCCTCCGCCTCCAGCAGTTCCAGTTCTAGCTCCAGCTCTAGCTCTTCATCAGCTACCTCCGTGGCTCCCTCAGTGGCTCCTGCCAAGTCTCGCCTTATAGATATTGAAAGTCTGTCGGATATTAGCAGCACGGAAGATGAGGAATGGCTGAAAGCGGCTTTGCCTTTGGTTAATGAAGGTCAGTCCACTCAGTTGCTCAGTCAGGATGGTGAGGTGCGTTATCCCATACGTAATTGGTTGACGCCCAGCAAACAGGAGCAGCAGCAGCCGGCCCCCTTGGAGCTGGCCAAGATTAATCAGCGTTTACAGGAGCTGGTTGAAAAGCGGGAGCGGGTCAAGGCCAAGGTTAAGCAAAAGGAACAGAAGGAGCAGCAGACGATACCCAAAAAATTAAACCCAAAGAAGCTAACTGTCTTAAGGGAGACGGCACAGCAGGCACATCCCATACACAAGCACGTGAAGAAGTCGCCCTTAAATGCAGCAGAAGTTCCAGTGATTGAGGCAGCACCTCCTCCTCCTCCTCCAGCTCCTCCAGCTGCTAATACTTGTCTTAGCCGTGATCCTGCTTTGCTGATTGCTTTGAATCTTTCCGCCAAAAAGCAAGAACCCAAGCCTTTGGCCTTACCCCTACCCTCACCCAAGCCCAAAGCCAAAAAGGGTCGCGCCGCCTTACAAATAGCCGCCCAGCCCGCACCTGGTCGACGTGGGCGACCCAAAAAGTTGCCACTTACAGAACCCGGCAGCCTGAATACGCGACGCTCCTCACGTCTCATAGACACCTTAGGTAAGTGTCCCGCCTGAAATACCTCAAAAAAAAACAAAAAAAAGGTGTAAGTGAAACATGTTAATTGAAAAAAGCTCATATGCTTAGAAAACAGGGTTCTAGATCCCTGATCCCAGGCTCCAGATCCCAGATCCTCCATCTGAAATCCCAGATCCCTGTTTCCCCATACGATATCCCAGATCCCTGATCCCCCATTCCGAATCTCTGATCCCAGATTCGTGATATTAGATTCGAGTTCCCAGATCCATGATCCCAGATCCCTGATCCCAGTCCCCCGATCCCAGATCCCTGATTCCAGATCCATGATCCCAGTCCCCCGATCCCAGATCCCTGATTCCAGATCCCAAAGCGCAAATCCCAGATCCCTTGTCCCTGATCCCAGAGCCCAAATTCCAGATCCCTAATCCTGATTCCAGTCCCCAGAGCCCAAATCTCAGATCCCAAATCCCTCATCCAGATCCCAAATCCATGATCCCAGATCCCAGTCCCATGATCCCAGAGCTCAAATTCCAGATCCCTAGTCCCTGATCCCAATCCTCCGATCCCTGATTCCAGATCCCAAAGCGCAAGTCCCAGTTCCCTTGTCCCTGATCCCTGAGCCCAAATTCCATATACCTAATCCTGATCCCAGAGCCCAGATCCTAGATCCCAAATCCTTCATCCAGATTCCAAATCCATGATGCCAGAACTCTGATCCCTAATCCCAGTCCCCCGATCCCAGAGCTCAAATTCCAGATCCCTAGTCTCTGATCCCAGTCCTCCGATCCCTGATTCCAGATCCCAAAGCGCAAATCCCAGTTCCCTTGTCCCTGATCCCAGAGCACAAATTCCAGATACCTAATCCTGATCCCAGTCCCCCGATCCCAGAGCCCAGATCCTAGATCCCAAATCCCTCATCCAGATCCCAAATCCATGATGCCAGAACTCTGATCCCTAATCCCAGTCCCCCGATCCCAGAGCTCAAATTCCAGATACCTAATCCTGATCCCAGGCCCCCGATACCAGAGCCCAAATCCCAGATCCCCCATCTCAAATCCCTGATCCAGATCTGAGATCCCAGATCCATGATCCCAGATCTCTGATCCCTGATCCCAGATCCCTGACTCCAGATCCGAAATCCAAGATCACATGTCTCTTGTTGCTGATCCCTAATCCCAGATCCCTGATCCTAGATCCCCGATCCCAGATCTCTGATCCCAGTCCCTAGATCCCTGACTCCAGATCCGAAATCCAAGATCACATGTCTCTTGTTGCTGATCCCTAATCCCAGATCCCTGATCCTAGATCCCCGATCCCTGATTCGAGATCGCAGATCCCAGAGCCCAAATCCCAGCTCCCTTGTCCCTGATCCCAGATTCATGGTCCCAGATCCCTGATCTTAGATCCCAAAGCCCTAATCCCAGATCCCCCAACCCAAATCTTAGACCCCTGATCCCAGATTCCCCATCCCAAAGCCCCCATCCCAAGTTCCTGATCCCAGATTGCAGATCCCTCATCCCTGTCCTGTGCTAAACTAATTGAAATGGTTGGCCATTGCTTGCATTCCAACATTGCTTTTCCACATTAGTGAAATGGTCATGGTCAAGTGGTCATGGTCAAGTGGCCATGGTCAAGTAGCCATGGTAAAGTAACAATGGTTGGCCCAGGCAATTGTTTGTGTATACCAGTGAGCGTTAGGCGGTATGCGTTATGCGTTACGCGTTATGCGTTATTTTCAAATTGAATTTTACCCCTACTAGAAAATCATCGTACCGAAATTAAAGATGTTTCACATCAACCAACTCTTTCCGCAGAACCCCTGCCCGTGGAGGAAACCAGCCTTACCACCATAGTCGAAAAACCCACCAAAAAACCAGCCAAAAAACGTGTGGAGGCCCGAGTTTTGGCATCGGCTCAAACCACCACTCAACCCTCGCCGGAACAAGTGCCGCAGCCGCCCCCCCAGCTCCTACCCACTCCTGCTATCATAGACGACTCTGACATGGATTTGTGCCTCAGCTCGAGTCGTCAGTTACACACCCGCCTGTATAGCTTCACAGATGCTGGACCCAAGCCTGCCCAGCCCGTGCCACGTCAGCCGGCCAGCTATTTTAAAAGTTATCAAATGCGCATCATGATGGAGGACAATGAAATGCATACCATACGCATCACCAGTCCACAAACGCATCTTCAGTCCAACAATATACGCAATATACCCAAGAAGCGTATAAGACGTCTAACCAGTAGCAACAATACTACCAATGGTTTGGCTGAGCCGCCGCCACCGCCGCCAACGTATCAACCGATGGCCACTTCCACACCGCTGGCCGAGAAGCCAACGGTCAATAGTAGTCGATGCGGGGATGAGGTGCTGGATGAGAATGATGCCGAAGTGGCTGCCATGTGAGTAAAGCAATAGTATATAAAGGAAATTTGCCAAATACAAGGTGGCTAATGAATGTTGCTACATTAAGAAACTCGTATAACTTTTTTACTAGTGCATGGAATGCAATTTTTATACCCCTTACTCGTAGAGTAAAAAGTGTATACCAAGTTCTTGCAGAAGAAAGCATTTCCGACCCCATAAAGTATATATATTCTTCATCAGCATCAATAGCCGAGTAGATATAGACATGTTCGTCTGTATGAACACCTAGAAAACATTATATCTCCCACAATTTTTAGAGCTAGCTTGTTTGAACCTTCTAGACATATATTATAATCATCATAACTTATTGATCCGCCATACATCATTTTCCGATCAGATGAACGATAGTAGAGTTACCACCCTGGCAACTTGAAACAACCTTATATCTTCCACAATTTTGAAGATAGATTGTTCATACCTTCTAGATAAATATTTTAATCTTCATTACTTATCGATCTGCCATACATTATTTCCCGATCACATAAACGATAGTAGAGTTACCACCCCGGCAATTTAAAAAAAGCTCATATCTCCCACATTTTTGAAGATAGATTGTTTATACCTTCTAGACACATTATTTAATCATTATTTCATATCGATCCGCCATACATCATTTTCCGATCAGATGGACGACAGTAGAGTTGCCACCCCGGCAATTTGAAAAAAAGCTCATATCTCCCACAATTTTAAAAATAGATTATTTGAACCTTATAGACATATATTTTAATCAGTATTTTATATCGATCTGCCATACTTCATTTTCCGATCAA
Source organism: Lordiphosa mommai (assembly GCA_018904225.1). NCBI lineage: Eukaryota > Metazoa > Arthropoda > Insecta > Diptera > Drosophilidae > Lordiphosa > Lordiphosa mommai. Next base: position 436,247 of record JAEIFT010000020.1, on the reverse strand, counting down.
ATAAACGACAGTAGAGTTGCCACTCCGGCAATTTGAAAAAGACCTCATATCTCCCACATTTTTGAAGATAGATTGTTTATACCTTCTATACACATTATTTAATCATTATTTCATATCGATCCGCCATACTTCATTTTCCGATCAAATACACGACAGTAGAGATGCCACCCCGGCAAATTGAAAAAAAGCTCATATCTCCCACAATTTTGAAAATAGATTATTTTAACCTTATAGACATATATTTCAATCATTATTTCATATCGATTCGTACTACATAATTTTCCGATCAAAAAAACGACAGTAGAGTTTCAGAGATATGGCTCTGAACCACCTTACGAGTTCAATTGCAAACCTTAACCATCTACGAACCCACAAAAATATTCACAGAAGATCCAACTGATTTCCGATTCTTACACATATATATATATATTAAATTTACTAATCCGATTTCCTTTCATCTTCCATCTCCCTCTATTCCATGCAGCAACAATAACAGCTCCTCGAAGCCGCTTACCAGCGACAATCAGCAGCCACAGCCCATAGAGGAGGGGGGACTCGACGACACTGATGCCGGCGTTCAGATCGAGGATATTGAATCAATACTCTCCCATCTTCATGGCAACAAACCAACCAACATTCAGCTACAAGAACCACCAGAAATTGATCATTAATTAATTGCGAGTTACCAAAACGTCGTTTATATACATAATATATATATTTTTTTTTCTGTAATTTCAATTTGAAACGAAAATGGCAATTTTAATTTTATTAATCTCGTATATATACATTCATCTTCTTTTTTTTTGTTTTCTATATGTAAAATAATCTCTCTCTCTCTCGCTCAGCGTTGCGCTAAGATTTCTTGAATATCTTGGAATAATCCCAACATCCAGTTTATGAAATGGATTCGTAGTATTTTCATTTCCCTATGATCTTAATAATGCTAAGAACAAATAATGCTATGTAACTACGAAGTGAGTTATGCATGTATGTATGTAGAATAGTGAGTAGTAGTCCTGGCGTACATTAAGTGTACGTTAATGTTCGTTAAAGCTTAAGATTAATCATACCAACGAAAATCATAAAAACAAAATACATTCATTATTGTATAATTTTAATAAATTATTGCAAGAAATGCAAAATCAAACGAAATTATTGAGCAGAATGTTTAATGAAAAAGTAATCAAAAAAGAGGAACACAAATTTTGCAAAGAAAGAAAAAGGTAAGTATTTTCCTAAAGATCGAATTAATACCACTTATAACTCGATAAGTAATGATGTCTAAATGGTTCGAACAGTCTATCTTCAAAACTGTGGGATATATGAGCTGTTTTTCAAATTGCCGGGGTGGTAACTCTACTATCGCTCTTCTGATCAAGAAATGTTGTATTGGGGATCGATAAGTAATGATGTTTTAAATATATGTCTAGAATGTGCGAACCATCTATCTTCAGAATTGTGGGATATGGGAGCTATTTTTCAAATTGCCGGGGTGGTAACTCTACTGTTGTTCATCTGATCAGGAAACGGTGTATGCCGGATCGATAAGTAATGATGTTTTAAATATATGTCTAAAATGTGCGAACAATCTATCTTCAAAATTGCGGGATATATGAGCTCTTTTTCAAATTACCGGAATGGTAACTCTACTATCGCTCTTCTGATCAAGAAATGTTGTATTGGGGATCGATAAGTAATGATGTTTTAAATATATACCTAGAAGGTTCGAACAGTCTATCTTTAAAATTGTGGAAGATATGAGTTTTTTCCGAATTCCGGGGGTGGTAACCCTACTATTGTTCATCTGATCGGGAAACGGTGTATGGTGGATCGATAAGTAATGATGTTTCAAATATATGTATAGAATTTGCGAACAGTCTTTCTTCAGAAGTGTGCGATATATGAGCTATTTTTCAAATTGCCGGGGTGGTAACTCTATTATTGTTCATCTGATCGAGAAATGTTGTATGGCGGATCGATAAGTAATGATGTTTTAAATATATATCTAGAATGTGCGAACAGTCTATCTTCAGAAGTGTGTGATATATGAGCTATTTTTCAAATTGCCGGGGTGGTAACTCTACTATTGTTCATCTGATCGGGAAACGGTGTATGGCGGATCGATAAGTAATGATGTTTTTAATATATGTCTAGAATGTTCGAACAGTCTATCTTCAAAATTGTGGGAGATATGAGGTTTAGTTTTAAAGTAACGCATAACGCTAACAGGAACACAGTATACACTCCAAGTAGTAGTATGTTCTAGACTAGTTGACCTTTGGAAAACAAAATAGTGTTTGAAATTGGCCTTCCCCTTAGAAATGAGCACAGAGACCACACCGCCTGAAATATGTGGGCAAGTTCCCTTCCCTTCATTTCAAATTATTATCTGGGCTGTGCGGTGTCCTAGTCTTTTACCGTTCCCCTAATTGTACGTTGCTTAAAAATTCATACTGCATTTTGATGGGCATTCAAATTGCAGGCGTCAAAGAGACATTTAAATTATGAATAATTGGCCTGACCCATTGGGCTATACCAGAAATAGTTTGTATGCAGTTCTTGGTTAACCCGCAAAGGAAGCAGTTTAAATGGAGCTACCAGTACTAACACTATTCTTTCTAAGTCTTACTTTGGGAAGTCTGGCTGAGCAGCTACAGATAAGTAAGTTTTTTTTTGAAGAACGATCTAGAGTAGTTTTAAGTTAATGATTCCTTGGAACCCGTACTTTAAGGGCCGATTTCTCAGCTTCCAGATAGCTGCTATGTATAAAGTAAAAACTGCCGTAGTTCCGCTTAACGTAGAGTTACGTCAATATTCGTTAGCGCTAATGGATTTCTGGGAACCCTTACTTTTAGACAAAAAGAAAAACGCTAAAAATATATCACTAAACTAAAATCTGGCGTAGCACCGTCAGAAAAAGAGTTACTTTAAGGAACGTAAGGTTTTTAGATTACTTGGAACTGTCAAATTTAACGCGTTTTAGCTTTCTTGGAACTCGTACTTGAAGACTACGTTCCAGTATTAACCTTAATATGACAGTCAATTACTTTTTGGGAACCTGAATTGGGGTATAACGAGCCCTAATACCGCTTAAAAACTAGCACTGATCTAAGCTTTAACGTAGTTTCGCTAAGAGAAGAGTAACGTCAATATTCGTTAGAGCTATTGGATTTCTGGGAACCCTTACTTTAAGACTACGTTTGATATGGCTCCAAATATCGACGTAAAATACTTTTTTGGGGTTCACAAAAAGAAAAACGCTAAAAATACATCACTAAACTAAAATCTGCCGTAGCTCCGTCGGAAAAATAGTTACTTTAAGGAACGTTAGGTTTTTTGATAACTGGGAACACCTATATCAGGGTTCTCCAAGAAGAGCAAGGCGGAATATAATGCGACGCAAAGCGGATCCGATCTACTTCATTAAACGCTGGCCAGCGACTGATTGGCTTTGCTGTGAATATAAAGCGACGCAAAGCGACTCTGACCTACTTCATCGAACGCTGGCCAGCGACTGATTGGCTGAGCTGATTTGTTAGCTCTCTTGGCGATCCTAACCCCTTCCTCTTCTGCCCCTTACAGCCTTCTGGATCGAGCCAGTTCAGCGTGCCGAATTCGAAAGCGATATGCTGGCCGTGCAAAAGGAACTGGATTCACTGCATCTGGATGTTCGTATTGCTGATGCATTTCTAGTCTTGACCCGCTCCGAGGATCAGGAGGATATGCAACGCTGTAAGTAGGTAAACTGTCTTAGTCCCACCTCAATTTTGTATGTCTTTTCAGTCTGCGAAATACTGTCGAGCGTGGGCAGCTCTATAGTCATTGATCTTACCTATACCACCTGGTCGGAGGGTTATCAGCTGCTACTTTCCCAGGGTATAGCCTATGTGCGTGTGGAGAGAATAATGCGACCAATACTGGACATGTTTGGTGACTTTATGCGTCAGAAACGGGCCAACAATGTGGCCATGGTTTTTCAGAACTCACGCGATACATACGAGGCTTTGTTGCAGATGAGCGGGGGCTTTCCATTTCGTACTCTGCTATTGGATGGCAGCAGTCAGGATGTGGATTTTGTGGAACGATTGCATATGCTACGTCCCGCGCCCACTTATGTGGCGCTATTTGCACGTGGAGCGGCCATGAATGGTTTATTTGAGCGGGTGCAGAAAGTGGATCTGTTTCAAAGACCCACCGAATGGCATTTTGTGTTTCTGGATACCAGGGATCGGGTGTTTAAGTATAAACGACAAGCGGAATTTGCCACACGCTTTACACTAAATCCTAGGGCTATCTGCCGGTCGATGCAGATGAAGGATGTGTACTGTGGCAGTGGATTTACGGTGAGCTGATGACTGAGTCTTTCTGAGATTTCTGGAAATTTATTTCTGCTCCTTTTCAAGAAGTGTTTAAGGAAGAATCATATTTCTGGGATTTCGTGCCAAAAAATTCTCTTTAAATTCGGGGGATTCCCCTTTTCTCTCTCAAGAATCATATTTCCGGGATTCATGCCAAATAATTCCCTTAAAATCCGGGGCATTCCCCTTTTCTCTCTCTTTCTAAGATTTCTTGAAATTTATTTCTGCTCCTTTTCAAGAAGTGTTTAAGAAAGAATCATATTTATAGGATTTCGTGACAAAAAATTCGGGGGATTCCCCTTTTCTCTCTCAAAAATCATATTTTTGGAATTTCGTGCCAAAAAAAATTTCCTTAAAATTCGGGGGATTTCCCTTTTCTCTCTCAAAAATCATATTTCTGCGATGTCGTGCCAAAAAATTCCCTTAAAGTCTCGTGGGTTACCCAATTCTCTCTCAAGAATCATATTTCTGGGATTTCGTGCCAAAAAGTTCCCTTAAAATTCGGGAAATTTCCATACTCTCTCTCAAAAATCATATTTCTGGGATTTCGTGCCAAAAAATTTCCATAAAATCCCTTGGGTTCCCTTATTCTCACCCTTTCTGAGGTTTCTTGAAATTTATTTCAGCTCCTTTTCAAGTAGTGTTTAAGAAGGAATCATATTTCTGGGATTTCGTGCCAAAAAATTCCCTTAAAATTCGGGGGATTCCCCTATTCTATCTCAAAAATCATATTTCTGGGATTTCGTACCAAAAAATTTCCTTATAATTCGGGAGATTCCCCTATTCTCTCTTTTTCTGAGATTTCTTGAAATTTATTTCCGCTCCTCTTCAAGAAGTGTTTAAGGAAGAATTATATTTCTGGGATTTCATACCAAAAAATTCCCTTAAAATCCCGGGGATTCCCCAAATCTCTCTCAAGAATCATATTTCTGGGATTTCGTACCAAAAAATTTCCTTAAAATTCGGGGAATTCCCCTATTCTCTTTTTCTGAGATTTCATGAAATTTATTTCCGCTCGTTTTCAAGTAGTGTTTAAGGAAGAATCATATTTCTGGGATTTCGTGCCAAAAAATTCACTTAAAAATTCGGGGATTCCCCTATTCTCTTTCAAGAATCATATTTCTGGGATTATGTGCCGAAAAATTCCCTTTCAATTCAGGGGATTCCCCCTTATTTCTTAACATTAATTTATTCAAATTTTGACATTTCCTTCAGTTGCAACGCGCCATCTTGCTGGACATTCTGCGTAGCCTCATAGATGCCGCCCAAATTAGTTTGCCCTTTCCTCAGCCCATTTATCTGGAATGCAATGCCTCGATCCCAACGGATGATACGCCTACCAGCTCACCCCTACCCTCCCTGGACTGGCTGGAGCTGGTGCATTGGAGTAATTTCCTTAGCTATGCCAATCCTGAACCAAATGAGGATGAATCCTTGCCAGAGTCTGTGCTGGGCTTAAGCTATGCCGTCAACATCTCAGCCGGCTACTATTCCAGCGAGCATGAGGCCAAAACCGATTTGGCTCTGTGGTCCGCGGGGGAGTTGCGTCTGTTGAATGAGACCATCAGTCCGGCTCGTCGTTTCTTTCGCATAGGCACCGCCGAGAGTGTACCCTGGAGCTATTTGCGCCGGAATGAAAAAACGGGCGAAATCATGAGGGATAAGAAGGGTTTACCCATTTGGGAGGGTTATTGCATTGATTTTATGGCTCGACTGGGTGAGAAATTGCATTTCGATTATGAGATTGTGGCGCCCGAGCATGGACATATGGGTCAGCGCTCCGAGGAGGGTGAATGGGATGGTGTGGTGGGGGATTTGGTGAAAGGAGAAACCGATTTTGCCATAGCCGCCTTGAAGATGTACTCGGAGCGGGAGGAGGTGGTGGATTTTCTGCCGCCCTACTATGAGCAGACGGGGATTTCTATAGTCATACGTAAACCCGTGCGTCGCACTTCGTTGTTCAAGTTTATGACGGTCCTCCGGCTGGAGGTGTGGCTGAGCATTGTGGCCGCTCTGGTGGGCACCGCTTTGATGATTTGGTTTATGGACAAATACTCGCCGTATAGCTCGAGGAACAATCGTGCCGCCTATCCCTATGCCTGCCGTGAGTTTACCTTGAGGGAAAGCTTTTGGTTTGCTTTGACCTCATTCACGCCTCAGGGTGGCGGGGAGGCACCCAAAGCCATATCGGGTCGCATGTTGGTGGCCGCCTATTGGCTGTTTGTGGTCTTGATGTTGGCCACTTTTACCGCCAATCTGGCTGCCTTTCTTACAGTGGAACGCATGCAGACTCCGGTTCAGTCGCTGGAACAATTGGCCCGTCAGTCGCGCATTAATTATACCGTCGTCCAGGACTCGGATACGCATCATTATTTCATAAATATGAAATTTGCCGAGGATACCTTGTACCGCATGTGGAAGGAGTTGGCTCTGAATGCTTCCAAGGATTTTCATAAATTTCGCATTTGGGATTATCCCATCAAGGAGCAGTTTGGTCATATACTGTTGGCCATTAATAGCTCGTTGCCGGTTATGAGCGCCCGAGAAGGTTTCGCTCAGGTGGATGGTCATGAGAATGCGGATTATGCGTTTATACATGATGCAGCCGAGATTAGGTATGAGCTGACGCAAAATTGTAATCTCACCGAGGTGGGTGAAGTGTTTGCCGAGCAACCCTATGCCGTGGCCGTGCAGCAGGGTTCCCATTTGGGCGATGAGTTGAGCTATACCATATTGGAGCTGCAGAAGGATCGTTTCTTTGAGGAGCTGAAGGCCAAGTATTGGAATCAAACGAAAGTGCGCAATTGTCCCTTGTCCGAGGATCAGGAGGGTATTACTTTGGAGAGTTTGGGTGGTGTGTTTATAGCCACGCTATTTGGTCTGGTGCTGGCCATGATCACCCTGGGTGTGGAGGTCATGTACTATGAGAAAAGAAGGAATCTGTTATTAGAGGCCACGGTTACACAGGTGAAACCACTTCAGAGCGTTGAATGGGAGGAGATGGCCAAGCAGGCCTGGACAGAGCCCAAGCTGCAGCCGCTCAAGATAACGCCACCGCCGTCGTTTGAGGCAGCCACTGCCCAAACAAGGCACAAGAAAATGCCAGCCAAAATTATGTTGGGTGAGGGTAAATTTAAGGCGCGTCTGGGACTGTCATCACATCGAGAGTTGGGCAGCGAATTTGGCTATATGGAATGAGATTTTGACAGGTCTTTTTCAACCGCACCATTTTATTTTTTTTATAAACAAAGCAAGCGTTAGTTATCGATAACCATGTGTGGCAGAGTTGCCAGAAAATTTGGAATTTGAAATAAAAAAACAATTTTTTTTAATTTTTAAATTTTCTCAGCAATATCTCAACTAAACTAAATTAGAATTTTTTAATAAAAGCTAAAATCATTGTATTCATTCAAACCTTGGTAGATTTGAACATTGCAGGTAACTAAAATATGTAGACATAAAATCGACTCTCGACATATGAGTGAAAATCATAGCTTTCTGATGTTGTGCCGCTTTGTAAGATATACCAAAATATTAAAAAAAAAAATAAGAAAATTCAGTTTTAAAAAAAATCGCCTAACAGTGGTCCACACTCAGAATTTCTATATACAAATTTTGAAAAAAAAAAAATTATCATGTCATATTTTCCCACACGAATTGGGTCGCTAGCGATTTGTGCACCACATGGGATTATTTTTAAACACTTTTCATTTATATTTCTAACAACTATTATCAAATCTAGCTACCTTGGCCTTTAAAATTTTGGCAACCCTTAAAACAGTTCTCTATTCCTCAGACTGATTCGATTTTTCGATTAAATAAACTATCGATACGCCGACTAGTTCGAGTGCACGTGCACAGTGTGGCTTTGTTTACGGTCCCACTAAGACGATTGCCGGTGGCTGCAGTGTGACTGTTCAAATTAGGGCGACCACACTCGATTGAGTCAAATTAGGGCGACCCCACTCGATTTAGCCAAATTAGAGCGACCACACACGATTTAGCCTAATTAGGGGGACCACACTCGATTTATACAAATTAGGGCGACCACACTCGATTTAGCCAAATTAGGGCGACCACACTGGAAATAAAGACAAATCAGGGCGACCACACTCGATTTAGACAAATTTTTAACAAAATATTTTTGTGGCCACGATGATGTTATTGTTGCTGGCGCCTGAATCAGGGCACATTTCAAGGATTAAATCAATGGCCAAATGGCTGCTAATGCTAACACTGCTCCTCCCATTGGTGCAGTCCCGTAAACATCATCTGGAAGTGCGGGTGAGTGTAGTTGACATGGCCCAAAAAAAAAAGGACCTCATTTCACCCGTCCGTTTTTGCAGAATGATATGCGTCCGTATATAGCATTGAGCACCTTTGGTTTCTATACCAATGGCAACTTGGATGTCCAGCTAAGTCAGCTGACCATTGATGATGAACAGAACACGGATTTGGTGAGTAATGGAAGGCCACTCTTATCCAGGGTGCGGAATGGCTCATGCCCACAGCACTGCGGGCAATTCCGCACCCTGCTCTTACCTGGCCAAATGTAACTTGTATTTTTCCCCCACTTTTAGTTTGGTTTGTCTTTGGACAAGACCACCATTGATCAACTGAATCCCTATTTGGACTCGCATCAGAATAAGTGTATTCTGGAGGAGCCGCCCAATATGCAAACCAGTGGACCCATATTATTCTTTTTGATTGATCTTAAGGAATTGAAGTAAGTGCTATCAAATCTGGCTTTGGGTCACCTATATAAATCGTTTCCCCTTTTTTTCCAGAGTTCGTGTGCAATGTTCCCCGGAATGGGCCAATATGCGTGTCTACAAGGACATCAGCTATCGGCACAAACGTCAATCCCAGGTGAATAAAGTCAGCGATTCGGCCTTGTTTAGGCAGCGTCGTCGTCGTAGCGATAATCCTGAAACTGCTGTCGATGATTTGGATGAGAATTCAGTGGAAGAGCCCCTGGAACAGCAGGCACCCGAAATGAAATCCTCTTCGCCCATTGCTTTACCCAAAGAGGAAGTTAAAGTGACAGCTCCAGCTCCAGCTGCGGTGGCACCTACTTTAGCTCCACCCGCTGCACCCGTTGCTCCCGAGCCCGCTCTGCCTTCGGATACGGTGGATAACTTTTATGAGCCCAATTCGTATCGTCAGTCGCAGAATGCTTTATGCAAAAACTTTGAGCTGCCCTTGATTAAACAGACTGTGGAGGGTGTTAACTATTATAATTTCACCTTTTCCATGTTTGTGGCCAATCAACGAGATGAGGGTCTATACAATTTATATTTTCATGCCTGTCCCAACTATCATCGGCCCAAGATTGTGTCCTTCAATGTAAGTTTCTATTTTATAGAAGGAAAACCAAATTAACTCCCTGATTTCAGGTGGACATTGAGGAGAACAACAATGGCAACTATTTATCTGCTGGTGAAATGCCTTTGCCCGCTTTATACTTTATGATGAGTCTGTTATTCTTTTTATCCGGTCTGTTTTGGGTGTTTATCTTGAAGAAGAGCAAGTAAGTACTTGATTTGGGTCTCTTTTTTAACTTACTTTTGAAACTCTGCTTTTCCAGGCACACCGTGTATAAGATACATTATCTAATGGCAGTTCTGGTGTTTTTGAAATCCTTGTCTTTGATGTTCCATTCTATTAATTATCATTTTATTGAGAAACGTGGCGAACATGTGGAAACCTGGGCCATACTTTACTACATTGCCCATTTGCTCAAGGGAGCTGTCCTGTTTATAACCATTGTCCTAATTGGCACCGGCTGGACCTTTATCAAGCATATTTTATCCGATAAGGACAAGAAAATCTTTATGATTGTCATTCCTTTGCAGGTAAGTGAAATAGAAAGAGACAGAGAGAGAGAGAGAGATAGTGAGAGAAAGGCGACAAATGCTGCAGAAGCGAACAGAAGTCATGAAAGTCACTAAAAATCTGAAAATCAACTGTGGCACTCATCAACACAAGCTCATACTTCAGTCCTCTCCATTTGGCCGACCCTGCTTTAGGGTCGCTTTTTCCTAAAAAAAAGAGATCCAGTTCAGCACTTGACTTATCAAAATGGTTCAGTTAGTGCTCTGGCTCAAGAGATCCAAACAAACTTAATCAAATGATTTAATGTTTAATTTTCGCTAGACCAAAGTCACCTTTCTGCTATTTTTGTTTTTTTTTTTCAATTTTGTTTATCACCTCCAAAGTTTATTATTAACTGTAAAGAACGTTCAATTAACTAATAGAAATTAGTTCCATCCGTTACGCCCATACTGATAAGCAATAACAACAATGTTGTTTCACACTTAGTTAACTAAAATCACACACGAGCAGTTTGGCTTTGCTCCAGAAGTGTCAAAGATGCCTACGAGTTGGGACCACTTCTTTACTGGTCTGAAAATGCAAGACCAAATATGGCTCCAGGCAGCCTGTGTTGTACAGGGAAATTAAAGTGGCAATTTTGGACTTTGTGTATTGATTTGTGAGCCCACAACCAGTAGTGAAATTGCTGGCATCATATTAGCAAATGTCCAGGGTTCGCATACTGAACACAGCAAGTACGATAAATTCTTCGTATCGTTCTGTACGTAAAACACAAGTACGGAAACTTCGTCGTAATATACTGTCCGAAAAATATAAGTACTGAGCGAGCATAGTATTTCTCAGATAAGACGATGAAGTACAAAATGATTTTAGTTTTGGACCTTTATGGGTATGTCAGTTACAGTCCGTTGGATGGTAGATATCTTAAACAGCTCAATTGTTGTTACAATGCGCGCAGCTATAGACACACACACAGCACCCAGTAATAACCGGTTTCTCTCCATGGTTGTTGTTCTTTAACAAATGTTTTTCCTCATATGTCGTAAGCGGGCTATGGGCAACCCTGTCTTAAACCGATTTTTATTTATTTATTTAATTTCAGCAACATTCGTCATATTGACACAGTTACAATTAAAGAATATAAAAAGGAGAAAATAAAGAAAATTACTAAATATAAAGTACAGATTCAAGGAAAAAGAAAACAATATAATGAAAAGGAACCCCTTATGATCCGTGGGGGGAAATTTAGTCGTAATAGTACAGCTACGATTTGTCGTGACTGGTGAATCCGTAAATCGCGAAAAAAAGGATGTACAATTGTAATAATGCAAACAAATTTTATTGCCCATCAATTGAGAAATCATTCCACATTCAATGCATAAAAGACAAATCTCAGCTGAGGGTTCTCCCTGGTTATAAAACCGCTAAATACTTTAGAAACTGTCTTTTAAGACCACAAATGATTGCTTATAAAAGCAAAACCATTTATTTATTTAAAGTTAATCAATATTCTGTCTAAACTTTAAAGAGATCTACAAAGGAACGACAATAAATTATTTTTTATAACAAACAAGGAGGAGTGGGAGGAGAAGATATGATAGATATGATTTCGGAATAGGATACAAATTTCTAATAACTTATATGAGATAACAAAGGGATAGAATCAATTTGACCAGACAAAAGTTTGTGAATGAACCACACACTAAGGCAAATGGTTCAGGGTTCAAAGTACGGTTCCATAAAAAAAAGTACGAACACAGATTGATTAATGGCTTAATCTGTAGTTTTGGATAAAAAAAGTAAAAATTCGTATTAGCATGCCGAAGTGATAAATCAAATTAGTAAATCAAAAATGTAAAGAATTTATTAAGTTGAAAAAAATAAGGGACGACCGTAAAATAGATTTTAATGGTGGTGAAGACAGAAGATAAAAAAAGAGTATTTGAGTTATGAAGAAAGTGGTAAACGCTTCAAACAAAGCGACATAAACGGATTTTAAAGAATAGAAAGAAGCATCGATGAAAAAACGGAAGACTTAAACGGCGAAGCAGGGCGAGGAAGAGTATTAAAGTACGGAAGAAAACAAAGAGCAGGAGGAAAAGAGTGAAGTAGTTTAGTGTCCCAGCCACTTAGGTGTTGTAAACGAGCATTAGTGCCTTACACAATTTTTAAAAACGGAAACAGGAGTGCAGATGTGTAGAGAACATTTTAATTGTTAAATTTAAAAAAAAGATAAATATGAAAAAATAACAAACAAAAGGAATTATTAGAAAGATGTTAAGAGAGGTGAAGGGCGAGAAGTATGTTAAAGGGAGTTTAAAAAGTGGATTGGTTTAGTTTTTTGTTAAAGGATTGTTTTAGGGATTTAAGATTTATGAGGTAGTAATAAAGGTAAAAATAGTTAAAATTAACAAGGTATTTAGGTTAGTAAAAAGAAAGTTGAAATTTGGATTGAAAGAGTTGGATAAAGTTTTATAAAGGAGAACCCAGGAGAATTGTTGGATTGAAGAAGAAATAAGAAAAAATTGTGATTATGTAATAAAAATGTTTTTTTGGTTTTAAGGGAATAAGAGGCGTCCGTCACAGTAGAGTGATTTAAAATATTAAAGAAAGGATGTAATGACGAGCGGTCCGAAACTAAAATCATTTTGTACTTCGCTCCTAACTAAAAAAATTTTGCGCACGTACTAAAAAAATATTTAGTACTAGTTTTAGTAAGAGACAAAAAGTGTTATATGTTGGGAACCCTGGTTCATTATACGACAGACAGAGTTTCAGCAGAGCATGCGAATGAGATGATACTTGCGGTATGTCATTTATGAAAAGGTTAAACAGTAAGGGGCTCAAATGATTACCTTGAGGAACCCCAGAGAGTAACCTAATAGACCTGAAATGCAGCTGATAAAAGCGAACTGTTTGGGACCAATACAGCTTAATCCAGTTGAGAAGAGTTGATGGAAAGCCGAGCAAGCACAATTTATGAGCTTAAAGCTCATGATTGACTGAATCAAACGGCTTGCTGAAATGTGTGTTAATTTTTTTCGATCTGCCGCTTATTGACAAGGTGTTAACTCAAGTAAGTTCGTAGATACCTTCTTCATAAAGCCATGTTAAGATTTCGATATGGTTCCTTTTTATGAATTGGAATAATAAAAGAACGACTTTCATAGATCTGAAGTCCACATCTGCGTACATATGAATCTTACAATTTGACAGGACACTAGAAAGCTCATTCACATACACAGAGAACAATAAGGGTCCACGAACTGAACCTTGAGATACACCTCGTATAACACAGGGCAACAAAATGACCAACTTTGTGAGGTGCAGCGTTGTTGATCAAAAATTATGATTTATTTATGTGCACTAAACAAAACTGAATCATCAGTTTTGTTCCAATAGATATGACGGAAAAACGGATTTCTAGTACATTTTGCACTCACGAATTTCTTGTGGTCACAACAGGCATTCATTTCTGGATTTATCTGGCCTATTCGACAGAGCACATATCAATGCTTCTGTAAAAAATCAAAAGCGCAATATTCGACCATGCGAAAGGGTCCAAATTGGCCACTGAATTCAGACATTACTCGATTTATGGCTATTTTTACAGATAAAAAATCATCCCTTTTTAGCTAGAGCGGTTTGTGAATTTCAATTTTAGCCTGTAGCCAATCATATGTTCTAATTATGTGATTTAACTCGCACATTTAATCACAGATTTACATTTATGGGAGGACTACTAGATTCTTATTCCAAATTTGTATAGGAACTATTGAAAGGCTACTTGATTCCACACAGAGTTTAAAAAAAAATTTACATCTGCTTGTAAATAAAAAAAATTCGATGATGAATCACAGTTCCTATACAAATTTGGGGTAAGATTCTAGTTGGCCTCCCATAAAATTAAATACGAGTTTTTGGCTTAAGCAGTTTTGGCTTAAGTGACCACAAGATATTCGTGGGGGCAAAATGTACTAGAAATCCGATTTTCCGCCATATCTTGGAAACAAGAGCTGATGGAATAAAACTGAGAATGCAGTTTGGTTCAGTGCACTCAATATTTATATAATCAGTTAAGAATAGGACCTCACCCTGTGTAATAGGTCGCTTCAATGATGATATTATTTAAAATCATTATTGTGTACTAACATACTGGCAGATATATATCCACTTTGTTTGAAAATCGCAAATTTATATCTCTTTTGATTAGAAACGGCTTATTTAACTTTTGACTGCAAAATAACAACGCATTAACGCTACAATGTAACTTCGAATCGTTTATCGGCAGAGAAGAATCGGTGTTATCATGTTAATAACAGCAATTTAACAGAGTCATAACGGTTGAAGCGTTTAGCCATTTCTTGCATCAAAACACCCTAATCCTGTAAACCCATTTAATTGAACTTTTTCAATATCGGTGCGAAAATAGAGAAGTGCGTTGGCCCAAAAACCATTTTGGTTTTTTATGTTTTTGATTCTCTTTCACTGCACATTTACACTTCTTCACTAGATCGTTCGTAACGAAAAAAGTAGTTAAGTTATATATTAAAGAGCTCATTGAAATGGACTAAAAAAAATTAATCATAATATCACCACACAACACAAAAATCGAGCAGGTATTAAATCCCACTATATATTTATATATTAAGGGCCAATTTCTCATCTCCTACATACATTTTACTCGGTTATTTCTAAGTTTAAGTGAGATGAGAAATCGGCCCTAAATCCCAAATTTGAAATAAATTTTAATTTCTCGAATCTCCTTATATATTTCCAGGTACTGGCCAATGTGGCGCAAATTATAACCGATGAATCGGATCAAAGTGATGCCGAATTTCGCACCTGGCATAATATTTTCTTTTTTGTGGATTTGCTGTGCTGTGGTGCCATTCTCTTCCCAATTGTGTGGTCCATACGGCATTTGCATGAGGCATCGGCCACAGATGGCAAGGCGGCCATTAATTTACGCAAATTGAAACTATTTCGTCAATTCTATATAATGATTGTGTGCTATATCTATTTCACACGCATCATAGTGGATCTGTTGCAAATGACGGTGGTATTCCAATATGCTTGGCTGGACGAAATGTTCCGAGAAATGGCCACCTATGTGTTCTTTGTGCTGACTGGCTATAAATTCCGTCCGGTATCATCGCATCCATATTTCACAGTGCCCGATGAGGATGAGGATGATGATGAGGTGGAGGTGTTGACTGGTTCCGGTTTGACTGAGACAGTGCATCGCATTAAGCCGCTGCATCGTGGCGGTGGTGCAGGTGGTGGTGGTGGAGTGGGAGGAGTGGCTGTGTCCGCTGGCGGGGGTACCATTATAATTGAGGGTAATGATGAAGAGCGCGAGAATCTGCTAGCGAAACGAGAATCAAGTCATGAGTATGATTAGGCTTAAGCAAACGAACCAATTATCACACGCAAAATGCATTCCCTGTCAAGTGGAAATTTATATAAGTAGAAAAGACACGGGAGAGAGCCAATCTCCCAGTGGAAAGTGAACTAAATCAAGGTTTGTTATTAAGTCTTATAATGGAGTATATAATCTCTAGTAGGGCCATATTTAGTTAAGAGTTTGTAGTTTTCTTTTTCTTTTTGATTTTCCTTGTTTTTTTTTTTGTGCAGTTTCAAGACTTAGACATTTCAGATTAAGCGGGCTGTCCCCCTCCCCCCGTCCAAGTGTAAATAACTTAAATTGACCACGCCGCTTCTTTCTCCTCCCTCAATCCCCTCTCGCCACCACCACCACCTCCTTTCTAGTTTAAGTATATAACTTATACATACAAATACATATATATGCATCTATTGTACTACATCTATAATTTAAAGGAATATACAACAACAACAAAAAAAAGCTTTAATTACATAAAAAAAACCACAAACATTGTGCAAATTATTAAATATATTGACCTCTTAATTTGGGCATAAATTGTACCGTATAGATCATATATTTGCTAACCGAGCAGGCCATCTGTAAGGAATATTTAAGTGAATGAATATGAATTAATGAGTTAAGGAATGGGATGCTACTTACGCGCGTTAATAGGTAGGTATTCAGTACGGTGATACCCAGTGCATGTATACGCACCGGTTGATGTAAAATTTGCAACGAAAAGTTCTGAATCTAAATAGAAGGAGGAGGGTGAGTGAAAAGAGAGAAGTATTTAGTTAGAAAATTAGATTATACCCTAGGACTTCAGCTAAAACAGGATTTACACGATGAACAAATACTTTATGAAGTTTTCTTAGTAGGCGAGAAATTTGAATGTATTTCTATACTAATCGTTTAATGGGTCTAAAAGAATTCCCCCAAATTTCTCGCCTTCTTAGAAAACTTCATGAAGTATTTTTTCATCGTATAAATCCCGACTAAGTAAACCTGATTTCTCTAGCACAATTAATGGTTCAACAAAGTTCTGTTAAGCTTTTCAGGGATTCAAATTAACACGAACAATCCCTGACGGCTAGGATGGACTGTCAATTTGTAGCTGTGGATGGAGGTACTGAAATCGATGCGGATTTGTGTCTCTAAAAAGCTAAAGGTGCCTTTGGAAATGCTTAAAAAATCCGCATTTTCTGACTGGATGGAATACGTTATATAAAGTGGAGCTGTTAAGCAAGTACGAAAACAACATCGCAAGAAGGGCAATGGAATGAAACCCCCTGGACGCTGTTTGTCGTGGATCAGGCAGACCCAAATAAAAAAAATTTGGAGAAGGAGAGACGACTAACCACATAGTTCGATGGAAGAGAGAAGTGGTTAATACCCGAGTTCCGAAAATAAGAAGATGAGATGCTTGTATAAACAATTTTTATAAGGTAAGTTTTATTTTTTATGCCCTTGTAAAGGGATAATATTATAACTTATACACACAAACTGTGTAAGTGCTGCCCATCACAAGTGCGGCCAGTGCTGCCCAGCGAAATGATTTGTTCTTCTTATAACTCAACATCCGTTCATCTGATCGGGAAACGGTGTTTTTCGGATCGATAAGTAATAACACTGTGATAGTTTTTTTTTTTTTCAAAAAATAAAAAAGACATGACCAACTTGAACGGTTGTCCCCTAATTCGGGCCTTAGGAATCGAACTGCATCATTACTTTTTTGAGTTATCACAATGGTTTCATACAAAATTTTTTTGTTAAGTTTTTTACGAAGTTAAAATTTTTTTTTTGTAAATTCCAAAAATATGATATTTAATTCTCTTGAAACCTAAATAAATAGATTTAAATGTCATCTAATTGAATACATTCACAGTTTTTCAATATCATTACGCATTCAAAAGTTATAGATTAAAATCTAAAAAAATTAAACATATTTTACCTCATTTTTATTACCAAAATGACATTAAATTAGGAAATAGTTAATTAGAAATAAATTTATTGTTGGATAACAAAAGGGAAGACATTAAAAAATGATTTTTTTTTTGATTTTACATAATATTTGGAAATTTTAAATAATTTGTTGTAAAAAATTTTATCTAAAAAAGGTTGCAATTATTTTAGTTTTTAAAGTGAGATAATATAGTAAATCTGTAAATGTAGTAAATTATTTATTCAAATTTAACAAGAATCAGATATCATTTTTTTACAATTTAGAAAAAATTTGAACTTGATGAAAAACTTAAAAAAAAAATTTTGTATGAAGCCATCGTTATCACTCATAAAACTAATGATGCAGTTCGATTCCCAGGGCCCAAAATAGGGGAAAACCGTTAAAGTTGACCATTTCTTTTTTTCGACTTGCACAGTGATTAATGATTAAAATATATGTCTAGCAGTTTCGAATAATCTATCTGGAATATTGTGGGAGATATGAGGTATTTTTTAAAATGCGGCTGAGGAGAAAACTTGATCTGCCTGCAAGCAAGAGCTCATTATGTTCTATCTCTAATTCTTACCATCTCTGAGATCTCTTCGTTGTATGAACGAAGTCCTTATGACTATATCGACTCGACTGTTGATGCTTATCAACAAATCCAATATACTCTTTGCAAGGAGTAAAGGGTATAAAAATATACCGAAAAATGAAATCGGGTACCATATTGGAACCTAAATAAATTGAAAACCGCATTAGAAACTTTAAACGAAACACTCACTTCGGGAAGTACCAGAACCGAAATTGAAATATTGAAAGTAAAAGAAAAAATTAAAAGCCTTAAATTATTTCTGCTCTTTTCCATGAATCTAAATGATCAATTGTTGTTAGTATTTTGATATGTTATATATAATATCGAGCATTAACCGCGAAAATAACGTAAGCAAATTTTACAGGAGAGAGTTTTTTCACTTTTTTTAAACTAGTATGGCGGATTTTCTTAAAACCAAGGCAGCAAACCCAAAAAATTGTTTCGGAGGACCGGTTCGAACCAAATTTCTGCAATGGTTAAGGTTTAGAAATTTTAGGTTCAAGGTTTTTGTGTTAAGGTTACCAAATTATTTTAAAAAAGCAATTAATTTTTTTAAAATATAAAACAATATTTCTTCTTCCTGTATTTTTATTTACTTGAATATATGATTTCATGTAGAGTTTCTTCGAGTGATTTTTGGTCTATTCTTTTTATTTGATCAGACAAAATCAATTTATGGGTTGTAAAAGGCCGCTTAACTAAGACTTGTCACTGAATTGTATGAACCATAGTGCCAAAAATAAAATTTTTGTCATCTGAGATCAGGCCTTTAATCTCATTAAATTCGTATAAAATCAGACAGAATCAAGTGTACAGGGCTGCAGCGCCTTTGTTTAAATCAAGGCTGCAAACCTCCAAAATTTTATATGAGGTTCGGTAAAGGGGGTTCAAACCTGTAAAGAATCTATATATCCAGTTTCTCAAGCCCCTAAACCTCAGGTTTTGGTTTGAACCTTGGTCCACTTATATCTTCCTTTTCTACTACCTTTTAGATTACAAGTAAATGTAAAAAGTCATATTATGACTTTAACACCTCTCACCTGCACCGATAGCGACCGAGAGCTGCAGCAACCGGACCCAGTTACCAGGCTATGTAACTGATAGGCAATTCTTGGTACCATTTCCATGCAGCTTTGTGAGGCATAAATTAAAGCCGGAATTTCCAATACGGCGGGCACCATAAGATAGTAGTCTAAAATGGAAAGAACCAGAATTTAAGGTGCTCCTTTTTGTTCACTTGAAACAATATCTCTCACCTATATTATCAATATTATGATAGATGGTGTGATACATAAAATAGCAATCCACCGACACACGCATAAAGATCATCAACATTACGGTGACCAACGAGAAGCCGAATGCCTGCTGGAAGCTGGTATACATCTCATAGATGCGACCATAGGCCAGCTGCTTCTGCCTCAGCCGGCGCCTCAAATAATCCTCAAAGCCCACAAAACTTGCTGCCAAACTGGCAAATCGGGCATATTCCGCCAGCAGTGCCAGTTCCTGCTCCAGTTGCTCCAACTGTTGACGCAGCAGCTCCAAATGCAATACAAACTGTTTATTTCGCAAATGTATCAGACAAACAAATGGCTGAAAAGTGGTCCAAAAGAGTAACAAATGGTGGCTAAGTTTCTGCCTGAGGCAAAAGAAACCCAGCAACAGGAATTCAATCAGAGTCAGGCCATACACACAGACCAGATAGCGGCCCAATTTGGGAACATGGGACAAGGTCAACTGGCATTGCAACTCCCAGAAGCGTCCCAAGTGACGGTGACAGGTTAATGTTTCCATATAAATCGTTACCACCGCCATTTCGGCAAAGCTAAATTTCAAAGCATCATTTACCCCGCCAAATGCATCACCACGATACAAATACTCATCCTCACTGGTCAAACACCACAAGGTCAGAGTGGTGAAGCCAAGCAAAAGACTAACGGTCCATAGCCTTAACAGGCGTCTAGTTCTAATCGGTTGATAATCCCCCGGCAGGGGTAGACCATGGAAGCCAAGCAACTGATAGAAGCGCAAATGATAAATCAACACCTGACCCAACTGGTCGCTCATGGTGAACTAACTAACTAACTTGAACTGGTGAGACTGGCTTATCCCCATGGACAGATCTCCAGTACAAATATGTAAAATTGATTAATTTATTAGGTCAAACACTATTGATTTGAGGGGAATCCTTGTGTTCACACTCGTGTAAGTGTACACTGAACAAAAAATCGCATTGGTTAGGGATAATATTTTGTCTGTTCCCAAAACAAGACCCTTTGGCGTTCTCAACTGTACGGCAGGGTTCTGAAAAAACGTACTTACCGAAAAACACGGTTTTTGGTAGATTTGAAACGCATTTCTTTCTAAAATGCATGTAATTTTGTATAAAAAAATATTTTTCAAGATATTTAAAATTTCTGGACGAAACCGTAATTCTGCGGAAACTGATATTTATTCTGAAAATGAACAATAGTTAAAAAATTGAACTAGTTCAAAAATCATTTAGTTTAAAAAATGAACCAGTTAAAAAAAACTAGTTCAATAAATGCACTTTAGCTCATAAAATTAACTTTAGTTCAAAAAAAAACTATAGTTCATTTAATGAACTAGTTCTAAAAAATACCTATTTTAAAAAATGAACCAGTTCTAAAAGTGACCTAGATTTCCGGAAACTGATATTTATTCTGAAAATGAACAATAGTTAAGAAATTGAACTAGTTCAAAAATGATTTAGTTTAAAAAATGAACTAGTTAAAAACAAAAACTAGTTCAATAAATGAACTTTAGCTCATAAAATTAACTTTAGTTCAAAAAAATTAACTATAGTTTATTAAATGAACCAGTTCTAAAAAAAGAACTATTTAAAAAAATGAACTAATTCTAAAAGTGACCTAGATTTCCGGAAACTGATATTTATTCTGAAAATGAACAATAGTTAAAAAATTGAACTAGTTCAAAAATGATTTAGTTTAAAAAATGAACCAGTTAAAAAAAAACTAGTTCAATAAATGAACTTTAGCTCATAAAATTAACTTTAGTTCAAAAAAATTAACTATAGTTTATTAAATGAACCATTTCTAAAAATGAACCAATTCTAAAAGTGACCTAGATTTCCGAAACTGATATTGAACTAGTTCAATAACGGAACTATAGTTCAAAAAATTTAACTGTAGTTCAAAAAATGAACTATAACTCACAAAATTTCAAATTTTTTGGTAACATGGTTTTTATTTTGGTATACCCGTAGGGGTAACGTATACTTATGTACACGTACACGTTTGTATCAGAGAAAAGTTAACATAAAAAGACAATTAAATACGTTGCCTATCTTAACGTTCGCTGTCAGTTTCGCTCTCTAAGTTATTTCTGTCTCGCTCTAACCACAGTCTTTTCCTATGATAATTATAAGTTAACAGAAGTATCTACATGATAATTATCCCTTAACATCACTCAAAATTGAGCAGCGTTTGAGAGTGGCTCTCTATGTTAAATCTGGTTTGTATTCGAACTGTATACAACAGAAAGTAGTTACAAAGAAGGTAAATTAAACATTGCAAACGTTCCTCAGAAAAATAATGCTTGTTTAGCCTACTTGTGTAGATGGAACAGCAAGCAGAATTTTCCGTATTTTGTGGAAACTTTAACGATCACCATTTAAATACAGTTTCTTCTGTGAAAAACCCGTGTGTGATCATAGAAAAATAAATCTCAGAACCGATAGTGTACTGGTACAATGTTATGGTACTTTTTGGATCCCAAAAATGTCGGAATACCAGAATATCGGTTCTGGTTCTGAGTTTTAGTCGGTTCTTTTGCGGAATACGTTTTCGGATGGGGTTTCGATTCGTAGTACATATCCAAACTTAAACAATAGTCTTTGTACGGGTTTTGTACGGATCTTTGGGATTGAGCTTAGTTTCGGTTTGTACTGGTACAATGTTATGGTACTTTTTGGATCCCAAAAATATCGGTGCTTGAATGCCGAAATACCAGAATTTCGGTTCGGGTTCTGAGTTTTAGTCGGTTCTTTTGCGGTATACGGTTTCGGATGGGGTTTCGATTCGTAGTGCATATCCAAACTTAAACAATAGTGTTTGTACGGGTTTTGTACGGATCTTTGGAATTGAGATTAGTTTCGGTTTTAAATGTTTCACAAATTTTGGTTTAATCAACTTAAAAAAATACAAAAAAAAATCTTCAATAAATAGAATCTTAGCCTAGTCACTTTTGTGGGAACTGTTTTACACATATGGACCACTATATTGATAGCCACCATTGCCCAGACCTTGGACATGACCCACATTGTAGCTATCGACACCGCTGTAGGTCTCCGCAGCGGCGCTATTAAAACCCTTGGGCTCCGGCCAATCCACTGAAGTGGGACGACGACGTCGTGTTAAGGCTGGGGCAGCATAGTTATCCACCTCATCGTCATAGCCATCGCCGGGGCTGGGCGGCAGCTGAGGTGAGGGACGGAAACCGGAGTCATAGACAAATTCTGACTCGGACTCGGGAGCCTCCAAAGTGTGGGCGGGAGCTCGTGCTGATTTGTACGGCGGTGCGGCTGGTGGGGCATAATGATAGCCTGGTTCTATATCGGGTTCGGCATGTTCCTCCACCGGAGCTGGCTCTGCATGATGATAGCGTTTGGCAGGATTATAATGATAGCCTTCGTCCTCATTTAGCTGATGATGATGATGATGTGGCTTCGTATGATAGTGATGATGGGGACGTGAGTTTATCACCCTATAGGTTTCCACACTGTGCTCTGGCTGTTCCTCATGCTGCTCTATTATGGTATAGGTATTCACTTTCTTCTTTGGCGGAGGCGGCGGCGGCGGTGGCGGCGGCAATGGCTTCTTGGCATAGGCCTCTGCCAGATGATCGGCCAACTCTTTGGCATGATTTAAATAATCCGCATGCTCACTCATATGCAAAGGTTTATCCAAATCGGAGAGTATGACACTCTCTAGCAGCGGACTGGTCTGATGATGTGTGACCGGTGGCGGAGGAGGAGGAGGAGGACGTGCACGTGATCTCTGATGCTGATGCGGATGCGGATGATGGTGATAGTGATGTATAATTTTGTGTGAGGTAACCTCCGGCTCCAAGCTCTGTTCCTTGGGCACATGCACCTTGATGTGCACATATTCATTGCCAAAACTGGCCACCAATGTAACCGGCAACAACAGCAGCAGCAACAACAACAATAACCCACCCCACCCAGGGTCTACGATCTTCTGTTTGGTCACTTGCATTCTAAATCTCTGCGTCAGCTTAGGGCCGCCGCTTGGTCAAAATTGGTTTAAACCGAAAACTGGCTTTTGTCAAAATTTATATACCGGGCCGAGACGCTAAGCAACAGGGTGACAGCCGTTGGCTATGACAATGACTGCGCACAGCAGCAGCTCTATTGATGATCTCTACGCATGGGAAATATGACGGGGAAGACGCGTTTACAGTCAAGCGGAATGCTGAATACACTTGGTAAGCAAGAACTTTGATTTAAACATTTTGTATTTATTATATGTATAGCCTACTTTTGGGGGTCTTTTTATACACTTGAAAAGTGCATATTAATTTTGCCCAGAAGTTTGTAACGCATAGAAATATTCATTTCCGACCCCATAAACTATATATATTCTTGATCAGGACGAGGAGCTGAGTTCAATTCCGTCTGTCCGTCCGTCCGTCCGTCCGTCCGTCTGTCTGTCTGTCTGTTTTTACGCGAGCTAGTCCCTCAGTTTAGAAGCTATCGAGCTGAAATTTTGCACAGAGTCTTCTTTTTGCTGCACGCAACTAGTATGTCGTAACCGGCCAGATCGGATGACTATATCGTATAGCTGCCATAGGAACGATCGGTTGGAAAATAAGTCTTAGTGAGAAAAACTTTTTTGTTTTCCATCGTAGCGTCACCAATCTTAGTATATATTAGTTTTACATGCTTCTTCATAATACTGAACAAATTTATCGAAATCGGATGACTATATCATATAGATGCCATAGGAACGATTGGTCAAAAAACTAGCTCTAGTAAGAAAAACTTTTTTGTTTTTCATCGTAACGTCACCAATCGTGGTATATATTAGTTTTATATGCTTCCATACAATTCGTGAAAAATTGATCAAAATCGGATGACTATAGCATATAGCTGCCATATAAACGGTCGGTCCAAAAACTAGTTCTAGTGAGAAAAACTTTTTTGGTTTCTATCGTAGCGTCACCAATCGTGGTATACATTAATTTTATATGCTTCCACACAATTCGTGAAAAATTAATCAAAATCGGATGACTATAGCATATAGCTGCCATATAAACGGTCGGTCCAAAAACTAGTTCTAGTAAGAAAAACTTCTTTGCTTTCCATCGTAGCGTCAATAATCGTGGTATACATTAGTTTTATATGCTTCCATACAATTCAGGAAAAATTTATCAAAATCGGATGACTATAGCATATAGCTGCCATAGGACCGATCGGTCTAAAAACTAGTTCTAGTGAGAAAAACTTTTTTGTTTTCCATCGTATCGTCACCAATCTTAGTAGATATTAGTTTTATATGATTTTACAAATTTTCGAAAAAATTTTATCAAAATCGGATGACTATAGCATATAGCTGCCATAGGACCGATCGGTCGGAAAATGTGATTTACTAAGAAAAGTTATTTTTTAATGGTATCAAATTTTAATTATCAATGATTGAAAATTTTTTAATATCTGATATCTATATCCTATATATATTTTACAGGTTAAATCAGTTGGAGTAAAGTTTTTCAAGTGTATTAAAACTTCGGCACAGTCGAAGTTAGCTTTGCCTTCTCGTTTTTAATATTCCAAAATTTAAATTATTTCAAGATATCCAAAAAAAAAATAATGAATGAAATAGAACTAGAAAAGG
This sequence comes from Lordiphosa mommai, assembly GCA_018904225.1. Taxonomy (NCBI): domain Eukaryota; kingdom Metazoa; phylum Arthropoda; class Insecta; order Diptera; family Drosophilidae; genus Lordiphosa; species Lordiphosa mommai. Next base: position 411,235 of record JAEIFT010000020.1, on the reverse strand, counting down.
GTTCTACGAATATCCCACATTTAAAAAGGTTTTTTTTTTTTTACCGATTTCTAGAATTTTTTATTTTTCGACGAACAATTTTGTTTAATTTGTTTCTGTCCAGGTTTTCAGTGGTATCCCTGAAACCTAGAATTAAGGAATTCTCTATTTTTATGTCGCCCTAAAATCTGCCGTGTTTTTGCCAAAAATAAAGATCTTTAGTGAACCCATACTAAAAGACTATGGTCCAAGTTAGCTCATAAAAGGCTGGTAAAATACTCAAATATCAGGTATATTAGCTCTAAAAACACACAAAAATAGTTGGAAACATTAAATCCACCTTAGTTTTACCTGACATAAAATTTTTCCGAAATATTTAACCAGATTTTTCGGTAGAGTAAAATTTGAATAAACTCCAGAAACTTCATTTCTATAATTGATATTATAATTTTTCTAAAATTTCTATTTTTAGGCACGAATTTTTCTAAGACTCTAAGTCTTAGAAAAATCCTTTACATTTAATAAGAGGGCTTTTATAAGGCAAAGAAAAGTTTTAACACTTTTTAGACATTTTTTTATATCTTAATCCAGAAACTTCATTTCTAAAATTTATATAATTTTTCAAAAATTTCTATTTTTAGGCTCCAATTTTTCTAAGACTTAGAAATGCTTTACATTTAATTATAGGGCTTATATTTAGCAAAGAAAAGTTTTAACACTTTTAGACATTTTTTCTCTATATCTTAAAAAGAGGATTTGATTCTGGTTATTCTGTAAGGGCGAATTTCTGAAATGTAAGACTTTCTTCTCAGTGTATATATTGCTATTTTAGAAGTTGAATATTTCAACTAGAAACCGAAACAGTACCGGTATTAGCGTTTCGGTATGGTTCCGGTTTTTTCGGTTCCTATTATAACGGTAAACGGTTTTCGGTTCTCAAAAAAATGTAATATCGGTTCCAGTTTCGATACTGGTACGTAGTTTGAAATGGGTTATACGGTGATATTCCCTGCTTATGATTGATAATAACTCTCTGGCACGCATCTGTAAAGTTGACGATTCGGCAATTCAATTTGTGCCTTAGCTATGCTTCAATAAAGCTTAAGGAGTTATTGGCCTTATAAAGAGTTGGTCTATTAAATCCCTGGTCAGGCCTATTCTTCAGTATGAATCAAGTGTCTATTCCCACTCTCCTAAATATAAAGTAAAACTTCCCAGCTACAACTTCTGGTAGGTCAAATACATTTGACAACTCGCATGCCTCATTCCGCGCGTCAAGGCAAGCGTATCAACTTCTGGTAGCTGGTGATGAAGTCAAATCAAAGCACATATTTAGTTGCTTGTTTTCTAAAGGATTTTTATGCATTTTTGATTCAAATTGGCTTCGTAATTTTCCTCTATAATGTATATTTAATGTACATTATCTAAAATGAACATTTAACAAAATAGTACACACAAATTTTATCCTCCACAAAACTAGACAATTTCATTGACAAGTTCCATGACATAATCCACCTACCTTATTTTTTTCTTTTTGGTATAGAGTAAAAGGCAACTGTAAACTCGCTCTTTGCTCAGTTAGCGGTGTTTGTTTTTAACTTTTGTTTTCATTATTATTTAAATGTGCCGCATATTTTTCTAGCCGCCAGCATCATCAACTAAAAAACCAACAACAAATGTATTTTGTCAAACGAAAGTTGAACAAAAAATTAAAACAAAATTCAAATTAAAATTCAATAATGAAAGCGACTTCTGTGGCGTCTGAGTTGGTGTTAAGAAATCATAACGCACATATTCAGATTCTCACTTATATAATCCAAAATCATAATGATGGAAATGATTGAAAACATAAAAATAATGTAATGCTAATGGTTGGACCAAAAAAAAAAAGAAAAGAAAAGACAAAAAAAAAACAGCTGAGAAAGTTAAGCAAAGTTGAACATCTCTCAACTACAATTACACTATCGGCCCGGTTACGAATTCCGAGACGATTTTCGTGTGAATGTTTGTATGTTGAATTCATATTGTGACAAGATCATTTAAGAGAAATCTCGGAATTGTTTAACCAGTTGAAACCGATTGTTCAATTGATTTAAATCGTATAAAAATCAGGTCGGGCTCTAGTAACCATAATTTATTAAAATTCAAAATTTAAGACATTAATCATTCATTAATTTCTTGTACTTAGCGTATTATTAAATTGGTCCGATTGGTTTGTAACGCATAGAACGAAGCATCTCTGATTCTTCATCAAAACTAAGAAAATCTATTTTGGAAGCGAAGTTAAACTTGTGAATAACACTATACAACAGCAAAAATACTTACAGCCTGAAACCGATGATGCATAAAGAAACCCAAATGAGTAAAAAATCATTTTATGTAGTGAATTAATTTTTTTTAAAGAATTTGTAAATTTTTAAAATTTTTATTTACTTTTTTAAGAGGTCATCATATATTTCAGTACAGCTCCCGTACAGTATAACTGATAAAAAGCTTTATAATAAAGCATTGTGACGCAAATAATTTTTATGTCATCTGAGAATAGGCCTTAAGGCTGAACTCACACTGTTCGGCGCATGAGACATAATCATTTAGTAGGCCTTCCTGTTGTCTTGTTTTCTAAGTCTAATGACAAGCTATTCACAATGAAAACTAGACAACATGACATGACATACTAGATTATCATGTCTCATTCGTCGAACAGTATAGACTCAGACTTACACTATGTGGATAATATTAATCGTTTGGGAGTTATTGAATTTTGCATTAAGAAATTGAGGATTTTTCATGATGTATCTGAATGACTTATTAATTTATAAAATCGGTTATGCTTTTTGCAAGTTATGGTAAAATAGTTAAGCTTTATTCTTAAAATCAAAAAAAAAGGTTGGGCGAGGGTGGCTAACTCTCATGAAGCTTTGATATGAATCAGTGTTGGTAAATAATGATAAAACATAGTGGTAGTGTTATAAAATGGTTTTATAAAACACTGTTATAAAATAGTGTTATAAAATATTGTTATAAAATAGTGTTATAAAATAGTGTTATAAAATAGTGTTATAAAATAGTGTTATAAAATAGTGTTATAAAATAGTGCTATAAAATAGTGTTATAAAATAGTGTTATAAAATAGTGTTATAAAATAGTGTTATAAAATAGTGTTATAAAATAGTGTTATAAAATAGTGTTGGAAAATTGTAATGGAAAATCGTATTGAAAAATAGCGTTTAGAACATAGTGTTCGAAAAATGTGTTTTAAAATAGTATTGGAAAACAAAATTCAACCAGTAAAGGCATTGCAGTCGAGAGCCCCGACTTCTGCCCCGAAAATAAGTGTACACCTAATATTGCTGGATTTTATACGCATTAAACTCTTACAAATACACACTGTGTGTCACACACACACACACATACCTAGCTTAAAATCTGATTGTGCTTTTTAGAATAGATAGTAATTAGGCCTAAGTTAATATAATTAAAGTCACAAGGTTCTAACTTCAAAATTGTAGGCGTAACAGATTGTTGCGGTTTGTGTTTTCAAATCTAAAACAAACTTCTTCTGCGTATGGTACACACCTACATTCGAAAGCACCTGGCTCTATCTCGTATAGTTTCTGAAATCGACGTTCATACAGACGGACATGGCTATATCGATTCGGCTATTGATGCTGATCAAGAATATATATATATATATACTTAATAGGGTCGCAAATGTTTCCTTCTCACTGTTACATACTTTTGCAAAACTTCATGATACCCTTTTTACCCACTTTTTTATGGGTATAAAAACAGTGTTAGAACACAGTGTTGGAAAATAATGTTGGAAAAGAGTTTTGGAAGCAATGTTGAAAACAGTGTTGAAAAACAACGTTAAAAAAAGTGTGTTGGAAAACACTGCTGGAAAATAGTGTTTAAAAACAATATTAATGTTGGTATAAAATGTTGATAAACACTGTTGAAAAACAATGTTGAACAGCAGGGTAGGAAAATAGTGTTGTAGGCCAAAGGTCAAGTGGTCTAAAACATACTACTACACTTAGAAACGAAATCAATAATTCCTTACTTAAATTATGGAAAATTCAAGTACAAACGATCTCAAAAGCTGACTTAGTTCGGAATTTCCAAATCTGAGAACGAAATTCTCATTTCAAGTTTGTATTTTGATTAAAAGCTCGCTTAATATTGAAATAAAATGTATTTTGATTAGGGATGCAAACCGGTTCCAGTTCGTAAACCGAACCGCGAACCGAACCAGCGTCTGTTTGAAAATTCTGAACCGAACCGAAAACCGCAAAATAAAACGGTTCGGTTCATTTCATCGACGAGTTTTATGACGTTTAGAGCCTACCTTGAGACAAATATATTTGAAATTTTAGAAAATTGTATTTAGAAAATCAAAGTCACAAAAAGCATTTGCAACGCTTTAGCTCTTCTTTTTCCTTAAAATTAATTTCTTGAGACTTTCGAAGGAAATAATGATCCATTGAGGTTCAAAATGTAAAGTTTTACAAACTACCTTTTTAAGAATATCGTGGATATTATTTTCTGGGTTTATTTTCCAGGCGATTGCTTGGAGTGTTATGCGTTATTTTGAAATAAATTTTTACCCCCAAAGATATTTTACATCCAAAAAATATTCAAACTTGGCTGTTGCACAGTGTTTTTTTGGACAGTAGCCCTCTCTAACTGAATAAAGATGATTAATTTTATGCAACTTTTTTTTTTTTTTTTGAAAAACTAAAATCATTTCGTTGCATTCGATTGAGTTCACTCATAAATCAGCATCATTCGATTCACACGTTTTTCATTCATTCCGTGGAAATTTACCATCTTGAAACTTGATCTTGACGAGAAGGGGCGCGGACGTATGCGTAATTTATGCATGCAAATCTCCCAACCCAGTTGAATAATACAACAACTCATACATTTTTTTTTGTTTTAGATTACTACCTACTAATGAAAAGACAAATAGTTAAAAACAATACGGTAAGAAATTTTTAAGTTCGAGGCAACGAAAAAAAAAAAAAACGTGTTTGCATTTGAAAACAACAAGCAAAAATATTCATGGTCAGAGCTGGAACTAACGGACTGGCCACAATATTACGTATACGACGCAGCGACGTTAACCGCATAAAAAGAAAAGGGTAAAAGCAATCGGCCAACAACTAATGAATGACTAACATCAGCAAAAGCAAAAATAAACTACATTTGCTTAAACCAAAGCCGATTAGGCCTCTAATTGACTTAAAGAGTCCATAAGTGTGTGGTTGTTGTTGTTGTGGCACGCAAAGAATGAAACGTTTTAAGCCGTATTTCAGGGCTGCACTTGTAACCAAAATGTAACTGTTAATTGCAAACAATCGAACTTGAACATAACATGCACTATGCGAACTTGCCTCTTTTTTTATGTATTTACATTAATAAAAAAATTGATGAGCATTTAATATGGCGTTTACTTCCATAACTTGAACTTGTTCGGAGTCTTGAAATGAAAATTAGGCTCATGCATTCCATTTGTTTATTATGCTCTGTAGCTAATAAGAATCAGAAGGCAAAATTGGATTTAATTAATGAAAAAAAAGGAATTGAATTTTTTCCCTTCTTACTAACTTTTAAGTTTATCTGGCGTTCTATCTTTTAGTCATTTAATGGTTGTTTAACTTTTCCTTTCGACTGGTTCCCATTTCCTTCTTTCATCATTCATTTTTTTTAAGAAAGTCGGGAATCCTTTGCTTAGATAAATTAAAGAAACTTCAAGGGTTCATTAACATGGGTTCCATTTTAGCTTTCCTCTATTTTAACCCCTCCTTTTTGCACGCTTTAAAATTTTAAATGATTTTACTTAAGTCTTATAAATATATATTTATTTAAGATTGATTTAGCATGCTCTTACTCCAGGGTGGAGGTGAGTCAGTCACGCTACAGCTACGCGTCCAACTAAGCAAACTTCATGAAGTTTCTCAAGAATATTTTGTTTGTGGGTAAAAGGTATGTTGGGGTAGCTTGCCCCTCTTCAGCTATTTTCTACAAGTAAGACCTTTTTAAAAGACTTCTTGAAGTTTGTTTCATCATGAAAATCCCTTCTAAGGTGTGTTCGGACGAGTGTTAAGTAAAAGTTGTTCCTTTCACGGAACATGTTCACTTGTTCATTTTTTTAAGTGAGTCAATTCACTCAAATCGCTCAGTTGTTTAATTGTTTGCAAGAGAAAGAGTCACTAGACAAGAGTTAATAAACAAGAGTCACTGAACAAAATTCTTTAAAGAAGAGTCCCTGAATAAGACGCACTGAACAAGATTCACTAAAAAAGAGTCCCTGAAAAAGAATCTTTGAACAAGAGTCACAGTACAAAAGTCACTGAACAAGAGTCATAGAACAAAAGTCACTGAAAAGGGGTCACTGAAAAAGAGTCACTGAAAAAGAATCCCTGAACAAAAGTCACAGTACAAAAGTTACAGAACTAGAGTCTCTGAACAAGAGTAGCTAAACAAAAGTCACTGAAAAAAAGTTATAAAAGAAAAGTCCCTGAACAAATATCACTGAGCAATAGTCACTCAAGGGGGTCTTCTACCTTTGAAATTTTTATTTTTATACACTTGAAAAGTGTATATTAATTTTGCCCAGAAGTTTGTAACGCATAGAAATATTCATTTCCGACCCCATAAACTATATAGATTCTTGATCAGGACAACGAGCTGAGTTCAATTCCGTCTGTCCGTCCGTCCGTCTGTCCGTCTGTCTGTTTCTACGCGAACTATTCTCTCAGTTTTAAAGCTATCGAGCTGAAATTTTGCACAGAGTCTTCTTTTTACTGCACGCAACTAATATGTCGGAACCTTCCAGATCGGATGACTATATCATATAGCTGCCATAGGAACGATCGGTCTAAGAACTAGTTTTAGTTAGAAAAACTTTTTTGTTTTCCATCGTAGCGGCACTAATCTTGGTATATGTTAGTTTTATATGCTTCCACATAATTGTGAAAAAATTCATCAAAATCGGATGACTATATCATATAGCTGCCATATAAATTGTCGGTCAATAAACTAGTTCTAGTGAGAAAAACTTTTAAGTTTTATATGCTTTCACATAACTTTGAAAAATTTTATCAAAATCGGATGACTATAGCATATAGTTGCCATAGAAAAGTTTTTTTTATGGTATCAAATTTTTGTTATCAATGACTTAAAAATTTTAAATATCTGATATCTATATCCTATATATATTTTTCCGGTTAAAGCAGTTGAAGAAAAGTTTTTCAAGTGTATTAAAACTTCGGCACAGTCGAAGTTAGCTTTTCCCTCTCGTTATTTTTTTGTTTTGCATTATTAAAACCATTTTTAAAAATTCGAAATAGTTTAGAAGTTATAGCCATTTTAGTGTAGCAATGTTCTTGCTAACGAGAGTATTTTTTACGTTGCTCAAAACTTTAAGATAGTTTTTCTCACGCTTATATTCTGTTAAAGGATATCTGTATATATATTCTAGAAATAACCACAGGATGGGACAATCAATAAATGAGCGAGGAAAAATATTTTTCTTATATACAAATTTTTTAAAATGATTTTTGGACTCCTACTTTTAATTATGTGAAATCAAGGAAGTAATTTTAGAGCAACATTTTAATATCCGCCGTGGTTGACTATGTTTTAGACATTTTTTTTCTATAACTTATTTTTATTTCAAAAAAACTTTATTTTACAAAAATATTTTTCCTCGCTTATTAATTGATTGTATCGTGAGATTTTTTGTAAAATATGTATACGGATATCCTTAACCAGAAAAAAAATATGTCATGAAAATATCGGCTGGCCCTCTTTGAAAAAAAGCCAAGAGTACATTAAAGATTGCTAAAACCCTACTTAAGAACTAATTTTTTTGAACCTCTTTTTTTTCGAATGTAAGACATGATAATAGTTAATTTACAATTTGTTTTGCTTAAATCGGATGCACCATTTTGACGCAATAATTTTTTTAAGTTTTATATCGCAGTCTGTTAGGGAATCTCAAAAAATAAGATTATTCTATGAATTTTTGTTAAAACAGAAAAATAAATTGGGTGGCTGAGTACACATGGAATGACCCTTATTTATTTTTATTTTTTTCATATAAATAAGAGAGCTTTTGAAAATAATTAAGCTTTCAGAGCTTTTCAAAAGTGTTTCTATTCATATGAAGTGTTGTGCCGAAATTATTTTTTATGTCATCTGGAAAGAGGCCTTAGGGAACAAATTTTGATCATTGATATTATGTATTTATCATGGCTTACAAATAAAAATTGTCTATTGATAAAGGAAGACTCTTTGTCAATTTCTCAACCAATTGGCCCTTATTCTATCTTTTAGCGTTGTTTCCCCCATATTGATCTGGCTAATGAGTTGTTGGCAACACTGTGCCTGGTTGCTAGTGAGTCGTCGTCGTCGTTGCTGCCGTTGTTGTCGTCGTCGTCGTAGTCATCATCGTCATCGTGCCGCTGTCTGGCACTTCAAATCGGGTTGCTTCGCCAAATCAAATCAGTTTGAATTCTGCCTTCAAGCGCTCTAGAACAAAAAAAAAATCAAATCTTGGCCATTCACAAATCAAATAGAATTCGTTTTGTTTACACATTTCACTCATTTGCAATTATAATTTTTGCGAATTGTTTTGCTATTTTTTTTTTTGTTGGATATTTTTTGTGTGTGCACAATTTATTTCCCGCCGCCGTAGCCGCCTGGTGATAAGAGTTGTAAAAATATAAACAAACAACTGACACGGCCGATAACAAAGAGTTTCATATCAAAATTTAACAACCGTCACAATTACAATGTCATCTGGCAAGATTCTACCGCGCCGTCAAGCGGTGCCCATATTGTACACACGCGGCACCCACTATGAGGTGGGCTTCGATATGGTAAGTGGAGATATGGGGTCCTTTGACCTTAAGCCCCACAAGGCTGAGGTTCTAGTCACGCGAGTGGAAATTTTAAAATACACTTGCAGACTTTCAAGAAAAAGCTTAATGAGATATGATGAATGGATGGGGGGGGGGGGGGGGGGGGGGGTGTTTTATAAGCAATCGATTTATTATATATTCAAATTAGTCTATTATAGAATGAATGCATACGACATTTGTCTAACTAAAGCTTAATCAACTGCAAGAATATATACGGACCTGTTTCGAATTCCAAGTAGATTTTCGTGTAAACATTTCTATTTTAAATTTATTTTTTATAAATTTACATGTAAGTGACAAGCAAATCTGTGGCTACTAGATCCCCTCGTCCCACTTTGCACTGAGCAAGAACAATTTTAAAATTACCAATGGCCGTGTTCAGCAGAAGAACTTGCTCCCTGATCAATGATAAATTTTTCTAGTATTTAAAACAATATTTACATGGAGCTTTTCCAAAATGTCAATTTAACAAGACCTCCCCTTAAAAGTATGCTAAATAATAAGATCACTTTTGGTAAGCTGATCAGTGATCAAGTGTCTCTGCTGAATGCGTCCATTCTCTGCACCAATATGAAATTTCATTTCGAAATAGAAACTTTTAATCGAAAATTGACTCTGAATTTGTAACACGGCCAAAAGTTTTTGACCGACTTTCTAGCATGCCCAGAAGTTTGTCAGGCACAGAAATATTTATTTTCGACCCCAATAAATATATATATGCTTGATCCAGACAACAAGCTTGGTCGATGGGACCTTGTCTCTTCGTCCGTATGTCTGTTTCTGTTCAATTTTATAACTTTTAACTTTTACTTAAATCAAGTACAAACGGTGTCAATAGTACTCCAAGTACCTAAATATTTGATACAAGTACAAAATACTTTGTTCAAGTACGACTTAATTACTTGATTTTAGACCGTTTCGAAATACATTAAGTACATTTTGGGCTATTCCAAAAGTTTTTTTTAAGCCTTATTCTTAGAACGAAATGGTCTTGAATCAATCCCGATTCGCTCTTATTAGATTGATTCGTACTTAGTTTAAGTACACCCAAAAACGAATCATAATATTTTAAATACAAAACGGTATAGATCATATTTCATTTGTTTCAGAATGTTTGAGTACAAAAAATTCTTGATTTAAGTATTTCGTACTTGATCTAAGAATTTTGTTCCCATTTTAGGAACATTTTGGGTAAATTTGAAACTTAGTTTTAGTGCAACCATGTACAAATTCTAACCCGTTTGTTCTAGAACAGCTGGCAGCCGTTTTTTTTTCTGAGTGCAGGAAAGATCGGTTGGAGCAAGCTTTTGCAAGTGAAACTATAACATTTAGTTTTTTTGTTATTATTTGAGTTTTATCTTAGTGCTTCAAGAATAATTCTTTTAAAAGTTGATAATTTTTTCAGTCATCCTACAACATAAACATCGGCACAGACGAAGAAAGCTTTATCTTCTCGTTTTTTTTATCCTTGCAAAGGTTTATAACAGCCTTGGTCTGATGTTTGTAATGGACAGAAGAAAGCATCTCCGACCCCATAATTTAGATATATATTTTTGATCAGCATGACGATCTGAATTTTCCTTAGCATGTCTTTTTGTCTGCCTATTTCTAGATCTTTCTTTCTAGATCAAACTTTGCACAAAGTCTTCAAATACATATAGGCTGCACATTTTTCGGAAACGGGCGGATCGATTGACTATACCATACAGCTGCCTTAGGACAACTAGTTTTAGTGAAATAAACCTTTTTCGTTTTCAAACTTTCGAGTTATAAATATTATATTATAGTATAGTATATTTTTCCCGAAACCATTGAAATCGTCTCTGATTTTTTGATCGATATATTTGATTTTCTAAATAATATAGATAATATTTTCAGGTTTTCCAATAGAATTTTCTAAAAAATTACGCATCAAAATCGGGGGATCGATTCGATTGCTTGGTCAAATTTTCTAATATGCAGGCATAAACTGATAAAAGTCTGTCAACGATATGAAGGCAACATAATATAATATCCTAATCTACTTTACCATCCAGATTAGACGAGTTTTTTATATACATATGCCCCGGCTCACATTAAATGGATGGAGAAGACAGATTCAAGATAAAATATTATACGTATTATTATACAATGAACACACAGTTAACAGCAAATGGTACAATTTACTATAATTAGCACATAAAGGGATCATGTAGGGTGCAATTTGTACTACAAGTGCTAATTGCTAAAGGCTGAAACTACAGCGTAACTCTAGGTGGAACCGCAAATCGCAGTTGGCTTAGAAGGAGACATGAATGGAGGTATTTATCAGCTTATGAGCGAAGAGCGCGCCAAGGAAAGTCCTTTGATTCTTAAGAGATGAGAAATTACTTAGCCGTAGCCTATCAGTGTCAGATGGTAGTTGGCGAAGAGGATCCCAGAAGAAACAGTTTCTAAATACTATATACAAGATCCTGATACCTGTCGTACGTAGGAGGTCAATCGCAAGAGCAATAGAGTGGGAGAATCTAGTTCATTTAAATGACCTAGTTAATTCGGTAATTTTTTGATGAACCTATTCACTTATAAACTAAACAGCCATGTTCTCAATTCCACTTCCATAATAATTTTGTGCGCACAGTGACACCAAATATATGAAAAAGTTGATATTTGTATATCTCTGCTATTTATTATCCGATCTTTCGGAAAATTTCGCAGATTTTAGATATTGAGCCAATATATATTAATACAAAAGAAGAGCGTCGTATGTTTAAAATTGTAGGAGTTATTCAATATTTTTTATTGCGGGGGTGTGTAAAAAATTTAAAACAAACTTGATACGATTCTTCACTGAAAAAATGATAGCTAAAGATCTTAAAGTTGGACGGACAGGGCCAAATCGACTCGACTGTTGATGCTGATCAAGAACATATATACTTTAGATGGTCGGAAATGCTTTCTTCTAACTCTTAATATACCCTTTTTATTCTACGAGTAACGGATATAATTAACGTTATGAACGAGTTATACGCAAGAATGGGTAAAAATACCTGGCTTGAACTTCTAGTTAAGTCTAAATGTAATGCTTGTAAGTGTTCTGGAAATAGCGGACGTCGTGAAGTGATGCGCCTACGCCCCCTATTAATTTTGTAGCAATCCAAAAAAGCATTTATAAAAAAATAACCAATACATCAATGGAAAATAACGGGTTTTCATTCAGTTCGTACTTGCTTAAATAGGGTTTATCCACAAAAAACCCGAAATAAAATTAATACAATTAAGAAAGTCTTTCAAACCTGACTGTAAAATACTCTGTACACAGACTTGGTATTATTCGAATAACGAATCATCTATATAATTATTTGAAATAAATAGTTATTTCTGAAATTTTATTTGTAAATAGTTTTAAATAAATAACGATCATTCGAATAAATATCTGATAAAATTATTCGACAAATAACTGTTCGAATAAACAATTCGTCTACAAAATTAGTAATACAAATTATTAAATTATTTTCTATAAATTGCAAAACAAATACAAATAGTGCAGGCACTTAAAAACTCTTGTGAGTAGGTAATACGCGTTATTTTTATACACTTGAAAAGTGTATTAATTTTGCCCAGAAGTTTGTAACGCATAGAAATATTCATTTCCGACCCCATAAACTATATATATTCTTGATCAGGACAACGAGATGAGTTCAATTCCGTCTGTCCGTCCGTCCGTCTGTCCGTCTGTCCGTCTGTCTGTCTGTCTGTCTGTCTGTCTGTCTGTCTGTCTACGCGAACTAGTCCCTCAGTTTTAAAGCTATCGAGCTGAAATTTTGCACAGAGTCTTCTTTTTACTGCACGCAACTAATATGTCGAAACCGGCCGGATCGGATGACTATATCTTATAGCTGCCATAGGAACGATCGGTCGAAAATAAGTCTTAGTGAGAAAAACTTTTTTGTTTTCCATCGAAGCGTCTCTAATCTTGGTATATATTAGTTTTAGATGATTTTACATATTTGTGAAAAAATTGATCAAAATCGGATGAATATAGCATATAGCTGCCATATAAACGGTCGGTCAAAAAATAAGTCTTAGTGGGAAAAACTTTTTTATTTTCCATCGTAGCGTCACCAATCTTGGTATATATTAGTTTTATATGCGTCAACACAATTTTGAAAGATTTTATCAAAATCGGATGACTATAGCATATAGCTGCCATAGGACCGATCGGTCGAAAAATGTGTTTTACTAAGAAAAGTGTTTTTTTATGGTATCAAATTTTTATTATCAATGTTTCAAAAATTTTAAATATCTGATATCTATATCCTATATATATTTTACCGGTTAAATCAGTTGAAGTAAAGTTTCAAGTGTATTAAAACTTCGGCACAGTCGAAGTTAGCTTTGCCTTCTCGTTTTAATTATTTCGATGTTTTGTGGGCTTATACAGCGAATACAATTTTTTATCCATGACCAAAATTATACGAAGATAATTTATTCTGATACGAATACATTTTTGAACAAATAAATATTCATTTATTTTTATTCCAATACAAACAATATTTTTGAAAATTATTCTTTATCCGTATACGAATAAAAACAAATGCCAACTCTGTCTGTCTGTAAATGCCAATTACAAACATTAGCTGATAAATTTTTAGTGTGGGGCAATAAAAGTGCTGCCCATCACGGTTGCGGCTGGGTAACACCCAGCGTAATAATTTGATTTGCTTATAAGTAGACTATCGTTTATCTGATAGGAAAACGGTGTTTGGGGGATCGATAAACAATGATAATTACATATACATATCTCTTAAAGGTCCAAACAATCTATCTATAAAATTATGGAACGTTTTTCCAAATTGCGTGGTATTAAAAATCAACTTAATCAGCCAGCAAAAATAAATCTGCGACCAATGATTTAATTTATAAGCACTTTGTCTTGTTTCATTGGGATATAAAGTGAATCAATAACATTACCAAAGTATAAGGAGCTTATGTTTCATATACTTTAAACCTGTAGTTCTTACCAGCTCTGAGTTCTGAGCTACATCGACTTGGGTGTTGAGGCTGATCAAAAATATAAATATATATACTTTAAAGGGTCGGGGATGCTTTCTTTAAACAAATCGTTAATCAAACTTTGAACCGCATCAGAGTTCCTTTATAAATGCTAAACCTCTTATAAAGCCTTAAAAAAGTGGTCTCAGCTGTATATGAAATTGGCACAAGCAGGTGGAAGGCATTCACCTTCGTCAAGACAAAAAGCCCAATACTCGTGGCTTGAACCCACCCGCCCCTCTCTCTGACAGTTTCGTGATACTCGTGGCTTTGACTAAGTCTCCCTGCTGGCCATTGTCAAGGGCAATTAGGAGTGTCTCCCAACCAAAAAAAAAAGTTATTTTAAAACTTCAGACTTATTTACACAAGTCGCTGGTTAACCAAGATTCTTACAACAATAAAAACCCATTATTCATATTGTGTGTGTGTTTCAGCGATCGATCGTGATCGATTAGGTATTTGTGTGTGTTTTTTGCAAATAAATAAAAAGCTTCGTGGGGGGGACGGGCCTAGAATATAGAAAGTCATTTAAAATTCAAAACAAAAAGATAAAAACAACAAAAAATTTTAATTAAATAATAAAAAAAAATAATTATAATTAATTTACAGGGTCGCACATTTGGTTCAATGATCAAGAACTTTTTGATCTTGTCCAAGCCCTTGAATGAGACCTATTTGCCGCTCTACCAATCGCCCAAAGGCAGTAAGTATTCTATTCTAATAATTCATAATCCACTCTAACTTTTCCCCCTTCTTTCAGAGAAAATCTACAACGAAACCCTGGAATCGGTTAAGGACAGCTTTCCCCAATACATACGCGAATTGGAGGGTGTCGCCGATGGCGCTGAGGTGCAATTCCATAAGGTAATCAAAATTATTCATCTATAACCCCCACACAACCTAATTCTAATTAACCCCGCTTAGTCAATTAACGAGCTAACTAAGTAAGTAATAATAATAATGTATCGCCTCAGCTGTCTACAATTAAAAGGCCATTAAATTGAATACACATAATTATGGTTGAGCATTTGCTTAAATATTGTAATTTTTTTTTAGTTTTTTTAGTGAGCTAATAGAATTGCGTTTACAAGGCTTTCGTTAAGCAGAGGGTGGGCGCGTAACGGTATAGCTAATGCCGTTGCGTGTCTTTGTGCGCTGCTTGATTGCAAGTTGTCCCAATCAACAAAATAATATTGCAAGTGCAAGTTCAATGTACAGTGCTTATTAACTAAAATGAGCACATGAGTCATTTAATTGCAGGTTGCAATTTTTTTGTAACTTCAATTATATTAATTCAATCACTTGAATTATTAACGTGTGAATCCCGCCCCTCATTAATAACATATGTGGGGCAGTCAGTGGGGGAAATGTATTTATAGGCCATAAATATTCAAAATGCAATTTTTCCATAAATGAAAACAGTAAAGATAATAGATATCCAGTTGGATATAGAAAGTATAAAACTAAAAGCAAATGCATTCTCCGACACATTATTTCTCATCTCTACAGGAATGCGCAGTACTTTAACTACTGATGAAGCCTTGTTCATTCTCATCTGAAGTTGGAAGTGCAGAAATAATGTTTAGAATACATTTTTTACCTAACGGTAAATGTATTAGACCTACGATATTCGGAAATCCTATACAGAATATCTTCGTCGGAAGGGGGAATCTCTTCAAATTCATCGCTTACTGAGTTGTTCCTTTCGACCTTGTATCCTTCTCTAATTATCAAAAACTATTGCTCTAGTGTATGTAAATACTGATCAGGCTATAGCCGACCTTATGGCGAAGTTTTTAAAGCTACCTATTCGTGCTCTAGATACAGTACGTATCAATCATCAGTGATTAAAAAGGTACACATTTATGTGGCCCAGCTCAATGCAGATGTCCGAAAATATAGAAAATATAGAATTCTAGTACGATCGGAATACTGTTTTGTACTTAAAATTTCAGTATATTTTAGTCTTGGATGTACTTAAGTTAAGTATGAAACATTCTTAAGTTCAAATACGACCGTTAATTTTATTTAGAAGAAAACAAACATTCTTAAATCAAGAATTTTTCGTACCGAAAAATTTTAGAAAACGCAATTTTAGAAACTTATTCAAGTACAAAATTTCTTAGATTAAGTACGAAATAATCTTATTTAGAAATATTTTGTTATATGGGCATTTCCAATCTGACGTGTCGTGACATTCGTACGATAAAATACAGGGCTGCAAGCCCAAATAATTTTTTCGGAGGTCCGGTTCGCGGATTCGTATCAAAAATTACCAATGGTTAAGGTTCTGAAATTATACCGTCAATGGTTTTGTGATAAGGTTTTGGTTCGAACCTTGGTTCGTCCGAAGTTTTTCTAAATTTGTAAAGAAGAGTAAATAAGTTGTTAAAAATAAAGAAAAATTTTCACTCGAACATACGAGTTCAATTAATTTCAATTAAATGTTATAAGTATTATTTCTTTGAGCAATTTTTGGTCTATACTACTTCTCTTATCAATAAAATGCCCACTTAACTAAGACTTGTATCTTTTTTTTGAACCAAACCGAAAGTTTTGGTTCGGAACAGGTTCAGGTTCAGCTATTTTGTTTCAAAAGAGGTTTGGTTCAGGGTTCGGTTCACAGCAAAGGAAAAGTCAGAATTCGAATATGTTAAGTACTCAAATTCTTGTTTTGAGAGTTAATCGAAATTGACTTAAGACTTTTACGACCTATAAAAGTATGATCAAAAAGATCTTAATATAGTTCGAAATGTACTTAATATATCTCAGAACGCTCTAGAATCAAGCATTGCGAGATTGAAAAAATCGTACCTAATATTATAACATTTTAAAAACAAAAATATTTTAGAATGCGAGGGCTGTTCAACAAGTTATTATTAAGGTCTTAAAAAAAAAAATGTGTAGAGGTGGTAGCCATGATTCCGGGACTTTAGGTTATCGGAAATGAAAACGGTCAATGATGTTGTGATCAGAATTGATTAAAAATATATTTTCGAATTTTGTAAGATGTTTTAAAGGGGATGAAAGGGGAATGTCCAAGCTAAAATAATAATGCAAAACAAAAAAATCGAAAAACAAAATTTTAAGTACACTCCGAAAAAAATGCCACAATATCAAGCCAAAGTAGGTTTTTAGGAATTTTCAATTTGAGGCCTCAAATTCAGAAATTATTTCTGTTAATCTACGAAGCCTTTGTAAAATGTTGTAATTTTCTTAAGCTAAGTTCACACAGGCAAATAATTTGCCCAAATTTTGATGAAAATTGATCTAAATAGGCTTAAATAGGGAATTTTTTGACACTTTTTGGGCAGATTAATTGTATATATATCCCTATGTTATGTTTTAAGTCCAGAAAAATCGAATGTAATCGCGATTTACACAAATTGTCATCAAAATTTGGGCAAATTATTTGCCTGTGTGAACTTAGCTTTAATAACTTATTCGCAGTCAGAGCTTCCTAATCGACAGTAAAAACTTCAGTTCAATCGGTTTGGAATATATATACTTTTTGGGGTCGAATATAAATAGTTCTATGCTTTACAAGGGTATTTGAAAATATTAAAGGAATCCCAATATTGTTGATCCCACAAGTTGGCAACTCTGTTTTGTAAAACTGCGTCTTTTAAGGCCTCATACCAGATGGCATTAACATTTATTTTGGCTCTATGCTTCGTATAAATAAGACAGCTTTCAGAGCTTTTCAAAAGTGTTTCTATTCATATGACGAATTGTGCCGAAATACGTTTTTTATATCATCTGGAAGGGAGGTCTTTAGGAACAAATTAGTCGTGAAATTTGTGTGGAAATTGTAATGAAGAAATTCAATTGAGAACTGAGTTTTGATTTCAATCATAGTAGGCCTTTGCTTTAAATTGTTTGTCAACTTATTTATTTGCTGACAAGCTGTAACATTTAAACTTTAGTCGCTTTCGATTCGTGATAGAGTGAAGAGCTTTCTCTTCCAAGTAGCTAATTTTTATTTTATCAAATCAAAATATCAAATTGAAATACTTTCAGCTTAAACTAAAATTGTTAACCAAAAAACGAAGAGAGGTTTTTTTTTTTTACTGGGAATTTTGATGTGTGTTATAGGCATGCTCCAGTAAGACTGAAAAAATTTTGTGAAAAAAATTAGTTTTTATAAGTCACTTTTTTCAAAGGAAGAAGGACTCACTTAAGCATTGCGTCTGCCTCGATCTGAAGTTTTAAACGTAGTCTTTCTTTAACAGCATGCATCTAAAATGTCGGAACCGCCTGGATCGGATGACTACATTCAATAGATTTTGTTTTCAATGGTATTTATTAATTTTATAAGCTTTCACATAATTCTAGCAGGTTTGATCAACATTGAAATAATATCTTGATGATTGAGGTACGGGCCAGAATTACATCAATTCAGCGTCGATTGAAATCGGTTAAGTAGAACTGGCGCAATCATGGCTGGTTAAAGTTTTGAGCAACGTAAAATAAACATTGCTCCACTAAAATGGCAATATCTCCTAAACTATTTCGAGTTTTTGAAAATGGTTTATAGGGGATGACAGGGGAATGCCCAATCTATATTAATAATGCAAAATAAAAAAATCGAAAAAAAAAAAAATTTTTAGGTAGAAGACCCCCTTAAGACAGGATTTAAATGATGAAGCAAACTTCATGAAGTTTTCTTAGTAGGCGAGAGATTTAAATGTAATTCCTTACTATTCGTTTAAAAGGTCTGAAAGATTTCCTCTAAATTCCACGCCTACTAAGAAAACTTCATGAAGTTTGCTTCATGGTGTAAATCCCGACTAAGTCCGTGTTTACACGATGAAGTTTGCTTTATGAAGCTCTCTTCGATTTTGTTTTGAAGCATCTTCAAAACTTCATGAGCATTTATTTCAAGCTCTATTTCAATTCGCCTGAGAACACGAGTTATCGATAAGCAAATAGCCTACAAATCAACCCTGCATCAGTTCAATCGGAACAAAGCAAAGAAGAATTATCAAAAAGCTTCACGCCACGGTAGGTCATGAAGCTTTGCCAGTTTCGGCTGCCCCTCTTCACCTCTTTCTCACAAACAAAAACTTCATAAAGAACTTCATGAAGGAAACTTCATCGTGTAAATGCGGACTAAGTCTCTCGCCTACAACAAAAAAACTTCATGAAGTTTGCTTCATCGTGTAAATGCGGTCTAAGTCAATGCTCACTGTATACACGCATTTTTTGTGAAGTTGACCGTGTCTCGTGCGGCTTTTAGGCATTGAACTAGTTCCTATTTCTAACCGATAACCGCTTGAGCTTGACAGACAACCGCTCGAAGTGGTTGTTTGTAGCCTTCTTAAGCCAATGTGTGTGTGTGTGTGTGTGTGATTTTGGCCATTCAAAAATTGCTGTCAAGTGGAGAAAAAAAAAAAAAAAAAACAGAGATACATAAATTTGGCTTCTTCTGATTCACCCACTGGCTTTTTACTTTGAAATATGTGTATGTACACGAGTACATATTTTATTTTTGGCTTTAAATATGCGACTCGCGAAGCCATCAATTAAACGGGGCTCTGCTCATTAGCATGGCCAAAGTAGCTGCCAATGAAACTTGCACTTGGCATAATAAACAGAAATCTCAGCTGCACAGCTTCAGCTGCGTTTTAATTTTAAGAACTAACACCAGCCCGATCGTTAAAGTGTTATAATTTTTGCGTTCATTAAGTTGGCCAATTAGTGGCACGCAAAATCGCATTAACCTTGGCCTGACTTGTTGATCATAAATGAGTGATAAGTTATCACAAAAGAGAAAAATTCTGAATTAAACAAAACTGGTACATAACTTACCCCCTGCTTGGCTTTGAATTGATGTGGAATGGGACTTAGAGTATTAAAGTGAAATGTATACAAATAATTAAAAGGCAATGCAATACATATTATGATCAAAAATTTGCATATGGAAATATCAATGCAACATTTTTCCATGACATTAATGTTTTTTTTTTTTAATGGGTTATACTTAGTATAGGTCGTTAAGTAATACTCGCACTAATACACGACATTAAAAATAGATTAAAAAAAAAAATGCGTAACCTACGCAAAACTGAATGTCAGGGGAATTTTTAAAAATGCTTTTCGATTTGATATGTGTGTGGGAACCAAGGCTGCAAACCTCCATAAATTTAGATCAGTTTCGGTTCGGGGGTTCGAGCCCGGGAGTAATCAATTCCTGCAACCTCTGAACCCCAGATTTTGCTTCGAATCTTGGTTCACTTGAAAAAAAAATTAGTTTTTATGACTTGCTTAGTTTAAGTCGCAAATAAGGAAGTACTTAATACAGACCTTATATAAAATTATCATTTTTTTCTGACAGACAGGCTGCTATTAAGAAGCTTGACGCGATATAAGAAAACGATTCCAACACAAATCTTTCCAGAGATGTCAGAGTAGTCCAAAATCTACCAGTTAACTGGGACATCGAGGCAAACTTTCGTTAGACAGAACGCAAGTATGCCTATGGCAACGTGTAGGCTTGATTTAAGAAACATCTTCGAGCTCAAAGTAAACCAGAAGTGACAAGACATAGCCAACTCGATGGGCAAAGCGCTCAACAAACCTATGAAGTCTAAGGGCCATAACAGGGTACTGGCTGGAAGAGAAAGAGTCCATTTACCACTTTGTCTGTTTTTGCCTCGACCAAACGGAAACAAAAACATCTCGAAACTTCTAATAGACGTCACTGATCACCGATAATTTTAAAATATTTATTTAAAGTTTTATTAAGGTCCGATTTCTTATCTTCCACCTATTTACCTTAGGATATATGTCCAATGCATTTCTTGACGTTTATTTTCCACACGTATTTGTATACACTTGAAAAGTGTATATTAATTTTGCCCAGAAGTTTGTAACGCATAGAAATATTCATTTCCGACCCCATAAACTATATATATTCTTGATCAGGACGACGAGCTAAGTTCAATTCCGTCCGTCTGTCTGTTTCTACGCGAACTTGTCCCTCAGTTTTAAAGCTATCGAGCTGAAATTTTGCACAGAGTCTTCTTTTTACTGCACGCAACTAATATGTCGGAACCGGCCGGATCGGATGAATATATCATATAGCTGCCATAGAAACGGTCGGTCAAAAAACTAGTTCTAGTGAGTAAAACTTTTTTGTTTTCCATCGTAGCGTCACTAATCTTGGTATATGTTAGTTTTATATGCTTTCACATAATACAGGAACAATTTATAAAAATCGGATGATTATAGCATATAGCTGTCATAAGAACGATCGGTCTAAGAACTAGTTCTGGTTAGAAAAACTTTTTTGTTTTCCATTGTAACGTCACCAGTCTTGGTACATATTAGTTTTATATGCTTCCACATAATTCTGAAAAAATTTATCAAAATCGGATGACTATAGCATATAGCTGCCAAAGGAACGATCGGTCCAAAAACTAGTTCTAGTGAAAAAAACTTATCTGTTTTCTATCATAGCGTCACCAATCGTGGTATATATTAGTTTTATATGCTTCCACATAATTCTGGAAAAATTTATCAAAACCGGATGACTATATTATATAGCTCCCATAGAAACGGTCGGTCCAAAAACTAGTTCTAGTGAGAAAAACTTTTTTGTTTTCTATCGTAGCGTCCCCAATCTTGGTATATATTAGTTTTATATGCTTTCACTTAATTTTGAAAAAATTTATCAAAATCGGATGACTATAGCATATAGCTGCCATAGGAACGATCGGTTCAAAAACTAGTTTTAGTGAGAAAAACTTATCTGTTTTCTATCGTAGCGTCACCAATCGTGGTATATATTAGTTTTATATACTTCCAC
This sequence comes from Lordiphosa mommai, assembly GCA_018904225.1. Classification (NCBI taxonomy): domain Eukaryota; kingdom Metazoa; phylum Arthropoda; class Insecta; order Diptera; family Drosophilidae; genus Lordiphosa; species Lordiphosa mommai. The sequence goes on along the minus strand of JAEIFT010000020.1, from coordinate 389,482 downwards.
ATAATTCTGGAAAAATTTATCAAAATCGGATGACTATATTATATAGCTCCCATAGAAACGGTCGTCAAAAAACAACTTCTAGTGAGAAAAACTTTTTTGTTTGCTATCGTAGCGTCCCCAATCTTGGTATATAATAGTTTTATATGCTTTCACTTAATTTTGAAAAAATTTTATCAAAATCGCATGACTATAGCATAAAGCTGCCATAGGTCCGATCGGTCAGAAAATGTGTTTTACTAAGAAAAGTTTTTTTTTATGGTATCAAATTTTTATTATCAATGATCTAAAAAAATTTTAAATATCTGATATCTATATTCTATATATATTTTTCCGGTTAAATCAGTTGGTGTAAAGTTTTTCAAGTGTCAAAAGTATTGAATAAGGAACATGTATGAAGGATAATGAAATATGTTAATAATTAATGGCGCTACCCTTATGACGATGAAGCTTGCAACCTACCAATTTTTGGCCCATTCTTTAAGTCCTTTAGTACCATCACCAACTATTGCAGCAAAGATGCCCGCTAGATCCTCAATTAGATTTAAGTTCGAACACATTGCCGGTCACTTCAACAACGGTATATTAAGGATCTTAAAAGAACTGTGTGTAGACCGGGCCACATCAATTGGCGCAGTGTCCTGCTGAAAGGTCCACTCGTCCAATATTTGTGACCGTCCAAATTTAATTTATTTTTATCATTAAAAATTATATATTCATACTAGACGTCCCAGAACTTTCTTTTGCTATGTGAGGTTATCAAAACAAACTAGCAGTTGTTACTTTTTAAGAAATATTGTAAATACTTTTTGCACATATATATTAATTTACCTTAGGTACATAAACTTACAAATAACAGAGTAAATTTTTACGTTTATCTGACACTTAAAACCTATTTGGAAGATGAGAAATATTGGCCCTAAGAAATTCGATGGAAAACTACTTAATATCGTGAACCGAACCTTTTTTGTTATTTAGGGTCCGGTTTTGGTTCAGTTGTGAGGGGTCAAAAATGTAAGAGGTTCGGAACCGAACCGGTTCCGGACTGGTATGCAGCCTTGGTGGGTACAGGTTTTATTTTTTTTTTAATTACCTTAATAAAAATGTGGGATTCCGTTTTTACCAAATACCTTGTCTAATAAATTTGTATGCAATTTTTTTTTCTTATTTTCCAGCTTTTCCTCTTGCATTTGGATGAGATTTTACCGCAAGCCTTGAAGCATCAGCCGCGTTGCAAGAATCAACCCACAGGTTGTTCCACCATTGTAGTTAATCAAAAACATTGTGTAGGTATAGAGGAATATATATATACCTCTATTAAGTATTAATTATGGCATTTCCCCATTCCCTTCCTAGCGTTTATTGGGACACACGGAGGATGCCTTGACGGAGACCCTGAATCATTATTATTTTGTGGTGGCTCACATTGTGAGCGATAAACCGCAGGGTAAATATAATGTAAAGGAAGAGCATTTCATGTCCCTGTGCTATGCAGGACATTTGCCTGGCTATACCATGAATCAGAATCATCATGGTTTGGTTTTTAGCATTAATACCATCAGTGCAGAGCTACTAAGAGCGGGCAAGACACGTAAGTGTACTTTTGTTTTTTGAAAATCCTTTAAAAAAACTCTTTTTCCACTAGCTCGTCACTTTATCACTCGAGCCTTGTTGGCCACCAGCAATGTGGATGATGCTTTTAGGGTGCTCAAGGATGCCGGGGTGGGTGCAGCTGATGCTTGCTCCATTAACTTTACCTTCCTCAAGTTAGTAGTTTCAGGTGGTTCTAGAAAGAAATTAAAGCACCTTTCCTCCTGCTTCTTTTAGGGATCCACGTCAGATGTGCTACAATGTGGAAATGGGTCCCTCACCTGAACGCAAAGATGAATCTCATTTAAGCATAAGGGAGATACCTGTGGGCGAGCATAATTATCATACCAATCAGTAAGTAAATTACACATTACATTGAAGACATTATTTTTTAATGAGGTATTTTGAAATGCTGAACTCAAAAATGAATTACAACATTTTTTCTATGGATACGTTTTTGAGTTAGAATTTTTTTTTAGTTTTCCGTTTTACATTTTAAGCCATATCTAGAGTTAGAAACTTTAGATGGATACAAGCTAGGAATTAATCAAAAGGGTGTGCAATTTCCAATAATCTAGTCTAAGAACATTTTCCAATCGGTTAAGTAGTTTGAAAGTTAGAAGCAAAAATATTTCGAAAAAAATGAATTTTAGAAAAATTTGTTGAAAATTAAAATCCAAAAATTTGTTTTTCTTTCACACTCACGAATTGTACTTTTACGAAGAAAAGACGGTATTGATGACAAAAATCTGTGGATAAATAGCGAAGTTGTGAGCAATTTTGTGAAAGTACTAAGAGATCAATTTTTTTTTCACTTCGTTTTTTGCTCAATGTACGAGTTTCAATAGAAGCCAACTTACAGAAAAAAATTAAGAGCAAGGCCAAAAACAAAAATGCTTTTCTATCCTCTATTGTTAAATTCACCTTTTTTTCTTTCCAGATTCGATCGCCTGCCCATGGATCAGGCCAATGATCTGATGATTGAATCGAGTGTCTCGCGTATGCGTTGCTTTGCCACTTATCGTCCGCCCATGAGCGAACAGGATGTGCGTCATATGCTGGGCGATGTCTCAGGTGGTCAGTATTGTGTCTATCGTGAAAATGGTTGCAGTGATGAGGCTGTTAAAACCATTGCTGTGGGCATTTTTGATTTGAATGCCAAAACGGTGTCGCTCTACTCGGATAATCCGAGTCTTACTGAACCCCACTGTACATTGCCCTTTATTTTGTAAAGCAAAAAAAGACAAGAAAACAAAAATCTAGATTTTTAAGTGTAAAATAAAATTTATGTGGAAATTGGTATACGCTTTTTGCATCAATCATTTAAAAAAAAAATTTTTTTTTAATTTTTTACAAATGTTAAAAATGTTTTACGCTTTCAAAAAAAAAATTTATATATATAGTTAAATTTCAATTAATAGACCTTGTTTTCCCCTTAATTACTACATTTAAAGATTTTCGAGATTAAAAAGCCTTTTAAAGTTATGATCAAAAAAACAAAAAAAAACGAGGACTTTTTTACATAATATTTATACAAAAACAAGTAAGAAAGTCGGTCAAGCCCCCGATTGTTATATACTTTTTACCTGTCAAAGTTTGTATATAACTAATAACTTTTAAGTGTGGGGTCTCATAAACAGTGCTACCCAGCGTAATTTTTTGTTTGCCAATAACTCGACTAGTGTTCATCTGATCTGAAAACGGTGTATAGAGGATCAATACGTAATGATGGTTAAAAAATATGTCTAGAAGGTTCGAATAACCTATCTTTAAAATTGTGGAAGATACACGATTTTTTTCAAATTGTGGAGGTGGCAACTCTACTATCGTTCATCTGAACGGAAAATGATGTACAAGGGCTTGATAAGTAATGATGAGTAGATTATATGTCTAGAGAGTTGGAATAACCTAACTGTGGGAGATTTGAGGTGTTTTTCAAAATGTGGGGGTGGCAACTCTACTATCGTTCATCTGAACGGAAAACGATGTAAAGGGGTTCGATAAGTAATGATGAGTAGAATATATGTCTAGAAGGTTCGAACAACCTAATTTCAAAATTGTGGGAGATTTTAGGTGTTTTTCAAATTGGGGGGGTGGCAACTCTACTAACAATAATCTGATCGCGAATCGATGTATGGAGGCTCGATAAGTAATGATGAGTAGAATACATGTCCAGAAGGTTTTAAGAACCTTACTCCAAAATTCTGGAAGATTTGAGGTGTTTTTAAAATTGCGGGTTTGGCAACTCTACTATTGTACATCTTATTAGAAAACGTTGTATTCGGCTCGATAGGTAATGATGAGTGGAGTATATGTCTAGAAGGTACGAACAACCCAACTCCAAAATTGTGGAAGATATGCAGTTTTTCAAAACCAGTTCCGAACCAGTTTGAATTGGTTCAGAAACAGATCATTGAAATGAATAAAGCTATGGTCTTAAAATTTGGTGAGTATATTGATGAAATTGATTAAGATATTTAAACGGTTCAAACCTGGCGCCGAATCAGTTTTTACCGGTTCAAAAGTGATTGAACTTTTAGTCGGGATTTACACGATGAAGCAAACTTCATGATGTTTTTGAAAAAGCTCTTGCTTGTAGGAAAGAGGCGTAGAGGGGCAAGCCACCCTACCACACCTCTTTTCTATAAGCGAGAGCTTTTTGAGAAACTTCATGAAGTTTGCTTCATCGTGTAAATGCGGTCTTAGTTTAATGAAAATGAAGTAGCATACAAAATATCGTTTATCAAAGCTAAGAATACAGCGGGATTGCCCACAATTGCCAACTATTTTTACGCTTTGCTGGAAAGTAACGATAGTTTTACTGAAAAAGCGCGAATTTTTGACAGGGATGCGGCTTGGAAATAAGGAGTTGTTTAATACTGTGGTTCACAGAGATTTTACAGGTTTTTGTAGCAATCCGCGGTTTTGGTTAGATTTAATGGTTCACAATTATAATACTTATTATCGCGTCTGATTCCGATTCCGAATTTCCAAATCTAAAAAAGAAACGATATTTTGCTTAAATTTTTGAAGCTAGGTTAAACTTTATTTTTAAATTCAAAATTGTAAGCGGTCACGTCTCAGAACGATCCGGTAACTCTCGACGAGCGGCTTATATCTTCTGGCGAAAAAAGGCTAAATTGTCAACACTGGCTAATTTGTGGTCAGTTATCGACTACGATTGCGCAGCTCTAAACAATAAAGCTCGGCTGTCTGGCAAAAATGTTTGGTTTTCTCAAATATTTAATTAAACCGCCAATCCTTCTGCTGTTGGTGGCCATCCTAGCTGGCGTCTATCGCACAGACCTGCAGCAGTGGCTGCAAACGTTGGCGGAGCGTTATGTACAGCATTCGAGCAGCGAGAGTAGTGTGCCACTTCAATTCACACCAACTTCAACTTCTGATGATGAGGCAATCTTCACTACAGCCCAACTGGCCAAATTCAATGGTGAGAAAGGCTACCCCATCTATTTGGCCCTGCTTGGTTCCGTATTTGATGTTTCCAGCGGCGCGAAGCATTATGGCACCGGCTGTTCATACAATTTCTTTGTGGGACGTGATGCCTCGGCCGCCTTTATAAGTGGCGAGTTTGAGCACTTTGATCCAAAGACAGCGGATGATGTACTAAATCTAACGCCCAATGATCTAATTGGTTTGGCCAATTGGCGGGATTTTTATGCCAAGGATTATGTGTTAAAGGGCAAGCTAATTGGACGCTATTATGATCAACAGGGTGACCTAACGCCATATCATTACAAGTTTCTGGAGCTGCTGGAGCAGGCAAAGCAAGCCAAGGCCAAGGAAGAAGAGCTAAGGGAAAAATATCCGGGCTGCAATATTGAATGGTCGGAGGCCCAGGGTACGCGTGTGTGGTGCACACGCACAAGTGGCGATGGCAAAGAGCGTGCCTGGACGGGTTATCCACGTAAAATGTATAGTCCTGGCATTAAGAATTATAAATGCGCCTGTGTGCCCGAAGAGGAACTAACTAAGCTGGATGACGAATGTGCCGGCAAGGGGACCCAGGGTGATGCCATGTTCCAGTCGTACGACAACTGTGGCGAACGTGCTAATGAATGCTACTATAGGGTTTAAATGTTGTATGTGTGTAGTTTAATTTTGTGTAAATATTATGTGCTTAATTGTCAATCAATTACATTCCATAGGGCATAAGTTGGAAGAGTATTCTATGATTTTTGTAATATTTTGGAATTCATTTTTTAATTAGTTTTCTAATTTAAAATTAAATAAAGAAAATTGATTTGTGTTGCATACTTTTGAGCTTCAACAAAAAGCTGTTTTCAGCGGTACCCAAGGCAAAAAAAAGCTGTCTGACCTTTGTCTTTAAAATGTGTAAAAAAAATGAGCTAAATTTAGCGAGAGTTAAAAGCTAGTGCAGCCAACAAGCTGATATTTAATTTTCGTAGACTGGGGCTGGTCACACTGCAAGTCCCCCTTCCCACCCAACCCACACCAACCAATCCCCCAACGAAATCATTGACATTTTAAAAATACTTTGAAAAAAAAACTTCCTACAAACATTTTTCTCCCACCCCGAGAAATTCCCGCTGCCCGTTGTTTACAAAATTTTAGCTGCAATTAAGCTTAAAAAAAAGCTGAGTTAGCTGTTTTGGCGAGAGTTCAAAGCTAAAGCAGCCAACAAGCTGATATTTAATTTATGTAGCCTGGGGTTGGTCACACTGCAAGTCCCCCCTCCCCTCCCCAAAAGACACCAACCAATCCCCCAACGAAATCATTGACATTTTAAAAATAACTTCCGACTAACATTTTTCTTCCTCCCCAAGGAATTCCCGCTGCCCGCTGTTTGCAAAATTTTAGCCGCAATAAAGCTTAAAAAAGCTGAATTGGCTGTTTTGGCGACAGTTCAAAGCTAAAGCAGCCAACAAGCTGATATTTAATTTATGTAGCCAGGGGCTGGTCACACTGCAAGTCCCCCCTCCCCTCTCCCCATACTACACCAACCAATTCCCCTAAAATCATTGACATTTTAAAAATACTCTGAAAAAAAAAAACTTCCGACAAACATTTTGCTCCCGCCCTCGAGGATAGTCCAAAATTCAGCGTAAAATTAGACAGATTTAGTTTCGCTTAAGCCCTGCCATCAACTTAACTTCCTAGACTCTCTCTCTCTCTCCAGCCACAGAGCAGAGCAGGTGGGTGAGTGTGTGTGGGATTTGGGGGGCAGCACAACAACAACAATATCCAAACGTTTGCCAATGTTTATTACGCATTTGCAGAATCATCTTGTGTGATATAAGAAATGTCGCGTACAATGGGTCGCGTATTTGGCCAGTTGGGCAGCTGCATTAAGACGACCCTGACACCACCGAGAGCCAGCCTGCTGCCCCTCATCAGTGTGGCTGCCTATTCCTCAAAACGCAATGGTCCGCCCTCGAATAAGGGTCAACCCTTTAAAACGGTGACACGCAAATCTCGCACTGGCTTGAACGAAGACGAGGACGAGGATGAGCTAAATAGTTTGGAAAGCGAACCCAATTGGGAGTTGACCTCGCTGAAACATAATCGCTTCTATTTGCCAAATGCCACTGGACCCGCCTGGCAGGGTGACTCCTCCACTGTAAATCTAATGGCTCCACTCTCCCAACTAGTTAATTTTCATCAAGAACCCAATTTGGATAAGTTACAGCTGGAGTTTAAGTGTTGCCAATGTCCCAGACTGTTGCGTGAAACGCTGCTCGAACTGTTTCCGGTGAGGGCAGTGGCCCAAAAGGAGTCGGTCATCACTTTGCTAACGCTGAGCTATGAGGGCGACATTGAGAAGGGAGCGGCCAAGGTGAGTAAATGGATCAAATTTAAAAATTTACATATAATCAAGCCTTGCTTTGTTTCCAGTTCGTTTTGGCCGCCCGGGACATAAGTGATCGCCTTTTATCTCTGGGCTATTGGTCGGATTTTCTAAATCCCTTCAGTGGTCGTCCATATTTTATGCCACGAGATGGTTCCATTTTGTACAAACAGGATCAACGCTTTCGCGGCTTAAATATGCGTCTAACCGAGCACAATCAGTGTCTGGTCATTGCAGCCGAACAGGATGTGGGCACACATTTCTCTGGCACCATTTACTGCACAGCACCAAATAATTATCAACAATTGCTGGAACTGCTGATGATTGACAACAAATCGTTGAGGCCATCACAACAAATGATGAGGCCAACGCAATGATGTTATTTGACAGCAGTTCCAGCGTCTCAAGTGATGATGATGACTGTGTTATGTTCCACCACCCCGACTTGTTTGTTATAGCCAAATAAAACTAAAGACGTGTTATGTTCCCTGATGTACCTAAAAACCAATCTTAATCTTAAACACAAATAATTTATTTAATCTTTGTTCTTAATTCTGTCTAAGTAATGGCCACCTGCTGGCAGTGACGCTCAATTTCCTTGAGGCGATTAATCAGCGATTGCAGCTCCTCGGCATTGCACATGAACTCCACAATGGTGATGCGCTCTCCGCTGCTCTGACGATAATTGCCCAAATTGATATAGAAATGTGGCACTCCGGTGCTGCAGTCCGAGGTAGAGGATTTCACATCGCAGGCTATGCGCCACTGGACATCGGTGATGTGGGGAAATGTGTGGCCCAATTGCAATTGCCGTAAAACCAAATCCTTGCGATTATCCTCAAACACCCGTGTCAGCTCATCCACAGCCGTGGAGTGTAGGCACAGAGACTCCAGCTGTTGGCGCAGCTGTAGGCCATCCCACAAATGTTTGGTGGCCACAGCGTATAGAGTGACCACGGCATATTCACTTTGTTTGGCACAGGCCGCATTCGAGGCATAGATTTCAGGCACGGGGGCTATAACTGCATAAACATAAAGTAAATCCCAAGATCAAGTAAATCCTAAGCTGAGTTTCAGAGCTAGAGCTTACTGGCATCTGGATGCAGTGTTAGTTTCAGCGAATTGGCTATCAGGATTCTGGTCAGTTGGGGACTAATGGTAGTGCCCAGATTTTTTAGGCCGGCCACCACAGTGGCTGAGAGCAGATTGCCAGCCGTGGAGTCCACTTCCATGACCAGTTTCCAGTACCAGGTAGTAAACAGTGTGACCGCAGGCGGCAAAAGCTAAGAATACCAGCAAACAAACAGTGGAATGCAAAATCACACTAGGGCATCAAAACAAGTTTAAGAACGAATTAAAAATATATTAAATAGATTTGGGATCCCAATTGACCAACAGTTTTATCTGTTTCTTTGTTAACATTTTTTTTTAAATCTAGCTGGAAAAAATCCAGCCTGCAAAAAAGTTAGCTATTTTCTATTGGTTTCAAGGTCACACTGTAACGGTTACTTTATTTTTTGTGCTTTTAAATTTTTGAATTTAAACCGGCAAGCAAAAATTACAATCAGCCATGCTCCCATTTTCACTTTCGCAAAAATTTTGCGATTTCAAACCGGTTTTAGGTGCAAATTTGGTCTCCAAATCGAAAAATGTTTGCGAAAGTGAATATGGGAGCCCGGCTGAATGACATATAAAAAAGCAAAGAGACCTGGCAGTAGGTCGACAAACGCAAGCAAAGCAAAACAAAACAAGAGATTTGACAATTTATATTTCAGTATCTTGTTTTGCTTCTTTTGTTCTTTTAAGTTTTTTGTTCTGTTAAGTTAACAGTATTAGTGCTTTTAGTTATTAGAGCGAAGCTCTTTAACGGACGTTCTGCTGGGGGACTAAACCAAGAAAAATTTTGACTTTGATTTTTTTGCAACAGCTTTTTTGCGTGAGATTATCTTTGTTTCGGTGTATTGTTTTTATTTGTGCTGATATTCGAAAAAGCACAAGCAAGCGCAACCATGCACACACATGCATACACATACAGGGATCTGGGATCAGGGATGTGGAATCTAGTAATCTGGAATCAGGGATTTGAGATTAGGGATCTGGAATCAGGGTTGGGGAATCTGGAGTGGATCTCGGATCTGTGATCTGGGATCAGGGGCCTGGGATGATTGATTAGGGATCAGGGAACTGGGATCTGGGATGGATCTCGGATCTGCGATCTAGGATCTGGGATGGATCTTGGATCTGTGATCTAGAATCTGGGATGGATCTCAGATCTGTAATATGGGATGGATCTCGGATCTGGGATAAGAGAACTAAGATCAGGTATCTGAGATCAGGGATCTGGTTTTTGGCGTCAGGGGTATGGGATGGATATCAGATCTGTGATCTGGGATCAGGGGTCTGGGATGGATCTCGGATCTGTGATCTGGGATAATTGATTAGGGATCTGGTATTTGGGGTCAGGGATCTGGAATGGATCTTGGATCTGGGATAAGGGAACTGAGATCAGGGATCTGGAATCAGGGGCCTGGGATCATTGATTAGGAATCTGGGATAAGGGATATGGTTTTTGGGATCTGGGATCGGCGATGGATCTCGGATCTGTGATCTGGGATAAGGGAACTGGAATCTGAGATCTGGGATCAGGGGCCTGGGATCATTGATTAGCGATCTGATTTTTGGGGTCAGGGATCTGGGACTGGTACAGGTACACTATTTTATATAAAATAATAATTATAAAATATCTTATATTTTTATGCAAGAATTCGTATTTTGATTTTGATGTTTCTTCAAAAAGAGCTTCGCTCGTACTGTGTGTTCCACGATACACACAAATGTCTGAAAAATACCTCACTAAGTTGTGAGTTGTCTGTTCATATGAATTTCTCAAAGGAGAGTTTTAATCGGATTTTAAACCAAAATTTAACACATTTGAACTTCTCAGATTGACTATTACACTATCTGAGCAACTCATATAAAAAACACATATGGGCATTTCCGCCAAAATGTCCACCGAGGCTAAAAAACTAAAAGTTCTTGAAATCTCTCTGTTTATTCATATTATGATAAGGAATCATTCAAATTTAACTAATTTAATTCAAGTGAACATATGGTCATTACCCTCAATGAGTATATCGACAGCAAAGTTGCAAAAGTGCATTTTCTTTTTTTTTTTGCCATTTTAAATTGCATGCTTTATTTGTTATTATCTTCTTTAAGAAAGATCATAAATGAAAAAGAGTATTCTACAAAATGTCTCTTACATCATAATTTATCTAAAAAAAAAGGCAAAGGGTACAATGCTATCGCGATTAACTGCTAATTTTTGGTTTCCTTTAGTCCATTTTTCAATGTCGCGTTCGATACCGAAAAAGAACATTAGTTATCAGTGTGTCACAAATTGAAGAAGTGAATGCATGGAAAGTTTAGCACAAACAGATTTTTTTATAAGCAATTTAATAAAAAAAAATCCCAATTGCTAAACATTTTTTTGTTATATTTTAATGTCGTTCAAAGTTGGTCCCGTTCGCGTCCGTAAGGGTAAAGTTTAGTGGTTAAAAATTAATTCATTCTAATATTTTTTGTGTTTTGTGCAAAAAACATTTCAATGGAATTGTAGAGACCCGAGCAACATCGGGAATTCAAAGTACCATTCATGCATAAGATTCTAAAACATTTTGGGTTTTAGAAATGCGTCAGGTTTCGCTAAGTTCTGGCTATATGTAGGTGGCCCCGAAAACAACTTCTGTTTTTGTCCCGTTCAAATCGCTTCTTATTTTGCCATTATTTTGGAATCAGAATTTCACCTGTCATTCGCTTTAGCACTATTTATAGTGCTACTCAATACCTTCATTATAAAGTAAAAAACGAATTGAAAATGCCTTTTATTTTGCCTTTTTTTTTTACTTTATGTCGTACGAACGTCCGCGTTCGACATCATGGAAATGCCCATATGAGAAGTCAGACAAGTGAAAAATACAGCTTTATAAAATAAATAGAATAAAAAACCAGTATTTTTTAATTGTATTATTATTATTTAAAAATATTGAATTACAATTACATAGAGTGTCCAATTGGAATGCCATAGCATCTTAGGCCTTAGGTTAAATTTTTTAATTGTTTTCAATCAGTTTCTCAGTTTTAGCTTGTTAAATTTAAAAAAAATTAAACCAAATTTTAAATCTAGCCTTTTTAAATCCTATCGATATTCTCTGATCAATGAGATCGTGCTAACGCGTCGTTTCACTTACTATCGATATAATCACAGCTTGTGATAATGTACTAACGCGTCGGGGTCAATTGTGAAATTTCATTTGTTCATTTTGCGCGGCTTAATTAATTAATATAAAAGCTTAAAAATATGCACAAAATAAGCCTAAAAGTGTGCTTTAGTGTTTGTGTGTCGCGGCAGAGTTAAAGTTGTGTTAATTTGCTTGCAATTTGCATTTTTCTGTTTAACCGTTAGTTTTTGGTTGCGTGTGCGTCGGCGCGCCGCTGCGTCAACGGCGACATCAGCGTCTTAAATGTGAACCAAACAAAAGTGAAATGTGCGTAATACAAGTGTTTGTTATTAGCCTTAACTGGCTCGCGAGACCTTTGCAGCCGCTCCCCGCGGTACTCCCATCAAGTTTGGCTTGGCGGGGGTGGCGGGGCGTAATTTGTTGCGGCTGCGGCTGATCCTGTCGTATTAGTGTGCGTTTGTGTGTTTTTTTCTTCTTATTTTTCTGTGCCTTTTTTTTGTTTGTGTTGTGTGAAAGCATTGAAAGCATAAAACGAATCAGCATAATGATGTTTTCATGGATATAATTAACCACTACATCGATTTCTTCTAAGCCGATGGAATGATTTTAAGGTAAGTGAATTCAATTCAATTTTGAAGTTAGGTTGTTCAAACCTTTTAGACATGTATTCTAGTCATCATAACTTATCGAACCCCCATACTTCGTTTTCCAATCAGATGAACGATAGTAGAGTTGCCACCCCCGCAATTTAAAAAACACCTCAAATATACCGCAATTTTGAAGTTAGGTTGTTCGAACCTTCTAGACATATATTCTACTCATTATAACTTATCGAACACCCATACATCGCTTTCCAATCAGATGAACGATAGTAGAGTTGCCACCCCCACAATTTGAAAAACACCTCAAATATCCCACAATTTTGAAATTAGGTTGTTCGAACCTTCTAGACATATATTCCACTCATCATTACTTATCGATCCCCTATATATTGTTTTCCAATCTACCACAGTTGATCTAACCACATTTCTGTTATTTGTAACGTATCTAAAAGATCCCACTGTCTTCACCCGTCTCTGAAACTGTAACTTTTGTCCATAAGCTGTTGACTGGTGACAGTAAGTCCAAAATTTTCATTGAAATTTAAGTACTTGAAATCTTTTTTTATGAAGGTAAATGAAAATTTGGACTTGGGTAAGCTAAAACGTACTCAAAGCATATCGGCTCAGACTAGGGAAATGGGGTGTCATTGCTTTACGATCTAGGTTCTCATTTTCTTATGAACGTGTGCATCTAATAGTTCGTTGTACCATTTTTTTTTTTGGAATATACAAATTTATTTATCTTTTATTTAATCAAATTGGGGGGATAGGGGGGATATGCTTAGTGCAACTATTGACACTGACTCAGGGCATGCGCATAGAAGGTCTTATCCTTAGCCTCCACACCACGCTTGATCACATGCGGAATCTGTTTGGGTTCCATGCTGCAAAGGTATAAAAATATTAATAAACTTAGGTTAAATGTGGATTTTGTTCAAACCTACCGAATGCAATCGATAATGGGACAGACAGAGACGCATAGAGTGCAACCGGTACAGTCATCATTCACATGAGGTAAATGTGTGTCCTTGTCAAATTCAATGGCCTGATAACCAGAGTCGGCGCAGGTCATATAGCATTTGCCACAATTGATGCACATGTCCTGGAAAAAAGCAAAGTTTAAAAAAGGATAAAAGGAAAGTGAGAGCAAGCTAAAACTCACATCATTGATCAGAGCCACCTTCTGCTGCGTGTTGTCCAGTTTATTGTAGGGACCAATGAAGGGCAAGGCGGCGCCTATAACCTCCGACACACGGGGAGCTGTCTTGGCTGGTTTACTTCCATCCAAGGGTGAGCCAGAACTTTGCTGTTCCGCATCCCAGAAGGCGCCTTGCTTTAGACGATAGTCAGCCAGCTTAATGTCCCTTTGTCTTTGGTAGGGACCAAAGAAGCCTAAAGAACGGTTGCCTTCCCCGGTCAAATGCACCACAGGTTTACCCTTTTGATGCACGGGAGTGGGTGGGGATTGGCCATCCCAAAAGGCACCATTCACTGGCGGTGGATTGGCCTTTAGATAAAGCAAAGCCTTCAAACTCGTACAGTAATCGTCAATCAAGGTAAAGTCCTGATTCTGCACGGAGGAGCAAATCTGCAAAACTGTAGCACCCGCCTGTATAAACTGCAGGGCCACCTCACCCGAATCGATGCCACCTATGCCCAAAATAGGAAATCCGGGCACTTTTTTGGCTATATCCGAAATGGCATGCAAAGCCATGGGCCGAGTGGCATTACCCGAAACTCCGCCATAAGTGGTACGTTTTTCCTGTCCCACGGCTGGCCAGGCTGTGGCATCCGCCTTGAGACCCATCAAACCCTGCACCGTATTAATGGCCGATCCTCCATCGGCACCACCCCGCTGAGCCGCTGCGGCTATATCGCGTATATTGGTAATATTGGGGGTCAGCTTGATAAAGAACGGCACCTTGACCACCGCGCGTACCCAACGTGAAATTTGTTCCACCAGCTCGGGATCCTGACCACAGGCCAGACCCATGCCGCGCTCACCCATGCCATGTGGACACGATAAATTCAGCTCCAAGGCATCGGCACCCGATTGTTCCGCTCGCTGGGCCAACTCTTTCCAGTCCTCCTCATTGAAACTGCACATAATGCTGGCAATAATAATTTTCTCGGGAAAATCTTTCTTTAGTTCGCCAATCGAACGTATCCAGTATTCTGCTCTCTTCTCCGATATCAGTTCAATGTTCAGGAAGCAACCCTGCTGCGGTCCATATCTATAACCCGAGGTGGTACCCTTGACTATGCGGGGTGAGACATTTGTGACCAAATCCTTATCCAAACCGAAAGTCTTGGTCACCACAAAACCCCAACCCTGCTCAAAGGCTCGACGTATCATGGCCGTGCTGGTGGTGGGTGGAGCCGAGGCCAAACCAAATGGATTCTCGAACTTCAGGCCACACATCTCCACAGAGATATCCACCTCATCGATATCTGTATAGAACAAAGGCAAAGCCGAGGGCGTATCCAAAGGCAAACCCTGCAAATGACAGTGTATACCCCATGCCGCCACTTTGCCATCATTCACCGACTCCACGGTGGTATTGGCCACACCGGCCAAATCACCGCCCAGGAACACTTGGGCTACACTGCTCTGCATTGTTAGCTTATCCACCAGCGGCAATTCGCCCTTGAATTCCAACGGAGCCAAAGCCTCGCGTACATCCTGATCCTGCAAGCCCGAACCGAAGGCCGAAATCACAAAATTGGCCTTCAGGCGCACCAACTGCTCCTCATCCTCCACCCACTCATCTTGCTCATTTTGTTCGGTGCGACAAAACTCCATGGCCGTTATTAGACCCTCCTTAACGATGACCTTGCGGGGACTTAGGTAGGGTAACAATTCACAGCGCTCTTCGCGTGCCAACTCCACCTCCTCGGGTACCGCACGTATACCCGTCGAACCCTTACGAAAGACGACAAACACACGACGAGCTCCACAACGCAAAGCCGAGGTGGCACAATCAAAGGCTGTATCACCCGCACCCAGTACAATGACATTACCATGCAGTTTGGGTAAAGCCTGGGAAGCCTTGCAGGCGCACAATCCTGGCTTAGAGCCATCCGCCACCAGGGGTAAAAAGTTCTTGGATGTATAGAAACCTGAGTTAACGTCCAGATTGGCAAAAATGGGACTTATTTTGGGTTCGGGCAGACCTATGCCCACGAATACGGCATCATGACCGGAGGCAAGCAGACCCTGAGAAAGATAGGAAGAGAAAGAGGTGAAATCAGTCAGAGGAGGAAAGAACTAATGACTAATGTGGTTTAAACTGGTTTTAAGGTCAGTCTGCAGCGAAAAGTGAAGGTTTAGCGAAGGTGTAGCAAAGGTATAGCGAAATGCAAGAAATCTCCAGGAATCAAATGCAAAACAACGCCTAGAACTTCGTTTAAAAAGGCGTTAAAAAAGAATATTCTAAAGCTGGTCTTTATTCTCGAGAAGTATCAAGGGGTATAAATCCTGTTCTTAAGGAATCAAGTGGATTAGGCGCTTAACGCTTCTCAAGTACAATGTTAGTACAATGTTACTCAAAAGCTGACCTTCATTCTCGAGAAGTATCAAGGGATATAAAGGAAATCATGTAGATTAAGACGTTCAGCGCTTCTCTTCCTCTTGGAAAATATAAATCAATTAATGCAGGAAATCTCCTGGAATCAAATGCAACAGAACGCCTAGAACTTCCTTTAGAAAGACGTTGAAAACGGATATTCGAAAGCTGGTCTTCATTCTCGAGAAGTATTAAGGAATATAAAGTGAATCTAGATTAAAACGTTAAGCGCTTCTCTTCCTCTTGGAAAAAATGAACCAATGAAGGAAATCTCCTGGAATCAAATGGAATAGAACGCCTAGAACTTCCTTTAGAAAAGCGCTGAAGAGGATATTCGAAAGCTGGCCTTCATTTTCGAGAAGTAGCAAGGGATATAAACCATGTTCTTGAGGATTTAAGTGGATTATGACGTTAAGCGTTTCTCTTATTTTTCTTTTTTTTCTTTTTTGTTGGAATTTAGTACAAGGTTACTCAAAAGCTGGCCTTCATTCCCGAGAAGTATCAAGGGATATAAAGGGAATCAAGTAGATTAAGACGTTAAGCGCTTCTCTTCCTCTTGGAAAGTATGAATCAATTAATGCAGGAAATATCCTGAAATCAAATGGAATGGAACGCCTAGAATTTCCTTTAGAAAAGCATTGAAAGGGATATTCGAAAGCTGGCCTTTATTCTCGAGAAGTATTAAGGGATATATAACGTATTCTCTTTTTTTTGTTGCTTTAGAAAGGCGTTGAAAGTAATATTCGAAATCATGCTTTAATTCTTGAGAAGTATCAAGGGATATATATCATATTCTTGAGAGATCAAGTAGATTAAGACGTTAAGCGCTTCTCTTATTTTTTTTCCTTTACAAAGGCGTTGAAAAGAATATTCGAAAGCTGGCCTACATTCTCGAGAAGTATTAAGGGATATATATCATATTCTTGAGAAATCAAGTAGATTAAGACGTTAAGCGCTTCTCTTTTTTTTTTTTCTTTTGAAAGGCGTTCGAAAGCTGGCCTTCATTCTCGAGACGTATCAAGGGATATATATCATATTCTTGAGGAATCAAGTAGATTAAGACGTTAAGCGATTCTCTTTTTTTTTTTTTTTGCTTTAGAAAGGCGTTGAAAAGGATATTCGAAAGCTGGCCTTCATTCTCGAGAAGTATCAGGGGATACATATCATGTTCTTGAGGAATCAAGTAGATTAAGACGTTAAGCGCTTCTCTTATTTTTTATTTTTATTTTTTTTTTTGAATTTAGTATTATTTGGGGCGGAAAAGGATTTTCAAGGGATATCATGTTATTGAGGAATTAAGTGAATGAAGACGTTAAGCGCTTCTCTTAAATTAAATTTTTTTTTTTTTTTTTTAAATTTTTTTTTTGGGAATTTATGACAAGTTGTGGCGGAAAAGGATTTTCAAGAAATATCCCTAATTCTCAACAACTTTGAAAATCATTTTGATCCCTTTGCTCTTCACAACTTCAAAAGCATCCCCCCACTTGTATAACTATATCAAGGACTTCCTCCAGCTACCTACCTTAACAGTCAAATCCTTGCTGCTCAACGACCGATTCGTCTCAATGCGTACACCCAAATCCTTGACCAAATCAATCTCAAAATTAACCACATCAATGGGCAAACGATATTGCGGTATCTCAGCTGCACTCAGACCACCCAAATACGAGCGACGCTCATAGATCGTAATATCCGTGTAGCCCAAACGGCCCAAGAATGTGGCACAGGACAGTGAGGCTGGTCCGCCGCCCACTAAGGCAATCTTCTTGTTAATCGGCTTAACATTTGGTCCCAAACGCTGATGTACACCCATTTGCTTGAACACCTCGGTGGCAAATTGCTGCAGTCCACCAATATTAATGGGTCCCGCTTCGGAAGCCTGCAGATTGCAGCCACCCACACATAGATCACTGGTGGGACACACCATGCCACAGGTCAAACCCAACGGATTGTCCGAGAAAATGGCCTTGGCTGCACCATAGAAATTCTTATTGGCAATGCTGGTAATGAAACTCTTGATATCCAATTGAGTGGGACAGGATTTTTGGCACGGGGCATCGGCACATTTTAGACAGCGAGCGGCCTCCTCTAAAGCTCCACGTTCCGACAAAGTGGTATGCTTTATATCCTCGAAATTGTTGGTTAAGGTAGTGCAGGGCAGAGCCGTATGATCGGCATTACGTTTCCAGTGTTTCTTATTCTCCTTGGTCTGCTTGGTGGGCACCACAGTGCACTGGGTCTTGACGCGCGGATTCAGTGACAGCAGATCCTGTTGATGACACAATTAGCTAAATATAATATATATAAAGGGGCTGGAACCTACCTCAATATCGGGTGTATCTTTGCTGAGCAATATCGGTGGAACCATCTTGAGAGCCGTTGCTGAAACGATATTTGTACATTAAAACCCATAAGCCATTTCCAACTAACATATCTTATCTTTTGGGGTGGTCTTACAAATTTAATTTCTTATCAGACCACAGGCCCCCACTCGAAAGATTGGCCCACAACCCTGAACAAACACTGTATCTAGGCGCTTTTATGTTAGTTAGTTTAGTTGTGGCCTTATCTCATTTATCAGTCAAGGTTAGGCCAAGATTAGGTACACAGCATAGCGCCACGTCTTTTTTATTAAAAGAAAACATTAAATAGAGCCTGCCCAACGAAGCGGGCAAAAGGGGGCTTGATTTTTAAATCAAATCTAATTTTAATAAGCATTCTTAATTATTAATAATTATTGACAAGCTCGAGCACATTTGATTAGCTACAGGAAGGTTATATACAACTTTGTTAAGACATGAGTTAAGGGTGATATTTTGGTCCTTCGAGGCAGACATAACGCTGTTATTTAAACTCTCAAACTTCGGTATCTAACTAAAGACAGGCCTCCAAACTCAATTCAAATATATCTGAAAGATTTTTTATTTGACCAGTAGCGAAACCCAGGCAAAATAGCAGCCCATCTCCCGCCCAACCGACCGAAGGGCGCAGCCTCAAATGTGTGATACGAAAACACGTAGGAAAACACGAAATTAAGGCAAACTACGGGCTAAATACGTTAAAATAGAGGTTTTTATAGCAGGTATAGAATAGTCTAAGCGAATTTCTCGGAAAAGTTTATTATAATCAGCACAAAGGACACGAAACGGCTCATGTTAAGCATAGTACAACGTTTTAGAGAAAAGGGGATAAAAGGAAAACACTAAAATTGTGTCAGCATACATTAGAACTCGAGAATGATTCAGGAAGCTGAAGGTAGATCATTAATAAAGAGAGTAAAAAGCAATGGACCCAGAAGTAACTTGGATACACTTCGAATCAGGGCTGCAAACCCAAAATAATTTTCGGCAGGTCCGATTGTCTGGTTCGAACCCAAATTTACCTACGGTTAAGGTTCAGAAATTCGAGATTCAAGGTTTTTGCCTTAAGGTTTTGGTTCGAACGTTATTTTACCAAAATTTTATAGAAAATCAATTAATTTGTTAAGAACATACAAAAATCTTCAGATTTTCTGTATTTTTGTTTTCTTGAAACAACATTTATTTTCAATTGAAATGAATTACTATTATTTTTACCAGTAATTGTTGGTCTATATTTCTATTTTGATCAGACAAAATAATTGTATGGGTTTTAAAAGTCCGCTTAACTAAGACTTGAAACTTTTATTGAACCGAACCGAAAGTTTTGGTTTGGTACCGGTTCAAACGAGGTTTGGTTCAAGGTTCGGTTCACTGTAAAAAAAAGTCGGAATTGTGGGTTCGAACCGGTTCGGTTCAAAACCGGTTTGTATCCCGGCTTCGAATATGAATTTTGAAATAGAACCTTTTGAGCTCTAACACTAAGGCACTGAGAAATCCAACTGAGATGATTAATTGGAAATCCAATTAGGAACAGTTTGTTAGGCAGCTAAAATCAGTATAAATTACGTCAGTTTGCATTTTACTTAAGAACCCTTTTATCACTAAGGCTGTAAATTCTAAGAGGTTAGTGGTTATTGGATCTAAATACGTCTCATAAATCCATGTTAGAAAGGTGAAATAATGGAACTACCCAAATCTTCCAGTTAAGATGTTATAATTCTCTTAAAAATTTTAGGAATTGAAACTAGGACAACCCTTTAATTTTTAACATCGGACTCATTGCCCTTTTTATGAAGAGGAATGATAAAAGATTCCTTTGATCACCTCTGAACTCAACAGACAATTTAAATAATATATAAATAGGCTTACACAGTGATTTAGCACATTACCAGGTACTTCAACTTTGGAACCCTGAACTATTTTTATGACCGCTTCGACATTCGAAAAATCTCGTAACCTCAATCAACACTGATCGGGGTAAGCCCTATCTTGAGCGAACTATATATCTCGTACTTCAATAAGTCTGCCCTATCTGAAACCCATATTATAAGCTGGTTAAATGGAAGGGACTGAGAGATACTGTAGTCGCTTTTACAGATGTTCTGTTCTCTGCTTTAAATGTGCAAATCGGGATTTTTGTACTAATAATTTCTTTCTCAAACAAAAATTTAAATAAAAGACATTACCAAACTGAACATGAATATGAATCAAGCTGCATCATTCCTTTTTTTGAGTTATCACAACTTACAAAGTTAAAAATGTTTTACGGACTTCAAAAAATGATTTTCTTTTCCTTCTCTCCTCTAACTTACTATATTTAATTTAGTTATTATAATAATTTCTTTTTACAGAGTATTTGCTAGTTGAGGCACTTAACTGCAACATTCACACTTGTTTTTCAATCATTCTAAAATCCACCGGCTGATTGAGTGAAACATAATGCTCTAACTAGTTCAAGGTGCCCCCCATCCCCCCCCTCATCAAGTTCAATTACTTCCAGCCCTTTTTAATGAATGATCTGTGTCCCCTACCAAAACGAGACGACCTCCCTTCCATGATCATCATTCATTTCGATTCGTTTGTGAACGTCATATAAAAATAGACTTCAAAATAAAATAACAGCACGCGTTGTCGTTTCTGTGCCCCTTAGATTGGTGGTGACACTGCATCAGCATCATCAGTTTAGTTCGGATCAGATTAGATGTTATTGTTGCTGCTCTGCTTTTCTTTATTATCTGCGTTTTGTCAAGTAGTTCCATAATATTTGCTGACAACTTGTACATATTTGTATGCTAATGCGGTTATCGAATACGGGTTCGGTCAAGAAATGCCAAATGTTGATGGGTCAAAAAACAAGAACTGAGAACTGGGAACAAACCTTTTTCTTTGTGGAAAATTCACTATAGAGGTTTACACTTTTGTAAATAAATTGATGTCACGCACTTGTTGAGCACAAAATGTGAATAAACAAATCTAAAAAAAAAAAATAGTAATCAAATTGGTCTTCACACTGGAAACGCCAAAATTGAAATGAGAATTGAGAATAAAATTTCAAGCAGTCGCTGTCGTTGGGCATAGTGTGGGGCGCCAATTTTTTGTTAAACATTATCGCACACATACATATAGAGACACTTAAGCACGTACATATACATAGGTATATGTATATGTGCATACATAGATGTTTGCTTTAGTTTTTGCAATCAATAAGTAACTATTGTGTGAGATACAAACGAGGGTGGATCCATAGGTAGGCGAGTACTGTCAACGATTAGGGGAAACCATACTGAATTCTAAACTGATTAAAGGGATAGTTTTCTTCTAACGCATTTATATGTGAAAATCGAAATATACTCTGAAAAAATTTAAAGAATTGGATCTAGAATTTTAGGTGACTAAAGTACTGCAAAATTTAAATTTTTAACCAAAAAATGTTTTTTGATATGAAACATCTTTAATTTCGGTATGGAATACTTTTTTGGTAGAGGTAAAATTTGATTTCAAAATAACGCATAACGCACAGCATACACCACCTGACTTTTTACCTTTGGGGTGCTTTCCAACACTGTATTCACAAAATGTTTCCCCACACTGTTTTCAAAAATATTTTCCAACACTGTTTTCAACATTGTTTTCCAACACTTCTTTCAACATTGTTTTCCAAACTATTTTCAACTTCGTTTTCCAACACTAATTTTCAATTCTTCTTTTTAACATTGATTGCTAATATTTTTCAAAACGTTTTTTCAACATTGTTTCCAAACATTGTTTTCAACACGTTTTTTCAACATTGTTTTTAACACGTTTTTTCAACATTGTTTTCAAAACGTTTTTTCAACATTGTTTTCAAACTGTTTTCAACATCGTTTTTCAACACTGTTTCCAACACTATTTTCTAACACTGGTTTCAAACACTATTTTCCAACACTTGTTTTCCAACACTTGTTTTCCAACACTTGTTTTCCAACACTTGTTTTCCAACGCTGTTTTCCAAGCAATCTTTTCAATCAACAGGTTTCACATCAAAGCCTAGTGAGTGTTAACCACACTCACACTTTTTTTTTATCCCCAACTGCTCCCATATCTCGGAGAGATATTACGTCACTTCGGAAAGACAGACGTCTGATCAACTAGAGTCTCGCTTATAAGGGTTGTTTGTTTTTCTCTGTTGTTGTTGGACTGCTCCCAAACTTAAATTTCATGCCCACCGCTGCTTTACAACTTTTCTTGCTTTTTCTGTTTAGTAACTTCACCTCACTCCCCATGCCTATAAAATCAAATTGTGAATAATTTTGGAACGATTTTTCAAAACAACTTAAATTTGAATAGACCACACGGTTACTTATGGGTACACCCTCGTACATATGTATGTTTATACGAGTTTTGTTAATAGACATCAACAAAGTAAAGCTATGCATGTACATTGTACACACACATAGAAATTAATGACTGCATGTATGGATGAAGGTGTTTAGAAAAGCTTATCTTGCGCTTGTTTTGTAAACTTTACAGTTAAATGGTGAATTTCCAAAAGCTCCGCAATCAGGTTTATAACACTTTATACACTTTTCTCAAATTTGGATTCAATGCATTTAACACACATTCTAAATGATCGCAAGCAAGCTTTATAATGTAGCTTTATTTAAAGATTTCACAAATAGACGGACACTGTGCGGACACTAAATGGTCGTTCTTAAACGAGGATTTGACGTGCGTTAACGATTCCTACAGCGAACTATTGTGAACGAAAATTTTCGCTATCACAAACTGAGCGAGAGATCAGATCGGTTTTCGATAGTTTTTGAACTTAACCTTAAGCGAGGTTTTTTTCCGTTGGGCTTGAGATTGGGCCCCACATGTACGTGGGGCGGATAATAAGTAAAAGACCTAAGTAAGAAAACTTTTTTTTTTTTAAAAAGAGCTTTTTTGATTTGTATAACACATTATTAATTAAATAAAAAAATACAAAAAAATACTGTTAGAATTCGAGGGCTGTTCAACAAGTTATCGGCCTGCCAATTAAGGTCTGAAAAACAGGTGTAGAGGTGGTAGCCATAATTCCGGTACTTCAGGTTATCGGAAATGAAAACGGTAAATGAGGTTATGATCAGAATTGATGTTATTATGATTGAGGTACGCTCAATCATATTTTTCAAAATTTTCTTAAAAAATTGGCGACAACTTAAAAAAAATATCGCTTTTGAGAGACTTTTTTTAGTTTAGTGTAAAAAAATAGTAAAAAAATTTTTCTCCTCTTGATTGAGTTACGGGCCAGAATTACATCAATTCTGCGTCGATTGCAACATGGCTGATCAAAATCGGTTAAGTATAGCATGGCTAAAATGGCAATATCTGCTAAACTATTTTGAATTTTTGGGAATGGTTTGAAGAGGATGAAAGAGAAATGTATAAGCTATAATAATAATGCAAAACAAAAAAATGGAAAAAAAAAAAATTTCAAAGGTAGAGAAGACCCCTCTAATCAATCCGAAACGGTAATGAAAACAGGGCAATCTCGGATTATCTTAAGCAGAGTTCAAAAATATTGAATTGATCCCATTTTTTTTAATCCTGAAAAGATTACGTTTATCTCGCGGTAATCTTATAAAGATTGATTTAAGCCTAATATTGGAACTTAATTAAATCCCAAATCGGGATCGCTTCAAGCATGTTTGAATCTGGGAAGAAATTAATCTGGGAAGTACATTTAGGGGGATCTTCTACCTAAAAAATTTTTTTTTCCAATTTTTTTGTATTGCATTATTATTTTAGCTTGAACATTTCCCTTTCATACCCTTTAAACCATTTTCAAAAATTTTAAATATAAAATTCAAATAGAACTATAATTAGTGGCTGGCAAAAGGCAGAAGTCCAAGTTGTGGAAGATTAGGGAATAGGCCACATTTCTCGTTGGATGCAGAGTGGATCTGGATATTCTGTTTGCTTTCCCTCTTTATATTCTATGTGAAAAATCTTCAGACAATAATTCAAGACATCACATTGTTTCAATTAAGTCTTCTGAAATACAAAGAAAGAAATATAAAAACTTGTATTATTAACTTTGTCTGGTGTAATCAGGGTATCGTGTTTCGGTTCTAGTTTCGGTAAAGGGTTCTGTTTCGGTGCTAGGTTATTTCGCTGTACGGTTACGTATTTGTACCTTGGTTTAATACTGGTAACATAGACTTGATCCTGGAATTGAAAACTTTCCAAGTAGAGATGGGCGCTGGAGCTCCGGTTCACGAAATTTATTGAAATTCTTCCTTAGGCAGCACGAAAAATATTTTTTAGTTCTCGAGACGTCACGAAATGAATTTAAAATTACAAAATAAATGCATTACAGAAATACAATTACAGAAAATAAATCTTTTATAGTTCGGGACTCGCAAAATTCGGTAAAATTCGGGAAGGTAACTCAAATTCTAGTTTTAAGCTTACTTTTTTTATGGACTTAATCGACCTCCATTTATATACGTCTTCTCAGTTTTTTGAAGGTAATACCCTGAGAAAAAATTTAATAGAAAGAAATCTTAGAATCGGTACAATGTAACGGTTCATTACGGTCTTTTTGGTTCAAAAAATAACGGTTTTTTAATACCGATTCTCAAAAAATTAAGAATATCGGTTTCGGTTCTGGGTTTCAGCATTAATCGATTCTTTTTAGAATGCGGTTTGGTATACGGTTCGGATTCCGGTTTTATTCCGTGCTTGGAATCCTCATAAGATTCCTTCGAGAAGGCTATAGCACAATTTTTTTTAATTGGGGTGTTATTTCTCTATATTTTTGTACTGTGAGCATTAGAGCGTTATTTTTTTGTACGGAAAACTTAAAATCATACCTTTATTCGTAAGATTACGGTGTGTAGTTAATGTGTTAAAAAAAGTTGGAAAAGTTAAGTTGGCTCTAAAGTTTTCAATATCACTCATACGTAGTGTTGTCTTTCATCGATTTACTACGCAGTATTTGTTTCATTGTTTTTATAATACCAAAAGGTAACTCTGATTTGAACTATAATTATAGTTTAGGAATAATAGGGAATAATCCAAAAAAAAACACATTTCACACTTTAAAATAAAAAATTCTGCAAAAATCTAATCGGAATAGAACACATTAAGTTATAAGCAAGAGAAAGAGTGCAATTTCTTTTCGGTACAGATGTAAAAATATTGAACTAACAGTTAATTTTTCAAATATAAAGCTATAAAATTATTTAGCTTATTTATACAATTATATACAATTTATATATAGATTTTCTCTCTCAGATACTTTGTATTTTCCCGACCCAGCCTAAAAGCAGGCTTCAGTTTTTGTTCTTATTGCCTAACCCCACACCCGCAACTGACAATTGGCATAAATAATAAAAACATTTGTGCATTTTTCCAGCATCTCGTAAGCCATTGACATTGAGGCAATCAAACTGAAATGGCCACATCAAAAATGACACAAACTGGTTGCGGATGCGGAATGCGCCCGGCAGTTGCTGCAGATGTTCTGCATGCACTTAAATTTATGGCCACATGTTCATTAAAATCGCATAAATTATTTCAGTGATGTGCTGATGCCAGCCCGACCATGGAAAGTAAATCAAATCGTTTAATTATTAAGTATACAATGCAGACGGAGCAAAGGCATCGGCACGCGAAATGAATGGTCAAAATAGGCAAAACGGCAAATTTAGCCAATTTTCACTTTCAATTTAGAACGAACGAATGAACGCAAGAATTTATCAAGACAGGCATTGGGCAGCTTATTTCATAGCCCATTAGGATGGCCGGACGAGGACAGAGGGACAAATGAAAAGTGACGGGTATCGTAACAATTAAGAGCCTATCACTTTGAAAGCCAAGTGGCATACACACACACGCACAGACACGCTGAAAGAGAGAGAGACGAAAGGCGAAACGACTGGGCGAGTACCCTGTTGAAATATTGGGGAATGTTGAAATAATTTTTATAATATCAATAAACTCATAAGTATGACCGCACCCAATTCAGTGTACGAGAGGGGAGAGCAACAATTGGTGAATGCAGATAAAAAGGGAATCAAAAATAAGATGCAAAATTAACTGATAAGACTTAATTTTCGAACCAAAACATGTGTCAGGCAACCCTAGTCAAAATTCCAGGTGTTGGGGTACCCTGTCAGGAACTATTCTTTATAAATGAGGAACTTACTCACAAACCCTTGGCTACCCCATTTGCATATGCCCCCATTTTGCAGGGTATTATGAAAAATCTTAGAACAAATGTCAAATATGCGCAGAAAATGCGTGCAATTAATCAACAGCGCCCGGTTGCAGGCCATGTTGTACCACCTGCTTTGTCAGCTCTATTCTCCACCTCCCGCTAATCTCTTCGCCACCTTCTAAAAGCAATTTGTGATTAAGCGGCAATGGCGACAAGCTTTCTCTACATTTTCTACCCGCTGTTCTGTTCATTTTGGCAACGAAGTGGGCGGCAGCATCGACACACTTGCCTCAAAAAAATCCACCAGATACACAACGATGGGGGGGATCAGTTGAGATAGATAGATAGATAGATAGATAGATAGATATGTATGTACATTCTTTGCACATATTTATTTGTGTATAGATGGACTTTCAAGTAGTCATCATCATCTGATCTTCGACGGCAAATATATGCAGCATAATTTATTGAAATTTTTATTATAATTTTATTTATGATTTCTGAGCTTTCAAATTTGTTTGGCTGTTGTTGCGCTTTTATTGTTATTATGGCAAATATTTATGTACAATTCAGTTCGTCAGTCAGTTGATCGTCAAGCATTATATCTGTTCACACGTTTGGTAGATTTACCAAATCCATTTCTGAAATGCAAAATCAAAAGGGGGAAAACATATATTGTACAATAAATATTTAATCATTAGAATTTTTACAAGAAGAAAAGAAAGTCACCATTTTCTGGGAAATTCAAATGTATTTCGCATTTATCGAAAATATGTAATTGGTATTCTATAAAACCACATAAAAGCGAACCCTTTTCTTTTATGACAACCCTGAGATATTAGTTTAATGGGTTCAAACGTGTTCGTACACAGAAAAAAAATGGGGAGTTATATTCGATCCCTACCTTCGGATTGAAGTTGAAGTCACGAATTCCAGAATTCTTGTGTCAATCCAAAAAGGCTTATTTCAAGTTCTGATCCTACTTAGAAATCAAGTCCCTTATTTTCGGTATTGGTAAATTCGTACTCAAGTAAATCCTTTCGTACTTGGTTTGTGAAATTTTGGGATCGACCTACGTCTGACCTCGTTTAGGATAGATTTTTATTAAAATATCTCGAATTTTATTTCTGTCTATATTAGCTTCTTATGAGAAGAGAAATTGTACAAAAATTGCATGCGATAAAATTTGCTGAGCGACGAACCAAAATGCACTAAGTAGCTGTAGCAATAAATGGGTGCCGCAATTGCTTACGCTAGTCAACAAGCGAAATATATTTATATTTTTGCGTAGAGTTGTCTCTTTTTGAATACTGGCTTTAATGTGACAGAAGTCTTGCTTTTATATAACTAACACTTAATGATAAACCCTCTTAATTTTTACCCCTATAACGAGTCAGATCTATAGTTTGGCATCAAACTGCTTGCTTAAAATTTATTTAAATGCTTTCTAAAATATTATCCACAGAACCAACTTTATCACTCCAATTGGGGTATCTCGCATTCATCACTTATTCAGGTGTAGAAAAACATTCACCACGCTCAACGTTTGGGGTGCTCACAAAGTATCTTGTCTTTGTCAGTTGATTTCCCCAAACTCTTCACAAACTTTTGGCAAAAAAAAATGATTGCATTTCATTTAGAATTATCCAACTTACATGTACAGCTTTTAAGAAGAAACAGGTTAACTTTTGTGGGATTTATCTCGTCTTCCAAAAACCATGAAATTGAGATCTATTTAGTTTTGATAATAAACCGCCTTTAACGTTTTTGAAATCGTTTTTTGAAGCAACGCGAAAGTATTCCTTCAACTCCAGAATCTTTCTTGGGGTACATTTGTACCTTCATTTGTAACTTCCAAAGATTTACGAATATGCAAACATTAAATTAGTCAAAATCAATGTTTTTTTTTGCTCTGTCAATTCTTTGTATATTTAATAAATTATTATAAAAATATATATATATACGTCCTTGGGGTACAATTGTACCCCATTACAAGTAGTTACCGAAACTCTTTTACAAAAGGCTGACGTACTCAAATTTATTTTGACGTCCTTCAATTATCGTAATAATACTTTAAAGGTTATTTTCAATAATACAGAAATGCATTCTGAAACATACAATAAATTTTTTATTACAGATATATTTCTGTTATGAAATAGAATTTGCTTAAAATAGTCGACGAGCAGAGGAGTTCGTCTTTGTTTTAGAATTTAACTAGAGGTAGGCTGCGAATCGAAAAGCCTGACGATTAATGGCTGCAAATAAAGCATTGTCAAACGAATTGTATGCATTTTTTTGCGCTGTTACTTCACTCAAAAGTAGAAATATCAATTTTATTTATTTCAAACTAGCTATACACCTGACGCTGCTCTGTTCCTTAAGGGGTTATACCTTTTTCATTTTCAAAAAATCGAAAAATTTTTTATTGCTTTATCTTGAAGAACAGCTCCTTGAGAACATTTTCATAAAGATTTGAGCAGTAGAAAAAAAGTTACAGCGCTTCTTGCCGCGCGCTCCGTCCCGGACCCAAGCCGAAACTTGAAACTTTAAACGCAAATATCTCGAAATGGTGTTTTTTGCAAAACGACTTCGCGGTGACGTGGATTGGCGGAAAACTACTGTACCGATTTTCTTAAAATTTTTTTCAAAATGTTCGTAATGAATTTTATGTGTACTTGAACGATCGATTTTTTATGCACGAATTTTTGTTTCGCTGAAATGAATTTTTTAGTAAAATTTCAAGCGTCTGAAACATTCATTTTTTGCATAAAACGTTCCCGTATGCACAAAAAATTTTTTTTTATGAAAACGATCGTTCAGATACACGGAATTACTCTAAACTAATGAAATTTTTTATTTTTATGGTTTCAGTTGACCTGTTCGACCTGGGGAACGGTCACCGCAAGGCTCTTCCAAAAAAGGTACTGGTAAAATATATATAGGATATAGATATGAGATATTTCAAAATTTTAAATCATTGATAATAAAGATTTCATACCATAAAAAAAAAACTTTTCTTAGTAAAACACATTTTCCGACCGATCGGTCCTATGGCAGCTATATGCTATAGTCATCCGATTTTGATAAACTTTTTCAAAATTATGTGAAAGCATATAAAACTAATATATACCAAGATTGGGGACGCTTCGATAGAAAACAACAAAGTTTTTCTCACTAGAAGTAGTTTTTTGACCGACAGTTTCTATGGGAGCTATTTAATATAGTCATCCGATTTTGACAAATTTTTTCTGTATGATGTGAAAGCATATAAAACTAACATATTCCAAGATTAGTGACGCTACGATGGAAAATAAAAAAGTTTTTCTCACTAGAAGTAGTTTTTGGGCCGACCGCTTATATGGCAGCTATATGCTATAGTCATCCGATTTTGATAAATTTTTTCGAAACTATGTGAAAGCATATAAAACTATTATATACCTAGATTGGGGACGCTACGATGGAAAACAAAAAAGTTTTTCTCACTAGAAGTAGTTTTTTGAACGACCGTTTATATGGGAGCTTTATAATATTTTTTTTTATTTTTATTTTATTGGTATTCTAGCCCAGCGCGACAAGTACATTGAAACTTATAAATTAATGCGCCAGTCACTACGATGTCATCCTTAATACATTTTTGGTTTCCTAACTTAAAATAATAATAATTAAATATAAACAATGACAGACAATGAACTTAATTATGTAACAACACAGTAGGATTAATTTTAATTACAGCATTTTTTTTTTTTTTTTTTTTAACCTATTATTAATTTTCCCTATTTTGCATAATTTCCCTAACTTTACCCTCAAACTGAGTTACGCTTCCAATAATTTTTAGTTCATGTGGTAGATCGTTCCATAGCCGAATAGCATTTATCCAGAACTGTCTCTCAGAGCATAGCAACTTCCATCTCGGGGCATATGTAATTATTTGTACGCTGCGATGCCGCAGGTCTTAGAAAACTATGGAGGTAGGATGGCTCTTTAGTTACAATTATCTTGTGCATGAATATGAGAGTTCTAAGGTTAATCCACGACTTAAGGCAAAGGTCAAAAATTTTACGAGTTAGATGTGAAATTTGGTCGAGTCGTCTAACATTAAATACATATCTAGCTATAGAGTTAACAGTCACTTTGAGCTTTTGGAAATCTCTAGAGTCGCAGTGGCCAAAAATTTCTACTCCGTAAAAAAGTGTGGGTACCAGAATTTGCTTTGCTATTGTCATTTTAAGATTAACTGGTAATATGGACTTAGACATTGCAAGCTGTCGCAGCATTCCGTATGTTTTACCGGTTGCTTTGGAGATGTGATTAGACCATGTTAAATTATTATTAAAAGTTATTCCTAAATTGACTGCATGTTCCACATACTTAATTGGAGTGTTATTGATAAAAATTTTTGGCAACTGGCTTGTGTCAAGTGACTTCTTGTATATAACTATACATTTGGTTTTAGCTGGGTTCAGGCCTAATCCGTTTTCGTTGGCCCATTTTTCAATTTTAGTTAACACATTACTGGTCACACACACACATTCATCAATATTTATAAACGGTCGACTAACATAAATTTGAACATCGTCAGCATACATATGGACTTCACAATCGGACAGGACATTAGGAAGATCATTGACATATACCGAAAACAATAAAGGCCCCAGAACCGACCCCTGCGGGACGCCGCGAGAGAGTGAGGTGAAGTTTGAAATACTGGAGCCAGAGACCACTGCTTGCATTCTATTATTTAGGTATGACTTCAGGAGACAAACTGCGGTATCTGAGAAGTTGTATAAGTTTTTTAGTTTTGTACAGAGAATTCTGTGATTGACAGTATCGAATGCCTTACTGTGATCTAGTAGCGTCAAGAAGGTTACACCGTCAAGAAGGTTATATAGTCATCCGATTTTGATAAATTTTTTCAGAATTATGTGGAAGCATATAAAACTAACATATACCTAGATTAGTGATGCTACGATGGAAAACAAAAAAGTTTTTCTTACTAGAACTAGTTCTTAGACCGATCGTTCCTATGGCAGCTATATGATATAGTCATCCGATCTGGCCGGTTCCGACATATTAGTTGCGTGCAGTAAAAAGAAGACTCTGTGCAAAATTTCAGCTCGATAGCTTTAAAACTGAGAAACTAGTTCGCGTAGAAACAGACAGACAGACGGACAGACGGACAGACGGACGGACGGACGGACAGGCGGAAATGAACTCAGCTCGTCGTCCTGATCAAGAATATATATAGTTTATAGGGTCGGAAATGAATATTTCTATGCGTTACAAACTTCTGGGCAAAATTAATATACACTTTTCAAGTGTATAACAACAACGTTTTGTTAAACGAATTTATAGACACATTCTCATACAAATGTACTGGGGTTGCAATGTACCCCAAATTCTGTCTACGACCATGAACGGTTCTAGGGTTAAAATTACTTTGCACCAATTTTTATGAACCTTCTTTTGGGCGATTGTCAAACTTTGCAACAAATCCTGACTGCTAAAAGGAACTAATTCACAAATATGACTCAATCTCACGGTGTGTCACGCACTTTACTCACACAATCGATTGATTCTGACAAACAGTGGTACAGTCATACCAAATATGTAGTAGTAGTAGTACCACCATACCATAGTAGTATCATACCAGTAGTATCATACCAAATATTATCTTAATTAATTTGATTGACTTTTTATACACTTGAAAAGTGTATATTAATTTTGCCCAGAAGTTTGTAACGCATAGAAATATTCATTTCCGACCCCATAAACTATATATATTCTTGATCAGGACGACGAGCTGAGTTAATTTCCGCTTGTCCGTCCGTCCGTCTGTCCGTCTGTCCGTCTGTCTGTCCGTCTGTCCGTCTGTCTGTCTGTCTGTCTGTTTCTACGCAAACTAGTCCCTCAGTTTTAAAGCTATCGAGCTGAAATTTTGCACAGAATCTTCTTTTTACTGCACGCAACTAATATGTCGGAACCGGCCGGATCGGATGACTATATCATATAGCTGTCATAGGAACGATCGGTCGAAAAATAAGTCTTTGTGAGAAAAACTTTTTTGATTTCCATCGTAGCGTCACCAATCGTAGTATATATTAGTTTTATATATATCCCCACAAGTCCGAAAAAATTGATCAAAATCGGATGACTATAGCATATAGCTGCCATAGAAACGGACGGTCAAAAAACTACTTCTAGTGAGAAAAACTTTTTTGTTTTCCATCGTAGCGTCTCCAATCTTAATATATATTAGTTTTATATGCTTTGACACAATTCGGAAAAAATTTATCAAAATCGGATGACTATAGCATATAGCTGCCATATAAACGGTCGGTCAAAAAAATACTTCTAGTGAGAAACACTTTTTTTTTCTATCGTAGCGTCTCCAATCTTGGTATATATTAGTTTTATATTCTTCCACATTATTTCGAAAAAATTTATCAAAATCGGAGGACTATAGCATATAGCTGCCATTGGACCGATCGGACGGAAAATGTGTTTTACTAAGAAAAGTTTTTTTTTATGGTATCAAATTTTTATTATCAATGATTTAAAAATTGTAAATATTTGATATCTATATCCTATATATATTTTACCGGTTAAATCAGTTGGAGTAATCTTTTTCAAGTGTATTAGAACTTCGGCACAGTCGAAGTTAGCTTTGCCTTCTCGTTTTAAAGCTAAATTATGTCGAAAGTTGTTTAAAAAAAACGCACGAAAATGTTCACGTTTCAATTCTTACAACGTAACGGCTAAAGTTGGCTTACGCTTAAACGTATTAAACTTTATAAGGCAGGCAATAGATTTGACTTGGCCACCCTAATACTGATAATTTCCTTCAAATAAAAAGCTGCCCCCTTAAACGTTTAAGAAGTTTGTTTAAATGTAATAAATTTTTCGTGGAGTGAGTTTTTCGATTTTAAAAGTTTTCCAAAATTTTCGCCTTATTCCAACTTGTTGCATGATCTTTTAAACTGTAACACTTGTTAGTGTATTCCATGGAAAAATTATAATGTCTTCAAAAAAAAATTATATTAGCCTGTTTGTTTGTTTTTTTTGCCATAAAAAGTTGCAGTCAGTCACCAAGGAGGCAAAAATTATTATGATTTTTTTTTTCTGGGCGGCCGTTAAAGTTGGCGGCCGCATCTATTTTGGGAAGCCAGCACAAGTCACACGGCCGGCCGCAAAGTCCGCCCCGTTTTACGATTATATTTATGTATACGAGATACCCACAATGTGTGTGCACATACATATGCAGTATATCCATCCATGCCCATTAGTCGTAGTATTCGGCGCGGTTCTACTAATAAAAATTTGTTTTGCCGTCTTAAATATTTGATTTGTTTTTTTCGCCTTAGCAAATTGCCCATTAAATACAAATTCAACACAAAAATTGATCATCATGATCAAATTAAATTCAAATTCAAGTGATTAGCTCTCGGCTAATCATTCGCCCCTAGCTGAAAGGCAAGATAATCAAGGCGAAGATCATTATAATGGATATTAGGTTCATTTTTTTAAAGTTGGTTAGAGTTTATCAGGTGCATATCTTGTCGGGTTAGAAAATCTGTTATGTGTAAGAGTAACGCAACGATTTTTGATTTGCTTATAAATAATAGTACTATCGTTTATCTGATCGTTACCAAACTTTAAAGATCGATAAATAATGCTGACTACTATATATATCTGAGCGACGAACAATCCATCAAACAAATTTTGCTAGGTTTTTTTTTAAAGGGCAGGAAAAATTGAAAATAAATAAAAGGAGTCTACATACAAAAATTAATTGCTCGAGCTCTGATAGACTCTGTGATACAGTCATACGCCACTCTATATTGCTTATAGGGTCGAAAATGCTTTCCTCTGCCTATTGCATACATCTGCACGAACTTAGTATGCTTAGTAGTTACTCTTCGAGAAAAGGACAAAAATACCAAAACAGTTCCCTAGAAGCACGACTTTATGTACTGAACAAAAAACGCTATAAAATCTAAAACGCTGCTCGCTTTATATCAGTCCTAAAGTGGAATAGACTTCTATAATTATTTTCAGTTTCAACGTCAATGTTATCCAACCTAGCTTATTTAGCCTGATTTTCATCCAAATTTTAATGAAATTCTTGGAGTTTTTTTTGGTATCTTGTACCCTTTTTTTATTTTAAACAGTTCTACAAAATTTGGTTACAATCGGATGACTATATCTTGTAGCTTTCATATGAACGATTGGTCGAAAAAAAGTGAGAAAAACTTTTTGTTTATAATGATAGCATTCTTAAACTCAGGAATTATCATTATTAAATGCTGTCAAACAGTTTTTTAAAATTTTATTAAAATCGTATGACTATACCCTAAAGCTTCCATAGAACCCATCGGTCATAAAAAAGGTCATAATAAGAAAAACTCTATTGTTTTCCATAACAGCGTTTTTAAACTCAGCAATTTCAAATATTTTAAGATTTTAAAAAGTGCCACAAAATTTTTTTAAGATTTGATGATTATATCCTAAAGCTGCCATGAAACCCTTCGGTCGTAAAATAGGTCTTAATGAGGAAAACTTTATTGTTTTCTATGAAAGCGTTCTAAACCTCAGAAATTATGAATATTCCATGATTTTAAACAGTGCCACAAAATTTTTTTAAAATCGGATGACCATATCCTATAGCTTCCATAGAACCCATCGGTCGTAAAATAGGTTTTAAAGCCAAAAACCTCAGAAATTATGAATATTAAATGATTTCAAACGGTTCCACAAAATTGGGGTTAAAATCAGACGACTATATCATATAGCTGACATAGAACCAATTGATCATAATATAGGTCCTAATGAGAAAATCCTTATATTTTTCCATGACAGCGTTTTTAAACTCAGCAATTATAAATATTCTATGATTCTAAATAATTCTTTAAAATTTGTTTAAAATCAGATTACTATATCCTATAGCTGCCATAGGACTGATCGGTCAGAAAATGCGTTTTAGTAGGAAAACTATTTTGTTTTCAATGTATGCGTTCTCAAACTCAGCAATTTTGAATACTATATAGTTTAGCAAAATTTGGTCAGAATCGAAAGACTATTTCATATATATATATATAGAACCGATCAGTCAGTAAATGTGTCTTACTGAGAAAACTGATTTGTTATTGACGGTAGCATAAACAAATTTTGAAATTATTTATGATTTTGAGTTTATAAATATGTGACATCAATTTTCTATCTATATTCTATATCTATCGGTTAAATCAGTTGGAATGAGCTCCAAGTTAGCTTTGCCTTCTTGTTTATACTGTTGAGTCTTGTAGAGACGGTCTGTGTTGTGTTTTGTCTTGGGGGACCGTGTTCCTCTTTAAAGGGCCTAAAAATGTTGACGAACACGTCGTGTTGGGTCGTGCTGGTTCGTGTCAAAATGACGCTAAGTGGAACACTTCAAAACTAACTTGTATTTTGATATGATTTGACAATGGTTCTAGGTTTTTAGCTAGCTTGCTTTACATTTTTTAGGAATTCAAAAACTCACTCCTACACTCAGAAAAAAATACTTACCTTAAGGTCTGATCTCAGATGACATAAATTTTATTTTCGGCACTATGTCTCATATAAAAAAGACAGCTGCCTAAAAGCATTCTGATTTCAAAGCTCAACAAAAGTGTTTCTATTCATATGAATCATTGTGACGAAAATAATTTTTATGTCATCTGAGAATAGGCCTTAAACAGGAATAATTCAAGTACAAATTATCTCAAAAGCTGACAGAAAATTCTTATATCAAGTATGTATTGAAATAATAAAATCTCTTATTATAAATTCTTATTTCAAGTACGTTTTGAGCTAATAAAATCTCTTTAACTTAAAATGCGATTTTCGAATACTTTTTTATTATTATTCATTCCTAAAATATATTTTAAAAATTTGTTATTTATTTTTTACTAAAATTTTAAAAACAAAACGGTCTAAATTCAATAACGTTCATTCTCAAATTTAGAATGACTTATTTTTTTGAGTGTAGAATTGCATGGTAGCTCTTAAATATTAATTAGATTTCTGATGAAAATATCTAAAACTGAAAATTTTGCTTATCATGATGTCATATCGTTTGCTTTCTTCGCTGATCGCTTCAATGGGTTATATATTTCAAAAAATTATGTCTGACACTGAGAGGATTAGAAAACGTTTTGACAAATCGTTCTTAAAGCCCCCCCTGTAGATCTCGGTGATCTTTCAAAAACAAAAATATAACAACAAAATTAGTGGCCAAGCGAAACTCATCGCGTATAGATTTTAATTTATTATAAATAAATAAATACAAATACAATTATGTTTAGTAAACACAGAGCCAAAAGAAACGACAATTTCTAAAGGGGTTTTACGAGGAGGGGGGTAAGGGGGGTAGGAATTGGCTAACACAACGACCAGGTTGACTTTCGTTTAGGCCAGCTCCGTAGTAGCTAGAGCTGGAGTGGGCGCTGCTGCTGCTGCTGCTGCACCCTCACCCTCCACCAGGGCAGCCAGCAATTTATCCGCCTCGGCTGCCTTCGCCTCCAGTTCGGCCAATTTACGTTGCTTCTCGGCCTCATCGGCCAACTTTTTGGCCCGACGTTCCTCCTCTTTGCGCATCTTTTCCTCCAGTTGGCTGCGCACCAGCGAATCACCCAATCCCAATTTGTCCATAGTCTGCATAATGTCGCGACTATAGCGTAGACGTGTGCACGATCTCAATTCCTCGCTGCAATCCTCACGACCCAGTTCCAAACGCTGCAGCACCGACATCTTGGCATCGATCACCACATAATTGCTGCTGGGTATGAAGCTATCACTCTTCTCGTTCAGATACTGGATGAGAGTGCGCAGAGAGTTCGAGTTGGACTTGGCATTGATGGCGCCACTGGCAAAGTCCTGGGATTTCATCATCTGGGCATGCGTGGACTTTTGCTTGCACTCGAGACAATTCCAATTAGGATGGGGCAGACCGGTAATTTCGGGTACAACCAGACCAGTGCAATTGGTGTCGCGGCAATAGAGACCCGAAATAAAGGCACCCTTCTCCTGCAAAAAAGAGATGGAGGGGGAAGAAGGGCAAACAAATGATGAGCATAAATTGATAAATTTCTTAATATTCAAAAAAGATGGGAATTTAAAAATATTATTAGGAAAATTCCTAAAATTATTGGATATACCAATATTGATTTATAGCTTTCATCTTATATCTAAAAATGTCGTAAACTCAGAAAAATAATGAGGTATTCTACACGTAATTAAATACAAACGCTATCATATCTAATGTGAGAAAAAATCATTCAGGTCTGTTCTCATTTCCGAATTCGATCGATCGTTATTGGTAAAGGTTCTTATTTTCAAGAAACGATTCGAGAATTCGGTTAATAAATTTTGTAATCAAGACAGTCGATTGAAGATAAATGGAAATATGAAGTTATTCGTTCAATAACACAATCGGTTTATGAGAACTGAAACATATTCCGATTCCGCACGATTTGATCGAAATCGAAAACAATACAGCCCCGATTTTCTGAATATAAAGCATGCGCTTCCACAATATTTTTAATTTTAGTCTAAAACATATTTTGATAAAGTAAATATCTTCTGAAATATATGAAAAAAAAAAAAAAAAAAATTTAACAGTTTTTTCAGTCAAACTACGAAAAATATATTTTCGCCAATTTCGACTATATTTTTTTGTAATCAGCATCCCAAAATTCTTAGTTTAAAAAGGATTTGGGTGGAAGCTTTTCGGAAGTTCAGCCCTACTTTTTAACAAAGATTGTATAAAAGAATATTTAAACCAAAAACGAGAAGGCAAAGCTAACTTCGACTGTGTCGAAGTTTTAATACACGTGAAAAACTTTACTCCAAATGATTTAACCGGTAAAATATATATAGGATATAGATATCAGATATTTAAAATTTTTAAATCATTGATAATAAAAATTTAATATCATAAAAAAAAATAGAAGGCTGATGGTTTAAATACCCTTGCAGTTTTTGAAAGGCGCTACCATTGATAACAAGAAAGTTTTTCTCATAAGAACTAGTTTATTAGACCGATAGTTCCTATGGCAGCTATATGCTATAGTCCTCCGATTTTGATAAATTTTTCACGAATTGGGTGTAAGCATATAAAGCAAATATAACCCCCGATTGGTGACGCTACGATGGAAAACAGAAAAGTTTTTCTCACTAGAACTAGTTTTTGGACCGACCGTTTATATGGCAGCTTTATGCTATAGTCATCCGATTTTGATCAATTTTTTCACAATTGTGTGGAAGCATATAAAACTAATATATACCACGATTGATGACGCTACGATGGAAAACAAAAAAGTTTTTCTCACTAGAACTTGTTTTTGGACCGATCGTTCCTATGGCAGCTATATGATATAGTCATCCGATCCGGCCGGTTCCAACATATTAGTTGCGTGCAGTAAAAAGAAGACTCTGTGCAAAATTTTAGCTCAATAGCTTTAAAACTGAGGGACTAGTTCGCGTAGAAACAGACAGACAGACGGACAGACGGAATTGAACTTAGCTTGTCGTCCTGATCAAGAATATATATAGTTTATGGGTTCTGAAATTAATATTTCTATGCCTTACAAACTTCTGGGCAAAATTAATATACACTTTTCAAGTGTATAAAAACCAAATATTTAACGGGTTTTCTAGTTTTAACCCAGAAAAATACATTTTCTTTGACTTCAACTATTTTTTCGTAATCATCATTCCAAAATCCATATTCCAAACTGAAAGTTTAAAAAAATATTGGAGCTGGGAGCTTTTCGGAAGTTTAGCCCTACTTTTTAACAAAGATCCAAGATCCGAGGGGAAATTTTTCATGGAATATCCACATTTTTTTTTGGAGTTGGCATTTGAGATAGAGATAGGGAAGATATTGCCTCGGGACCCGAATTAAAATGCTTCCTCAGGCAGATTAGAAATATTTAAAATTTTGGAAATTTTTTAAACCCCTATGAGTTTCTTGTGGTCGCAACAGGCATATATTTCTGGATTTATCTGGCCTATTCGAAAGGGCACATAAAAATGTTTTCTGTAAAAAATCAAACGCGCAGTATTCGTAAAGACATTTCTTGATATATGGCAATTTTTACAAAATAAATTATCTCCTTAAAGCTGGAGCGGTTGGCGGATTTCTATTTGATTTTAGCATATAGCCCAACATCTTTTCTAATTATGTGCATTTTTTTTTCGCATTTTTAACAAATTATTAAGTGAACGTACAGCCCGCTTAAGCCAAAAAAACCTATTTAAATTGGTGGGAGAACTAATTGATTTCTACCTTAAATTTGTTTAGGATCTATTAAAAGGCTACATTCAACACAGAATTTATAAAAAATGTACATCTGCTTGTAAATAAAAAAAAGTTCTATGATAAATCAAGTAGCATCATTTATCAAATTGCTGGAGAGGCAGGGAGCGTGGCTAAAATTGAAAATAAATTTGGTCTGCCTGCAAGTAAAAGGACTTTATGTTACATTTATTCACACGGACAGACTGACAGACAGACTGGCTATATCGAGTCGGCTGTTGATGCTGATCAAGAATATAATTTATAGGGTCTAAGATGCTTCCTTCTAGCTGTAACATGCATCATACTCCTTGTACCTTTGGTACAGAGAATAATAAAGCTGGGAGTTCCACCATCATGCTACCCTCCGTAAATTCATATTTGATCAATTCTCTAAATAAAATGCAGATTTACTGTCGGACAATTAGAACAATGTGGTACTGTCTTTATTGTTAGAATTTAAATGTTGCTTACGAGGCGTATAAGTATTTATAGATAAAACTTAGGGTTTGGACGCGCCGACTAAAACTGAAATTAATTTGTTTTGTTTAACATTTTATTAACTGTATAACAGAAAGAATACTTTAAGGTGCCGGCCACTGTGATTTTCTTTTTCAAAAAATCAAAAGGATGTTCTACCTTTGCACAGGGTTTTTTAAGGAGGAGCTTTTTCAATTTGGTTATTTGTTTTGTGTTATTTATTCATAATATATAGAAAAATTAAAAGTATTTTGAATTCAGGGACTGTTCAAAAAGTTTAAGGGTTCGAACCAATATTTACCAAAGGTAAAGGTTCAGAAATTTGAGGTTCAAGGTTTTGGTTCGAACCTTGGTTCGTCCCAAGTTTTATAAAATATTTATAGAAAAGCAAAATTATTTTCTAAAAATTAAAAAAAAAAAAATTTTGAATTTATGTTTTTTAGTCAATTTGAACATCATTTATTTTCAATTTTAAATTATTATAAGTATTTCTTCGAGTAATTGTTGGTCTATTCTTCATCTTCTTTGATCAGACAAACTACATTTTAAACATTTAAAAATTAATTTTTCCGTCTTTTTTGTTTTGCATTATTATTATAGCTTGGACATTGAACTTGCATCCTCTTCAAACCATTTTCAAAAACTCGAAATAGTTTAGAAGATATTGCCATTTCAGTGGAGCAAGGATCTTGCTTGAGGAAGCACTGAATATATCTTTAAGGAAGTCTTTTACATTTGAAAAATATTTTTTTTTTCATTTTTTTGTTATGCATTTTTATTTTAGCCTGGACAATCCCCTTTCATCCACTTCAAACCATTTAAAAAAATTCGAAATAGCTTAAGAGATATTGCCATTTTAGTGGAGCAAGGATCTTGCTTGAGGAAGCACTGAATATACCCTTAAGGAGGTCTTTTACATTTGAAAAATATTGTTTTTTTTTTCCAATTTTTTGTTTTACAATGTTAATATAGCTTGGACATTCCACTTGCATCACCTTCAAACCTTTTTTAAAAATTTGAAATAGTTTAGGAGATATTGCCATTTTAGTGGAGCAAAGTTCATGCTGAAGGAAGCAGTCAATACAACCTTAAGAGGTGTTAGTACTTTAGTGTTTTAAAACAATTTTCATATTTATGTTTGAAAATTTAAAATTATTGCTTAAATTGTATCCTTATATCTAAAACGGATCCGCTAATCTGATTAACAACTCAACAATGACAAAAACCAAAAATTCCGCATACATTTTTGAAATTCTTATTCCAGCTAAAAATACGTTCGAAGAAAGTTGACAAAATTGAAAATAAAAGAGAGAGAAAAAAAAAATAAAAAGGAATCAATGTTTATACATTCAAATATTTCTGTGCAACTATGTGATGTGTCCAACCGGTAGATATACAGATCAAAATTTGATATACAGTATAGAAACGGATCATAAATAAATTGACACATAAAAAAAGTTGTCGTTTTTAATATGCGCTCGTGCGATCGATAAATGTGCCATGAGGGCGAAAGGTAGCCAACTGATTCAACCAAGAGAGAAGGGTGGGGGGAGGGAAGGTGGGGCATTTGGCTAATTTGCTGGCCATAAATCGCAGATCATCAACGCATTGAAAGTTCAGTGAACCGATTCCCTCCACTCCTCACGCTTATCATACAATCATTATGCGGGCGTCTTGCATTTTGTCGAGAACATTTTTAAATAGTTTTTATGATTGGCCTCCACTCAACATTCGAATGTCAAACGGGAAATTACGATTCGAGGCGAATATCGCTTGGCCCTGGCCAAGAAATATCTGCATATAGAAGTGAGAAATCCAAATCAAAATCAAATCAAAAATACCAGAAATTATATATATAAAAATATACTTATGCATATATGTGAGATATATATCAGCAAATTAAAAGCTTTTTTGGAATCCATCTATTTATTTGTGATTTAATTGCATTGTTTTCAGACTGTTAAAAATAAACAACAAGTGTTTTTTTTTGCTTTTGCTTTTGCTTTTGTTTTTGTTTATTTTCTTGCCGCCACTTGTTGCGCTGCCTGGAAAAATAAATTGAAAATCGAATTGGCGAAAACATTTCGTTGTAATAATAAAAACATTTGCGCGAAATTGTTTTCGGATGAATTTTGATGGGCACAGGAAATCCTTAATGAAAGTTTGCTGGTTTTTTGTGGGGAAATGTGGGGAATTCTTATGACCCAAACAAAAAAAAACATTGTTTTCAGTTTGGTCTTTCCTTTGGTTTGGTCTTTGATCGATCATGGAGCGCACACACATAAACATAATGTGGCAAATTTTATACCACTTTGATTTTTTTTTTGTTGGGGCTGTTTTGGATGGGGGATTTGTTAATTTGGAAATAGTTGCATAGTTTTTAAATAGTTTATACAGCTGCCTCATCGCTCATCATTACATTTTAAGCGTTGAAGAGAACAGCAACTAAGAGCACATTTAGGGCGGCTGATGATTGATGGCCACATTAAAAAAAATACTTAAATAACCTTTTTTTTTTTTAAATTCATATAAATTATTTTAAGAACTAGATGCATTTCGGTTGCTTGGAGTATCGTCACGACAGTCAGCTTGGTGTCAAAAACTTAATACTTGATGAGCATCTACCCGCCCCTTATCGTCAAATTTTAAGTAGCCTGTAATGTTATCAGCAAGATATGAAAAGCGGATGAATCCTGAATAGAATAACATTAAATGCTAATTCTTCCCACTTCGACTTTAATTACTTCGACTTAATCTGTCACAAAGACACCATAAGTTCAGAAATGAATGCCATCAAAAAGTAAGAGAAGCATTAAATAAATTTTTCCGCCATATCTTGGAACCCAGACAATATAGATCTGAACCGAATTCAGTTTTGGAATCAGTGCAGAAATTTTAATCATAATTGTATACCGACAAGACAATGTTGACATTTTTTTGGCCTGTGATTGGCGGCGGATAAGTTTTTAGTTTAGACCTAAAGATTCTTGGATTCTTCATAGATTCATTTTTTTTTTGTCCCATACAAATCGACCCGCGCTGATGTATATAACTGATGTGAGATGTTTAAAAGCATATAATAGTTTTACAAACACTCGCAAATGGCAATATCAGTAGTAAGATATTTTAGAAAGATCTACCCTCACTTAGTGCTAGAATCAGTTGGGAATTTTAGCGACCGCTAGAATGTCGTTCTCTGAAAATTATAGTGCTGACTTATACGGTACTTAATTTAAGTGAAGTGAAGAAATGCGCTTTACAAACTTCCGTACAATAAAGTTTGCTTTAATATAAATTAATTTCCAAGATTCTATGTTTCGAATTTTTTGGTCAACAAAACTTATAAGGTCCCCTTGAGTTTTGCTATAGGAAAGGGCCATTGCATTTCTATTTCGTTACGATCATAATTTTTATAAAATAATTAGGGCTGCAAACCCAAATAATTTTTGGAAATTTATGGTTCAAGAATTTTGTGTTATCCAAATTTGTATAAAAGAGTAATTAATTTGTTAAAAATATAAAAATATATATAGAATTTCTGAATTTTTATTTACTTAAACTTAAGAATAAAATTTTTTTCAATTTAATTTATTAGTATTATTTCTTCAAGCAATTGTTTATTCTATGTTCCTTCTTTTATCAGTGAAATGGCCACTTAACTAAGACTTGTAACTTTTGTTAAACCCAAGCGAAAGTTTTGATTCGGAACAGGTTCAGGCTCAGATATTTTTATCACAAGAGGTTCGGTTTAAGGTTCGGTTCACAGTAAAGGAAAAGTCGGAAATCCGGTTTTCAGTTTATCCTAAAATTAATCTCTTCCTGATGTCATCCCGCATTTTTTCTGTTCTAGTTGGATTATCGGGGAAATGGTCAATTGGAAACGGTTGCGCTTCGCATTGATTTCATATTTTTCACATTATTGAGTATTCATATGTCAATACTTAAAAATATTAAGCATTTTCTACAATATATATGTGTGAATGCATGAAAAATTTAACATAATAAGTAAGGGGTACACCCAAAAAAAAGGTCATTCTAAATTTTAGTATGTCCGTGATTACATTTACACTGTTTTGTTCTTAGAACTTGTAGATAGTTTTGTTCTCCTTTTGTTGAAAATTTTGAAACATAAAAGTTAGAATAATAAATCAGAATACATTTTATTTCAAGTTAAAGGGAATTTTTAATTAAAATACGAACTTGAAATAAGAATTTCATTCTTAATAATGCTAACATGATTAAGA
The DNA here is from genome assembly GCA_018904225.1 of Lordiphosa mommai. Taxonomy (NCBI): domain Eukaryota; kingdom Metazoa; phylum Arthropoda; class Insecta; order Diptera; family Drosophilidae; genus Lordiphosa; species Lordiphosa mommai. The sequence goes on along the minus strand of JAEIFT010000020.1, from coordinate 345,075 downwards.
ACTGATATCTCAGATGTAAAGAAGCCCATAAAATGCCACAAAAAAAAACGTATTACGGGAGATGGAACCCAGCATAGCTGCCTTTTAATCGCCACACATGGCAATTTAAGTTTTTATTTAAATAAATGTCTGAATAATTTTTTATACAACACATTTTTGAAGAGCTATGACTGACAGATGTAAGATGCTAGATGTTGCCATTTTGAATCGGAGTTTCACATTTAACATCAATTCCACGCGTTCCTCTAAAATGTACTCAGTGTGATTAGGATATAAGGCTGAGTTTACACTGTTTGACGCATGAGACATGATAATCCAGTAGGCGTTCATGTCGTCTTGTTTTCAATAACAATTGACATTATGAAGGCCTACTACATTATCATGTTTCTTGCGTCGAACAGTGTAAACTCAGTCTAAGTCAGCTTTTGATATCGTTTAAGCTTAAATTTCCCCTGTTTAAGTAGGGAAAGGTTTTGTTTCTCCGAGTGAACGAAATATGACTATTTCGCGGTCAAAAATTTTCTATAAAATTAAAGATTTTGGTAAAAAAAAAATTATGGCAAAATTGGTAAAATTGCATCCGTTCGCAAACTTCTAAATAACTCACACTTTCAAACTATGACAATTTTTTTTCCAACCAAAGTTTGTTTGTTTTAATATATACACATATAAAAGTCTTCAAAAAACATATTTAGGACAGCATACATATATATGAAAGCGTTTAACCTGACTGACTGGTGACCACACCACAGCCCAACACATAAGATATACAGGCCTGTTCCGGTTTTTACTAACTATATGATCAAGTACGGTATCAAACCTTAAGTTAAAATTTCTTAGTGCGACAAACTGACTTCAAATCACAAAAGATACTCAACAGTTTTCCACACATGTACCACATTGAATTCGACAATCGCGGTCGATGAAAACGAACAGCCTGATGAAAATTTAGTTTATCTTATGATGTGATATTACGGCGGGGTTTTTGTCAGGAAGAGTGTGGCAAAATCAAAGAAACTTCTTTGTTTCTCATCCGATCTATATAAAAATTCAACAATGATTGTTCAACAATGAAAATTCATCTCATTAGGTGGAAAATTTGTTTCTTTAAGGGGGTCTTCTACCTTTGAACAGTGTTTTATGAGTGTTTTTTAAAAAAAATTCTGGAGAGAAAACCATAAGAGCTTTTTCAGTTTGGTTTTTGGATTTGAGTTATAAATTAACTTTATAATAGAATATAAAACAAGTAAGAAAGTCGGTCAAGCCCGACTGTAATATACTCTGTACCTGTTTGTACGAAACTAATAACTTTAAAGTGTGAGGTTTTTTCAAAATCTGGGGGTGGCAACTCTTTCAACTACCGTTCATCTGGTTTAAAAACGATGTATGGGGGCTCGATAAGTAATGATGAGTAGAATTATTCAGTACAAACCCGTAAAATTATAAAATTTGTTTATAATTTCCTATTAACATAAACGTAACTATATTAGTCACGCGGGAATCACGCGTGATTTCTGACCGCAGGCCATCTCAATTACATCGCTCCTCTCATAGCAAGGTCCAATTGGGAAATCACCAGTTAGCTATTGCCTTCTCGCTCTCTCGTTCTCGTAAGTTCTACCAATGAAACTGGCAGGAAGTGGACCAGCAAAAAAAAGCACTGACACTAGGTCAATCCATATCCATAAAAGTGCACATTTTGATCATTTAATAGCATGATTTGTAAGCAACCAATACGTTTGTTTTGACTCTCTTTGATAATTTTGTAAAGTAATATTCCATAGCTTTAAATTAAATTATTCCAGATAATTGTGGGATTTTTTTAAACAAAGATATACCGCTTTTGCCAAGCTCTTCACTTATCCACAATTACGCTGCGGTGACCGCGTTGTAATCAGAGTGTGTTTTTTTAGACAAATCCCAAATCTCGCTCTTGAATTCGACGGCATTAATAAGTTTGTACTTATCCTCGTTAGTAAATGCCATAAGGCGGCGCTTTCTGGCCGAATCTTTTTTGGTGCGTTCATTTTCCATTAAATCTTCTTCTTCTTACTCAATTTCCACACACAAATATCGTTTCGCATCGTTCTTTACATACGTCACCGCGAAATGAAACGATAACAGTATGTTAATCGCTACGTGATTGCTAACAGAACGTAATGGCAATACGTAGTCTTTTTTCGCGCGGAGTGGACACTCAATATGGAATGGTTACGCTGAAAAATTCCGCAGCTGTTTTTTTTATATGGAGTTTTTCATTTCGCGGCCGTTTCGCGTCGAGTGGACATAGGCCTATAGCTCTAATATCGTTCATCTGATCGAAAAACGATGTATGGCGGGTCGATTTAAAATAAGTAGTAGAATATATGTCTAGAATGTTCGAACTATCTATCTTGAAAATTGTGGGAGTTATTTCGTTTTTTTTAATTTGCGGGGGAGGCAGGGGGCGTGGCAAAAATTAAAACTAAACTTGATCTGCCTGCAAGTATAAGAAATATATGTTCCATACACCTCAAACCTCTATCTCTTACCATCTCTGAGATCTTCGTTCATACGGACAGACGAGAAGACGGACAGGCTATACGACTCGGCTGTTGATGCTGATCAAGAATATATATCTTTTAGGGTCGGAGATGCTTCCTTCTGGCTGTTACATACATTTGCACAAACCCAATATACTCTGTGTACCTTCGGTACAGAGTATAAAAAATGTTTGGATTTCGAGGGCTGTTAAAAAAGTTATCGGCCTGCCAATTAAGGTCTAAAAAAAGGTGTAGAGGTGGTGGCCATGATTCCGGGACATCAGGTTATCGGAATTGAAAACGGTAATTAAGGTTATGATCAGAATTGATGTAATTCTGGCCCGTACCTCAATCATATTTTTCAATATTTTTTTTTGAAAAATTGGCGGTCGTTTAAAAAAAAATTCGATTTTTGAAGTTTTTTTTTGTAGTTTAGTGTAAATAAATTTGTTTCCCCTTGATTAAGGTACTGGCCAGAATTATATCAATTCTGCGCCGATTGCAACATGGCTGATCAAAATCGGTTCAGTAGAACAGGCGCAATCATGGCTACCAGGTCGAAAACGTGGTTTCGAGAAAAACGAGCTTAAAGTTTTGAGCAACGAAAAATATACTCATTTTAGTAAGAACATTGCTCCACTAAAATGGCAATATCTGCTAAAATATTTCGAATATTTGAAAATGGTTTAAAGCGGATGAAAGGGGAATGTCCAAGTAATAATAATGCAAAACAAAAATATCAAAAAAAAAAAATATATTTTTTATATTCAGTGCTTCCTCAAGCAAGATCCTTGCTCCACTAAAATAGCGATATCTCCTAAACTATTTCGAATTTTTGAAAATGGTTTGAAGGAAATGAAAGAGGAATATCCAAGCTATAATAATAATGAAAAACAAAAAAACTTAAAAATATAAAATTTTTCAAAGGTTGAAGACCCCCTTTCCGAGCGATTAGCTACAAACTTATTTTCTAAGCTCCTTATACACACAAACACAAAAAAAAAAAAATATTTGCTAATGAATTTGATATTTTAGAAATATAATTTATTTTATATCTTTTTGAAACAAAAACATATAATTTTGACGTTACGCTAAAATTATATACAATCTTCTCCCAAAAAAGGGAAAAAAAAACTGGTGTATCTCTTATGTTTTTCATCCGATCAGATTTAAACATATATTCAAAGCTTTCCATATTATTACCAATGCATTTGTTATATTTTGAAAAATCCGAAAAAATAAAAAAAAATGTTTTTTTTTTATTTCTTTTTATTAAGAATAATTTTCAATGCTTAAATGAAAATATCTTAAAATTGATATTCACTTTTTTATTTGTTTAATCTACCCAACTGGTTAAAAATTGGTAGGGTTAATTTTAATTTTCCACCAATTAGCTTCTATCTCAGATTTAAAGCTCTAATTTTGTAAAATCTTCCCCCAAAGTCGGAAAACAGGCGAAAAACTGTTGTATCAAACTTTTTGTTTTTTTATTCGATCAGTTCTCAACATATTTCAAAGGAAAAGAAATGGAATATATCAAGTTGATAATCTCAGCTTTGATTTGATTCATTTTCAGTTGGGTATATAGTCGCCATTAACTTATCAAACTTTTTAGACCCATTTTTGAATTACTAGAAAAGCGAAAAACATGGACAGGTTTTCTCAACTATCTCTTAATTTCAATTATGATTTCTTTCCCTTTTCTCACTTACCGTCGGATCCGAGCACCGGGGACACTTGCACGTGAATCCCTTCTTCATTTTGAGAAACAAATGACGCGCTATATTCCCGGTAAATAGTTTCGTATACGTTGTGGTAATCTCCTCGCCCTCAACAATATCAACGGCAGCCCGTACAATCATATTATTGGTCTTCTCCTCAAAAGTGTAATACGAGTTGGGTATACAATCGTGATTCATGACACCAAATAGCGGATACAGGGCACGATAATTAAACTCCTGATTGTCATTGGTGCGATCCGTGGTCTTGTCGAAGCCATTTGTGCGCAATACGGCAACCGTGCGATTCATAATCTCAATTAGCTTCTTGTCGGTGGGGAATTGTTTGAAGCATTTGGCCGCATTGCGCACTTCGGTGCGATGATTATTATCGAGATTCGCCTGCAGGCAATAGACCAGATCCCGCTGATCTTTGGTCAAATTGATGGCACGGGCCACGCACAGCAGACGAATGATCACCGAATTGGCCACATCCGGCTCATTGGGACCCCACGACTTCAACAGATCGCAATCGGTCTTATGCTGTTTCTTCTTGGCGCACAGACTGCACACGGGCAGGCCACAGCCCTGGCGACACATAAATCTGGTGTCGGGCAACATCTTCAGGCACACACTGCACGCATTCAGCGAATCCTCCTCGTGGGCAGCCAACCCAATTAGCAGGGGGCTGTCGCGGAAAATGATTTCGCCACGCTTCAAATTTCGTGTGGCCATCACACCACGTCCCGCTATCTTCGAAACGCCAATCTCCCAGGCCGGATCCTTATCCTTGAACGGAGCCAAATGGAGATCCAACAGCTCCGAGGTGCGCTTTGGGCAAATCATTTTTCACACGCAAAAAAAAATGTAAAACAAAAAAAATACAAAAAGGTTTGGTTTGGGGATCGTGGGGGGGGAGCCTCTCGAACTCGATCTCCGCTGATAATCTTTAGCTTTCCGCTCGCGATCTCTGTCTCGCTCGCTCTTTCTCTAGACGCGTTTTTCGCGACTGCCGTTGGCAAACTGTCGCCGTTTTCCAGCCTTACATGACTTTTTATGTGAAAAGTCGCGCGAAAAATGGGGAAAATTCGTTTCGGCGTTCGCAAAGACTACGAACAACCAAACAAACATTCACAGTGGGCGAAAGTCGATTTCAAAGTTGAGAAAATGTTGTGTCTCATTACCAAAAACAAAATCAAATGTAAAAATACTCAAAAATAGCGAAAGACTAAGTTTGGTCCAACGAAGTTGAAATACCCTAATAGATTTTTTGAACCTTGGGGCGACTTTTTGGATTTAAAGAAAACGCATACTGAGATATTATTCTTTATGGGCTACTTTTATTAAGAATTTCTTTGATGAACAAAGGTCCCAAACCCAATTTTTTCTTTCGCATTAACTTGACAAAATTTTATTAATTAGCTTGAAAATTTGTATTAAAATCGCTATTGGTTTTTGACAGCCTTATCAATAACGAACGTTATACCATTTAAAGAATTTTGAAGAGATCAAACCAAATGATAGTCTTAAAGTGCAAGGTTGGGGCTATATGATGGAAGTACCATCACAGCCCAATTCAGTTCCGATCATTTTTGAAGAGTGACCAAATATGTATGCGGTCGAGCGTTGTCATGATGGAAAAGCACACCCATGCGATTGGCTAATCCGGGGTGTTTCTCCTTGATTTTTTGTCCAATTCAGAAACAAAAATTTTTGCCTGCGGCGCTCTTTTCTGCGCTAATAACACCAACCATATGATCATAATTTTTTTATCCTAAACTTAAAGAAATTTAATAAATATATCAATGGTTGCGAAAAGGTTCTAAGGTTTTATATTTATTATATAGATCTCTCCTGAAGAAATATGATTTTCCTTTTGCCTTCTGTAAGGCTCTTCCACTACATTCAAGTTTTTTTTTCAGCGCAATATTCTCCTTGTAGAGTCGTATGAATAATTTTTATGTAAATCTTTGTGGCCACTTTTAATTTTTTTGTGTTAAATATACGTATACGGCTGCCGATAATGCTCACAGTTACTTTCCATATTTCATTTTTTGTTGCTTTTTCAAATGTTATCGATTGACGATCAACTTTTTATCTATAGTTAAGTAGGACGAGCCTGCGAAGTAACGAAAAGTTTCATATAAAATTTGTGGAAAGAAAAATCATACGTAATGATTCCTTATCCTATGTGGACCATATTTTTTTTCTTTAAAAATATTGTTGCAAACAATGTTACTTGACCCTTCTTCAGCCAGTTCAGTGGAGTCACCATTAGCTAATAGCTAAGATCAGGGCTGCAAACCGGTGTTAAAACGAACCGGTTCGAACCCGGAATTCCGACTTTTCTTTACAGTAAACCGAACCTTAAACCGAACCTCTTTTGAAAAAAATAGCTGAACCTGAACCTGGTCCGAACCAAAACTTTCGGTTCGGTTTAAAAAAAGTTACCAGTCTTAGTTAAGCGGACATTTTATTGATTAAAGAAGAAGCATAGACCAAAAATTGGTCGAAGAATTATACTTAAAATTTTAAATTGAAAATAATTGAGTTCGTATGTTCAAGTAAATAAAAATTCAGAAATTCTGTATATATTTTGAACAAATTAATAGCTTTTCTTTAAAAATTTGGTAAAACTTGGGACGAACCAAGGTTCGAACCAAAAACCTAAGCACGAAAACCTTGAACCTTAAATTTCTGAACGTTACCCATTGGTAAATTTTGGTTTGAATTACTTAATAAAAATAGCAGAAATGCCTAAAAGAATTGAAATAGTCGTAGCTAAGTTTAATTATGCAAAATGAATAGTCGACATTGCATTTGCTTGGTGTGTAGTAGAATATCAGAACTGTTTTCATAGCAACTTTTTCCAAGTTGTTTTTGGTCAGCGTGACTTGGCGAGAAGTTGCTTATCTTTACCAAAACAACAACAACAACGTTGCCAATCGATTAGTGTGACCAACGCGCTGGTAATCGTCATTTTAGAACTATACTTTTCTTGGTGCCTTTTAGCTCTTCTCATAGTCGTAAGACATAATATAGCGAATTCTTATATCATATTTCGATACGCGTCTTTACTAAATGATGCACCGATTCAATACTTTTAAATAATTTATTAAGAATGGCTTAAAGTATTTTTTTGAAACCGAGGTCATTATTTTATAAGGTTCGGTACTTTAAGATTGTTATTACTCAAAAAACACGACTTTTGAGTTAACGATGCTGAAATAGTATTTGTGTAAAATTTGCATATTGATATCTTATAAGTATATTCTTCGCTTGAGATGAGAATATAACGTTATTTCATTTCACATGTTCCAAAAGTATTTACCTACTGGAGTTATTGTCGTACCTCAATTCTGAAGACCTTATCGGGTTTCATTGGAAAGTTAAAACGCGTTTTCTACAAAATTGTTTTTGTTTTGTTATGACCGTCGATTTCGGTCAACAGTCGAGTCGATATAGCCGTGACTATGGTCCATATGAACAAGTCGATCTCAGCGATTATAAGAGTTAGAGGCAGTAGAAAGATGAGGGTATTCACGTACACCATCAAGCTTGTTTCAGATTTGGAAAATTCTTCCCCCTCTACCACAAACCGTAAAAAACAGTCTTGAAATTGAAAATATATTAACTTAATATCTATTCTCAAATTCTCAATAAGATTGGACAAAAAACACGGAAGTCAATGCATGAATCGATTTTGAATGCACTCTCAGCATGATGTAAAGACAGCTACGCGACCAACTAAGGCAAGCAAATAAAAAAAAACTCAGAAAAACCGGAGGTACAGAATATTTGTTTTATATTTCTTACTTATTGAGTTTCAAAAGAAGATAATGTATGAAATGTGCTAAAGATTTAGAAAAATCTTTTAAACTTTTGTTTAAAAATTGATGGATTATACAACACATAATACAACAAAAGAACATTTAAACAATATCCACCCATATATTATCCAGATTTGTAAGTGTTAAGTGGCTACAGCTTGCCTATAATTTGATTTATAAACAATTTGTTTAATGAATGAAGAGCATTCGTTGTGATTACGCTTACAGTTCGAACAAATTGTTTTCAAATTTACAATTTGTTTGTTTGTTTTATTGTGATTTACACTAAAGATGGATGTAAATTTTGATAATTTTCTCCCACTGTGCGTTGCCATTCAACGAAAACGAACGCAGCGATGCTCGAAATGAACAAGTGCGAACCGCTTTCGAAGGGTTGGGGTATGTGATGTGATGTAGGTGGCTGGGGGGGGGAAGCATGTGCAGGCCAACACCTACACACTCTCTCTCTCTCTCTCTCTGTCGAGTACTTGCATACCCCATGCCCATTCGCAATCCTAATCCCCCATTTGCAACATTTCATTCGTCCAGGTTGAATGGACGGACGGATGGTTGCTTTTGGTTAAATGGATGGATGGATGACTGGCGCATGTTCATCCCGATCATGGCATGGATTTTTGTGCATTTCTGACAGCCAGCTGGAGTTGCGCCAAGAATGCGTCTCAACGAATGATGAACGAGTTGTGAGAAGGTGGTCGGGGTGGTTGCCCAACAAGTGGCCAGCTTCAAGCCACTTGACACTGTTGATAACACGGAATTAAGTTTAGGAAACGACGACCCCAAATGCTGATCCCACAAACAAACAAAATAAAATGTTTTTTTAAAATGTACTCAAATTTGATGGGAATAGAATAGAATGACAGACATTTCACTTTCCAAGTTGAAATCAAAAATGTATGTAAACAATAGTTTGGGATATTCGGAGTCAAAAGCCAACACTTACCTAACCTAATCTAATGCCAGTTAATATAAAAAAAGAGCAATGGATGCCTTCTTAACTCGCTCAGTATTGATGTCAAGACAAAGTGGTTTTCTATTCAGAACGACCCCTAGGTACTTGGCATTGTTTTTAAATTTCAGACATATATTGCTTAGTCTAGAAATGTTAAGGTCTAAGATACTTTGTATCTTCGTGAGAAGATAACTAATTCCAGACCAGATGGCATCAAAATTTATTTTGGCACTATTAGGAAATAATACCGTTACCGGAACCGAAAACGTTAACCGAAATAAACCGTTTAAAACCAGGAACCGGTATCGAAACCGGAACCGATATTAAAATTTTTTCGAGAACCCAAAACCGTTAACCTTTAAAATAGGAACCGAAATGACCGTAACCATACCGGAACGCTAATACCGGTATTGTTCCGGTTTCTTATTATTTATTTTATTGATTTATGATTATTTCAAATATATATTTCAACTGGTAAAATAGCAATATATACACTTAGAAAAGAGTCTTACATTTTAGAGATTCGCCCTTAAAGAATATCCAGAATCATATTCTCTTTTTAAAATATTAAAGATATAGAAAAACAATTTCTAAAAGGCGGAAAAACTTTTCAATGGTAAATATTATCCCTCTAATGAAATGTAAAGGATTTCTAAGTTTTGAAAAAAACCTCCCTTGAATATAGAAAAATTATAATATAAATTTAACAAAAGTGGAATTGATAAACACCGCCTAAAAATTGTTTGTAGTATAGAAAGTGGATCGATAATAAAGTTAAAAGGTAATGAAAATAGATGTGGTTGTTTGTCAGAATGAGGGTGTGAGGGGTAAATAAAAATAATGGGGGGTTGGTAGAGTGGGTTTGGTGGTTAAGTGGGGTGGGGGGGTCGGGTCTTTCTATGTTTAAGATTGACTAGAAGGGGGGGGGGTGGGTGGGTTTATTAATTTTTTAATTTTTTTTTTTTTTTTTATAACTATCTAATTATGTTTTAATATTTCGAAAAATAGAAGGCTAACATCGGCTACGTCGATGTTTATAATACCCTTGCAGTTTTTGAAAGGCGCTACCATTGATAACAAAAAAGTATAGCTGCCATAGGAACGACCGGTCCATAAACTAGTTCTAGTGAGAAAAACTTTTTTGTTTTCTATTGTAGCGTCACCAATCGTGGTAAATATTAGTTTTATATGCTTTCACACAATTCCGAAAAAATTTATCAAAATCGGATGACTATAGCATATAGCTGCCATAGGAACGATCGGTCTAAAAACTAATTCTAATGAGAAAAACTTTTTTGTTATCAATGGTAGCGCCTTTCAAAAATTGCAAGGGTATTATAAACATCGGCCGATTTTAGCCTGCTAATTTTTTGAACTGAAATACCCCTTTGAGTATTTTACCAGCGTATTATGAGCTATATTGGACCGTAGTTTTAAAGTATGGGCTCAAATCTATCAAAATCGATAAAGATTTCTATTTTTAACTGAGATACGACAGATTTTAGAGCGGATTATTTCGAACCATTAAATATTTGTCAGCTTTATGAGAAATGGCACTAAGTCGAGTTTGTCCGGGCGACATACAAATAGAGAATTCCTTAATTTCAGATTTTTTTTTTCTGAGTGTAGGGATATCACTGGCACGTACCGGAACTGATATTAGTTTCAGGATTAATCTCTGGGCACTATGCTTCATACAAATAAGACAGCTCTTCAAAAGCATTCAGTTTTCAAAAATTTCAAAAGTGCTTCTATTCATATGAAGCATAGTACCAAGATAAATTTGTATGCCTTCTAGAAGGAGGCCTTTATACCCAAGCAGAAAAATATTATAGAATGTCTAAAAAAAACTTTAAAATGTTCTTTTAATATGCTTTAAAATATAATTCCTTATTATTTCACATTTTAATGAATAATATTTTAAAACAAAATACGAATTTTTTTCCGGTGTAGCATGTACAATTAAAATCATGTTTTGTTTTACTTTGTGCGATTAGTGTTTATTTTTGTTTGTTTTTTATTAAAGTGCAAAAAGGTCACTTCCAATTAAACTGCCGTTGCTGCTCCTGCAGCTACTGATAGCAGTTGGCCCTGCCTACTATATAAATTCCGTTGAGTTTTGAGCATATTGTGTCAGTAATTGTCAAAGATTCAAGCAAAAATGTTTCTCGCTCAGCTGTTATTCGTTTCATTGGCCGTCGTGTTGGTCAGTGGCCAGCCTCAAGGATTCGGTGCTCCTCGTCAGCTTACGGCTGCTGAAATAACCAGAAGTGAAAAGACATTGCAGTCATCTCTGAACAAATTGGCAGCTGGCGATGGACCATACTATCGGTAAGGCATACAAAATGTTATGATATCAGCACGAGCAAGTAAAAAACGGCACAAAATGTGTTACCCTCCTTCTGTGCTTATTTCTTAAGTTTTTGTATGAGATATTGCATCTAGGTATTCAAACAACTAACTATTTATTTCCTTTAGCATTGGCCGCATAATCTCAGCTTCCACCCAAGTGGTGTCTGGCAGCTCGGACGAGTACCAAGTGGAGCTGATCGATTCAAATAATGTGACCAAGGAGTGCCAGGTTACTATCTGGTCACGTTCCTGGCTGCCCAATGGCATTCAGGTCACCTTCAATTGTCCCAATGAGCCTAAATTGGTGAAGCATCATAGTTCTTAAATTGTATGAGTAATGTGTTAATTTGTGGTTTTACCTTGTTAAATAAAAAAAATGTATTAGAAATTATTAACAAAATACTGGTTTTATATTTTGATGCTCATGCGAGCCCTTATATGGGTTGTTTTTTTCGTTATACCAAACTTTGTTTTCGTTATACCAAAAATAAAGTGTTTTTACATTAATTTTGAATTTTTTTTTTATTTATTAGAAATTGTAACCAATACTTGACGCTGGCAATTAATCAACAATTAAGGCAAAAAGTATATAATAAACAAGAAAAAGAAGAAAAAGAAGAAAAAGTCAGGGCATATTTGAAAGCCATGGCAACTATCAAAAAAGAAAGAAAATAAAGGAAGATTTAGCTCTTCATCGTAGCACGAGTCGAATTTACGAATTTTTTTATTTATTAGAAATTGTAACCAATACTTGACGCTGGCAATTAATCAACAATTAAGGCAAAAAGTATATAATAAACAAGAAAAAGAAGATAAAGAAAAAAAAGTACTTTGATTCGATGGTCTTACTTGAAAGTCCATGGCAACTATCAAAAAAAGAAAGAAAATAAAGGAAGATTTAGCTCTTCATCGTAGCACGAGTCGAAGGCGACTGAAACTAAAATTGTTTGAGGTTTAGAAAAACGAAAGAATTTCCCAGGCAAAGGCTACTTTGTTACAGCCTACTAAGGTCAAATATAAAAGTGATTATTTTCTATTAATGATTTACTGCAGCTCACTGCACTTCGGTCTTAGAATCTCTTGTGATTTGAGCAGAGATTTAGCTAAATGCCAATAAATACCTTGTGGATGAAATAAAATTTGAAAATATATTTAATTTTGTCCAAAGATTTGAGGAAGGAAGTTTAATTTTTAATGGTTTAGCTGGAAAAGTGTAGCAATGTGTTGCTCTGCCTTGTCCTTAACTCGAATACGGAGTTCAACATTTTTAAAGATGTCCAGATGTCCCCTGAAATACTACGTTTTATGCACTAATAAAAAATCATGATTTTTGGCCTTCCAAGCAGGGTTCGTAAAATTCACAAAAATTATTTTCACGCCATGATAAATAATATCAATGTAAAAAATAGAAGGCTAAAATCGGCTACGCCGATGTCTTAAATACCCTTGCAGTTTTTGAAAGTCGCTATCATTGATAACAAAAAAGTTTTTCTCACTAGAACTAGTTTTTTGACCAACCGTTTATATGGCAGCTATATGCTATAGTCATCCGATTTTGATCAATTTTTCCAGAATTGTGTGAAGGGATATAAAACTAATATATACCAAGTTTGGTGACGCTACGAAGAAAATCAAAAAAGTTTTTCTCACTAGAACTAGTTTTTTGACCGACCGTTCATATGGCAGCGATATGCTATAGTCATCCGATTTTGATTAACTTTTTCGTAATTGTGTGAAAGCATATAAAACTAATAAATACCAAGTTTGGTGACGCTAAGATGGAAAACAAAAAAGTTTTTCTCACTAGAACTAGTTTATGGACCGATCGATCCTATGGCAGCTATATGATATAGTCATCCGTTCCGGCCGATTACGACAACTGTGCAGCGTATTTGTATTTAAAGACTTTTTGCAAAGTTTGGTCAAGATAGCTTCAAAACTGAGGGAGGAGATAGCATAGAAACAGACGGACGGACAGACGGACCGACGGACAGACGGACATGGCTATATAGACTCAGCTCGTCATGCTGATCAAGAATATATATAGTTTATGGGGTCGGAGATGCTTCCTTCTATGCGTTACAAACATCGTGACAATTTTAAGGGTTTAAAAATAATTATTTACAGACATGACAATAAAAATTTTTACATATGAAAAAAATAATTTTTTTCATGCACTGTTTTTTTGTTATTTACAGGCATGTCAATAATTTTGAGCGGCCTTCTTTACACCTCGTGTCAAAAATGTTCGTGTCAGTAACATGAAAAAAATAATTTTTTCCTTATGTAAAATTTTTTATTTTCATGTCTGAAAAAAATAATTTTTTACAGCTTGAATATTTTACTTGAGTGTTAGAAAAAATATGTGTTTTTTTACTAACCATGAAAAATATTTTTATTTTATAAGCTTGAATACTGATTACACTAGGCAACATGATCCAGTTGATTAAAGAAGAGGTGCTGATTCTAGATGATAAAGAGGAATGTTTTTGGTAAAATGATACAAGTCAGGAGTTTTGTAAATTTTTTGCCTTGTTTGAGCATTTAAGGGAATTTTTTTCGGATCGATTCCTTTACTTCTCGAACCTAAGGTTGAAACCTTGGTTTATAGTACTTCTTCAACCGTTAATCACTTTTCCCTGCTATTTTCGGCATTCAATTTGATCAAGCCTTAAAAAAAAAATAGAAACCTGAGACTAAAAATTAAATTGATATGCCTTTCTTTTTGAATTTATGTTGAACAAGTTCAAATAATGATTGACAACACATATGATCATCAATTTCAATCCAGTTGTCAGTCAACAAAATTTAACACCTTTCATTTTATTCGCAAAATCTTTATGCTTTCGCTCGATCTCTTTTGAGCAGGTTGGTACAGGTAAAATGTGATGCCTCCCCCCAGTTCATTCAACGCCAAATTTACCGCCATCTCTTCTCCGTCTCCGTCTCCTTCTGTCGCTCTGTCAACCATTTCGATGTGACAAAGTCGCGCAAAAATTTTAATTGCAAATTTCGTTGACTTTTCTCTCGTTTATTTGTACGTTTGTTCGTCGCATTGCATTTTTCCCTACCTTAAAAATTATAAGTAAAATTCACAATTTTTAATTGACTCTGAAAATTAGAGGAAAACTACAAAAACAAAAACAACAACATTATACATATTGAACATATTGTATGTATGGGCAAGCATTTTTATAGATATTTTGTAATGCGGAATATGCTAGAAAGGGGAAGAGGGTATGATGTCATTTAACTAGAGTTCTCAAAAACAATTTGGTTGAAATTCACAAAATTAAGTAAAGCCTACTTTCAGGCGTATATTAAATAAATTAAAGATCAAGCTTGGTTTCAGCGTACCATATTCTCATTGTTGTCAACTGAAAGCTTTTGGGTGAGAGTGAAAGGAAGCGAAGCTGACGAGTAGCGTGGAAACAACCTTTGGCATCAAGTGTCAGCTGCACACAGCTGCCTTATCAAGTATAATCCCACATTTGAATGCAATTCACGAACTAAATTCAATGTAAACTGATATAAAGAAAATTCCCAGGAACTTGAAAAATTATACAACTAAATAGTTGAAGTGGTTTTTTTTTCAAAACCCATTTCCAGGGCATTTATCAGGTCGTCGCTTTAATTCTACTTTTCGCTCTCACATATGCAAAATATTCTTCTCACACTTGTTTGTTGTTCTATATATTTTGTATAATAAATGGCAAAATATTATTCTAGTTGCTTTGTTGCGCCTGCAATTTTGTTGCCCAGCGGAAGCTGTAATCCGCCTGGAGCTGAGCCGCTACCCTCTGTGTGTGTCCATCTTCCTTCTGATATGGATTTTTGTCATGTGTGACATGGACGACGACATGGCCATGGCTCTGGCGCCAAATTCTTCATTGCCAGCGGAGCGCAACAAAAACGCGTCAAAGCGCCAACAAAAATTTGTTGCTGTCGGCCGTTGCATATTTTGCCCGCGATTTGCACATATTGAGTTTTTAATGTATTATTTTTAAGTTTTTGCTTCTTATTCGTTTTGGCTTGATTTGTTTGGCATTATTTTCTATATCATTAAATTAAAGTTGTTGTTGCAGTTTTGCCGTTGATGGCATTTTGGCTGCCGAAATGCACGTGAGCTGTCGTCGATTGCGATGCCAAAGAGCAGGAGGAGCTGTGTGCAGACGGAAGAAGATGAGGGCCCACATAGGCTAGATGGCTAATTTACAAGTTGTCTTATGCATTAGGATTTTTGTTTTTTTTTTTTGTTTTTTTTTTTTTGTATTTAATTGTAAACAGCAGGTAGATAGAATTTGAGTGCAGAGAAAGGTACAGTTAGCACTTAGTGCCAATTTTTTTTGGATCATTTCTTCACAATTTGAGGTATCCGATAACAAGAAATTCAATTAAAACAATTAAGACTAATGCAACTACAAAATATCTTGTATCCGTGATTTTGTGATTTCATACGCATTTATAATTAATTAGTTTATGCTAAAATATTTAATCCCAGGTGTTCCACAAATCGGTTTCGACCCTATAACGACTCAAAACGTATTGGAATTATGTTGTTTATGGGTCGGAAGAAATTTGTGGAACACCTGGGTATAAAACAATTTTTTTAAGAACATATCAATTTAATATTACGCATACGTAATAGATTTTTGAATTTAATATTACGTAAACGTAACAAATTTTAAAATTTAATATTACGTATACGCAATAAATTTTTCAATTTAATATTACGTATACGTAATTAATTTTTAATATTATACTACGTATACGCAATAAAAATTTTAAATTTAATATTACGTATACGTAAAAAAAATTTGTATTTAATATTACGTTTACGTAATAAATTGTTGATATTTTGTACACGTTATAAAATTTTGAATTTAATATTACGTAATTAATTTTTAATATTATACTACGTATACGCAATAAAATTTTTTAATTTAATTTTACGTATACGTAAAAAAATGTGTATTTATTATGACGCTTACGTAATAAATTTTTGATAATTTGTACACATTATAATTTTTTCAATTTAATATTACGTATACGTAATTAATTTTTAATATTATACTACGTATACGCAATAAAATTTTTATATTTAATATTACGTATACGTAAAAAAATGTGTATTTAATATTACGTTAACGTAATAAATTTTTGATATTTTGTTCACGTTATAAATTTTTGAATTTAATATTACGCATACGCAATCAATTTTTCAATTTAATATTACGTATACGTAATTAATTTTTAATACACGACTAATGTATAGAATAAAACGTATTACTGAAAAATTTAAATAACGTATCTAAAAAGTATCGTAGTATTTTCATATTTGTACACGTTAAAAATTTTTGAATTTAATATTAGTATACGTAATACAAAAATTTATAAATACGTATACGTAATAAATTTTTGAAAAATATTCAAGCAATTTTTGCGAACACCCTTATGGAAAGCTGGGCTACGTTCTTGTTCGGGTTTCAGTTAGAGGTGGAGAATTATCGATGGCACTATCGATGGTTGGGCACTATCGAATCGCCATCGATAGTAGCCATGCACTATCGATAGTTTTCGATAGTTTTTTTTTGCAAGCTTTACACATCACTAAAAATAAAAAAATTTTTGCACTTGAAAACGTTATTTTCCATATCTAAACTCACCAGAGTCCGACTGGTAACTTTATCCCCTAATCTCTAAAACGTTGTACTACTGACTCTGCTTTGTACTGATTACAATAACCTCTACCTAGTAATTAGTTTAGAAAAATCTCCTCCTGGTAACCTCTTTTTGAATGCATATTGCCCGTAGTTTGCCTCAATTTATTTTAATGTCACATGTTTGTGACTGAGCCCCACTGTCGGTTGGGCGGGAGGTGGGCTGCTATTTTGCCTGGTGTTTGCGCGCATCATGCTTCGGCTTGGTAACGCTTGGGCCACTTGAGCGTACGTAAAAACGAGAGCGTAAGTTGAAGTCGGCCCTGCTCGACTTCGATATACCCGTTACTCAGGGTAAGGTTGCCCAAATTGTGGGAGATATGAGGAATTTTTCAATTGCGGGGGCGGTAACTCTTCAATCGTTCATCTGATCGAAAAATTATGTATTGCGGATCGATAGGTAATGATGATTAAAAATATGTCTAGAAGGTTTGAACAATCTATTTTCAAAATTGTGGGAGATATGAGGTTTTTTCTATTGGGGGGAGGGAGGGGGCGTGCAAAAATTTGAAACAAACTTGATCTGCGTGCAGAAGATACAAGTCTACACTGAAAAATGGTAGCTCTAGCTCTTATAGTTCCTGAGATCTAGGTGTTCATACAGCAGACGACAGACCACGCCGGGGGACATGTATTCGCGTATGTGCTGATCGAATATATATCTTAGGGGTCGGAGTGCTTCTTCGCCTGTACATACATGCCGAACTTAGTATACCCTTTTTACTCTACGAGTAACGGGTATAAAAATTACCTCTATTTTGGACTCGAGGTTCAAAAATACGATTTTCAGAGTTATTTGAATGCATGCAATGGTATATATATCTTATCGGAATCCACAACCCAATATTAATGCCAAAGTTGAAACCAAAAGTGACGGAAACAATTTTTAAAGTTCGTTTTTTAATAATATTCATTTAAAATTTTTGAATTTTTAAACATGAGCGTTTAAATTAACATACTATCGAAAATTATCGTGGACTATCGATGGTTTCCAAAAAAACTATCGTTCACTATCGATGGTGCCGAATATTGATAGTTCTCCACCTCTAGCTTCAGTTTCAAAGGGGTCAAAATTGTAAAAGATTTGGTTCACAGGGGTTAGGTTCCGAACCGGTTTGCAGCCTTGAATTAAACATATTTATTAAAGAGAGAATTATTTTTTTTAAAAATCGGAACCTTGAACCACTAAACCGAACCGAAAACGCCAATTGTTTATCTGTTGTGAACCGTTAAAAAAAAAACGAACTAAAGTAAAAAATTTTAAAATAAATGAACATTAGTCATCTAATACCAGGGATTCAAACCGCTCGGAAATGAGGAGTGGTTCGGTTCTGTGGTTCACAGAGATTTTAAACCACCGGTTTGGTTCATAATATGGTTTCTGTAGTGGTTCACGATTAATTTATTATCATGCCTGATCCCGTTTCTGAATTTATGAACTTTCTAAAAAGTAACTTACTCCATTTTGCATTAGATTTCTTAGAAATCATTTAAATAACTTCGATTCTTAATAGAAATATATTAATTATATATAGACAAAAATTAGATATCACCCAGTGGTACATATTATATCAAGTTGGTTCATAAGTTCAAGGATTGTCTTAACGATCGATAGTGCAATATTTCCATAACATTTCAAAAGGATTCCCAACTATTATGGCGTAAACAAAATATCGATTGACCTTGTAAAAGTAATCGTCAGAATATCCACTGAACGAGAAGATCACGTGATCTATAAACGATTAGTTTATTTTAATCACTAGTTCATTCACAAAATTCGACAACCGATGAACCGAACCAGTTATTATTCTCAAGCGATTGGCATCCCTGTTTATTTTTGACCCTAGTAAATAGGCCTTAACAAAGCAACCTTTGCCTGGGAAATTTTAGTTTTTCGTCCGCCTCAAGTTTTGTTTCAGTGCCCGACCGGCTCTGAAACCGTCTTTAGTTTCTTTATTTTGTCGCCTTCGACTCAAGTGCTACGATCGAAGAGTACTTTCTTCTTTGATTTTTTTTTTTTTTAAATTTGGGTGCTTTAATTTTTTTTTTAGTCTACTTTTCTTGCTTGGTTCTGTTATTTATTTTTTTTCGCTTCGTATTCGCTTTCGGGGGCTAGTCGGACACCTCGTTTATATTTATATATAAGCTCAACGAAATTTTTTTTTATCTTCTTAAATTACACGTTGTAATAAAAATTGATATAAAAAAACTTCGCTGAAACAGGTCCACCGTCGGTCCTATGGTTATTAGCATATTACATATTCCAGTTGTGAAGTCAAAAATTTGCTGCACTTAACATCTCGCAAAGCCTTTATTTTATTTTCCCAACTTAAGCATTCCCATTGATCACATCGGACATATGCCGGCGATACCAATCACCCACTGTTGTTTTCAGCACACAGGCAAAGACTCGATAGCACCAATCGGAGCGTGGGGAACCCCGTCTGCCCTGGACATTGCATTCATTGATCACGGGTACGGCTTGCTCTAGATTTAGTAGCCGAGGACCACCAAAGCTCTGAACAATGCGAATGGCATCGAATCCTCTATCATTGTGCCACAGTTGCAGTCTCGTCCAAAAACAGTGCACAAATCGACGTACATGGGGTAGATTATCGTACTGCATATGATCCAAACGTAGACGTTGAGTGGCAGTTAGCTGCTCCGAACGATAGCATAGATCGCGAGCCTGAAGCAGTGCCTGCGTTTGGGCGGAGGGAGTGGGTCTGGCGGGTAATTCCACCACTGACTGCAGTAGGAACTGTAAAAACAAACGAAATTATGAACAATTTTGTATCTCTCCAACTAGTTAACAACTTGTTTAACTAACCGGTTTGCTTAGTATTCTTTTATGGAACCATTTACTTGTATATACGTAGGTTGCTATATATATTTCTGGCCTAACAATGAAAACGCGAATATTTATGATCAAAAATTGTTTTATTGTTTTTCAAAGTATTCTCCAGAAAGATTTATACACTTTTGCATGCGCTCAAACCAATTGTCGAAGCACTTTTTCCACTTCGATTGAGACACCTCCAAAACATGGTTTTTGAACTCTTCAACAGTATCTTCTGGCGACGAAAATCGTTGACGGGATTAAAAAGAAGTCATTGGGTGCCAAGTCAGGGCTGTACGGCGAATGACCCATCAATTCGACGTTTTGGGCGGTCAAAAAGGCGCTGGTGTGAGCTGATTTGTGAGAGCTCGCATTGTCATGGTGCACAATGATCTGTCTTCTCTAGTTCGTTTTTCGAATTTCTCCGAAGACTTCAGGCAAACAAATTGTGGTGTACCACTCAGAATTGACCGTCCTACGTTGCTCAAGCGGAACAGTCGACACATGACCAGTTTTAACGAAGAAACAGGCGACCATTTGCTTCGAAGAGCTTCTTCCACGAATGACTTTCGTTGGATTTGGCTCGTCTTCGAGACCCACACGGTCGATTGCTGTTTTGTTTCGGGCTCATAAGCATAGATCCATGTGACGATCTTATAAACGTCTTTTGAAACACCGCGATTATATTTTTTCAAAATTTCTTTTCACCAATCCACACGAGCCTTTTTTTGAGCGATTGTCAAATTGTGCGGGATCTAACGAGAACAAACCTTTTTTACGCCCAGGTGTTCATGCAATATCGAATGTATGCTGGTGGAAGAAATGTCCAAGGAGGCCTTTATCTCACGGTATGTCACATGACAATCTTGCATTATCAGTTCACGCACGGCATCAATGTTTTCTGGCACAACGACTGTTTTTGGACGACCTTCACGACCTTCGCCTTCAAGCGAGCGTCGCTCGCGATTGAATTCATTAAACCAATTTTTCACAGTGCTATATCGCCATACAAAGTTCATCGTTGCACTCTTGTCGTGATAATCCACTTCGAAAGTTGTGAAAAATGATTGCACGAAAATGTTCACGAGTTAATTCCATTTTTCTGCCGAGGTAAGGTTTTGATTAATCGTTAATCGATATAAAACGTGGTCACACATGAAAGAGTTGTATGGAGCTTTTATCGATAAAAGTCCAAACTTTTTTTGGGAAAAGGCCAATTGGTCCTAAAATTTCTAGAAGTGACCTAGGCCAAAAAACTTTAATAGCAACCCACGTACACTTGGAAAATTTAAGATATACTGATTTTAGGAGGAAAATAATAAAAATTATTTTCTTCATAATGCTTCATATGAATAGAAACACTTTTGTAGAGCTTTGAAATCAGAATGCCTTTGAACAGCTGTCTTATTTATATGAAGCATAGTGCCGAAAAAACAATTTATGTCCTCTGAGAAGAGGCCTTTAACAGTCTTAGCTTTAAACAGTGTGACCAGATGGTCCCAAGCAATTTAAAGCTAGTTAAGTCATTTTTTTAGAAATCCCTTAAAACTTATTTGGGCTTACTTTTGACACCGTTTGTACTTGTTTCAAATTCTTCATTTTTTTTTTCTAAGTGTACTACTAACTCACCAGCAGCACCAAAGACCGCACCATTGTTCACTTCGCCGTTTACTGAGGCACTTAATGCCCGTTGAAACTGAGTAAATCAGTGGGTCAACAATGGCCGCTTATCAAGCTGTTGTTGATTATCCAAAACCCAGCTATAGCTGGCTATCCCCACATTGACGTCAGCCCATCTTTCCCCTGCCCGCCTTCGCCGTCCAACCTCCCTTTCCTAATTTCAGTTTACCCGAGCAGGCAAATTGGCAGTCGCAGCTGCCGTTCGTCATCTGGTTTATGTTAAGTCGTGGCATACTAGAGAATCCATACGTACATACATGGTCATATAGATCATTTCTACCAGATCATGTGCAACACAATTTTTCGTAACATTCCACACTCGCAGCAGTTTTTTTTTCCCCTGTAAACAAGTTTTTTTTTTTCTTTTTCTCATTTTCATATTTTGAAATTTCTTTGGTTTTTGGGGGCCTTGCAAAATCCAAAAAACATCGCACATCCAAAAAGCAAATCAAATTGAATTCGATTCGACAGGCAAACCGCAACGAGAGCCATAAAATTGATTGCGTTTAAGTGTATTAAAATCAAATAAGAAATTTCCCCAATTTCCACCCCCCGCAACAAAAAATCTGTCCCTGGCATTTGACATTGAGGCAAATGAAGTTGGGCAGATCCCATATAAGATGCGCGGGGACCTGCACTCACATGATTCAATTGGATCGAAGAATTTTTTGCTCAGTTTTAGGCAAGCGAAATAAGTAAGTTTTGCAGATTTTTTTTTCGATTTTGCAAAATTGAGACAATGTACTTGTCCATCACTAGGCTAGGCCTTAACGTATCGAGCTTGTTTTTGTATACCTTTAACTAAAGTATAGCGTTTTTCCGTAAGGGCGTTCTGCATCAACCGGTACTGATGGTGCAAGGTCTGGGATATAAGGCGGGTGGGTTAGAACTAGAGGTGCGCACGTGACGTAAATTTAAACGTATCACGACGTGATCGTAAGAAAACACAGTCTTTCGTGCTTGATCACTCATGATCCGTGATTGATTCGTGCGTTTTGAAGATATTCATCGTGTATTAAAGTCATGCAGTATGCACGAAATTTTGTTTTTATTATATTTTATTAATAATAATATTTCTAAAACTGAGTTTGCTTTTGATTAGGTAAAAACGCTTTAATCGTGCATGAATCGTGCGTTTAGAGATTTTTATTTCGTGAATCGTGCGTTACGTTAAGGAAAAATCGCTCACGCGTGCACCTCTAGTAAGAACTTCCCATCTGGGTACCATCGATATTGGTTTTCACCATGTGATCGGGTATTATCATGGTAAAAGATCAATGACTCATGTCGGGTAACCCATTCCATTCGTTATTCCGCCATCGCTTGAGTCAGTAGAGAGTTCTTCTTAGGTTTGGACTTAAAGTGAGCTAAGAGCTCATCTAGGAAGGAATCTATAATATTTTTGACATTTGACTCTTTAAGATTTAATTTTGAACAATCTCATTTGTGAAATTACTTAATATTGTGTTAATATTTTTTTTGAAAAAGTTGTCCGGTTCAGATTTAGGTTCGAGGGCTCAAAAATGTAAGAGGTTTGTAACCCAAAAAACCCGAACCTGTGTTCAGTCTTGCTTAAAGCAGTAACTAATATTATGAAAAAAGTTCCATTCCGTGGAATGGTGGGCAACACAGCTTTTACTTTAGCTGAAATTTAACTATAACTATCACAATGGCACTGGAAAAACACACATTTCATAACAAAACCACAAAATGTAACAACATGTTTAGTTTATACCTCTCTTTTCAATATTAATTTTAATTCGCGGCGATACCAAATGATTTAATATTTTCATTAAATTTTTCCAGGAAGATATAATGCCTACACAGAAGAGAAAACCCGAGATATTTGGACTAAAAGCAATCCCCATCGATGTCAAGTACGAGAGGATTAATTTGTCTTCTAATTTTCCAATTCTGAAATTCTTGTCTGGATTCCGTCTTTGGCTCGGTTATGTTTGTTTTTAACTCGATATCCCATATTTTTTTAACTGGATTGATTTTAGTTTGTTATTAAATTTAAAGAGAGTGGTCGAGAAAAAATTTCAAACTTTCAGTTACTTTTTACTATACTTTTCGTTCTTTCGCTATGACATTACAATTTCGATCTTGTTTTAATCTCTATGCAAGACTATTTGATTTTCAGATAGGATCCGTACTTGAAATTAGACTTTTCGGATTGATACAAGAAAATGGTTTGAAGGGAATGAAAGTGGACTGTCCAAGCTTTAATAATAATACAAAACAAAAAAATATCAAAAAAAAAAAATATTTTTCAAAGTTTCCTCAAGCAAGATTGTATCTCCACTAAAATAGCAATATCTCCTAAACTATTTGGAATTTTTGAAAATGGTTTGAAGTGGATGAAAGTGAAATGTCCTGGCTATAGTAATAATGCAAAACAAAAAAATAAAAATAAAATATTTTGCATAGGTAAAAGACCTCCTAAAGGGTATATTCAGTGTTTCCTCAAGCAAGATTGTTCCTCCACTAAAATAGCAATATCTCCTAAACTATTTCGAATTTTTGAAAATGGTTTCAAGTGGATGAAAGTAAAATGTTCAGGCTATAGTAATAATGCAAAACAAAAAAATGGAAAAAAAAATATTTTTCAAATGTAAAAGACCTCCTTAGGGGTATATTCAGAGCTTCCTCAAGCAAAAACCTTGCTCCACTAAAATGGCAATATCTTCTAAACTTTTACGAATTTTTGAAAATAGTTTGAAGGGGATGAAAAGGGATTGTCCAGGCTATAATAAAATGCAAAACAAAAAAATGGAAAAAAAAATATTTTTCAAATGTAAAAGACCTCCTTAGGGGTATATTCAGAGCTTCCACAAGCAAAAACCTTGCTCCACTAAAATGGCAATATCTGCTAAACTATTTTGAATTTTTGAAAATGGTTTGAAGTGGACGAAAAGGGATTGTCCAGGCTATAATAAAATGCAAAACAAAAAAATCGAAAAAAAAATATTTTTCAAAGATTAAGAAAAAATGTTTTAAATTACAAATACAAACACAAAAAATTGTATGGCAAGGTGGAATCTTTATTAGGGGTTAAAAGAACTATCTTTGATATTTACTTTTTAAAGACAATTTCATTCAAATGTTGAATGCAAATGCTTCATTCGGATGGTCCAATTTTGAATCACTCTTTCCAGTATTGCTACGACTAACTCGCGAATTACGCGAGTAAGGTTGGGTTCCAAATCTTGAATTGTAGCTTGCTTTGGACTTTACGTTATCCCACAGATAAACAGTCCTGTAAAAAAAAGCTGCTTCCATGTATCGAGCAACGTCTTGCTAAAACCAAATTCTGGCTTCAATTTCAAGTCGCTCACTATTGACGGTTACCTTCAGTCCGTCCTCATTTTTAAAGAAATCGCTGCAATCGCAATATTCTCCTCACTACGTGCTGGATGTGGTTGGTCTATCTTCCAATAACGTGCACTAAGGACCGTTTTCTCATGTTTCGGTTTTTCAAACTTGATGCTTTTTGAGAAAAAAATTATAATGTCTACTTTTAGGCAATGCTTGTGTCTACAACGACCGGCGTATGATTTTAAACGCGTCCTAAAAGTAGGCAGCATGGATTTTCTCATAAAGCAATGGAATAGATGTTTCGTCCCATTTTCACAAAACGCTGCTATTTGTAATACAGCTAAATAATTTGGAGACGAAAATGAATCAATGCGCAGATTCGATATTCTCCCTTAGCCTGCTTCGATGACTCAAGGTTGCTTTCCAATTTATCGAAACGAAATGCTCGCTTTCGAGTAATTTCCATCTATAGCTGTCACATTTTTGACAGTGTGGCCCTGGTTTTTCCGTTTTTTATTTTTTTTTTTGGCAACCTTGAAGCGTCATCGTAGTAGGTCATAGCTGCAAAATTCAAAATTATGTTACAATAGAACAACTCAAACGATAGGCTTTGGATGAAAAATTCGGCATATCAGAAAAAGATGAAAAACCGAAAAATTCGCGACTTTGGTCAGTCTGACGAGGATTCGATATCGAGCAGCAGCAACGATGCCAAAAACAGCAGCGGTGCCAGGAGAACGTTCACAAACTGCCAGGAGCAAGTGACTGGCGAGCAGCAGCAGCAGCAGGCCGCCACCGAGCCTGGAGAGCACAAGCAAGCGGTAGCGGTTACGACGGACGAGCAGGAGGGTGAGCAGCAGCAGCAGCAGCCGCAACAGGATCAGGAGCAACAGCCCAAAAAACGTTGCGACAAATGCGGCAAGAAGCTTGGACTAACCGGTGGCTTTCCCTGCCGCTGTGGCGGCACCTTCTGTGCGTTTCATCGCTATAGCGATCGTCATGAGTGCAATTTCGATTATCGTGAGATGGGCGCCAGCGAGATTCGTCGCGACAATCCGGTAATTGTGGCCAGCAAGCTGCGCAAGCTCTGAAGGCGATCAAAAGTGCGCGCAGTCCCAGTGGGTTGTCTGTTTTTTTTTTTTTGGTGTTTGTATATATATTTTTAAAACAAAAAAATCAATTATATTTGGCCTGCAGTTGCATCTGACAAAGAGCTGACTACACACACACACACACACGCACAAAAAGACAACAACAACAACAGCAAATACATAAAGTAAATCACCACAAACAACACCAACACTCAAAACAATTACCAAAATACAACAAAAAAAGTTTCAGAATTATCTATTTGGGCAAAATGATAAATACGCAGTACCAAAGTAAGTACCAAGGGTATAATGAGTAGGCAAAAATATGAATTCACACACGCACTCCTAAACTTGCTTCTGGGCGATGGGCAGCACTGTTCACAGTTCTTGTGGCGACAACAACTTAGAAAAGTGCAAGAGAGAGAGAGACAAAGCGAATGTTTCTGAGAGCGTGTGTAGTTGCTCTGTTTTAATTCAAACGCTTGAAGCTTCACAAGTAAGAGAATTGCTTTTGGTAAGACAACTTCATTGTTGTGGCAGCATTTTTAAGGCTGAAATGACACTTTCATCTGTATTATATTCACAATTTTTTGTTAATGGACAAAAGTTGCTGGTGCGCAAATCAAAAGCATTGTGTGTGCTATTTAACCACGCTTTGACTCGCGTATACCTAACTACATTTCTACATGGAATTTCTAGAAACTGGTAGTGTCATTCCAGCTTTAGCAATGTAATCATCAATATTTTAATTAATATTTTCAAATTAAGCGGGCCACTTTCAAACTGTAACAGTGCACGAGTTCGCACCAGTGTGACCAATTAAGCCATTTTCTAGCTATTTTATAAGCTTGAAAACCGAAGCCGGCAATTTCAATTATTTTGAAAAAATAACACTGTGCAAGTCGAAAAAAAAGACATGACCAAGTTTAACGGTTTTCCCCAATTTTGGGTCCTAGGAATCGAACTGCATCAGTAGTTTTATGATTTATAACGATGACTTCATACAAACATTTTTTTGTAAGTTTTTCATCAAAATAAAAAAATAGAAGTCTAACAACGGCTACGCCGATGTTTTAAATACCCTTTCAGTTTATTAAAGACGCTTCCATTGATAACAAAAAAGTTTTTCTCACTCGAACTAGTTTTTAGACCGATCGTTTATAGGGCAGCTATATGCTAAAGTCATCCGATTTTGATCAAGTTTTCCAGAATTGTGTGGAATCATAAAAAAAATACACGATTGGTGACGCTACGATGGAAAACAAAAAGTTTTTCCACTAGAACTAGTTTTGACCGACCGTTTATAGGCAGCTATAGCTATAGTCATCCGATTTTGATCAATTTTTTCAGAATTGTGTGGAATCATATAAAATAAATATATACTACGATTGGTGACGCTACGATGGAAAACAAAAAAGTTTTTCCCACTAGAACTAGTTTTTGGACCGACCGTTTATATGGCAGCTATATGCTATAGTCATCCGATTTTTATAAATTTTTCCAGAATTGTGTGGAAGCATATAAAACTTTTATATACCACGATTGGTGACGTTACGATGGAAAACAAAAAAGTTTTTCTCAATAGAACTAGTGTTTGGACCAATCGTTCCTATAGCAGCTATATAATATAGTCATCCGATCCGGCCGATTCCGACAAATGTGCAGCGTATTTGTATTTAAAGACTTTTTGCAAAGTTTGGTCAAGATAGCTTCAAAACTGAGGGAGGAGATAGCATAGAAACAGACGGACAGACGGACGGACGGACAGACGGACATACGGAAATGAACTCAGCTCGTCATGCTGATCAAGAATATATATACTTTATGTGGTCGGAAATGCTTCCTTCACTGCGTTACAAACATCGTGACAATTTTAATATACCCTCTGCAAGGGTATAAAAATGTTTTTCCTCTTAATTAAGGTACGGGCCAGAATTACATCAATTCTGCGTCAATTGCAACATGGCTGATCAAAATCGGTTCAGTAAAACTGGCGCAATCATGGCTACTAGGTCAAAAAACGTGGTTTTGAGAAAATCGCGCTTAAAGTTTTGAGCAACGTAAAATATACGCACTTTAGCAAGAACATTGCTTCACTTAAAAGGCTATATGGGCATTTCTTTTCTGACGTGACGTGACATTCGTACGATAAAATATAAAAAAAAAATATGAAAGAGACAAGTTAACAAAATTTTTTTTTTATTTTTTGGTAGTAATTCAATAGCACTTTATTTAGAAAAAAAATTACAAAAATCGACCCAGAGAATTCAAAGAAATCAGTAAAAATATGCCCTGACGTGACGTTACTTAAAACGGAAGTGGGTTTTGACTCGGACTACAAAGTTGCTAAACTTTGCGAATTGAGAAACTCTTTTTGTATGAAACTTTTTTCAGTAGTTTTTAGAATAATATAAGTTTATTTCCCAATTTAACAAATATAAAAATCATTTCTCGTTCTTTTTTTATTAGCTTCTTTACATCTGACGTGACGTTACTGACGTGACGTTACTTAAATTTCATTTGGCAATTTTTAAGTGAAGAAAATTTTTCTTAAATTATTCAACGCAACAAAAAATCATTTTTAATTGTAGCTAAAATTATGCGAAAAGAGTGGAATTGCTTAATGACTCTGAGAGCTGTAAATCGAAAATAGAAAATGCACTGAAAAACTGTCAAAAACGTAAATTTGTACTTTCTAGCCCGATATATCGCTATCTGTACAAAGGGAAGCTTTAAACTCATTAATTAAAAATAATTTGCATATTTACTTTTTCTAAATCAAGTAAGAATCAACTTTTAAGGAACTTTTAAGTTTTCGGTCTTGGTAGACTTTTCTGCGGAAATGCCCATATCTGCTAAACTATTTCGAATTTTGGAAAATGGTTTGAAGAGAATAAAAGGGAAACATCCAAGCTTTAATAATAATGCAAAACAAGAAAATTTTCAAAGGTAGAAGATACCAGAAAATACTCCGTACAGCAGTGAATCAGTAGAATCGTTGGCTGAAACAATGACTTATTTTATTTTGGGAACAAATTAGTTAAATTTTATTCTAAAAATTGTTAAGAAGAAATTCAATTTGCTGCATCAATTGAGAACTGAAATTTTATTTTAATCATAGTAGGCCATGACCATAGTAGGCCTTTGCTCTGTCAATTTATTTACCTGCTGACAAGCTGTAACCCTCTAACTTTAGTTGCTTTCAACTCGTGCTAGAGTGAAGAGCTTTCTCTTCCAAGAAGCTGATTTTTATTTTATTTTTATTTTATATGATTTTTAAGATGTCTTCATAGTTTCATTTACTAGTTTCATTTGTGTCGATGTAATGTAATGTTGTTTCTTTTTGATGATTTGCAATTATTATAGTGTAATTACTAATTGCCGCGAAAACATTTTGTTTACGTGGACGACAAGAAAATTTTAGGCATTTCTTTATATAACTTCATGTTTTTCTTTATTTATTATAATTTTAATTTTTATTGTATTTAATGTTTATGTTCATCATTTGATTTATATTCTGGATTCAGTGTTATATTGGCGAGTAAACATTTTGTTTTTAATTTAGAGGACGATAAGAAAATTTTTTAAATATAACTTTATAAAATTTGTAAGACTTTGGTAAAGGGAAAACTTTTTTTTAAGTAAATGCCTACAATCTGGTAACCCACTGCAAAAATTATTATTAGGAAACTCTGAATTGTTTCAGCAGCTAAAACCGACTGCTTAATTCCAAGTGAATTTAATTCAAAAGAAAAGGACGACGATCTCTAGTAACCTCAGTTTTGGTTGTCACTTTCAGATAGACAAAATCTCAGCTTGGGTAAATAGGCCTACAAAAATAAGTCAAATACGCACTTTGTCTTCTTCTTTTCCTCAATCCCGTGTGAGACCTAGAATATCGACCACTTTCCTATTCCAATGGACTGGAGAATACTTTGAAAAACAATAAAACCATTTTTGATCATAAATATTCGCGTTTTCATTATTAGGCCAGAAATATATATAGCAACCTACGTATTACGAATGAATCGAAAATCGAACGAGTTAAATTTTCCAGATCTAGCAACTAAAGGTACACAATTATTTTTTTTTTGGAAATGCAAACGTTTATACGAAAATCTCTATTGATTTCCCGGTAATTGTCTAGTATAGCGGCCTACTCTCAGAAAATTCCAATGGTTGTAGCAGTCAACTGTTTACGGCACCGAAAGAATAGTTTGCCGCCATCTTTTACTGCTATCTTACAGTCAGCAGAACAATTTCCACATTTTTTTTCTTGTAGTAAACATTTGTGACGCTTTAAATACTCAATAACCTCTATATTCGTCAAAGACAAAAATTTCGACACCGTAAAATTGCAATTCGTGCACTCCATTTTGATTAGAATTATTGAATGAACAATAAAAATCCAATTAAATTTGAATTAAATTTGACACATTGCTCAAAACACAATATGTTTTATTAGGTAAAAAATCAAATTTTCAAAATTCGTTTAAAAAGAAACCATGGATGACCCCCGCGTTTTTTCTGCATGAAAATTCTTCATAATTCGCGGTCCATCGAGGAAATTTTTTTGGAATTTTCTGAGAGTAGGCCGCTATACTAGACATTTACCGATTTCCCTGTCACACCCCATAGTAAAAATTTGAAAAGAGGCCTTTAGCCATTTAAATGCTTAAAATTGTTGCCTGCCTGTTGTTTTAGTAAAACATATTTTTTAGCTATTGTTTAAAGCCATTTTGGTTCAAATTTAGCCATTTTTAACAGTCGATTTAGCCATAAAATAGCTTAAAATTGTTGCCCGGTGTTAGCTATTGTTTTTAGCCATTTTGGTTCAAATTTGGCCACTTCAGCCTTCATAGTGGGCAACACTGGTTGTGAATACTGGCCACACTAATTGCTAAGCACATTTTAAAAGAATTTCCAAATCAAAACAAACCATGGCAAACAGCCGGGAAGAACCCATGGAATCCGACGATGAAATGGATTTGGCCAACTTCAAGGCCCCAGTTCCTGCGCCCATCAAGAAGCGCAAGCGGGGCATCATTTACATATCAAATATACCCAAGCACATGAATGTGACGCGACTCAGAGAAATTCTGGCTGAATTTGGCAAAATTGGCCGTGTTTATTTGCAGCCCGAAAAGAAGCCAGGAGGTAAGTAAAGCCAGCCAGCTGCTTAAGAGTCAATTGTTTACCCTCTCCCTTATCGACAGGTGACACCAAAAAGAAGAGCAAGCGCAAGAAGTACAACATACACTTTACCGAGGGCTGGGTGGAATTCGAGTCGAAGCGTGTGGCCAAACAGATTGTGCCACTGCTGAACAACAAGCAAATCTCCACACGCAAGAAATCCCATTTCTATGACTCGTTGTGGAGCATGAAATATTTGCCACGCTTCAAATGGGTCCATTTGACCGAACGCATGAACTATGAGCAGGCGGTGCATAAGCAGCGATTACAAACAGAAGTTTCGCAGGCACGCAAGGAGACCACATTCTTCCAGAATAATTTGGACAAGAGCGAGTACCTTAAGAAGCAGGCCAAGAAACAGAAGAAAGTGTCTGAAGAGAGCTGAGCTGATGGGAAGAAATATAGACTATAAATGTTAAATAAATGAAAATAAGAATGTAGGCTATATGCGGCTTTTTTTTGGAACACATTTTTCTGGATTATCTAAGACCAGATTCGAGCTCAGCTTGAAATACATCTATTTATGCCAGACAAAAATGGAAACAAAAATCTGAACAAAATAATAATATTCTTGATAACATAATTCTTCTCCTATTCCCTTATTCGTGGAACGAGAGCGTCAAATTATCAATTTACTTAATTAAATTAATAACCCGCCATTTGAATTTATAAAAAAAGGCCAAATTTAGCGTGTAAATAAACAGCCTTTTTTTCCCCATACGGCAGCCCAGTGTTGTCTACCGCTCAGCTTCGATATTTTCCGTTTAGCCCCAGTTTGGTCACACTGTGGCATCCACCATTTTCTTTGTGGCTTTGTTGCTGGCCGTGTGGTTCCATTTTAAGTCTGTGATCAAAAATTCATTAATTAAGCTTACAAAATGGTAAATTCAAGTGAAATTAATAACATTTTCCATAAGTTTTCAGCCGGGGTGTTAAGTTTGGCCTAAAATTGTGTGGACTTCATAGATAATTTAAGGTCAAAAGAGATTTTCATTTGCCGGGTGGTCCCACGGGCCGCTGCACGTGAGCGCTTAGCATTTGCCTTCCAGAAGGTTCCTTCTGTGTTTGGCCTACACATATATTCTATCCAAGTGAAATTGCATGCGATTCTAAAGAAATGACAAGAATTAGTCAGCCTTTTGCAGGAACTTTCTAGACTTTATCCATGAGTCATTCGGGCAATGCATTTTTTGGGGGTTAGGTTGAGGCCAGAAAACAACAAATGTTCTCAAAACTTCTCTTCTTCATTTTTTTAGGAGATGTCTTTAAATCCCGTACGCGTGCTCAAAAATGAGGCGCAGGAGGAGAAAGCCGAAATGGCACGCCTCTCCTCATTCATTGGCGCCATTGCCATTGGGGATTTGGTCAAATCAACTTTGGGACCCAAGGGTATGGACAAAATCCTAGTGGCCACCGGTCGCAATGCCGGCCAGGTGGAGGTGACCAATGATGGTGCCACCATTTTGCGTGCCGTGGGTGTGGACAATCCAGCAGCCAAAATCCTAGTCGATATGTCGCGTGTTCAGGATGAAGAAGTGGGCGATGGCACCACCTCGGTCACTGTCTTGGCTTCGGAGTTGCTGCGCGAGGCTGAAAAACTGGTCGAACAGAAGTTGCATCCACAGATCATTGTCTCCGGCTGGCGTTTGGCCACCCAGGTGGCCCTAGAAGCTTTAACCGCCGCCGCCCAGGACAATTCGGCCAACAATGAGAAATTCAAGGAGGATCTGTTGAACATTGCACGCACCACATTGTCCTCAAAGATTTTGCATCAGCACAAGGATTTCTTTGCCAATCTGGCAGTGGATGCTGTGCTCCGTCTTAAGGGCTCCGGTGAGCTGAAATCCATTCAAATTATTAAGAAATCTGGCGGCACTTTGAACGATTCGTTTTTGGATGAGGGTTTCCTGCTGGACAAGAAGCCGGGCGTGCATCAGCCACAGCGTGTAAGTATAGCCAAGTGAATGCCAGCCAGCTAATGCCACCATTGCTGTCCATTGGACGCGTCAAAATGACTGTGAATTATGTTGATTTTGAAATTCTCATATCACAGCCATTTTGACGAGTTCGAGGGGCAGACCGTGTCGTCGGGGGATCTCTTTCTGTGCACCACTGGCCAAGCTGTTTTGCTAATTTCCGCCCCCCTCCCCTTAGATTGAGAATGCCAAAATTTTGATTGCCAACACGCCCATGGACACGGACAAGATCAAGGTGTTTGGCAGCAGCATCAAGGTTGATTCTTTGGCCAAAATTGCCGACTTGGAGATGGCCGAAAAGGAGAAGATGAAGGAGAAAGTGGATAAGATACTGAAGCACAATTGCAATGTGTTCATCAATCGCCAGTTGATCTACAATTATCCGGAGCAACTGTTTGCCGATGCCCAGGTGATGGCCATCGAGCATGCCGACTTTGATGGCATCGAACGTTTGGCCTACTGCACGGGAGGTGAGATTGTGTCCACATTCGAGAATCCCGCCTTGGTCAAGTTGGGTGAATGCGATGTGATTGAGCAGGTGATGATTGGTGAGGACACCCTGTTGCGTTTCAGTGGCGTCAAATTGGGTGAGGCCTGCACCATAGTGATTCGTGGAGCCACACAACAGATTCTAGATGAGGCGGATCGTTCGCTGCACGATGCTCTATGCGTGCTGGCGGCCACAGTGAGAGAGTCGCGCATCATTTATGGTGGCGGCTGCTCGGAGGCTTTGATGGCCAATGCAGTGCTAAAGAAGGCAGCCGAGACACCGGGCAAGGAGGCCATAGCCATAGAGGCATTTGCACGTAAGTTAACCAGAAACTAAAGGCAAAAGTTTGGCCTCTCACTTTAAAATTCTTTCAGGTGCTCTTTTGTCGCTGCCCATTGCCATAGCCGATAATGCGGGCTATGACTCCGCCCAGCTGGTCTCTGAGCTGCGTGCCGGCCATGCCCAGGGCAAGCAACATTTGGGCCTGGATATGGACCAGGGCAAAGTCTCCGATGTGCGTGCCTTGGGCATTACCGAATCTTTTGCTGTCAAGCGTCAGGTTCTGTTGTCCGCTGCTGAGGCTGCCGAAATGATTGTACGTGTGGATAATATCATTAGATGTGCACCACGTCGACGTGTGCCCGACAGGGGCTACTGCTAGACTTTGTTTCTTCTCTAAGTATTCTTTGGATCTAGGATTTTTTTTTTTAAAGGAAAGAAAAAAAACTCGTTTAACCATCATCACTAATTTTATGTTTTGTTTAAACTAATGCCACACATACATACGCGCACTCGCTGAAATTATATTTTGAGTTAACCCCCAACAAAACTCACACACACACACACACAAACACATTTAAAAAATGTCTAAACAAAAATTCACTTATGCAAAAAACAAACATTCAATGTGCGACAATTCTTTCTCACTCTCCAACAACAACAATAAAAAAAAACAACATATTTATGCTTAACAACAAAATTTTAATGTTTTCATTAAAGGCGCGGGCATTTCAAAAGGCTGCCCTGGAAAGCAGGCAATGGAAATTTTGTAACTTTTAAATAAATGCCCCTTGAAAGTAGGCAATGGAAATTTGGCAACATTTAAATAAAAGCCCCTTGAAAGTAGGCAATGGAAATTGTGCAACTTTTATGAACATTTTTCAACTTTCAGAAGTTGCCTACTACTGGTTTCTGTTGGCCTGGTATTAGCTAAATTTTTGAACTCAACAATTTGTCGGCTGAGCTCAACAGTTTGACAAGCACTGGTTGAATCTTAAAATCGTCCTAGCAGGCGTATATCCTGCTGCAGAACATTGGGACTTGGTTTGCCTGAATCGTGGCGTCGTTTCTAATCGTTTGCCATCAAAAAATATGGGGGTCATCTAGGAGTCCAGGACTTTTCAGGATTTTTCAGCCTGAAATTGACCAAAAACGCAAAATACCCATTATCTCAGCTATCCGCCGGACGATTTCCATGTCCTTTGGCCAGCTGTTAGTCCTTTGACATAGAATCATTTTGCCACCAGTTTGGTCCTGATCCTGGCCCGGATACGGCCGCTATGGCCTATTTAAGTTTTAGGAAAATGTCCTAAAAACTCGGCTCCTGGAAGGATAATCCAGGATCTGTTGATGCCATTCGTCATTAATTAGCAACAAATATATGCTGGCCAAAGCGCATCCTTGTAGTCCTTCAAATGGCTGAGAAAAGTTGGGTTTTGTGGTTTTAGGACATTTTTGCTGACCCTTGCAAAAATTTAAAGTGCCCGATTCCTAGATGACCCCCATATCCTTTGATGCCAATCTATCAGAATCATTGCCAGGATTCGGGGAAACCAAGTCCTGAAGTCCTGCGACAGGATATACGCACGGATATGAGCAAAACAAATATTATCCTTGAAGCACAAAAGTCTTCATATCTCAGCCGTTTGAAGGACTAGCAGGATGCGCTTTGGTCAGAAGATAGTCCTGGTAAAATAGCATTCGATGGCATCCATAAGATTCTGAATTATAGTTTAAACAGGCGAGAAATAAGGACTTTTCTGCCGCCGTATCCTAGCCAGGATTCTTTAATGCCAATTGATCAGAATTGTCTCCAGGATTCTAAAAAAAAAACAAGTCCCGATGTCCTGCGGCAGGATATAAGCGAATTATATATCATCCTTGGATCACAAAAACTGGTTGGAATAAATATATGAAATTAGTGAGGCATACTTTCAGGCTGCACGTTTTTCGAGTATTATCAAGCATACTTTTGGGGGTCTTGGAAAAGATCTATGTAAATATCAAGAGGAAAAGTAGGTTATTCGATTTGCCAAACAACATATCATTGATACTGTGTGCATTTCGATGCCATAAAACCTCTAAACGAATGTGTACTGTCGTAAGCTATACAAATACCAGACTAGCCAATCGCAAAGGTGTGGTTTTTCATCATAACCAGGCTTTTAAAGGCACATCCCCCTCATATATCCCCGACCCTGCACACTTAAAAGTCAGGGATTAATTCCGACACGAATATCGGTACCAGTTCCGGTACGTACCGAAATAATAATTTCGGTTATAGGTTCTAATTCGGTTTTCAGATTTCGGTTCCGATACGGTATCCCGATTTTTGTACGGTATACCGGCACGTACACCGGTACAATATTAAAAACCATTTTGGAAGTCGATAAAAGGAGCCAGTTCCCCTAGGGGCAAATGACAACCCAGATCTTCATAGAATGGGTGCGATTTCTAAGAAGTGCAGATGCTTTCTATCTCTTTCTCATTCATATAAAGCCCGTTATGACTCCAATCATAATTTGAACCCATACTATTTATAAGACTACGCTCCAATATAGCCCATAATATGCTGGTAAAATACTCAAAGGGCCATCTAAAAACCAGGGTTCGTTAAATGCACAAAAATTATTTTCACGCCATGATAAATAACTTCAAAGTAAAAAATAATTATTGTCAGACATGAAAATACAAAATTTTACATATGGAAAAAATTATTTTTTCATGAAAATAAAAAATTTTACATATGGAAAAAATTCAAATAAAAAATTTTACATATGAAAAAATTAAAATAAAAATTTTACATATGAAAAAATTCTTCTTTTTTTCATGTAACTAACATGAGCATTTTTGACACGATTGTTTTTTACATGCATGTCAATAATTTGAGCTGCCTTCTTGACGCCTGTAAAGAACAGTCGTGTCAAAAATGCTCGTGTTAGTTACATGAAAAAAAAAAAAATTTTCCATATGTAAAATTTTTTATTTTCAAAAAAAATAATTTTTTTCATATGTAAAATTTTTTATTTACAAAAAAAATTATTTTTTCCATATGTAAAATTTTTTATTTACAAAAAAAATTATTTTTTCCATATGTAAAATTTTTTTATTTTCAAAAAAGAAAATTGTTTCCTTATGTAAAACTTTTTTATTTTCAAAAAAAAATTTTTTCCATATGTAAAATTTTTTATTTTCAAAAAAATAATTTTTTTCATATGTAAAATTTTTTATTTAAAAAAAAAATAATTTTTTTCCATATGTAAAATTTTTTATTTTCAAAAAAAATAATTTTTTCCATATGTAAAATTATTTATTTTCAAAAAAATAATTTTTTTCCATATGTAAAATTTTTTATTTTCATGTCTGAAAAAAATTGTTTATTACTTTGATGTTATTTTACTTTGTGTTTATATCTTGCGTATAAAGAAAAATGTGTGTTATTTTACGAACCCTGCTAAAAACTATCTAAAACAGTTGGAAACATAAAATTTGCCTTAACTTTTCCTTACATTACAATTTGCTTGATATTAACAACAAAATTTTGTTTTATATTGAAAATATTATATCTAAATTTGATTAAAGTAAGGAAACTTCATTTCTAAAATTACAATAACATTTTTCTAACTTTTTTTATATTTAAGGAAGGATTTTTCTAATACTTAGAAATCCTTTATACATTTAATCAGAGGACCAAAGAAAAGTTTTTCCGCTTTTATAAATTTTTTTCTATATCTTAAAAAGAAAAGAGTTTGATTCTGTATATTTTCTTCAGGGCGAATTTCTATAAATCAGTATTGTATCGGTATGGTTCCTATTATTAATAAATATCGGTTCCGGTTTTGATACCGGTACGTGGCTTGAAACGGTTAACGGTTCCGTTATTATTCCCTGTTAAAAGTTTATGAAATCGAATTTAGATTAAACTCTGATTTAATTTAACATTGCAAACATATTTTTTTTTATTGTTATATATTCTTTCTTTTTCGTAGTCATTCAAAGTTAAGTTAGGAAGAAAAACAAAAATTTGTAGCAATCAGCGCAAGTTAACTTAGAGGATTTGGAAAGTATATATGCTTTCCATATTGGGTATATAAAGGTGTAGGGTAAAGGAGATTAGCGTGGGAAACTTGTACTTAATTTTTTGCATTTTTTTTTTTGGCTTGGGAGAGACTCAAATATATACAGAATTTTAGGTCTATCGTTGGGTTTCATAGAGAGAGAAAGAGAGAGGGAGAGACATTTAAGTAAGTATTTAGGAGATGGCACACTCCATTTCACCATGCTTGGGCACACAGTCCAAAACCAAAGCCACTGCCCGAGACATGTAGGTCATGGTGCCATAGCTGCCGCTGGGAGCACTGCAAGTACAAACAACAAATTAGTGTCTTATTTAACAGTAGATGACCCACACTTACCTATCATACAAATGCTGACATATGTAGGCAGCACCGCCGCACAGCAACATACCCGAGGCCGCCTGCTGTTGCTCTTTGCCATCCTTGAGCTTGGCACAGCACAGAGTGGCATCACCTTGAACCTTACGCTGATCCTCCAAAAACAATTGATTCGCCTTATGCACCAAATGTTCCACATAGATGATACCACCCAAAGTGGGCACCATATTGTGCTCGGTGACCAGCGTGAGCACCATTAGGGCCTCCACCACCAGTTGACGGTATTCGGGTTGGGGTATTTGATTAAGAGCCGTTTCCACCTCCAAGGCAAACTTTAATTCACCCGGTGTCATCTCCTGGGTAAGACTCTGCTGTAAAACGCGTCCCTCGATGGCCAAACCCTGGCACTTCTCTAGCACAGTCCAGACGCGTGAGTAAAAGTCACGAGGCACACGATTCAAGGCACCATCCAGACGACGACGACGCAGCCACTGACCCTGACGATCATCAATGGTGGCTATTAAGGCATCCTCACCCTCTGGATCACCCAAACCAATTTGGCTCTTCTTGCTGACGCGGCTGCTCTTGCAGCTGACTATGGACAGATTGCCACGGGCCACTAGAAGAAAAAGGGGTGGATTAAAATCTAATTTCCGTTTAAGCCTGGGCAGACACTCACCACTGCTGACGGCAAACTCCTTGCCACTGAGTATATGATAGAGCAGATTTTTCATTTCAAATGGTGAGAGATTAAGTAGATGCTCCGAGGCCGCCTCGCCATCACAGTTGAGCGTGCGTGACAATTCCTTGGCCATTACCTGGATTATGAGGCCCACGCGTAGGCGTAACATTTCATGAAACAGTTGCGGTTCGGTGCGTATAAACATGGCCAAATAAACCATCAGCTCTTGGGTCAGCATGGCCGTACTCTCATCATCGCCATAGGCCTAAGTATAGAAGGATTATTATTACTAATATCATTAGTTTACAAAGATAAAAAAAAAAAATAAAAATACCCATTGAAGCTGTTATTTTTTCGCTTAACGGCCTCAACTGGGACCGGAAAATATAGCCCTTAAGTGAAACGCCTTTAAGTGTATCGAAGTTTTCCATACAATTCAATGAAAATTTTTCTAACTGGTTCCAGCTCAAAGAAAAGCTTATATCATATGAGTTTTGTCCCTTAAGAATATTTATTAATTTTCATTGAAAAATTGTTTTTGAATTAAAGTTAAACAAAATTGAAGCTATTAAACTTAATTTAAAAAAAAGGAATTTCAAAATATTCAATTTTTGGGACTTAAATAGCCGTCTAAAGTCGTCAGCAATTTGTGGGCTGTGGCTTTAAAAAAGATCAGAAATTTGAATTTTTTCAATCCTTTCTAAGAAATTGCTTTATAAATTTAATTGATATTTAATTGCCTAATTATTTTTCAAAATTTACCTCCTCATCCATATCCGTGTCTTTTTCTTAGCTAATCTCCATAAGTGGTTATCTATCAAAATTCATAAACTGGTCGACATCATTGATCGTGTAGTCTTCTAATCCTGCATCAGTAGCCAAAGCAACAATCTGATCTCTTACAGATGCTAAGTCGTCAATCTGTGATGAATGAAGAGGATTTTCGCAGCCAAGCGATGCTTTCAGAACTTGTTTAAGGATTCTGATTTAAGTTCCTTTCACGACAGATTGATAACTTTTACAGCATCTTTTATGGTGAATTTTACCTAATTTTACCTTTTTTTCGGAGCAAATACGACTTAACTTCAGGACAGAAACATTTGTGAAACCATTCCTCAAACATTACTTAAGTCATGCCGTTTTGTTTGAACGCCAAAATAATGGAAGCTGCTTTTTATCGACATTTTCAAAGCACGCGGATTTTATGAGAAACAAATCAATAAAAGATGCACTGGAACCAAGAAGTAATGTCAAACGCTCTTTCGAAAACTTCTGTCCACGAATTGACATTTTCCTGCTGATAAACGACCTGTCTGGCATTCCATGCTTTAAATAAGCTCGTGACCTTTTCTTGAATGACCATTCGACTTATCGGAAGATAACTATATGTGTTGGCATCTATCCAAACGATAAGCAAAGATTACATTTTTGCCATGGTCTATCACGGACTATACCTAGGCAAACGTTGATATGCTCTTTTTCTTAGTTTTTTTCGTGTATCTAATAGTTCTTTTGACAGGACCCACATACTTGAACAGTTCTTTTATTTTTAATTCATTTTCCCGTACAATTTTAACAGTAGATTTGGCCAAGCTCATATTAGAGCAAACCTTATATACTTTTCCCCTGCCATCAAGCGACGAATAATCTCAAATTTTACAACTTAAAGTATTTTTCTTAGCTTTCTATGTTGTTTTTGAATAATGATGCGTTTTAAGAATTTCTTGTAAATTTTGTGCTGTTAAGCGAGGTAAAAAGGCCGCTAAGTGAAACTTGGTATTAAATGTGGTGTGACCGTTCACTTTCTGTGATTTGGCTTCTATTGGAACTCGTACATTGAGCAAAGAGCAAAGTAAAAAAAAATTTTTTTTAGTATACACGTAAAATAGTCAAATTTGACTCTTAGTACTTTCACAAAATTGTTCAAAACTTCGCTATTTATTCACTGATTTTCGTCATAAATACCTTGTTTTCTTCGTAATAGTGCAATTTATTAGAGTAAATGAAAAAAACAATTTTTTGATTTTAATTTTCAACCACTTACAGATTTTAAAAAATCAAATTTTTCACATTTTTGAAAAAAAAAATCGTTTTTTTCGAAATATTTTTGCTTCTAACTTTTAAACTACTAAACCGATGGGAAAATGTTCTTCAACTAGATTATTTGGAATTGCATACCCTTTTGATTAATCCTATGCTTGACTTCATCTTAATTTTCTATGGCTTAAAATGTAAAACGGAAAACTAAAAAAAATTCTAACTCAAAAACGTATCTATATAAAAAATTTTGAAATTCATTTTTGAGGTTAGCATTCCGAAATACATCATTAAAAAATAATAGCTTCAATGGGTCTTTTTTGCTGTAAACTAGTGTTATTATTGCTAATATTTTCCCTATTCCCCACTTACATCATGTATCAGCTGACGCAGTTCACCCTCGGGTAATGGCGCCGTTATGGTATGCTCATTATTCGGAGGCATTCCCACAGTAACTTGCTTCTGTCGCACCAACAAATCGGTAACTGCCTTGGCCAAATCCTCTACACGTTTGCCCAGCATTCCAGCTGTATGACGTACCAAGCCCCATAGCTTCTGCTGGCAGGCCTTCTCGTAGAGACCCTTGAGCAAATCTCGTACTGTGACCACACGTCCCTCCTCCAGCATGCCTTCAGATTGAGAAGAATCGTTGGTGTTGTTGATGTTGGCGGTGGTGGCATTCTCCTGTTCCTTGGCTGCTTTGGGCAGGGCACCACCACCACCACCAGCCAACTCAAGCACCACTTCGTCCACGAATTCTTGGTCGAGCTCTTTTTTAAGTTTAGTTAGGGGATTAGGGTTAGGTTTTTGGTTAGATGCGGCAATGGAGCATGCGGAGCAAAGGATGGGCGGGGTAAATAAAATTTGTAAAAAAAAATATAAACAAAACACATTAATTTAGTCGGCCAAAAAATTATGCATGTGATTAAACCAAATGCTACGAAAGCCATGATGAAGGTGTCAAAAATGTATTAATGGATCACACAAATTAAACCAAAAAACCAATTACAAATGTGGGACAGAGAATGGTGGAAACTTTGGTAGGGTAGGGTAGGGTAGGGTAGGAAAGGAAGCCCAAACAACAACAACAAACTAGACTAAAGACCGTACAAAACACCCTTCACCCACTTACCAGATGCATTTGTATCATCAGTTTTATGCTTAAAGCCCAGGCCAGCTGTGTTATACGTAGACGGTACGCAAAACGTTGGACAATATGGAGAGAATTGGTGGGAGGGGGGCGGCGAAACAAATAGGACAAGACAAGACCATAAATATGAAAACAAATAGGTTAAGTGTGAAGACAATTTATATACCCTTTATTATGGAATTATTATTATTATTATTAATTATTGTGTGCAGGGAATCAAACCCAAAACTGATAAACAATATTTCACATTTTTCAAAAAAAAAAAAATAGTAATTCGAGAACCCATATTTTTGTCTTTTAGGGCCTCCTTCCAAATGATCTAAAAACCTATTTCGGCTCAATCCTTCATATGAATAGAAACACTTTTAAAAAGCTCTGAAAGCTGATTACTTTTGAAAATCTGTCTTATTTATATGAATCATAATGCCGAAATAAATTT
Organism: Lordiphosa mommai; assembly: GCA_018904225.1. Lineage (NCBI taxonomy): Eukaryota > Metazoa > Arthropoda > Insecta > Diptera > Drosophilidae > Lordiphosa > Lordiphosa mommai. The sequence continues at coordinate 302,395 of JAEIFT010000020.1, read as the reverse complement.
GTATGCCATCTGGAATGAGGCCTTTATCAAGGTTTCTTCGCGAAAAACCTTATTCATAATTAAGTAGATGTACTTAAATGGTCGTCGATAAAGCTCCCCAAACTGCCAGATAACAATATGGAACCTAAACAGCATCTTTTACCTTGATTTGATTCCCCCGATTGTATTTTATATATTAAAGTTTAGTGTTGTTTAAGAGTGAGTTAAACCCAATTAAGTTGCTTACTAAACTAAATAACTAAACACCTTCTTGGGTAATTACTAGAGATGATTTACAAGCACACAAAAACTAATGTCAATTGAACATTTTTTCCATGTGAATTTTTTACCCTCGGTTTAATCGACTTTCATATCTACAAGCAGCAGCGAGTAGACCTTTTGAAAAATACAGTTCGGTCTATTTTGATCTCTAGTTTTTTGCCTATATGATCTTGTTCATGGGTACGGTCAAATGTGGTACAGAATATCGCGGTTTTTTATTGAATGTTACTATCCCTTGGGTATCTTAATTAATTTAAAATCTTAGTCCGCATTTACACGATGAAGTTTCCTTCATGAAGTTCTTAATTAAATTTTTTGTTTGTGGGGAAAAGGTGAAGAGGGGCAGACGAAGCTGGCAAAGCTTCATGATATAGCGTGGCGTGAAGCTTTTCGATAATTCTCCTTTGCCCATATCTATCTATCTATCTATCTATATATATATTTATCTATCTATCAATCTTTTAATCTATCAATCTATCTCTCAATTTATCTATCAATTTATCTATCAATCTATCTATCAATCTATCTATCAATCTATCTATCAATCTATCTATCTATATATATTTATCTATCTATCAATATTTTAATCTATCAATCTATCTCTCAATTTATCTATCAATTTATCTATCAATCTATCTATCAATATATCTATCAATTTATCTATCAATCTATCTATTAAACTATCTATCAATCTATCTATCAATCTTTCTATCAATCAATCAATCTATCAATCAATCTATCTATCTATCAATATATCAATCTATATATCTATCAATCTATCTATCAATTTTTCTATCAATCTATCTATTAATCAATCTATCTATCAATCACTATATCTATCAATCAATTTCTCTATCAATCTATCTATATATCAGTCTTTCAATCAATCTATCTATGAATCTATATTTCAATCTATCTATTAAACTATCTATGAATCTAGCAATCTTTCTATCAATCAATCTATCAATTTATCTATCTATCAATCTATCTATAAATTTCTCTATCAATCTATCTATTAATCAATCTATCTATCAATCACTATATCTATCTATCAATTTCTCTATCAATCTATCTATATATCAATCTTTCAATCTATCTATATATCAATCGTTCAATCAATCTATCTATTAAACTATCTATGAATCTATCAATCTTTCTAATCAATCTATCAATATATCAATTTATCTATCTATCAATCTATCTATAAATTTCTCTATCAATCTATATATAATCAATCTATCTATCCATCTATCAATTACTCTATCTATCTATCAATTTCTCTATCAATCTATCTATCTATCAATCTTTCAATCAATCTATCTATGATTTTCGATAATTCTCCTTTACTTTGTTTCGATTGAACTAATGCAGGGTTGATTTGTGGGTTATTTGCTTGTCGATAACTCGTGCTGAGAGGCCAGTTGTAATCGAACTTCACGAAGCAAACTGCATCATGTAAATTCGCATGAAGTTTGAAAAATGCTTCAAAACAAAATCGAAGAAAGCTTCATAAAGCTAATTTTATCGTGAAAACACTGACTAAGAAGATCAAATTTGCGCAGCCTCTCAATTTCGGGCGCTGTTAAGCGTTAGTACGCATATAGATACTTTACGTTAAATTATAGTTCGCATAGGAAAACACGGTGGTTAGAGCGAGAAGGACACTGTGACAAAATATCTCGGAGAGCGAATAATAACAACGAACAGCTGACTAATTTCTCTGTTAAATGGTGTCGACCGAGCAATCGTTGAGTCTATTAATCATGGTCTGTGGTGGAATCTGCCTCACACTGTTTCTGCTCGTGTCCTGCTCTAAGACAGAAATTTATCGGCTCATACGAGTTTTCGGACAGGCATGGACCTAGGATGGACCTAGCCGCTAAAAGGTTCCTTCCACAAAGGAACTCACGAAATTAGACATAAATTAGGCCCCACAAATGGAAGAAATGAAAAAGGATTCAGTTCTAATATTAACCGAAACAATAAAATAAAGTGGTTAAAAAATGGGACTGACATTTTGGTGTGAAGGTCTAGTAGGTTGGTAAAATGGAGATAGACATTTTACTGCTTTAAGACCGGTTCTGAACCAGATTGAACCGGCTCAAAAATGGTTATTTTAGAAATTAGTAAAGCTTAAGCTTTAAAGTCGGTTGGTATAATGGAGAAAGAAAGGGTTATTAGCCAATTTATGCTTTAATATAAAATATTTTCGATTTTTCTGAAAGAAAATTATCAACACAATTTTTTTCATTTTTTTCCCAAAATTTTCAAAAAACTTCACATAAAAAGTTCTGAAGATTTTTGATGATTTGATACCTTTTGTTTTGGAATCACCTTTTCAGTAATAAATATACTTATAAGCCCGTATATCACATACGTGCCTGTTTCTTGTGTGTGAGTGTGAGTCAGTGAGTGATTGTGTATAGCTTAGGTAAGTAAAGTGATTTGATTTTAATGTATATTTTGTGTTTGGAGTCTACCTGGGGTCAAAACACCCATTTAGCTGCCCGCCCCACTGCAAAAAGCGTCTCAAAAATTTGAGTTTTATTGTGCAAACCTACAACGTTTTTTTTGTTTTTGATTTTCCTTTTTCCACTTACCCGTATTAAAGTCCAGACCTTGAGTGTCCACCAAATATTGTAGAATATCGCCTTGCTCTTCCAAATTCTCGGTTTCGCGCAGCATGGCAATAAGTTCCTCCACTTCTGTGTCAGCAAAATTTGTTTCCGCACGATGGCGTTGAATAAGAATTTTGGGCACGGTTACTAATATTGATGTACCCATCATTTAAATGAAATGAAAAATAATTTCAAAAAAAGAAATAAAAAACAAAACAACAAATTAATACAAAATTATAAAACCAAAACTGAAATGAAATTGAAAAAAAAATAGTTTTAGTAGACCTTCACTCACTCTCTTGCTGGCGCACAAATTCGCTGCGTCTATCGATGGCCGATCGACTATAATGCGGATCCACCGGATAAATATTCTCACGTATTAGCTCGCTGCCCAATTGTGGCAGCGAGGATGGACCCTCCTCGGGGGTAGTGGCAAACACACTGACATGATTCTGTTTATTGGCCTGCAACCAGGGTGGTGGCACTATGGAGGACAAGCGACGTTCGGTTAGCGGTGAAGGACCCTCCATGCCCAGATTGTCAGCTGAAATATGTCATAAAGTTTTTACTTATAATTTAAACAAATTTGTTTATCACTTACAATCCACATTAATGGAACGCGTCTTCTTAATGGCTCCCTTGCAGGACATACGTCTACGCAGTGTGCGCGGTCTTAGCTGACCACCACGCAAATTCATGGTATTCCGATTGCTAAACGAACGCAACAGATGCTCATCCAAATAGGTCTGAACATCTGGATGCAAACGATCCGGATAGCCATCTTCAGTGCTGCCCAAAAAACTTAAGTCCGTGATGGCCGATGTATTGAGAAAGTCCTTCAGATTGCCCAACATAACGCGTGTGCCATTTATATAGCCAGATTTGAGTTTTCTCATGGTCTGAATCATGGCCAAAGGTATGCGATCTTGATCTGATTTTTTGAGGTATAAAGAGATGGAGGATTAGAGGGTTTTTATTTGTTAAACAAATTTAAATGTGAAAAATGGAGATATGAATGATGCGTTTTTTATTAAGTTAGTGAGCGGGCGCATCTCTTAGAAACTATGAAATTTAGTCACAAAAAGTACAACAAAAACTTCTCCTATTTCAGGGCTAAAACCAGCACCACAATTCATTCTCGGGGTTAGAGTGCAAGAAATTCAAGCCAGTTGCAATATATTAGACACATACTACTTTACGTATATGGAATATGGGGTATAAATGTAAAAAGCAGGGGTAGGCATATTTAGATAAAGCTTATTATTCCTTGGCTCTATGTACAGGGTGGCTAATGAATATTGCTACCATTAAAAAAAAAATCGTAAAACTTTTTTCTATTTTATTTCACAATTAAAAAAAATTTAAAATTGGGATAATAAAACCTCAAATTGAACTATGTCCCGCTTTAAAGCATTCGGATCTGTCATTTCTGTTCAGTAAAAGTTTTTTATACAGCAAGATGGCCTCATTTTTCACAAAAACTATTGTTTTTACCAGGGAATAATACCGGAACCGGAACAGTTAATCGAAATAAACCGGAACCGAAACAGTTAATCGAAATAAACCGGTATGGAAATCGGAACCGATATAAACATTTTTTTGAGAACCGAAAACCTTTATAATAGAAACCGAAAAAACCGGAACCATACCGAAACGCCAATAACGGTATTGTTTTTCGGTTTCTTACTATTTCTTTGGTTTATTTGTGATTATTTGAAATATATATTTCAACTGGTAAAATAGCTATAGCCCTTAAAAAATAACCAGAATCAAATTCTCTTTTTAAGATTTATAAGATAAAGAAAAAAAAAATTCTAGAAAAACAGGAAAACTTTTATTTGGTAAATATAAACCCACTTATTGTAATGTAAAAGATTTCTAAGTCTTAAAAAATCCTTCCTTAAATATGGAAATGTTAGAAAAATTACAATAAAATATTTTAGAAATGAAGTTTTTGGATTTTCATGGATTTTTCTGGTTTAATTTTTCGAAAAATGTAATAAAAGTAAACGCTAAGGTAGATTTTGTGTTTTTAAAAGCTGATTTACCTCTTTGAGTTTTTTACCAGCGTATTATGAGCTATATTGGACCGAAGTCTTATAGTATGGATCTATATTTTTGATGGAGATACGACATATTTTAGAGCGGATTATTTCGAACCATTATTAAGAAATATTTGTTCAGTTTTATGGGAAATGGTTTGTCTGGACGACATAAAAAAAGAGAATTCCTTAATTCTAGGTTCTTTTTTTCTGAGTGGTAGGGATACCACAAGAAGCGTTTGTTCGTCCAAAAATAAATAAGGCTAGAAATCGGTATATTTAAAAATCATTTTTTATGTGGCCTATTCTTCGAAAAACATTTTGTTGTTCTATGGCATCCATTAATTTTTTGAATATCTTGAAATACTATAAATTTTGTAATATAAACAAAAATTCTACATGTACCGGTACGTACCGGTATACCGAAATAAAAATCAGAGTACCGTATCGGAACCGAAAACTGTAAAAACTTGAAAACCGAAATAGAACCTTTAACCGAAATTCTTATTTCGGTACGTATCGGAACCGATATTCGTTACGGGATTAATCCCTGGTTCTTACTATTCCAAGCTGTATAGAAATTATAAAATTCCATTAATAAATAGCTTTACCAGAAAATCATAGAAAATTGTTTAATATAGCGAATATATATCAAAGTCTACTGATGATAGATCCCAGAGGTCTTTGACATAGCTTTTGCAGACAGCCTGTCTTTTGTGAAATTTTAAATCTTTGTTAAATTTTTAGCTTAAGTCGACACAATGAATACACTTTTCGTTATAAGGCTGAGGTTCACACTGTTCGACGCATGAGACATGACAATCTAGTCTTGTTTTCACTGTGAATAGCTTGTCATTTGACATTGAAAACAATACAATATGATAGATTACTAGATTATCATGTCTCATGCGTCGAACAATGTGAACTCAGTCTTTTTTTAGCAATGGTGTAAAATTTTGTAAGGGTCCATTTCTCAGCTAATAAATAGCTGATATGTGTAAGATAAAACAATATTTTACTCTGTTATTTCTTAGTTTATATGACAGATATTGCTTTGAAGGAGATGAGAAATCGGCCCCAAGTGATTTTTTCTAAAGTTCTAGTACTTTTAGTTAGATTAATGATTATAACATTAAACTTTGTAACATTTTCTGGGTCCTTAAATTAACAAAATTTGGTTTTACTTGGTCTTATTAAGTAAGCCTGAAAATATCCCAATTTTTGCAGATTCTACCAGATTGTTTCTGGGACATGCGAGATATATATATATATATTTACAGTAAAGTCAAGGCAAAGGGGTTGGGGGAAAACAGCAGCACGAAACAGAAGCATTGAGCTAGCATTATCACAGATATTGAATATATATATAGTACATGGTGTCCATTGGAAATAGAAAACGTCTGTGCTAAGGTTGTTATACCCTATTGTAGTTTCGAAGTTATCTAAAAAAAATAAAGGAAAGCTAACATTGGCTCTGACGATGTATATTTACTCTTGCAGTTTCTATAGTTTATATATGAAAAGGTTTTCTAATTTGCCTACAAAAATTACAAGGCTAGTTGACCAAATCATGGCGCCATTTTCAGTAAACATTTGTCTGACGATTATTGAACTAGTTTTTGGACCAATTGTCCTACGCCAGCAACATACATATAAGCTCTTGAGAAAGTGAGAAAGTTTTAGTTTAGTCCCGAAGACGGATGCCGCTGAGCAACCGAAATATATTGCAAAATACAACAAATGTAACAATTGTTGAAATTTTTACTCATCCTGACCTTGAGCAGGATAAATCTATATAATATTTTGTTTAATTGTTTTAATTATCATATTAGTCATTTGTAAGGTCTGCTTACTTTATGTCGCAAATAAGGAAGGACTCAATACAGACTTTAAGACTGCAATTAAGTCGCTTGGATTGAGATCCTTCGATTTGATATCTGTAACTTATTGCAAAAACTCTTTTCAAGAGATGTCTGAGAAGTTCAACATCCACCAAACCACCAGAATATCTTATTTATAATAGAAAGAACTTAGGTATGCCTGTGGCAACGTGCTCAAAGCAAACTAGAAATGGCAAACACTCATTAACTGTTGAATTGAAAGCAAGATATGGCCAACTTGATGCACAAAGCGCTGAACAATCTATACAGACTGAGCGGTCTGGTCCCGACGATGGGAACAGAGAAAGAGTCCGTCTGCCACTACTTCTTTTCTGCCTTACCCTGAGTCAACAAAGACAAATTAACTCGGTTATCATTATCCAATGGATGTCTCTGATAACTTAGATATAGATTAGAATTGATTTACTTCTGATTTCATTCAAGTCTCCTATATCACTTTTCAGACACATTTTAAACTAAAGGGTTGGAGGAATGGATAGTAAGGTGTCTAGGCACCAAGTCCCAACCTAGTTTCAGTTAATAGTCATTATATCTTCCTGAAGATGTTTCTCTCTCGTTTAGCTTTGAAAATGCTCGTTCAACTAATACTTGGGTTGCTGGAACTGGTAGTATAGTAAATGCAATGTTTTTAAGTCTTTGGTTTTAACACCTTTCCAAAGTTTAAAAATTTTCTCCATGGAAAATTAACTTAATATTGTGAGGGGTAAAAAATCTAAGAACAGAACCGGTTCTCAGTGAATCGGTTCCGGACCAGGTTTGCAGCCTTGGTTCTAATTGAGCTGAGCCTTAGATGAGCTGTCATCTGTTATTTGATAGTGTTGCATAATTCAAGTGTGCTGGCGTTGCCACTTCCTGGACTTTTGTTATTACACTGTGCAAGTCAAAAAAAAAAGACATGTCAAACTTTAACTTTAAATAAAAATTAAAAAATAATCGTTATTCTATGATTTTTAAATAAAAATTTTGTTTTAACAGTTAAATGTTAATTTCTATATAACAATTTTTGAATAACAGTTAAAATTTATTTTTATTATAAAAATTGTAATTCATTTTTATTTTGTAATTTTTATAATAAAAATTAATTTTTAATTGTTATAAAAAATTTTTATTATAAAAATTAAAAAAAAAAAATACCTATCTAGTAGGCGTTCGTAAATCATAGAATGTCTTTGATAGAAGGATACAAGATTTACTTAAACCTACTAGACTAGTAATTTGTATAATACAAATTTTTCATTACAATTAAAAATTAATTTTTATTATAAAAATTTGAATTAATTTTTATTTTGTAATTATAAAAATTTTGTTTTATAAATTATAAAAATTACAAAATAAAAATTAATTAAATTTTTTATAATAAAAATTAATTTTTAACTGTTTTTCAAAAATTGTTGCATAAAAATAAAGATTTAACCATTGAAACAAAATTTTTATTGAAATATTATAATATAATAATTTCAAAATTTTGTTTGTTTTAAAAATTGCAAATAAAAATTGTTCCCTTTTTAGGACTCTCCACTGAAAATTATAAAGATTGGTGTACTCCATTTCATCAGGGGAACCAATTTTTTGAAGTAATTTTTTTCACTCCCATAACTGTTATTTTCGGTCCCTGGTTATAACGATGGCTTCATACAAAAATTTTTTTTTTAAATTTTTTTATCAAGTTAAATTTTTTTTTAATTCTAAAAATTCTAAAAAAATTAGATCTGATTCTTGTGAAATCTGAATGAATAGATTTAAATGTCCTCTAATTTACTTGCTATATGATTCCACATTTAAGAGCAGATTATAGATATATCGCCTTGAATTTCATTTGATCATACACAATTGCTTTTTAAATTTTTACTTTGTATCTGCACTTGAAAAAAGCTCAAAGTTAGCGTATCGAATTTTTAACAGGATCTCTGATCCAAATGTAAACAGATTTTGGAACAATTGTTATGAAAACTCGTTCTCTTAAACTGGGAACTAGTTCCACTTATTGAACAAGATGATATTAGGGGGAAAAACGGACAACTAATTTTAAGTTCTCTTCTTGCTCTAGTCTAAAATCTTGAATTCAGGCAATAATTAAATATTCAAAAATCGAGTGGATATATATAGCTATTCTTTTCGATTTCTAAAGTTTCCATAACTGATTATACCTATGGACACCAAGTACTATATAAACTAATATAATTGTTATATATTTTTGTTCTTGTTGTTGTTGTTTTGTTTTGTGTGAAATGTAAAAAAATAAAATATGTCATGTTTAAATATTTTTGAACTGATTTTTGGTTCTTATATGGATGGTTAGGGCGGGGTAGGGGGGTGGGGGTTGGGGGGGTGTAATTACCTAGCATATAATGCGTAGCCATTAATGTGATTGTCGGCCTGCCCAACATGTGACGCCAATTGTTGGTCAAGAAGCCTAAATTTGTGGTAAAATTGCTAGCAAGCAAATCGGGATCACGTGTTGTATAGTATTCTTCATAGTCGATATGCTGTAGTAGTGTGCGTAGTTGTTGTTGTTGTTGTAGTTGTTGTTGTATGTGACGAGGGGGAGGAGAGGAAAACACAAAATGGTTCGTTTTGGTTTTTTTTTTGTTTTGGCCAATTGATTAGAATAAATATATATATATAGCAAAAGCAAAAGAGAAGATAGACAGAGCAAAAAAACTAAACTAAAAAAAAGATACAAAAATATACAGGTGTGCCTTAGATGTATGTGTGGGTGGGTGTGTAAGTGAGTGAGTGGGTGCTTCCATAACCAAAAGTATTTAAACTGGCAAAAAACTAAACTAAACTGTGTGTGTGTGTGTGTGTATAAATTAATTGAAACAAACGCAAACCCTTGCAAAAGAATTGATTAAATAACAATTAAAAATAAGAATAATAATAATAACCACACACAACAATACAAAATAATACAAATTATCTACTATCTCTCTCTCTCTCTCTTGTCGACCGACCTAAGTGTATGCGCTTCAGCACTAAAGTCACCATTGGACGGCCCAGCAGATCCCAAGCGGACTTGAGAAAATTGATTTCGCCTTTAAGGATGTCAATCATGAGCTCATTATCGGAGGCAATATAGAAGCGCGACAAGTCGACAAACTAATGCATAATAACAATAATAATAATAATAATAAATCAAAATCAAAACAAAACTCATTAAGGATTTAAAGGGCAAATACGTGGGGGGACTGTCGATATCTGAAGTGGAACAATTTTAAATGAAAGTAATGAAAGAAAGTTTTTTTTTTCAATTAAGGCTTCGTAGTCAAATGTAAATATTTTTAGAAATTCCATTGTATTAGATTTAATTTATTTAAAGCTTTTGCTCTTAAGGTTTCAAAGGATTCTTTGAAAAAACCTCATATCTTTCACAATTTTAGAGATAGGCTGTTCGAACCTTCTAAACATATATTCTACTCATCATTACTTATCGAGCCCCCATACATCGCTTTCCGATCAGATGAACAATAACAGAGTTGCCACCCCCAAAATTCTAAAAAAAATCCTCAAAACTCCCACAATTTTAGAGATAGATTGTTCGAACCTTCTAGATATATATTGTACTCATCAATACTAATCAAACCCTTATACATCGTTTTCCGAATAGATGAACGAAAGTAGAGTTGCCACCCCCACAAATTGAAAAACACCTCAAATATCCCGCAATTTTGGAGTTAGGTTGTTTGAACCTTCTAGACATATATTCTACTCATCAATACTTATCGAGCCCCCATACATCGTTTTCCGATCAGATGAACAATAACAGAGTTGGCAACCCCAAAATTTTAAAAAATCCTTAAAACTCCCACAATTTTGGAGATAGATTGTTCGAACCTTCTAGATATATATTCACTCATCAATACTTATCGAGCCCCCATACATCGTTTTCCGATCAGATGAACGAAAGTAGAGTTGCCAACCCCACAAATTGAAAAACAACTTAAATATTCCGCAATTTTGGAGATAGATCATTCGAACCTGCAAGACATATATTCTACTCATCAAAACTCATTAGGCCCCCATAAATCGTTTTGCAATCAGATGAACAATAGCAGAGTTGCCATCCCCTACCATTTTAAAAAATCCTCAAAACTCCCACAATTTTGGAGATAGATCATTCGAACCTGCAAGACATATATTCTACTCATCAAAACTCATTAGGCCCCCATTAATCGTTTTGCAATCAGATGAACAATAGCAGAGTTGCCACCACTACAATTTTAAAAAATCCTCAAAACTCCCACAATTTTGGAGATAGATTGTTCGAACCTTTTAGACATATATTCTACTCATCAATACTAATCGAACCCCCATACTTCGTTTTCCGATCAGTTGAACGAAAGTAGAGTTGCCAACCCCACAAATTGAAAAACACCTCAAATATTCCGCAATTTTGGAGTTAGGTTGTTCGAACCTTCTAGACATATATTCTACTCATCTTTACTTATCGTGCCCCCATACATCGTTTTTCCATCAGATAAACGATGGTAGAGTTGCCACCTCCACAATTTGTAAAACTCCTCAAAACTCCTACAATTTTGGAGATAGGTTTTTTGAACCTTCTAGACGTATATTCTACTCATCAAAACTCATTAAGCTCGCATACAAAGTTTTCCGATCAGATAAACAATAGCAGAGTTGCCACCCCCTCCAAATTTAAAAAAACGTCATATCTCCTATAATTTTAAAGATAGATTGTTTGAACCTGGTAGGCATATATTTGAATTGTCATTTCATAACGATTCACCATACACCATTTCCAGATCAGATGAACGTTAGACGAGTTATAAGCAAATGAAATAATTACGATGGGCAGCACTGGCACAACTAAAAGTTTTCATTTATGTACAATCTTCGAAAAATTACAGTCGGGCTTGACCGACTTTCTTACTTGTTTTTTCATATTTTTTGGATGCCTTAAAAAACATGAAGAAAAGTTGGGGAAAACTAAAATGGAATCCATCCAAAATTAAGTGAATTTCTAGCATTTTGTAAAGACTTATTGACTTGGCCTTGAGAAAATTAAAATCATTTAATTCGAATATCGACAGTCCTTTGAAAAGATATTATGATTTTCTAAATAGTTTAAACAAAAGTGAAGAAAAAAGGAAGGAAAAAATTAAAAAGGAAAGCAAAACGATAGAAAATAAAGATTTTTATGGTTAGCACACGATAAACCCACCTGTGGGGTAAAGGCAAAGATGCGATCCTTTAGCGAGTACAATTTACTGGTACTCAAGATGCCCACATCCCGTGATTTGCGTCCACTTAAGCCCAGCTTGCGATTGCGTCCCAAATAGGTATACAAATGACTCAAAACACGAGCGGGTTGAACCTCAATGGGTGCCACCTCGGCTATGGTTTGTACATGCAAATCATGTTCGGCCAATTTGTCACGTATTTCTGTATCTTCGGCTATGATGACCACCTGGACCACCACATCGGGTTTCTTTTGGGCGCCCAAACGTCGATTCAAGGGATCCAGTTCGCCCACGGCCAAAAATCCCTGCCAGGGCAAAGGAATTTTGTATAAAGCAACTTGCAACATTTGATTTTTACATACCTCCTGCAGCAGTCGTCCCAGTATAAACAAAGATTGACCCCATAGGAACGGACAGCGTCCCACCACTTCGCGCGTCTGTGAACCCGGCTTTTGATACTCAAATCCCACCAAATCCTGCGGCACTGCATAGCTCTCGGGCACCAAAAGTGTGCCATCCTCCGAACGCACCATTATCTTCTCCAACCGATCGGCATACTCCTGCACCGAACGTTTATCATTTTGAAAGGCATGGAACAGTATGAGATAGCAATAGAATAGAGGCCATTCGCATTCAATATTCTCAAACATGCGCAACTCCCAGCGTTCGTAATAGAGACGCGAGGGATCCTCTTTGGGTGTGCGATAGCCATCGCGTAGGAAACGCTTGCAACCGTATTTGCCCTGCAGACGGGATAATATGGCATCCTTGGTGTTGCGTATCAGTTGGGCATCGTCCACAGCAAAGGCGGGAAAACCAATCACACAAAGCAAGCCCGAATCTAGCTCTTTGCTGTTGGATTCACGTGGCAGCATGGATTGAAGCACGGCCTGACATTTGTGTGCCTCATCGGCCAGCACATGAATAACACTGGCCGGGCCACCGCGTGCACCAAACAAATCCAACTCATTCATGGCCTCCAAGGCGGCCTTGGCCATGCCAATGGAGCTGGCATTCAATTCGGGTTCACCTGTGGGGAAATGGGGGCACATTATATATAGTCGCTGATATAACTGCAAAAACTCACCATGATTGGTCTTATCGCCACGCTCCCAGATGCCATAGTCGGGTATGGAGTAAGCCGACTCAATGTAGAACACCAGATTCTGTATGAACGACACCTCATCCAGGGAGAACACTATCTGCAAGCCGGATGCCGTCATCTGGGCCAGTATGAGCAGGTACAGGGATACCGCATCAATTTGCAAATGTCCCCACTCATTGTCCCCCACCACGGGCATACCATTTTTGCTCGAATATTTGGCATGCAAGGAATCGCATGGACTCTGGGTCATCTTGAATTTCTCCACCTTATCCTTTTGATTCATCATGGCCATTAGTAGGCCACGCATTAGCTTCACACAACTCTGTTCCAGTTCATAGCATTTGGCGCGATCTTCATCCTGATCGGCAATCTTTTTATAGGCCATGGATAGACCCCAGACGGCCAGTATGCAATAGACATTGTCGCGTATCCAGGCATGCGAATTGACATTCGAGGCGGGAAAGAGGCCAGTCACCGGCTCCTGATGGGCCAATATCAAACGATGGACAATCCGTTGATAGTAGTCCAAACGGACGCCGGAATTGCTGCGGGAACGCATTTTGGCTGCAGGGAGACGAAGGATATTGGATGAGATGCTGGGTGGGACCTGATTTACTTACATAAGGTGTTGTTAGCTGCTGCTGCTGGCTTGGCAAGAGATGTTGCAGAGGCACTGGGAGGCACTTGCTCCGCTTGCCTAGAGGCTGGCTGCTGTCAAGCTGAAACACACTCGCACACTCACGGAGCAGATGCTCCCCCGGGGGTGAAACAGGGTCTACACTTATTCCAACAGTGGCCTATAAATTGTTATTAATTAAACTAAGTAAGCAAAAGTCAACTCAATGTCAACTTAATCTCTCTTCTTCTTTTACTCTGTTCCATTCCCACCGTTTTTTTGCTAGTGTTGACAACTATCGAAGGTGGTCGCATTAATCGATAACAAATTTAGTGGGGGGGAAAACGTCGGAACTAGTTGCAGTCACAATAATGAACTAGCAGAATCTGTTGCAGGCTCATTAATAAGCAAGCGGAACCAGTTGCTGCCTCGCTAATGAACAAGCGGATTTCATGAACTAATGAACAAGCGAAACCAGTTGCAGCCTCTCTAATAGAGTTGGAGAATCTTGTTCATTTCACTGACCTAGTTCATTAGTTAATTTTTCGATGAACTATTCACTTGCGAGTTATAGTTCATTATTGAATTATAGTTTATTTTACGAACCATAGCTCATTTTTTATCTATAGTTCATTTTTTTAACAAAAGTTCATTTTTTGAACTATAGTTCATTTTTGTGAACTATAGTTCATTTTTTGATGAACTATTCACTTTTAAGCTATATACAGTTTATTTTAATAACCAATTCGGCAGCAAATTAAACTTTTCAATTTTAATTTTTTTATTTATTATTTATTTATTGAACGATTCTTTTCCATTCAAAAATGAACTATAGTTCAAAAACTGAGACCTAGTTCATTAGTTCATTTAAATGAATAGTTCATTAGAACTAGGTCATATAAATCTGCACAACTCTACTCACTAATGATCTAGCGGATCCAGTTGCAGCTTCACTAATGTAGAAATGGAACCAGTTGCAGTCTCACTAATGATCTAGTGGAATCAATTGCAGTCTCACTAATGAACTAGCGGAATCAGTTGCAGACTCACTAATGAACTAGCAGAATTATTTGCAGCCTCTCTAATAAATCACAAATGAATCAGTCGAAGCCTCACTAATGAACTAGTGGAATTAGTTGCAGCCGCACTAAGGAACTAAAGGAACCAGCTGCACTAATGAATTAGCGGAACCAGTTGCTGCCTTCCCGATGACCAAGCGGAATTAGTTGCAGCCTCACTAATAAGCTTTTAGTTCCAATTGGGGTGACCATACTCGATTTATTCACAACTTAGGGCGACCACACTCGATTTAATGATTAATAGGGCGACCACACTCGATTTATTCACATGTTAGGGCGACCACACTCGATGTAAAGATTATTAGGGCGACCATACTCGATTTATACACAAGTTGGGCGACCCACACTCGATTTATTGATAGTTAGCGACACAAAGACCCAAAGTAAAAATGTCGCTGTCAAGTCTACTGCCCACACCCACAAATGCCGTCTGGGATCGCGAAGACGAGCGTCGTCTGGCGGCCAAGGGAGCACCCAAAATTGGTGCTCTGGTCTCAGCCAAAATAGCAGCGCCACCCTATTGCCAGCGTAAGGATTGGGTGCCCAGAACCGAGGCTGATTTTGGTGATGGTGGCGCATTCCCGGAAATCCATGTGGCCCAATATCCGCTGGGTGAGTTTTAATGCTCCAACTTATCCCTACCCCACTTCTAAGTTATGTATTTTCAGGCTTGGGAGCGCCTGGAAATATGGGCAAAAAATCGGATGCCTTGGCCGTTCGTCTGGATGACAAGGGCAAAATCAAATACGATGCCATAGCCCGTCAGGGACATGGCAAGGATAAAATTGTTTACTCCTCCATATCACAGTTGCTGCCGGCTGAAGTACTGGCAGAAGATGCCGACGAATTGCAGCGTCCGGATGAGGAAACCGTGGCCGAGACCACCGAAGAGACGCGCCTGGCCCTGGAGAAGTTAACCAATCAAAAGATTACCTCAGCCCTGCCTGTGCGACATGCCCAAAAGGCGGGACCAGCTCAATACATACGCTATACGCCGTCACAGCAGGGCGATGCCTTCAATTCGGGTGCCAAACAGCGGGTCATACGCATGGTGGAGGCCCAACTGGATCCCATGGAGCCGCCCAAATTTCGTATCAATAAGAAAATACCCCGTGGGCCACCCTCGCCGCCAGCACCAGTGCTGCACTCACCCTCGCGTAAGGTGACGGTGAAAGAGCAGAAAGAATGGAAAATACCGCCCTGCATATCCAACTGGAAGAATGCCAAAGGTAAGTACAAAAAAAAACACAATCCCACAACTTGAAACGAACGTACGCCTTTCCTTTCAGGTTACACCATACCCCTGGATAAGCGTCTGGCTGCCGATGGTCGCGGCCTGCAGCAGGTTCACATCAATGAGAAATTTGCCAAAATGGCCGAAGCCCTTTACATAGCCGATCGCAAGGCTCGCGAGGCCGTCGAGGCGCGTGCCCAGTTGGAAAAGAAGCTGGCCCAGAAAGAGAAGGAGAAAAAAGAGGATATGTTGCGCCTGATGGCCCAACGAGCGCGCGAAGAGCGTGCTGGCCTGCGCAACCCCGAGGCGGCTGGCAGCTCAGATCCCAATACCTCTACCTCCGGTGGAGTGGAAGCGCGCGAACGCAACGACCTGCGTGCCGAACGACAACGCGATCGTCAACGGGATCGCAATCTGCTACGTGCCGCCCCCGAGAAGCGTTCCAAATTGCAGCGGGAACGTGAACGTGACATTTCCGAACAGATTGCCCTGGGTCTGCCGGCCAAAAGTGCGGGCAATGGTGAAACTCTCTTCGATCAGCGTCTCTTCAACACCACCAAGGGCATGGACTCGGGCTATGGTGATGACGAGGCCTACAATGTATATGACAAGCCGTGGCGTGATTCCAACACCTTGGGTGCACACATCTATAGGCCCACCAAGCAGGCGGATAGCGATAATTATGGCGGCGATCTGGATGCCATTGTGAATACCAAACGCTTTGTGCCCGACAAACAATTCTCGGGCACCTCGCGCGACCAAGCGGGTGGAGCGTCCACAGCCGCCGGTCCACGTTCCGGGCCGGTTGAATTTGAAAAGGAAGAGGATCCCTTCGGTTTGGATCAGTTCTTGAATATGGCCAAAAAGGCGCCAAAACGAGCCGACGAGAAAAACAATGAACGCAGCCAACAGCATTCCGAAAGGAAACGGAGTCGTCGGGATTAAGGCACTTTTTTTTAGCTAAACAATTTATAAATTAAACTTCCAGCATAAAATCTTTTTGGACAAAATTAAATATATCGACAAATTTTACATTATTCACATTTTAAGAAGGAGCAAAGGAATGCTTTTATTTTGGACCCTAGTGGGCCTTTGCCTGGGGGATATTCTTTAGTTTTTCTAGATCTGAATCTGGTTTAGTTTCAGTCGCCTTCGACTCGTGCTACGATAAAGAGTTTTCTCTTAATTTATTCGTTTTTTTTTTATTTATACTTATTTGCCTTGGGGGTTTTACAAATAAGACCAACGGGCCGGACCGACTTGTACTTAATTTTCTTTATCTTCTTGAATCACACGTGTACTTATTTAATAATTTTAAACAATTTTTGTGTTGTTTCACAGTGAGAAAATATTTTGTAATTTTTCTACTTTTGAAAAAATTTAAAAAACGTTTTTAAAAGGGCATATGCGTCTGCAAAACTACTTAAGCTAGAGTCTTAAGTATTTTTTTCCTGTTTAAAGGGATTAATTAAGAATATAAATTCAGAAAAAAATTTTTAATTAATTGTTAAAAAAAACTTTTTTGAAAATACTTATTTTTTTTTTAAATTTTCAATAATAAACTTGATTTTTAAGACAAGGCCCGGGCATGCCCAGGTTTTTGAGTTTGCAAAAAGTTAGATATAATATTCAAGAATTAAACTACAAAAAAAACCATTGCCACTATTTCGCCCGATTGGAGATATTTGCCACGCCCCCGAAATAGTAATAAACTTGATATCTTCCACAATTTTGTAGTTAGGTTATTAGAGCCTTCTAGATATATATTCTACTTATCATTGCTTATCAAGCCCCCATACAACGTTTTTCGATCAAATGAACGATTGTAGAGTTGCCACCCCTACAATTTGGAAAACACCTCAAATATTCCACAATTTAAGAGATAGATTGTTAAAATTTTCTAGACATATATTCTACCCATCAATACTTTTCCAGCCCCCATACTTCGTTTTCCGATCAAATGAATGATAGTAGAGTTGCCACCCCAACAATTTGAAAAACACCTCAAATATCCCGCAATTTTGGAGTTAGGTTGTTGTACTCATCAATACTTATCGAGCCCCCATACATCGTTTTCCGATCAGATGAACGATAGTAGAGTTGCCGCCCCCACAATTTTAAAAACTTCAAAAACTTCAAAACTTCCACAATTTTAAAGATAGATTGTTCGAACCTTCTAGACATATATTCTACTCATCAAAACTCATTAAGGTCTCATACATCGTTTTCCAATCAGATAAACAATAGCAGAGTTGCCACCCCCTCAATTTTAAAAAATCCTCAAAACTCCCACAATTTTAAAGATAGATCATTCGCACCTTAAAGACATATATTCTACTCATCAAAATTCATTGAGGCCTCATACATCCTTTACCAATCAGATAAACAATAGCAGAGTTGCCACTCCCATTATATTAAAAAATCCTCAAAACTCCTATAATTTTAGAGATATATTGTTTAAACCTTCTAGACATATATTCTACCCATCATTACTTCTCAAGCCCCCATACAACGCTTTCCGTTTAGATGAACGATTGTAGAGTTGCCATCTCCACAATTTCAAAAACAGCTTAAATCTTCCACAATTTTGGAGTTAGATTATTAGGACCTTCTAGACATATATTCTACTCATAATTACGTATCGAGCACCCATACATCGTTTTCCAATCAGATGAACGACAGTAGAGTTGCCACCCACACAATTTGAAAAAATCTCATATCTCCCACAATTTTAAAGATAGATGGTTTGAACCTTTAAGGCATATATTTTAAACATCATTACTTATCAATTCACCAAACACCATTTCCAGATCAAATTAACGATTTTCGAGTTATAAGCAAAACAAATAAGTTTGTTTTATCAGTTATATACAAAATGGTACAGAGTATATTACAGTTACTTGTTTTTTGTATGGAAAATTTAAGGTCATACTGGCGTCTCTTTATTCGTAAGATTACGGTGTGTACTTAACGTGCAAAACAAAGATTAGTTGAAAAAGTTAAGTTTTAATGGGTGCGACAAGGGTCTAATATTTTTAATATCATATATATTTTAGTAGATTTCCAAAAAAAAAATCATTTCAAACTTTCAATGGTTACTCCGATTTAGACTATAGTTAAATTAGTTAAATGAATTATCCGCTGGGCGAAAGAAGCAGTAATTGAGACGCAGCTTAAATTCATATTTGAACAAATTCTCTAAGCAAAATGGAAATATTTTGAGAGATTTCAAAAATTGACAAACGGAACAATGAAGTAATGTTTTGATTGTTGAAATTATTTATGAAGCTTGGCGTATGTATGTTCTCGTCGCGCCACCTAAAACCGAAAATTAAATGAATAATACCTTAACCGAAACCGAAATCGGAACCGTTCACCGAAATAAACCGTTTCAAGCCACTTACCGGCACCGATATTACAAAATTTTTAAGAACAGAAAACCCTTTACCGTTATATTAGGAATCGAAAAAACTGGAACCATACCGAAACGCGAATACCGGTACTGTTTCGGTTTCTTATAAAGTAGCTCAGTACACTCAGAAAAAAACGTATTACATTTTATAAATTCGGTTTTAAAGAAAGACCAGAATCATATTATTTTCTTAAGATATATAAAAAAAGAGCAATATTTTTTAAAGGCGGAAAACTTTTCTTTAGTAAATAAAGAACATTTAATTAAATGTAAAGGATTTCTAAGTCTTAGAAAAAACCACTCTCAAGTATTTCTGTATAGAAATATTATAAAAATGTTTATACACACATTTTAGAAATAAAGTTTCTTGATTTAAATTAGATTTTGAAATATCTTTTCCATTATATTTAAAAAAAATGTAATGTATGAAAGAGATCGGGCAGATTTTATGTTTTTAACTGTTTTAGATCTGATTTTATGGGCTATATTGGACCCTAGTCTTAAATTATGGAATCAAATCTATTCAAATGGCAGATTTTAGGGCCGATTATTTTTAACCATAATAAAAAAATATTTATCCGCTTTTTAGAAAAATTTGATAAAGATTAGGTCCTATGTTACATCTCCCAGAAAGTAATATTTGTCACATAAACTAGGATATCATGAAACAATTTAAAATTTTTGAATTTAAAAAAATTATGCTTGAAAATAAAAATCTGGGTACCGTACCGAAACCGAAATTCACCGAAATAGAACCTTTAACCGAAATTCTCGTTTCAGTACGTACCAGAACCGGTACCGATATTCGATTCGGGTTTAATTTCTAATAACTATATTTAATTTTGTTCTTACCTGTAATTTTTTTTTTGCGATCTATCAGAAAACCCATATTTCGAGAACTCTGCCCACTTTTCACCTTGAATATTATTGAAAACCGTTTTTTTTTCGAAATTATTACTTTATTAACTAATTAAATCTCAACTATTCGAGGTCATGGTGGCTATCAACCAGGACATATAATATTCCACTCGCGTAAAGATCATGGGACGACCACGATTATTACAACTATTCGTGCCCAGCGACACAATTCCGGTCACATAATAGCTACTACTGCCCTTACCATTATCCCCCCACAACATCAGCGGTCCACCCGAATCACCGTGACATGTACCGGATGGCGTAGAACCGCCAGCACACAATTGACCCGAAACCACCTGCTCATAGACCCGACGACAATTGTCATGTGAGACGGCATGCAGTTGGGTCTTCATTTTGATGGGACTGCCACCATAACGTATTTTTTCCGTATTACCCCAACCGGCTATATCCATGGCAAAGCCGGCATAATTATGATGGGCATTCCGATTGGGCGCCGATAGGCAAATGGGCGCTATAAATTCCGTATAGTTGACCGCATTGGCCAAACGCAACAGGGCTATGTCGTGGGCATAATTACTACGTCCACTGGCGGAATATTGTTCATGTACAATGGTGCGATCTATGCGAAAATCCTGATGTGGTGGGGCACAGATGCGATTCTTGGTGAATTGCTGGCAATCGGGACTGGTCGAGGTGTTCCATTCACCCAGACGCACTTCTAGCAATTTATCGAAGCTGGAGGTGGGCACACAATGGGCAGCGGTAAGAACCCAACGTGGATGTATTAGAGCACCGCCACAGCGATGCGAGAACTCTTCACCTGGGTAAAAAGAAGGAGAAAATGAAAGTTTAAGTTAGGGGGGAAGGCAAATAGCTGAAAGAAGAAAGTAAATAATTTAGCAAAGCCAATCAGTCGCGGGCTAGAGTTTAATGAAGTAGGTCAGAGGGGCTTAAAGTCGCTTTACATTCACTTTTTCGACAAACACTATTTTACAGCAGGGTCAAAAAAATGTGGTTGTGACTTCGGCTAGCTAAAAGAGTTAAAAAATCAACAAAGCCAATCAGTCGCGGGCTAGCATTCAATGAAGTAGTTCAGAGCGGCTTACTCTCACTTTTTCGACAAACGCTATTTTATAGCAGGGCCAGAAAAATGTGGTTGTGACTTCGGCTAGCTAAAAGAGTAAATAAATCAGCAAAAGCCAATCAGTCGCTGACTAGCGTTCAATGAAGTAGGTCGAAGCGGCTTTACTCTCACTTTTTTTGACAAACGCTATTTTACAGCAGGGCCAGAAAAATGTGGTTGCGACTTCGGCTAGCTAAAAGAGTAAATAAATCAGCAAAAAACCAGTCAGTCGCGGGCTAGCGTTCAATAAAGTAGGTCAGAGCCGGTTTATGTTGCTTTACTCTCACTTTTTAGACAAACGCTATTTTACAGCAGGGCCAGAAAAATGTGGTTGTGGCTAGCTAAAAGAGTAAATAAATTAGCAAAGCCAATCAGTCGCTGGCTAGCGTTCAATGAAGTAGTTCACAGCGGTTTTATGTCGCTTTACTTTCACTTTTTTAGACAAACGCTATTTTACAGCAGGGCCAGAAAAATGTGTTTGTGACTTTGGCTCCCATTTTCACTTTCTCAACAAGTTTTGCAACTTTTAACCGGTTTAAAAATTTACCATCCGAGCTATAGCGCAGCAAGGCCATCCAAGGGAAATCCCTAATGTCAGCCACCTGTCCCGCAATGATGCGATCTTGAAACGAATCCCCACCACATTCTCCCGGTTCGGGTAAAACCAATTTGGGCGATGACACTTCAGCCGTCGGACTTTTGGGCCGGCAACAAACCAAATCGTCCAGCACTCTGCTCGAACATTGACCATTAATGACTGGATCCCTTACGCTCAGTTCTTTCTCACATTCTTCCTGAGGTACACAATAGCCCGATTCCAATGACGACACGGTACAGCGTCCATAGTGCTTGATGGGCTCTAAGAGAAGGCAAGGGTAGGGTAGGGGGGTATAAGGGCATGTTGTTGTATAAATATTTATAACTCTTACTTGCCCTGCTCCCTTGCAGTTTTAAAGCCATCAGCACGGCCATTAGTAGCCAAATATTGGCGCTGGCCCAACAGCCGCTCATATCGGTGACGCTTCAAGTGCACAACTGACTTTTACTTCAATCAAAAATGTTAAAATAAAAATGAAACAATGAACTCGGAGGCCTTATCAGCAGCTTCCAAGCGAACACACGCTCTCTCCCCTCAATCGCAATCACATTTCATCTGCCTCAAGTTCTATCAGTTCTCGACTTCCAGTTGCGTAGTTCAAGCAGGAAAAACCAGATTTCTCACAGCCAGGCAGGCATTCCAAGAGCAAAAGCAATATGCAAGGTTGTTTGTATAAATTTAAAACAAAACAAAGAAAAAAAAAAAAAATATAAATTTTCAATTTTATTAAACAATTTTGCAAAATGCAAATTGGGAAAACCACCAATTTTTTTTTACAATTTTAAAAAATTATTTCAAACGTTATGGTTAGAAATGTAGATTTGCTGTTGAGGCATTTCCCTGTGAAACCATTTGGCTATGCTGCGCTCCACCTCCAATTCAGTCTCCATATGCGGCGGCAACGGTAGCGACGGCTTGGCCTTAGTCAATTCCAATGCGGAAACGGGTCGGTGCTGTTGACGCAGTGCTGAGCACGAGCGACAGGGACGTACAAAGGCAAAGTACACACATTCGGCTATGGAGAGGAAACTGAAGCCCAGGAATAGACCCATAAGACCACCCACATTGGCTGCGGAAAAGAAAAGAAAGAAAGAGACGTTATTTGTGTACTAATTTGGAAAAAAACTACAAGGAAAAGCTATCTGATTTAACCGATAGAATATATATAGGATATATATGTTTTAACCAAAAAATCACTATCAGCGGCTTAAAGTTATACACATCGAGAATATAATCCTATTTTTGGACATCCCCACCATTAACAAAAGAAGAAGATAAAACTTAACGAGAAGGCAAAGCTAACTTCGTCTGAGCCGAAGTTTTAATACACTTGAAAAACTTTACTCCAACTGATTTAACCGGTAAAATATATATTGGATATAGATATCAGATATTTAAAATTTTTAAATCATTGATAATAACAATTTGATACCATTAACAAAAACTTTTCTTAGTAAAACACATTTTCCGACCGATCGGTCCTATGGCAGCTATATGCTATAGTCATCCGATTTTGATAAATTTTTTCAAAATAATGTGAAAGTATATAAAACTAATATATACCAAGATTGGGGACGATACGACAGAAAACAAAAAAGTTTTTCTCACTAGAACTAGTTTTTAGACCGACCGTTTCTATGGCAGCTATATGCTATAGTCATCCGATTTTGATAAATTTTTCCAGAATTGTGTGGAAACATATAAAACAAATATTTACTACGATTGGAGACGCTACGATGGAAATCAAAAAAGTTTTTCTCACAAAGACTTATTTTTCGACCGATCGTTCCTATGGCAGCTATATGCTATAGTGATCCGATTTTGATACATTTTTTCAGAATTATGTGGAAGCATATAAAACTAACATATACCAAGATTAGTGACGCTACGATGGAAAACAAAAAAGTTTTTCTAACTAAAACTAGTTCTTCTTTTAGTTCTTCTTTAAAACTGAGAGACTAGTTCGCGTAGAAACAGACAGACGGACAGACAGACAGACGGACGGACGGACAAGCGGAAATGAACTCAGCTCGTCGTCCTGATCAAGAATATATATAGTTTATGTGGTCGGAAATGAATATTTCTATGCGTTACTTCTATGCGTTACTTCTGGGCAAAATTAATATACACTTTTCAAGTGTATAAAAATATTATTCTACTATTTTCATGTCTTCTATCCGAGAAAATAATAAAAGGTTCAAAAAAGTCCTTTCTTAAGTAGGATTTAAGCGAAATTTAAATTTTTTTTTTCTTTTTTTCAAGGAGGGGCAAACCGAAATTTTTATTTAATAATTTTTTCCTGGTAAAGGATATCCGTATACATATTCTAGAAAAAACCTTACGATGGGACAATCAATTAACGCGCGAGGAAAAATATTTTTGTTATTTAAAATTTTTAAAAATGTTTTTTGGACTCCTAATTTTATTTAAGACAAATTAAGGAAGTGATTTTAAAGCAACATTTGAATATCCGCCCTGGTTGACAATATTTTAGAGAATTTTTTCAATAAATTATTTTTACTTCAAAAAAATTGTATTTCAGAAAAATCTTTTTCCACCGTGAGATTTTTTGTAAAATATGTTTACGGATATTCTTAACCAGAAAAAAAAAATATTTCATGAAAATATCGACAAAAAAACACTAAAACACAAAGTCCAGAACTAATTTTTTTGAACCTCTTATTTTTTCTCGAATAGAAGACGTGATAATAGTAACTTCACAATTTGGTTAGCTTAATTCGGATGCACCGCGTTGTGACGCAATAATTTTGTAAAGTTTTATTTTCTTCATTGTGGGTCTTGCGATCTTTTAGTGGTGAGGATCTCAAAAAATAGGGTTATACTATGACCCATATGTCAGATATTTATAAATTCAAAATCATTGAGAATCTGATTGTTGTCTTTCAAATTTGATCACTTTATCATCAAAAACAAGTATGTTTTCTCAGAAAGACACATTTTCCGACCGATCGATCTTATGCCAGCTATATGATATAGTCATACGATCCTAACCAATTTTTGTAGAACCGTTTAAAAAACATAAAATATTCATAATTATTCTGAGAACGTTATCATGCACAACGAACAATTTTTTCTTACTAAGACCTATTTTACGACCAAAGGGTTCTATGGCAGCTATAGGATATAGTCATCCAATATGGACCAAATTTTGTAGACCTATTTAAAAACATAAATTATTCATAATTTCTGAGTTTAAGAGGACAACAAAAAAGTTTTTCTTACTAAGACCCATTTTCCGACCAAAGGGTCCTAAGGCAGCTATAGGATACGTAGGTTGCTATATATATTTCTGGCCTAATAATGAAAACGCGAATATTTTTGATCAAAAATGGTTTTATTGTTTTTCAAAGTATTCTCCAGCAAGATTTATACACTTTTGCATGCGCTCAAACCAATTGTCGAAGCAGTTTTTCCACTCCGATTGAGACACACCCAAAACGTGGTTTTGGAACTCTTCAACAGCATCTTCTGGCGATAAAAATCGTTGACCATGCATTTTTTCTTTTGTTTTGTTTTGTTTCGGGCTCATAAGCATATATCCATGATTCGTCACCTGTGACGATCTTATAAACGTCTTTTGAAACACCGCGATTATATTTTTTCAAAATTTCTTTGCACCAATCCACACGAGTCTTTTTTTGAGCGATTGTCAAATTGTGCGGGATCCCACGGGAACAAACCTTTTTTACACCCAGGTGTTCATGCAATATCGAATGTATGCTGGTGGAAGAAATGCTCTGGGTATGTCACATGACGATCTTGCATTATCAGTTTACGCACGGCATCAATCTTTTCTGGCACAACGACTGTTTTTGGACGACCTTCGTCTTTGAGCGAGCGTCGCCCGCGATTGAATTCAATAAACCAATTTTTCACAGTGCTATAGGATGGTACTTCATCGCCATACAAAGATTTAAGTTCATCGTTGCACTCTTGTCGTGATAATCCACGTCGAAAGTTGTGAAAAATGATTGCTCGAAAATGTTTACGAGTTAATACCATTTTTCTGCCGAGGTAAGTTTTTGATTAATCGTTAATCGATATCAAACGTGGTCACACATGAAAGAGTTGTATGGAGCTTTTAGCAATAAAAGTCCAAACTTTTTTTGGGAAAAAGCCAATTGGTCCTAAAATGGCTAGAAGTGACCTAGGCCAGAAACTTAAATATATAAATATACGACAGGATATTCCTATATAAAAAATTTGCAAACCACCATTTGCTTTGCAGTGCTTCGTAAGCAAACAACTTTTGTGGGATTTGGCTGTTTTGTATACGGCTCATACACGTACGATCCATAATAATAAATATCTGACAACAATAGCCTCAACATATTTTATGTGTAACATTAGTTGAAGTAAGCTTTGCACTTTAGTTAAAGATAAATAAATAATTTTTGTATGATTGTTCATAGTAAAAAGTATCCATAGACTGATAAAATATAAGATGAAACTTCCTCATTTAATAAATTCAGGCTTTTAAGCCCTACGCGAAGTTTCATACAAAATTTGTCTGAAGAAACAGAAGTAATGATTCCTTCATCCTTTACATTGTGCCCATACGGAGTTGCGCTTAACAGCACATGAATGGAACCTATGTTATTGCCTGTGGATATTAATTTACTTCAACAATTTCGTTTTCAGAGAATAAAGTGCTAAAGATTTGAGAAACAAAGCCTAAAAATATAAATCTCATCCCTTGCACATGTTCTCTTGATACTCACATAAAAAATCGGTAATACCAATAAACTCGGTCTGTTTGCTGGCCCTAAATGTCGGCTCCTTGTAGTACATATTGATAACCGCCACACTGCGCGCCACATACGTATGCGTAAGATTCTCCACTGTCGGATTGCTAATCTCGTAGCCATCGTGTGAGATTTTGGTGGCAAATGCAATGGCATTGAAGGTCAGATCAAAGCAACTGGGTAAACAATCATCTAGGCATGATTTCACCGCATCCATGGCATGTAATCGTACACTCTCCACGCAGGTCCATTTCCGTATGGGACATACGGTATCATTGGCATTTATCCGGGGCATATAGAAACCCACACAGCCACAGTGTCGAAGTAATAATCGCGATAGGCATTCCATTTCACAATTTCGTTGAGTGTAATGGGCAAAATAGTGTAAACGCTGTACACCCTCGCTATAGAATAGGCAGCGTCGATATTTGCGATCCACTGTACGCAAATCCGCCTCCGTCATAATCATCGATGGTTCAATGCGCAATTTGGTCTCAAGACCAGGAGCCAACAGAACACCCGTCTCCCTTACATTGGGTGACTCATTGGGACTGTGCAAAGCTATTTTAAAACCAATACCATTTGAGGACGAACAATAATAGTTATTCGCCTGAACATCCAGAATTAAAGAGAGACCCAAAGATTCACCGGTACCGGAGGCCGGACGAGGATAAAAGAACAATTGCTGCCGGCGTTGTGGTGTCAAACCAAAGCCCAGTTCTGCATGCCAATCGATGGGCTTATAAGAATTCGAAGTGGTAATATTGCGCAGGGATAAAGGAATGCTGTCGAAGAAAGTCAAAGAATTACAAGAGTTTCCATCATTTATAGATACCTACTTTTTCTTGTACATAAAACTGGGATGCAGCATATTAAAGACACAGCAAAGACCCTCATCTGTCACTATGGGATAAAACATGCGCGCACAATTAAAATCATCGGCTCCAAAACGACATCCGATAATCATGGAGCGACAGGGCTGAGAGTTCTAAGCAGATATGTTAATTTGAATATATTTATTGTACTTTATATACTTACATTCAGTATAAACTCTTCCCAATGGTTTTCCTCTCCCATATCGCGTCTCAAGTCCACCGTACGATGACACAGCAGCTGTAGCATGGCATATTCAGCTGTATGGTTGGGCAAATGTAAAACGTTCGAAGCCAAAGCTTGATTTAGATTGCATATGGTAACAGCTGGGAAAGGCTGATCGGTAATTAAAGTCGGTTCCGGATTAAGACCCACTATAACGGGCGTTGTGTTCCATTTCTTAAATGAATCGTGTATTAAAAAGCCCGCAAAACCGAGCACGGCCAGTAGAGCTAGTCCAAAGAAAATTCTGAAAAATATAGAAAACATTTTGGAAAGTGTTTCTATTCATATGAACTATTGTGCCGAACTAAATTTTTGATCTCTTCTGAGTACAGGCCTTACAAAATCGGTCCCAAAATCTCTCTTTTTTAAATAAAACACGGAATAAGTGGCATGGAACAAGAGTCTCGGAACAAGAGTTTCGGAACAAGAGTCTTGGAACAAGTGTCATGAAACAACAGTCTTGGAAAAAGAGTCTTGGAACAGAAATCTCGGAACAGGAATCTTGGAACAGGAATCTCGGAACAGGGATCTTGGAACAGGAATCTCGGAACAGGGATCTTGAAACAAGAGTCTCGTAACAAAAGTCTCGAAACAAGAGTCTTGAAACAGGAAAATTGGAACAAGAGTCTCGGAACAAAAGTCTCGTAACAAGAGTCTCGGAACAAGAGTCTCGGAACAAGAGTTTCGGATCAAGAGTCTTGGAACAAGAGTCTTGGAACAAGTGTCATGGAACAAGAGTCTAGTAACAATAGTCTCGGAACAAGAGTCTTGGAACAAGAGTCTCGGAACAAGAGTCACGGAACAAGAGTCTCGGAACGTGAGTCTCGGAACAAGAGTCTTGGAAAAAGAGTTTTGAAACAAGAGTCTTGGAACTAGAGTCTCGGAACAAGAGTCTTGGAACAAGAGTCTCGGAGCAAGAGTTTCGGAACAAGAGTCCTCGGAACAAGAGCCTCGGAACAAGAGTGGTGGAACAAGAGTCTTGGAACAACAGTCTTGGAACAAGATTCTTGGAACATGAAAATTGGAACAAGAGTCTCAGAACAAGAGTCTTGGAACAAGTGTCATGGAACAAGAGTCTTGTAACAAGAGTCTCAGAAAAAGAGTCTTGGAACATGAGTCTCGAAACAAGAGTCTTGGAACAAGAGTCTCGGAGCAAGAGTTTCGGAATAAGAGTCTCAGAACAAGAATCTCGGAACAAGAGTCTCGTAACAAAAGTCTCGGAACAAGAGCCTCGGAACAAGAGTCTTGTAACAAGAGTCTCGGAACAAGAGTCTTGGAACAAGAGTCTTGGAACAAGAGTCTTGGAACTAGAGTTTTGGAACAACAGTCATGGAACAAGAGTCTTGGAACAAGTGTCATGGAACAAGAGTCTTGTAACAAGTGTCATGAAACAAGAGTCTTGTAACAAGAGTCTCGGGACAAGAGTCTGGGAACAAGAGTCTCGGAACAAGGGTCTGGGAACAAGTGTCATGGAACAAGAGTCTTGTAATAAGAGTCTTGGAACAAGAGTCTTGGAACAAGAGTCTTGGAACAAGAGTCTTGGAACAAGAGTCTTGGAACAAGAGTCATGTAAGAAGAGTCTCGGGACAGGAATCTCGGAACAGGAATCTCGGAACAAGAGTCTCGGAACAAGAGTCTCGGTACAGGAGTCTCGGAACAAGAGTCTTGGAGCAAGAGTTCTGAAACAACAGTCACGGAACAAGAGTCTCGGAACAAGAGTTTTGAAACAAGTGTCATGGAACAAAACATGTTCACTTGTTCCGTTTAGTGACTAACTTCTTTTTGTTCACTATTTTCCAATAAATCGTAATGTTCATATTTCGAAGTCACTCACCTATCGCTGGCCCTTAATTTCCGACTATTAATATACTTCAAGCCATGAATGCTGGTATTACGACAGAATTCATCGGTATTTTGTGCCAAAATGTTGTGCCAAGTAGTGATTGATATGGCTGTGGGTTTTGATAACAAAGATACCGATTTACGCGACATCTTACCAAAACGTTTTCGCCGGCTACGTTGTATTCGCATCGTTTGCCACTTTTCAAATGAAATTTAGCTATTTTCCGTTTCCCTTTAGAGCAGCTCAACCATAACCGTTTCCTCCTCATCGGCTTGACTTGACATGGGTGTCACGGGTGGCGGCATGGGTGACTTCACTTGTGACTCATATCCTGCACATTTCACCTCCAGTTGATGCAGCAATTGCTCAAGCATATCCATATCCACCTCACCCTCCACCTCCTCATAATTTTCATCGGCTATATCCACATTGACAATATAGCTTTCGGGTACAGACACTTTCAATTGTGAGCTACGCGGCGATATTTCCGCCATTATGGGTGAACGTATACTGAACATACGCGTGGGCTGACCGCGTACCAAGGTCACCTCCTTATCGCGTCCTGATTTCTTGGTGGTGATTTTCACTTGAGAATTTTTACGCAGAACTTTACGTACTAGATTGAGCGTAGAACGTTTCTTTTTGTGACTTTGGGTTCTAATTCCGGGCGTTAGGGGACTTAAAAGACGACCATTGACATAGT
Organism: Lordiphosa mommai; assembly: GCA_018904225.1. Lineage (NCBI taxonomy): Eukaryota > Metazoa > Arthropoda > Insecta > Diptera > Drosophilidae > Lordiphosa > Lordiphosa mommai. Next base: position 271,916 of record JAEIFT010000020.1, on the reverse strand, counting down.
CGTTACGAGGTTTGGCAAATATACCCGCCAGATATTTAAGCATTTTGGAATTTTAAGAACTTTGAATTTTGTTTGTGAGTGTGTGTGTGAGAGTGAATGTATGACTATTCTAGCTAGGCTGTCTTTAATTTAAAAACTAAAACCCTTAAAATCGGTTCGGTTCAAGATCTAAAATCAACTTCTTCAAAAACAAAAATAGTTTTCTAAACAATTTACGAAATTTGAGCTAGAAAGCAACAATAGAAAAAAAAGACCTTTATCAGTGAGGCTCGAGTCGAGCAGCGATTCACACACCGGTATGTAATTCACCCCGAACCTAAGCAATAGCTTATGCGACCGAGTGGCACCAGGTGCCGAAAAATAAATCTCGCAGCAATGGGAGCAAAGGTGTGCCCACCTGTGTGCTAAGTGTGCTAGGCAACCGCTCTTATCTAACCTAACCCAACATAGTTTCAGTGAGGCATTTTATCTGCCTTATGATATTTGTCCAGCTCTTAGATTACAAGCAACAAACTTTAGTGATACATTTTTTTAAGTCTTCGTTTTTAAGACCTTTCCAAAAATTTTAACACACTTAAACATGTATGTTACCTTGGGCAATTTTCGAAGAAATTTTTAACACCATTGATGGAATTTATATTTGCTTATTCCTTTTGACTTCTCTCAAAAGCTTAGAGTCATTTATTGTTTTATTGTGAATATTGTCATTTAGAATTTCATTCGAAGGAAATATGACTTGATAACGTGAACGGAACCTGTTCTCTGGGTTTCGGTTTCGGACCGGTTGGCTACCTTGCTGCAGAGGTCACGCTTGGCCCAGTTCAGCTGCCAGGATCTTTGGTACTTCTTGACATATTTAAAGCCTTAAGCGGCCACTCAGTCAGTCGTTCTAGGAATCGTCGCTTTGAAAGAATAACAAAAACAAAATACAAGCAATCTAAGCGACCGAGACTTTAACAGACAGCCTTTTTATAAGGGTTGTTTTTTTTATGCAATGTTGTTGTTTGACTGCTCCCAAACTTAAATTGCTTTCGTTATACCGAAAAATGGGTTTTTTATACCCTTGCAGAGGTTATGTTAAAATTGTCACGATGTTTGTAACGCAGTGAAGGAAGCATTTGCGACCACATAAAGTATATATATTCTTGATCAGCATGACGAGCTGAGTTCATTTCTGTCTGTCCGTCCGTCCGTCCGTCCGTCTGTCCGTCTGTCCGTCTGTTTCTATGCTATCTCCTCCCTCAGTTTTGAAGCTATCTTGACCAAACTTTGCAAAAAGTCTTTAAATACAAATACGCTGCACGTTTGTCGGAATCGGCCGGATCGGATGACTATATCATCTAGCTGCCATAGGAACGATCGGTCCAATAAATAGTTCTAATGAGAAAAACTTTTTTGTTTTGCATCGTAGCGTCACCCATCGTGGTATATATGAGTTTTATATGATTCCTCACAATTCTAGAAAAATTTATCAAAATCGGATGACTATATCATATAGCTGCCATATAAAGGGTCGGTCAAAAAACTACTTCTAGTGAGAAAAACTTTTTTGTTTTCTATCGTAGCGTCCCCAATCTTGGTATGTGTTAGTTTGATATGCTTCCACATAATTTTGGAAAAATTTATCAAAATCGGATAACTATAGCATATAGCTGCCATTGAAACGGTCGGTCAAAAAACTAATTCTAGTGAGAAAAACTTTTTTGTTTTTTATCTTAGCTTCACAAATCTTGGTATATATTTGTTTAATATGCTTTCCCATAATTTTGGAGAATTTTTTCAAAATCGGATGACTATATCATATAGCTGCCATAGGACCGATCGGTAGGAAAATGTGATTTACTAAGAAAAGTTTTTTTTTATGGTATCAAATTTTTATTATCAATGATTTAAAAATTTTAAATATTTGATATCTATATCCTATATATATTTTACCGGTTAAATTAGTCGGAGTAAAGTTTTTCAAGTGTATTAAAATTTCGTCACAGTCGAAGTTAGCTTTGCCTTCTCGTTTACTGTAGTTTCATCTTACTCCGAAAGTGAGTACTAAGACGGGGTTTTGGAAAATTCGCAGAAAACTGTTGTATGAAACTTTAAAAAAAAAATTAAAATAAAAACTCAACAATAACTGCATACCAGTTTTCCGGAAAATGAATCCACTACACTCCCATGGATGGAAAATGGGTTTAGCGATTATTTCCAAACTCATTTTTGAAGCAAATCATACCCAAATTTTCAAAGTGAAATTTAAAACGGCTCAAATCGTATGGGAATTGGGTCGTTTTTGGGGTCAAAAGCGATTTGTAGAACACATAGGAGTGAATTTCAAATTTTTAAAAATCATAAAGAAAAAAAAAAGTACTTTGGTCCGATGGGCTTACTTGAAAGTCCAAGGCAAATCAAAAACAAAATAAAGAAAATAAAGGAAGATTAAGGTCTTCATCGTAGCACGAGTCGAAGGCGACTGAAACAAAAACTGTTTGAGGTCTTGGAACAGGTAGAAAATCTAAATAATTTCTCAGGCAAAGGCTGCTTTGTTAAGGCCTACTGGGGTCAAAAATAAAAGTATTTATTAATACAAAGCGTTTAATATACGCCATGGCCTCTCTCTATTGTTTTATATTTTATTTTAATTTGGGCAAATTATATGCTTTGATTTCAGTTTGATTTGTGGTTGATATGAAAACTAAAACTCCTTTTTAATAAAGTTTGGGTATAGTGACTTTATGTAACCTAAAACTCTTTGCTCTTTTTCGTATTTTTCAGAGATTTGCACCTTTGCTTTAATTACATAATATTTGAGATGTTGTGCAGTTGCTCATTAGACGAGAAATGTAACCCGAATCCGTTCTGTTAGTCAAAAAGGAGCTCAAGTTGTGCACAAATCAACATGCAGATACGTTCCTTCTCAGCAAGGAAACCGCACTTGAACGAAAATCAAATTAAAAGCTTCAATGGCACAGACAGAGCAGAGCAGAGCAAAGGCCAGTGACCAGTTCAGTTCTGGTCAGACATGTCACCTGTACACACACACACACACACACACAATACGCACTTTTGTATGACTTCATTGGAAACAAGTTCATAAAACACTTAACCTGACCAAAGCCCCAAGCCGACTGAAGCGCATATCCCCCTATGGCTATGTGTCACATATTGGTAACTTTTGCTCCTGCTTTGACTTGTTACCAGTTACCACGGATGTATCCCCTACGGAAAGTTTTGCTGACCAGATGTAAAATGTTTGATTTTTCGCCTTGTCTGTGTGTCTGTCTGTCTGTGTGTGTGTGTGCATCATCAAAAGTTGCCCAGCAAATTGACCTAATCCTTGTATGTATCGTATGAACGAGTATGTAAGGTGCCGAGCCGCCATTAGAAATCGTTTAGCTAGGGTGGATGGAGGTGAAGAGGTGGGCGAAAGTCGTCACGTTGCAATTTACGGCGCACTTCAATTCAGTTTGAACAAACGAATTTCAAGCAAAATTACATTTCTTCTAATTTTCAGCTAGCGCATGGAGCTGAAAATGTACATATGGCAAAACCAATCGAAAATTGAGATAGTTTTACATTAAAATATCAAACCTTCAGAATTAGGTAGAAGCATCACAGCTTGGATCTTAGAATTTGGTTTACTTCTTAAAATATATAACTCTCGCTCTCTCTTTCTCGTAAGTTCTACCAATCGCTGCGGTGTTGTTGTTGTCGTTGATTTGCATTTTCTTTTACGTATATCTCTAATATCGCTCATCTGATCAAAAAACGATGTATAGCGGGTCGATTAATAATGAATAGTAGTATATATGTCTAGAATGTTTAAACTATTTATCTTCAAAATTGTGGGAGTTATTACGTTTTTTTTTAATTTGCGGGGGAAACAGGGGGCGTGGCAAAATTTAAAAATAAACTTAATCTGCCTGCAGGTATAAGAATTATATGTTCCATACACTTCAAACCTCTAGCTCTTACCATCTCTGAGATCTCTTCGTTTCCTACCTTACGGTGGATTTTGCAAAATTTGAACATTATGTTTCAGTTTATTCGGCTCATTGAGCCCACGATCCTTGGGATGGATTTTCCCTTATTTAGAAAAATAATGAACCATTTTTTTGTTATACTATTTCTACTTCCTTGAAGGTCACCCACTATACATTTACCCTAATAGCTTAAACGATTAAGCAGCTCGCTCGCTCATAAACAACAAAATATCAACAACAACAAAAAAAAAAAACCACAAAATGATATAATGAAAGGGACCGACCGACGGACCCCTGTCTACTCTGTTTAAAACAATTAATTATAAATTTATAGAGCAGGAGGCAGCGGCAGACATTTAAATAACTCAAACAAACAAAAGCCAACCAGCAAAGCAGCAGAAGCAGCAGCAGCACTCAACACTCTCAACCGGCGTAAGTTTCTTCCTCTCTCCCTCTCTCTCTCTCTCTGTTTTTATGAAAAGCGAGCAAAAACAAGCACTGAAAATGGATTTCCATTTAAGGCGGCATGTTGAGCACATTGTTTTTATTAAGTGTCGCATGATATGTGCGATATGCCCTGGGTGTATGAGTATGAGTGCGTATGTCTGCCTGCATATGTGTGCATGTGTGTGTGTGTGACGCGCTATTCACATAAACACTTCAAGTGGCAACATGACGTGCTACTAATCCGCTGCCCAAAAAATATGTTACAAGTGGGCAAAAGTAGTCGTCGAGGTTGGTGGGTCAAAAGCGACCACCCATTATACACACAGTGGCACTGGCAAGGATTTAAAGAGGTTTTTTAACGGTCTTTTAATTTGACACACTGACAAAAAAAATATAAAAAAATTACAATTTGATATAATCGATTATATGAAAATTATATTTTAAAATATGAATTTAAAATGGCAAATAAATCTTATATAATACTCTGCATTTGGAGAACCAGACTTTTAAAAAAAAAAATCTTATCTATATATATAAAAAAGTTCAACCTGACCGACTGATTGGTGATCCTTGCGCAGCCCAAACCGTTAGGCATAGGAAGCTGAAATTTTCACAGTAGCTTCATCTTATTCTTAAAGTGAGTACTGGAAAAATTCGTAGATAACTGTTGTATGAAACTCATTTCGAAGCATCTATATACAAATTCATCGATGACTTTATACCAATCTACCAGAAAATGCAACACCTGGGTGGAAAATGGTTTGTTAGGTCAAAAGTTCAGTTTCCGAACAAATAGCTCTAAACTTCGTTCCAAAAAAATGGAGTACGTTACCTTAAAATTTTGAAAAGCCGGAAAATGCGTATGCGTTATATTAAATTCATCAATTTATTACGTGTACGTAATATTAAATTAAAACGAGAAGGCAAAGCTAACTTCGACTGTGCCGAAGTTTTAATACACTTGAAAAACTTTACTCCAACTGATTTAACCAGTAAAATATATATAGGATATAGATATCAGATATTAAAAAATTTTAAATCATTGATAATAAAAATAGGATACCATAAAAAAACTTTTCTTAGTAAAACACATTTTCCGACCGATCGGTCCTATGGCAGCTATATGCTATAGTCATCCGATTTTTATAAATTTTTAAAAAAATTTGTAAAAGCATATAAAACTAATATCTACCAAGATTGGTGACGATACGATGGAAAACAAAAAAGTTTTTCTCACTAGAACTTGTTTTTTGACCGACCGTTTCTATGGCAGCTATATGCTATAGTGATCCGATTTTGATACATTTTTCCAGAATTATGTGAAATCATATAAAACTATCATATACCAAGATTAGTGACGCTACGATGAAAAACAAAAAAGTTTTTCTCACTAAAACTTATTTTCCGACCGATCGTTCCTATGGCAGCTATATGATATAGTCATCCGATTTTGATAAATTTTTTCGAAATTGTGTGGAAGCATATAAAACTGATATATACTACGATTGGTGACGCTACGATGAAAAACAAAAAAGTTTTTCCCACTAGAACTAGTTTTTTGACCGACCCTTTATATGGCAGCTATATGATATAGTCATCCGATTTTGATAAATTTTTTCACAATTATGTGGAAGCATATAAAACTAACATACACCAAGATTTGTGCCGCTACGATGGAAAACAACAAAGTTTTTCTCACTAGAACTAGTTCTTAGACCGATCGATCCTATGGCAGCTATATGATATAGTCATCCGATCCGGCCGGTTCCGACATATTAGTTGCGTGCAGTAAAAAGAAGACTCTGTGCAAAATTTCAGCTCGATAGCTTTAAAACTGAGAGACTAGTTCTCGTAGAAACAGACAGACGGACAGACGGACGGACGGACAGACGGAATTGAACTCAGCTCGTCGTCCTGATCAAGAATATATATAGTTTATGTGGTCGGAAATGAATATTTCTATGCGTTACAAACTACTGGGCAAAATTAATATACACTTTTCAAGTGTATAAAAATGATCACGTATACGTAATATTAAATTCAAAAATTTGTTAAGTATACGTAATATAATATTAAACATTTATTTTGTATGTGTAATATTAAATTCAATAATTTATTACGTATACGTTATATTGCATTCAAAAAAAATTGGTTTGTGCGTAATATTAAATTTAAATTTACTACATATACGTAATATCCATCAAGGCTGCAAAACGGTACGTAACCAATCCCCCAAGAACCGGTTCGGTTCGGGTTTTTGGAATTGGCCGAACCGGACCATGAACCAAACCTTCTCAATTTTTTATCCTTCGAACCTGAACCACTTATTCGAAAAAAAGAGGTTCGGTTCACAATATTTAGTAATTTTACAGACGGAATAAATTCTGGATATGATTATTTAAATTTTTAACTTTAAATAACTACGACTGAATGTTAGAACAATATAAAGTAATGAACCAATGTCAAATATAAAATGTATCAATGACGTTTTAGTTTCCTTCGAAAATAGTCCAAGAGAACATACATCGAAAATGTTTGAAAATTTTGTAAGGGTCTTTAAATAATATTCTACTAACAAAGTTGTACAAGCATTTTCAACACGAAATTCTGTTCCTTCTAATCCAAGATCTTATAGAAATTAACTGTTCTAGAAAGATAGAATGCCTACATAGACGAAAAAAAATATCTGGACTAAAATCAATCCCAATAAATGTCAGGAGAAGGTGGATTACAGATTTTATGAAACCAAACTACAATCAGGTTCGACTCGTACTTTAAATTCTAATCTAAAGCTAATTTATATTATATAATAATAGATGATGAATGTAATTGAATCGTATAAATTAATCGTAAATAAAAGCTTCATATTATTTATTTTAAAGGAACCTAGGTTCGAACCAAAACCTGGTGTTCAGAGGATCCAGGAACCGGTCCGTACACTGAACCCAAAGATTCCTCACTGGTTCGAACCTCCGAACCGAACCTCTTCAGAAATTTGGGAGGTTTGCAGCCTTGATATCCATAAGATCCAAGTATTTGATCTATTACTTATGTAACTTTAGTGGTATTTAGCGTTTGCAGATTTCTTTCAAATCAGGGAAAATCAATTTGCTTAGCAACAAAAAAATGGTTGCTTGAAGGGTCCCATTGTTGGGCGTGCCAACATTTTCGAACAAACTTGATCTGGTTGTCTACATACCAAATTTGGTTACTATAAATCTTAGAAAGATCTAATAATCTCCAAAATCTAGAAGAGTTGATCTTAGAGACTATTAGATCCAGCAATTTTTATTTAAGATTTAAAAAATATCAACCACTAATCCCTAAGGGCCTAATAATTATAATACAAATCTCAATCTCAAGTCGAATCAAATTTTTAAGTTTTTTTGGTGAAGCGGGAGGGAGTTGACAGCGACAGCTACGCGACCAACTGAGGTGTGTATGTAAAAAAATGACCTTATAATTTTTTTTAAATTTTTTTTTACTCTGAAATAATTCGAAACTTATTCTTTTCTTTTTATTTTTTTATTTCATTTATATCAAACTCCTTGCCACTGTACCGTTATGCCCTTCTGTCAGTGGACAGGCAAAAGGGGTCACATCATAGAACCAGCTGCCGACCCAAAGAAAGAAGAGCAAGTAGATGATGACGATGATGATGATGACGACGAGTGTGGAGTTCACATAATGCGCGCTAAATACATACATAGTTTGTAAATAGTTTTGAACCCTTTCATCAGGCCCAACTGTCCTGCCCCCCCCCCTTTTTGGCCGCAAACAAACAAAAACCCATGGGAACTCGACTCGTGGCTTGGAGAGCCTCAGTGGTGACAGTGTCAGAGCCATTGGCTGTCATTTTTTTTTGTATGGTGTGTGTGTGTATGTTTGTTTGTTTTATTTGGTCATATGACCTTTTTTGTCATATTTTTGGGTAACATTTTGTCACTTCTTCTTAGCCATCATCATCATCATCTCATCAGCAGCAGGCAGAGCGGAAGTGGGGGATTGAAGGGGAGCAGCAACTGCTAACAACTGCACTGCTTTGTGCTGATAAATGGACAGACGGGTACCCCAGATGCTGTGTCTGTGCTGTGAGAGTGTTGCAACTAAATGAATAAATGGAAATTAGTGCCAGACAGAAGAAGAATTTTAAATTTAACCAAAACGAATGAAAGTTCAAGTAAGTTTTTTTTTTTTTTTTAAATTTAAACAATGAGTTTTAATTGCTGTTTAAGTGTTTCTGCTCTTTTGCTACTTTTATTTAAAGTTATGACCGCCCAGCCATAATATCGAGGGTGGCGGGCATTGAAGCGAACGCATATCTATCATTAATATCGCTGCAGTCAGCTGCTGTTGTGCTCCAAAAAATGAGGGAAAAAAAGAATGAAAAAAAAAAATGCAAAAAAAAAAAATATATATATATACCACTACATACATAAGCAGCCATGAATGCTAACACACACACACACACACACATGCACTTGCACATGCACTGGCATTGTATGGCCCTGAGGTTTACTGCACTGGCAGAGCAGTCAGCTTCCCTGACTGCTGCTGAACTACTGCCAACTGCAATTAATCATTTTTCTATCATTTTCAGATTTTTTACACACACACACACAAGCGGCGCTGCATAAGTATGTGTGTGTGTGTGCATGTATGCATGCATGCGGCTGGTAAGTTATGATTTTTCAACGATGCCTTTCTTTCTATTTCAATTTTTTTTTGTGTCGTTGCTTCAAGAGATGAAGCCGTAGAGTAAACAAATTATATAGCATACTTTTCAGCGTTACAAAATTATCCTAAAAAAGAGAGATCACTCTGTAACCAAGGTACAATGGGGTATAATAAGTTTGTTTAAATGTTTGTAACCGGCAGAAGGTAGCATGCACGACCAGGAAATTTTTTAATGACAGTAAAATCGAAGAGTTTTAAATTTTAAATTTTAACAAAAAAGTTTTTCTTATAAGAACTAGTTTTTAGACCGATCGTTCCTTTGGCAGCTATATGCTATAGTCATCCGATTTTGATAAATTTTTCAAGAATTGGGTGTAAGCATATAAAACTAATATATACCACGATTGGTGACGCTACGATTGAAAACAAAAAGTTTTCAGCTTTTGACCGACGTATATGGCTTCAAATTTGAGATTCGTGGGTTTTCTCATAAAATAGTCGTTAGGGTTGTTAGTATGTTGTATTTCGAATTGGGAAAATATAGAAAACTAATATATACCACGATTGGTGACGCTACGGTGGAAAACAAAAAATTTTTTCTCACTAGAACTAGTTTTTGGACCGATCGTTCCTATGGCAGCTATATGATATAGTCATCCGTCCATATTCCATATTTGTATTTAAAGACTTTATGCAAAGTTTGGTCAAGATAGCTTCAAAACTGAGGGAGGAGATAGCATAGAAACAGACGGACAGACGGACGGACAAACGGAAATGAACTCAGCTCGTCATGCTGATCAAGAATATATATACTTTATGTGGTCGGAAATGCTTCCTTATATGCGTTACAAACATCGTGACAATTTTAATATGCCCAAAATAGTTACCAAAAATTAAACGTCTCAATTCTTAAAGGTCGTCAGTCGAAGAATTTGTTTTTATTATTTTCTTAAGGTTTGCTCAAATATTTGAGGGTTGCCTAGGTGCCATCAAAATGTCTTACTACACCCTGCTTTCCAGCTCGTCACAAGATACAGGATCGTTGAGACCCAGTGTTAGTTTAGGATTCCACCAAATTTTAAAAATTGTAAAAGAAAATTTTCTGAAAAATATTCTGCCAAGTTCCGCTTTCTATACTGAGTGGCCAGAACTCAGTACTTCCAGTTTGATCCGTTTGTATCATTTTAAATGTCTATGACCTGTTTTGGAATTATTAAAGCGTAGTAATCTATGTTCTCTTAGTATTGGAAAATGATTGATGTGTTGTACAATTCGCAATCATTGGTCTTTCCTGTCATGAATCTATTTCCATTTAAGAGTATTAAGTCACATCTTGCCTTAATGATCCATGAAACAGCCCAAGTATCCATTTGCGAATATTTTTTACCAGCTGTGTGGTCGAGTTCTTTGTGGATTCTCCTTTCATTTTTAAGGTTTTGGCAACCTTTGGCCTTTTGTAGAGGTCCAGCATGTAGAATCTACTACCGTATCTACCTGTTTCCAATGTGGCAACATCCTGCTACATCCTGCTGGAAGTGGGAATATATGCTGAGACAAAGGGAAGTGACTATTGTATCAAGACTCATAAATGGAAGGACAATTTTAGAACGGTTTTCCCGGAGAGACAGGATTGGAAGCGAGGAACTCCCATCAGGGAGAACGAGCTTGCCATATATACGGACGGCTCCAAGACGGAGGAGGGCACAGGGGCGGGAATCTTCTCAGTAGAACTAGCAACACAGCTCTCATTCCGTCTACCGAACTGGTGTAGCGTCTTTCAGGCAGAGATCTACGCGGTCTGGCAGGCGGCGAAGTTGATATACACCCTGGTTGAAACACCAAGGAACATATTAATCTTGGTCGACAGTCAGGCTGCTATTAAAGCTCTGTCGTCACGCACCACCAATAGCAACTTAGTCCGCAGTACGGTGACTGCACTGAATCAAATCCGGCAGCACTCCATCACCCTCGTCTGGGTACCTGGCCACTCAGGCATACCAGGCAACGAGGGAGCTGACGAGTGTGCAAGGAACGGATCAGCGCAGCCAGCGTCACAAGCGGTAACGGACGTACAAAGACCAATTCAGGATATTCTGACAGAACTATATAGGACAACCAGAACCAAGGCAGAACGACAATGGGACATCGCACCAGGTTGTCACATCTCCCGATCACTCTGGCCAAGATACGCCCCAAAATGAACCTCCTAACTCCTACACTTTAGCAAGAACAGGATTAGGATAGTGATAGGAGTCATTACGGGACACTGCCCCATAGGCCATATGGCCGCCAGGATGCACGTACCCCACAACGACTTCTGTCGCAGCTGCAGGAATAAGGAAGAGATAGAAAGCATCCAACACCGTCAATGCGACTGCCCTGCACTTCATAGAAAACGAACCCAGTACCTGGGTAAACCATTCTACGAAGGCTCTTTTTATCGACTCCTCAAAGTGGTTCTCATAGTAGAAAAGTTTTAGCGCAAAGGAAAGACCGGGTCATCAAGTGGTGGAAGATGCCCAAAATGCCTCTATCTCACGGTATGTACAGACGATTACTATCAGTTCACGGACGGCACAATTTTTTGGCACAACGACTGTTTTGGACGACCTTCACGACCTGTCTCGAGCGAGCGTCGCCCGCGATTGAATTCATTAAACCAATTTTTCACAGTGCTATAGAATGGTGCTTCATGGCCATACAAAGATTTAAGTTCTTGTCGTGATAATCCACGTCGAAAGTTGTGAAAAATGATTGCACGAAAATTTTCACGAGTTAATTCCATTTTTCTGCCGAGATAAGTTTTTGGTTAATCGTTAATCGATATCAAACGTGGTCACACATGAAAGAGTTGTATGGAGCTTTTATCGATAAAAGTTCAAACTTTTTTTGGAAAAAGGCCAATTGGTCCTAAAATGGCTAGAAGTGAGCTAGGCCAGAAACTTAAATAGCAACCCACGTATGTGTGTGTGTGTGCCGAAATCCCAGTTCAGAAATGAACTATTAGTTCTAAAAATGAGCTTTAGTTCAAAAATAAATATAGTCCATCAGAAAATGATCCAATCAACTTTCTCATTAAAATGAACTAGATTCTTCAAATTCGAATGAAGTAAATAGTTTGTCAAACAACAACAACCACAAAAAATAGAGAAGAAAAAAACTTCGTAGGGCATGGACTTCCCCAGCGACTAAAACCCCCTTTCAACTTCCCTATCAGAGGGTCGACTGGGTTGGCTTTCCTGGCAGAGTGACAAAACTGTCTTATTGTGGGGTGGATAATAATTTGGTGTTGTGAAAACGTGCTTGTCGCACTGTAGACAATAAGAACTGAACGATTGATTGACTTAATGCTAATTCGCAACAAAATTGTTTCAAATTTGGTCAGAAAACAAATGCAAGCTACAAATTTTCAGCCACGTTATTTATTGAAGGGAACAGCAGCAGCAGCAAAAGAGGTCCTGGTTAGCCGGCTAACAATGGGGAGGACAATCGTCGCATCGTTGCGCTGTAATCCACTCAAAACGGGGAAACGCCGTCGGCGGCAATGGAGAGCTACTTAAAGGATAGCGACAGCAGCAGCGGCGGCGGCAGCAGGAGGCAACGTCCAACAATTCACAAAATTGTTTTCGTGACTTAAATTTTTGCGTGCTGGTTTGGACGTGTTTGGAAAGCATATGATGTGATTTGCCATCAAATTGAGTTGTCTCTCTTGTCCGGCGCAGTAAGCACTACTTCTGGCCAAAAAGACCAAGGCGGAGGCTGCAAATGCAATTAAATTTAGAAAAATATCAACATCAGGCAGGCAGGCAGGCAGGCAGGCAGGCAGAATAATAGTTTATAACCATAATAATAATGCGGAGTGGTAAAGTAGCTCGAGCTACTGCTCTTTGTGTTGCCTTTAAATAAATACCGAGTTTATGTGCAAGTTTGCTTAGGCATATATACGTCTACCACTTGGACGACACTTGGAGCAACCGAAATAAGTCTTGAGTAAATTGTTGCACAACTTGAGCGAGAGAGAGAGAGAGAGAGAGAGGGAGAGATACATTTTGTGTGGCAACTAAATTACACTATGCAAATATTTGTCAAGTAAATACACAGAGAGAAGAAGAGTAACAATGCCTACGGTTGGTTTTCTCATGTTTACTTGAATATGTGTGTGAGTGTGTGTATGCACATTGTATTGCTCATGTACAATTTAAATAAGCCGACACGAAAAACTGCCTCCCTGGGGGATTGAATAGTGGGTGAGATCAACAAATACTTAGGAAAACAAAAGGACACACAATGAACAAAAGCAATCAAAAGCTATATAGCCAGGTCAGAGAGGGTAGAGTACGGAATATTGAGCCTATAAAAGGTCGCGCTTAGAGTCTACTGAATGTGTCCTAGGCACATTTGTTGTTGGTAATTAAATTCTTGAAAAAAAAACAGTGGTCGGCAATGTGAGCAGAAAAAATTGCCACTGGCAAACTGAAAATATTTGAAAATATAGACAAACATGAGCAAAAAGCTTTCTTTTTATTAAAATTCATATTAACATTGCAGAAGGAAGCAACTCCGATCCCATAAAGTATATATATTCTTGATCAGCCTGACCAGCTGAGCCGATATAGCCAGAATCGTCAGTTTCTAGGCTTTTTTCTTACTCAGTTTCAAAGCTATATTGACCAAACTTTGTAAAAAGTCTTTAAATACACATAGGCTGCATATTTGTAGGAATTGGCCAGATCGGATGACTATATCATATAGCTGCCATAGAAACGTTTGCTCCCAAAACTAGTTCTAGTGAGAAAAACTATTTTGTTTTTCACCGTAGCCTCACCAAACGTGGTATATATGAGTTTAATATGTTTTTACATATTTATGGAAAAATTTATCAAAATCGGCTGACTATAGCATATAGCTGTCATAGGAACGATTGCTCCCAAAACTAGTTTTAGTGAAAAAACCTTGTTTGTTTTTCATCGTAGCGTCAGTAAACTTGGTATATATTAGTTTTATATACTTTTACATCATTCCGAAAAAATTGATCAAAATCGGCTGACTATAGCATATAGCTGCCGTAGTTTTATTGAGAAGAACTTTTTTGTTTTTCATTGTAGCCTCACCAATCGTGGTATATATTAGTTTAAAATGCTTTCACATAAATTAGATAAAATTGATCAAAATCGGCTGACTATAGCATATAGCTGTCATAGAAACGATTGCTCCTAAAACTAGTTTTAGTAAGAAAATCTTTTTTGTTTTCTATCGTAGCCTCACCAATCGTGGTATATATTAGTTTTAAATGCTTTCACATAATTCGGATAAAATTGATAAAATCGGTGTCTAGAGAACGTGTAAGTGGTCGTGCGGGTAGCTCATGAGGATTGCAAAACTAGTTTTAGTAAGAAAAACTTGTTTGTTTTCAATCGTATATTCACTAATTGTGGTACATATTAGTTTTATATATTTTCACATATTTATGGAAAAATTTATCAAAATCGGCTGACTATATAATATAGCTGCCATAGAAACGATTGCTCCAAAAACTAGTTCTAGTGAGAAAAACTTGTTTGTTTTTCAACGTAGTCTCACCAATCGTGATATATATTAGTTCTATGTGCTTCCACATAATTCTTGAAAAATTTATCAAAATCGGCTGACTATAGCATATAGCTGTCATAGGAACGATTGCTCCAAAAACTAGTTCTAGTGGGAAAAACTTTTTTGTTTTTATCGTAGTAAAACGTGGTTATTTAGTTAGTGTTCAATATCAGAAAATTTATCAAATGGACTATGTATAGATAGAACGATTGTCCAAAACAGTTTAGTGGAACTTTTTGTTTTTGATCGTAGCCTCACCAATCGTAGTATATATTCATTTATCTTTTGAAAAATTTAATTCTAAAACTAGTTCTAGTGAAAAAACTTTTTTGTTTTGCATTATAGCCTCATTATAGCCTCATAAATCGAGGTATATATAATTTTTATATGCTTCCACATACTTTTGGAAAAGTTTATCGAAATCGGCTGATTATAGCATATAGCTTTTCAACCTCTTTATAGGATTTTTTATATCCCATGCTTGATCCACCGCCTTTCCTACCTTTCATAATTTCTTTTCTTTTTCCCTTCTGCCTGCAACATATAAAAGACACTTGAGCAAACAATTAATTGCCATTAGCGGCTGCTGTCGACACACCTACCCAATTCATTTTGCTATGGAAAGAAGTTTCAGAAAAACGAGGCCGAGTGCATCTTTAGTGGACACTACCCACAAATTTCGATTCCCATGCCCAAAAGAAGACAGCTGCCAAAAAAGGCGTAACGTCGCCAGTTTAAATGAAGAACCAGAAGCGGCAGCAGCAGCAGCAGCCACAGAAGGGTTATCATTACTTCCACATAATTTAATTTCGGCAGACCAAAGCAACGACCATTTGCATTTCAATACCCAATCGAGGTGGGGCGAGGGAGGGGAGGGTGGGGTGTGTTTTTTTTGGTTCCATTCTATTTTTGAAAGTTTGGCTGAGGCTGTTCGTTGCACAAACTGAATTGAATCACCATCCACCACCACATTATGAAGGCCGTAGCTCTAAAGATGCTGCTGCTCCTGCCAGATTTTCCATCATCATTCATAACAAAAGCAGTTGGCAGTTGCAGGCCCCACCTAACCCATTTTTTTTGTTCTGTGACATTTCCGTTTGCATTTGGCAAGCGGAAATGTCAGTACCGCCCCGAACGGACAATCAAGTATTTTTTTTTTTTTTTTTTTTTTTTGGAAGCAGGAGATATCTTCCCTTTCGGTTTGTTTGTCTGTTTGTTTGTTATCAACACATTGTTTGGTGTTGATGACTGCTCATGAATAACAAATGCTCCGACCAGGTGCGGACCAACTCCTCTCTCTCTCTATTCTGTTGAAACTTTTCTATAAATTGCCTATTGATTTGTGTGCAGAAAGAGGATAACAGAAAACAAAATAAAAACAAAAAATTGCACTAACCAATTAAATCATTTTTATAGCCAAATGCTGTATAAAATTTAGGCAATCTCGAGCGGAGAGCCGTCCCATCCGGGGAAGTCAGTTCAATCGCAATGTTGAGTTTGAGTTGTGCTTTTGATTGATGTTGGGATGATGGAGACGACGACGACGGTCACAATAATCAAAGCCTAAACGTCAATTTCAGTTGGTTGGTTGGTGGCTGGCTTGGCAAGGGGATGGTGGAGCGGGTGGGTAATATGAGTCAGTCGATGTCTCATTGAAATGTCAATTGCATTTTACAATTGCCTGCCTGCCACGTAAAATATACACTGAAGGAAAAACACAATTTTGACTACATAATTGCTGGAGCATATTCAGGATAATCCTCAGAGAGGCGCTTCCATTGTACCAAAGTTGTAATACATTTGCAAATCTCGCCCGATTCTTGAATTCCTTTCTTCAAGAATCTGATTGCAAACTTCTAAATTTTACTACCCTATCAACATCAAAAATATTTCCTCACTAAGATCCATTTTCCGACTATATAATGTAGTCATCCGATTTCGACCAAATTATGCAAAACTTTTTGTCAGTGCAAGGGCAGCGGATATATAGCCCGAAAGTGTTCAGATAATGTCAAACAACAAGCCGATTACAATGCCTATAATGTGAAGTCGGAAGCTAAGAAGTTGGAAGTTATAAAGTGGGAAGTCGAGAAGTTGGAAGCTTTATAGTTGGAAGCTGAGAAGATAGAGGATCTGAAAATATATAAGCTTAGAAAATAGAAGCTGAGATGCTGGAAGCTAAAAATTTAGAAGCAATAAAGTTGGAAGCCGAGAAGTTGGAAGCTAAGAAGAAACAAGCAGAGAAGATACAAGCAGAGATATTGGAAGCTGAAAGGTTGGAAGCTATAAAATGGATGCTGGGAAGATAGAAGCTAAAAAGGTAGTAACTGAGAAGCCGGAAGTTAGGAAGCCTGCGTTCCAATAGGTTGGCAGCCTCGGGCAGTGGTGCGTATACGCAGTCACCACTGACAGTCGCACAGTGGCAAAAATCATAACTTTTGAACCAAATTATGATGGCATATGATAGATAACTCTGTGCAAGTCGAAAAAAAGACATGGTTAACTTTAACGGTTTTCCCCTATTTTGGACCCTGGGAATCGAACTGCATCTTTAGTTTTATGAGTTATAACGATGGCTTCATACAAATTTTTTTTTTAAGTTTTTCATCAAGATAAATTTTTTTCTAAATTGTGAAAAAATTATATCTGATTCTTGTGAAATCTGAATAAATAGATTTAAATGTGCTCTAGTTTACTACATTTACAGATTTTCGATATAATTGCGCTTTCAAAAAACTAAAATAATTGCAATCTTTTTTACAATAAAATTTTATACAACTAATTACCCTTCAGTTCCATGGCTGTCTCATGGGTGAATTCAGAGCTGAGTTGGCGCTGCAAATTCATGACCGATATTCTGCTCATATTCGCAACTCAAATGTTGTGGCGAAAAAATCAGAATTTATTATAAAATTCAGTATATATATAAATAATTAATTATATGAATAATTATTTATTCAAATAATGATATATTTTTATAAAATAATTATTGTAATTTTGTGCCTAAACATAACAAAAAAGAGCGAGAGAGCGAATGCAGCTGCACGCTGACTCTCTCACGCAACGTAGGCCAAAAAAAAACAACAACGAAGCAAAACGAATGCAAAAGTGTGCGTAACGTGTGCATAAGAAGGAAAGAGACAAACAATGTTGCTCATATAAGTAGCCTCTTTAGCCAAGATGTATCTATGGAGGTGAGGCACTTAGACAAAAGCTCAAGTTTCACAGCTTACATATTGTCATTGTGCAGCTAACACTTGACGTGAACGGTTGGTCCGCGCACGGCTGTTCTCCATGCGCACATGTATGCGCGTACGACTTACACACATACATACAAAATATGTGCGTGCATCTCAAATGACCCCTGCAATTTTTTAGTGTGCCTATGACAATCGACGCGTACGGTCACTCCGCGCTTGAGCGAGTGGGTGGGTTCGTGTAGCGCACACACAGCCACACACACACACACTTTCATGCAAACGTTGTCTGTCTCACTCTTGTGCAGTTACCTAAAGCTTTTGAGTTTACATATTTTGCTAAGTGCCTCACCTCATAATAGATACATCTTGTCTTTAGCGTTTGCCCGCACGCGTGTGCGGTGGCTGACTGCGTTGAGACGTCATTCGATTTGTGCTAAGTTCCGAGTTCGATCCCCAGAGAAGGTAATCTGTGTTAAATAATATTTATATTTCTTAGTTTATTTCAGAGCGGCGTTGGTTCACCATGAGAATTAATATTACTTAGATAAAAAATCTGAGTGTGGGGGAGGCGGGGCAGACACTGGGGTGGAGTTAGAACTTTACCCCTCCCCCCCTCCTCCACCAGTACAAATTTTTTTGTGCAGTCATGAATTCGATCTAAAATCACCCCAGAAATCACTCATGAAATCGATCTTAAATCATCAGTGAAATCATTCATGAAACTCACCCATGAGTTCACCCATGCTTCTCATGGCTAAAAGAAGCGAACGTCATGAAGTCCTAGGCCATGCCTATGTTAAATTCATGCCTGAAACTCATATAAAGGCTGCCATGAATTCATGACCAGTCCTTCCATTTCAGGCCTGAATTCAGGTCTGATTCAGGCCTGAGCGGAACTGAAGGGTATTTAAAATTTTAGAATATTAAGTAAAATCGCAATAAAATCATTTTTAATGTCTTCCCATTTGTTCTCCAACAATAACTTGATTTCTAATTTAATATTTCCTAATATAATGTAATTTTGGTTGTACGGTCAGGAGCGTTTTCCTATCCTGCACGAGATCAAAGGGGTGGGGGTGAAGCTTGACAAAACCACGTTAGTCCAATTTCCAACCAACGCAATGAGGCACAACCATTTCGCTCGATCGCTTGCAAAGAACTGTTTTAATATTTCAAAGTGTGAGCTAGGCGCAGCTAGCGAATTACAAGTACAAAAGAAGAGAGAACTTTTACAGTAAGCTAAAAGGAACTCAGAGAACATTAGGGTGATTCTTAACTTAAGATTATTGTAAGAAATTACAAATAAAGGAGTTTCACGAAATATAATGGTTATTCAAGACTTTAAGTAAAATTAAAATTATGTTTATAAACTGTGGGCCACGTTTGGCCCAACATTGGTAATAAAAATGATGTAAAAAATTTTTTAGTTTTTTTTAGATTTTATTCTACAACTTTTGAATGCGCAATGATATCGAAAAACTATAAATGAAGTAAATTAGAGGACATTTAAAACTATTTATTTAGATTTCACAAAAATAATATATCATATCATTGGAATTTACAAAAAAATGGTAACTTCGTAAAAAACTTAAAAAAAAATTTTCGAATGAAACCATCATTACAACTCAAAAAAGTAATGATGCAGTTCGATTCCTAGGACCCGAAATAGGGGGAAACCGTTGAGTTCGGTCATGTCTTTTTTATTTTTTGAAAAAAACTATAACAATGTAATTGTTCAACCTATAAAATGAGTGTTTGAAAAGGGTGCTACGCCCACTAGAGGCTTACATATGGGTTGTCAAAGTCCAAATTTGTGAAAAAATAAATTGTTTGGTTACAAAAATAATTGTTTTTAACAAATTTTTTTCATTTTAATGTTTTAAAATTATTGCCCAAAAAATTTAAGAAAAAATATTGTTTTTGGATTTTTTTTTAAATTTTTTATAAGTTTCTTAGCAAAATAATTTTAACTATTCATAATACTACTCTAATAGATTTTTGAACTAAAACTAGTGGATGATAATTTTTTTCTTGACTTCACAAGCTGCAGAAATGAATAAGTAGATCGGATGATGGGAGATCAAATTGTTAAAGAGACCCTAATTTTTCCATGCCTTTTTAAACTTTTTTGCCTCTAGCAGTCGCATAGTAAATACATCAATCAATAGAAAAAAATTATGACTATGCGTTACCTAGTTTTCGTGATAATCTACCTGAAAGTGAATCGAATTACCTTAAAATGGCGGTTTTTTTTTAAACTGAAAATCGCTTATCTTTTAACCGCTATATCTTCCAAAATAATGCGATGCGTTCTAGAAAAATAGGGATTTATGGGTAATTCTCTCATTATTTTCAAATATACTGATCGGTTCTTTGATTATTTTTGGATGTAAAATTTCGCTTGCAATGTTGTTCCTACACTAAAAAAAAAAAAAAAAAAAATTAGACTACGTTCTAATATGGCCCTTATTAGGGTCATAAAATACCCTGGGATAGATTGTATCATGTACTATACTATTTTCGTAAAATACTTAAACTCGTATAACAGCCCTTAAACATGCTCTAGATTTACCTTACTTTAACTTTTTTAAAAGATTAGACCACACTTTCCTAAAATTAGAAATAATCCCATGTGTTCAACGAAACGCTTTCGCCCCGAAAAACGACCTTATTCCCATTCGATTTGGGTTGTTTAAAGGGTCGAAAGCGATTTGTACACAATTTGAAGAAGGAATTTGATTAAAATTAAGAAAATAAATTTCTAAAATATATGCTAACATTTTTGGAATATTAATATTTTTGGAATAAAAGTTTCTAAGCCTTAGAAATTTTTTTCCATTTTATTTCAGGTTTTTTTTTTTTTATCTAGCACTTTGCTTGCAAATTTTTAAGAACCAACTTAACTTAACTTTTTTTTATATAATTGGCAACTTTTATTTTTTGAAAAACAATAGAAATATATTATTATTATAATTTTAAGATTTTTAAGCTGATCTAAATTCAAATACAATTTTTTCCCAAATCTTAGTTAAATTTTTTTAAAATTTTTTGGGGCAGTGCATGTACCAAAAACCACGGCTGACTGCCTCTCTAGTAACATTGTGGCGGAATACACATATATGTGCATACTCCAAAAAAAACGAAGACCAAACAATATGCCTGTAAAATGACTCAGAGAAAATAAAAACAGACACTGCCTTTTGCTGAAAATCTTTCGTTTTATTCTGTGGCATTTGAAATTCTTTCGCTTGGAAATACATACAATGTACAATAACATGTGAATACAATAAACCCGCCGCTTGGTTATTCATTAGCTCGCGCATCTCATTCGCTGCCATGGCAATAAATGCAATCTATTGAGCCGGTTCGATTTAATAACTCGTGCGATTTGCAATACCCCAGGCCCGTGCAATAAGCGTTTCGCTGATAGATAAATAGCATCGAACCGGCGGGGTCGCCGGAATGAGGGCACAAATTCGTATTTCTGCTAAGCGGACACATTTGCAGCCAGGGGCGTAGCCAGCAAAAAAACTTATATTTTTTCCCCCCTCTGGCTGATGCTCTGGCAACTGAATTGGAATATGAAAAATGTGCTCACTGCTGCAGTTTATCCACCTCCTCCTCCTCCTCCTTCTCTTCACCCAGCATTATTTTTTTCATTCCCAGCGATTGTCAAGAGCACTAATAAATTTCAACATCCGATGCCCCGGTTTGCCAATATTCTAAGCTCCAACGCAACGCGGCTTATTAGTCACAACGGTGCAGAAAAAAAAAAAATGAAATACCATTTTGAAAAATTAATTTGTGCATCTGACAAAAATAAATCATTGAACATAAGTGCAATTGGCATACAAAAACAAATAACAAAAATTAATAAAAAATAAAGTGTAACTGTCACCTGAGGCAGCTGTGGGAATTGCAATTGAAATTGGCACACAACACACACAAAAAATGAAGCAAAAAGGCAGGTGTTAAATAGCCAGTGGAAAGCCACGAAAAATGTATTAGGTAAATGAACAAAAAATGTTTAAAATTACCATATTAAATATTCCTTCTAAGCAGTACCAAAACTTTACAGCTCGTGAGCCCTCTTCCCTCTTCTTAGACCTAAAATCTGACCATTCAAACTCAGTACAGCATAATATTTCATTCTCTCAAAAAAAAGCAAATGTTTGATTTGAATTTGTATCAATTTAATAACAATTTCCTATTACAAAGATATAAACAAAAATCATTAATTATGTCATGTGTTAATTTTGCATTTTAGCAAAAATGAAAATACAAAAGTGTCGAATTTAACACGAATTGCACTTACCTAACCACCTGGCTGGCTGGCTGGCTGAATAGCGGTAAAATGGGAGTGCAAGGAGTTTTGGACAATTGGTCAGGCATAACCCGATGCCTAGGCTAAAATAAACAGGCGGTCAGTCTGGTCTTGGGCAGCAAAACTTTTCAGAAATTCGAATCATGTAACGAAATATGTACATGGCAAAATTCAAAAGTTGCATCCTTCGTCACCCCCGGACAACAAAATGTGAGGTGGACGCAACATGTGTTTATAATTATGTTTTCTGTGTGTGTGTGTGTGGGTGTGTGCTGCTCATTTTTGAATGCTGCTGCATTGTTGTTGTTGTTTTTGAGCCCAGACACGTGCAGCAGAGTCTCCAAGCTCCGACGCCCACTACGTGTGCATACAAATTACAATACCCAAAGCATACATACGAGCAACTGCAGAAATACACTGGGAAAAAGAGGGGTAAAAAACCTGTTTCCGTCTGATTTTTTATATAGCAGCTATATAAGTTAATTTCGACCCTGAAACGAATCGGAATTGGTACGTAATGCCCATGTATGTACACCCATTATTTAAGTGTCAACGATTTAAAATGCATCGTGCGCCTTTATTATATATTGATTTTCTTTAGGTGTTTTTAATTTATTTGTAAAATGTAATAATTCAAGTCTGTAAGGCGTTCAACGCTAACCAACTGAAATATCATACAGTTCTGGGAAATTTGTGGAGAACTCGGAAGTGCTTGGACAAATTTGTATCATTAGCATTCTAAGAAAAGGGAATACTAACAAGGTGGGGGCATAAATTGCTTGAATATTGAATTTCAAAAATTTATTACGTATACATAATATTAAATTTGTATCGTATTAACGTTTGCTTTTGACTTCCTATGGAAAGTGACAAAAATATGTCCGGTTACAAGACTAGATTAGATTAGCTTGAACAATTCTCTTTATTTTATTTTATTCATTCTACCTCCATTATATTCCTTTAAGTATTGACGAATTTGCAGATCGCAGAGCAAGTGCTCACAAAAATTCTGCACAAATGCTGTACCGATACTGAAATTTTGTATAAAATGTTAACTAATAGCTATAAAATGAACGTTAATAGAGATTTAAATACAATGAACATTCTAAACAAGCAACTAATCTTAACCAATTTTTTCAAAAAAGTTACCTTTGTAGAAAAAGTTGCTTATATACAAAAAGGAGTATAAATTTTAAATTAAATTTAAGATAAATAAATTTTGTGATTTATAGCTATACAAGCAGGGATTTTATAACATTTGGATCAAATGGTGTATTCTTAGGTGGGGAAAAAATAAGCTTGAAGTTTTCATTATCAGAAAAAGTGTTTGCTACCCCATTACAGGAGGCATTGCAATGCATATTTAAATTTATGCATAAATTATGCATCCCTGATGTGTAAGGCATAATGGTGGCCCTTTCCTTCAAAGTTTTCCGCCCAAGAGCAGTTTTTTTCTTGTGGAAACCTTTATAAACTAAATCGGTTTCGTCACAATTGTAGATCTGTTCTGGTTATACCCCATTTTCGGCAATAATCCGTTTGAAATCGCTTGTTAATGTGGCAGCACTTTCTGAATTGCAGGAAAGTAATTTTTTACCGGAAACTTTTTGAATATATTAAGTCAGCCACCACTGTCTGAAATTTCTTCGTCTTCATTGAGCGACCTTTTTAAATCTAGTGCTTTTACTTTAAGCATCTCTTTTGAAACCAATTCGTTTTCCTTCCCTTCGTAGTAAAAACCTTCCGTATAGTTCATCTTCAAAAATCCGGATTTTTTAAAGGTTTCATTCATTTGATTTTTTTTTGGATTAATGCGAATAATGTGTGCGAATTCTTCCAAGTTTTCTATTTTATTTTTTATCAACGATAAAGTCGACTTCTGGATGTTGTATGGTGTCTCTGCTGGTGTCTTGCAATCTTGGAGTTCATTCAATTGATACTTTGCCTTTCTTCTTCATTTTTTACGAAAGAATGCAAATTAAAATGCAAATCAAACCAAATTCAAATTTTTGGAATGAAAAAGTTGCTAATGCAGAGGTTGCTACAATAGAATGTTGCTTATGTAAAGGTTGCCTATACAAAATGCTTACTGTATTATAATTTAGTTCGGTGAAACCTGTTCTTCAAAGTATTAAAAAAAAACGGTAGAAAGAATCTTTAGTATAAGGAAAAGGCCTTTAACAAACAGAAAAAACGGCAGTAAGTGTCTGTATAAATCAAAGTTTGAATGAACAGGATTACTTAAGGGGGTCTTCTACCTTTTAACAGGATTTTTTGAGTGTTTTTTTTTTAATTCTTGAGCGAAAACCATAACAGATTTTTCAATTTCGTTTTTGTTTTGTATTCTTTATTAATTAAATAAAAAAATTTAAAAAAAATGTAGAAATTCGAGGGCTGTTCAACAAGTTATCGGCCTGCCAATTAAGGTCTCCAAAAAAAAAAGGTGTAGAGGTGGTAGCCATGATTCTGGGACTCCAGGTGATCGGAAAATAAAACGTTAAATGAGATTATATTTAAAACTGATGTAATTCTGGCCCGTAACTCAATCACATTTTTAAAACTTTTTTTGAAAAATTGTCGGACATTTAAATAAAATTAGATTTTTTAAGTTTTATAGTAAAAAAAATGGTGTTCTCTTTATTGTGCTACGGGCCAAAATTACATCAATTCTGCGTCGATTGTAACATGGCTGGTTCTGTAAAACTGGCGCAATCATGGCTACCAGGTCGAAAAACGTGGTATAGAGAAAAACGCGCTTAAAGTTTTGAGCAACGTAAAATATACTCAGTTTAGCTCCACTAAAATGGCATAGGATATATCCTAAACTATTTCGAGTTTTTAAAAATGGTTTGAAGTGGATGAAAGGGAAATGCCAAAGCTATAGTAATAATGCAAAACAAAAAAATTAAAATAATAATTTTTTTCAAAGGTAGAAGACCTCTTCTTAAGGTTGTATTGAGTGCTTGTGTCATTCATTTGTCATTCATGTGACATTATTCAACTTTCTTGATGGCAATTACTTTCAACTGAATTATCAAGTCCATTCCTGGAAATAAAATCTCTTACCAATTCCGATCAATCGGATTCGGAAACGAGAACAGGCCTGATACATTTTAATAAAGATCATAGGCTTGAAATTCCGTTCCAAGGACAAATCAAATTTTGTATTAATTTTTAAATTTCATTATAAAATATTTCAACATTTTTGAAGAAAATATAACTATGAAGACAATCCTCAGTTCTCTAAATAGTAGGAATTTTTCAAAATTCCGTCTAAGTGCTTACTTTCATCATCAACTAGTGTCCATACTCCAGCTATGTAGCTTTAACCGTTTAGGCTGTGCGTTAATGAAGTTCATTATATGTTTACCATTTATTTTTCTAGCTATTTCTCTCACTGCATTTTTGGCAGAAAGAAACGAATCTGACCTCAAGCTGCAATTGTAGTTGCACTTAATTTGAGGTCAGAGCAGCTACCACTGAAGGGCCACAAAATTTGTGGTCGCTACTTAAGGCCCAAAGAACATTCTCCAATTGCAGAGTAGCAACTGCTCATTGCTCCGGCTCCTGCTCCTGCTCATGCGGTACCATTAGGGCTTACACAAAAAAAAAAAAGAAAACCAAGCAGAAGAACGGCGCAAATTTACACCGTTTTGTGCCACACGCAAAACGCTTGTCACTTGCAGGCCAAATGTCCAACAAAAGCGCACAAAACCCACCGCCCACACACCGCCCACACCGCCCACACACCACTTGGTAGTGAATCCATTCAGCGATTTGTGGCGAAATGTCGACGGCGCTTCTTTGTCTTTTGTATGCGCTCAGTGACCTGCAAAAATGGCAGACGCTCTCCATTGTCGTTGGCTCTGGCTTTTTGGCCCTTTGCACCTGCTCTTCTCGCTTTCGTTTCGTTTCATTTCTCTGCATATAATTTTCATTCATCTGCCGCTATCACTATCTTTTTCTACTGCAGCATTTTCTTCTTCTGTTTTTTTTTTTTGGTTTTTTTTACATAAACATTTTGGCAAATATTCGAGCCAGCAGCAGCAGCAGCGTCTGGGGAAGGGAGTATTTTTGTCACGAATTCAATAAATGATTTGGAAGCACGTTTTTATTACATTTCATTTTTCAGGCCTTGCTCATCCCCCAGGATGGCCCGGATCTTTGGGTCTGGGTGTGTTGGGGTTTATGACTCACCAAAAACTGTTCATTTTAGACAAGAAAATGCACTTTACTAATGAATTGAATTGTCTTTGCTCTCTCACTCGTGTGTGTGTGTGTGTGTGTGTGTGGACAGAGTGTTTGTGGGGTCTGTGCTTGCGGTCTGTGTTTAGGACTTGGCCTTTGTTTGCTTATTACACATATATGTCTGTCTGTTTGGCCAAAATTATGTAAATGAAGAAGAAGAAACAACAAATTATTTCAGAGTATTTAGAAAATTTAGGAAAAAAATTTCTAGAGATATATTGTACATTGATCCAAACACTGAAACCATCTTTTAACAAAAATATGTCTGTGTCTGTCGAGCATGGCAAAATGACAGATGGGTCCATCAGTCTTATGACATTTGAATTATTCGATTATTTTATTTTGCTGATCTCGACCTTCCAAAAAAGCCGATTGCCATTTCAGTTGCTTAAAAAAATAAATATCGAATGTATTTGTTTTAATAAATGAAAACAAGGGACAATATGTAAATATTTTATATTCAGATTGTTCTTAGTCCCATGACACCCACGTTTTTTTTTTAAATCCTGCACTATTAAAATTGTGCAAATGCATCTTCGACCCAATAAAGTTGATATATTCTTGATCAGCTTTAATTTAAATTTTTTCCTCTCCCCATATACCAGTCTTAGCCGTGCTGTAGCGGTTCCATTCTTAGAATTTTGTATGTACGTGTACGGTCACACTATTAGTTTAAGATAAGACATACCAGCAAGGGTATTTCTGATTGAGTTAAATAACACTGTTCCACAGTGGTTGCTGTCCTAGGTTAAAAATAGAAACTGGTCTTACTATCAGCAGATTGTCCAAACTTTATGATACATTTTTTTGTTATTTTCTAACTGGAGCGAAAAGAGCGAACATGTGTTTCTGTATTTGACATTTGTCAGCAGCGCAGTGCAACTTACTGAATTTGTTAAATAAAAATTAATTATAAAACGTTGGTAAACCAAACACCAAAAATATGAATACACCTAATTCTGTTTTTACTCGGTAGATACGTTCCAGAAAAAACCGTGTAAAAAAGACATGAAGTACATAGAAAAAAAGGGGATTGGTTCCATATCCTTCAACCCTAATAAAAAAAATTAAAATATATTATTCATTCATGCATTTAATGCATAGTTTATTACATGAAAACAAATGACAATTCATTTTTTAAAGTAAAAGTAGCATAAATATAAAATTAAAGCAATTCCGAACTTTAAAACTCGTATAAGAAAACATCAAAAATAACTAAAACGGCGGAAAATCTTTCGCAACCATCTCATCTCCGAAAGCAATTTCTTCATTGATCGTTATATTATGGAGTGAGTTCCTTTGCAGAAATCCTCTTAACCATCCTGTACTTGTAGATAATAAGTAGCTCTTAACACTATTTGTTTGAGAGGATATAGATGGTTTAAGTTCCTTTATCTGCTTATAAATTCTTAATGCCTTCTGCGTGACTGTATTTCCATCAACTGGAATCCTTTATAAGTGTATAGTTCTCTATTTCTCTATCTAGTCCTTTTTAAATTTTTTTCTTAACAAAGTCTGTAATGTAGGACGTCGACTTAGCTAATAGTTTCAGGCAAGTAAAAAAATTTTTCTTTCAAATTTCAATCAAAATGATTTTCTTTCGAATAAAATCGTGTAAAAACAGAATCCAATTTTTTTTTTTTAGACCGTGTTATTTCAAAACAGAATTAGGTGTATTCTACATTAAGGTATGAACTTAATTTTTACAATCCAATGTTTAAATATTTCGCGTTGTGTTTTGTGAAAATCGTTGTTAAATAAGTGCGTCTTTTTCAGTTCGTATTTTTTGCGAGCGATTTGACTACACTACATGCGTACACTAGATTTGTTTTATTCACTTATCATACAGATTGGATGAAAAAATATGGCAAATCCGATTACAAGAGGACAAACAGAAGATTTCAAAGAGAAACAAAAAATTATTCATCCTGAGTTCAGGGCAAAAATGGGTCTGATAGTAGATAATCCTAAAACTGGAGGAAGTGGAACATCGACAGCAAAACAGCAAGGAAATTTTTCAATAATTTTGATGCATCTGAGACCTAATAATCAGAGTCAAGGCAGCAAAATTAGGGGACTCTGCTCTTAAAGCCGCGAAACAGCTGATTGACAAGTATACCTGGTATTATCTCCCACTATCGGTTCATAAAGTTGTAATTTATGTTCCAGATATTATAAAACATTCCTTACTATCGATTGGAGAGCATTATGAAGAAGCCGCAGAGGCAAGAATTAATGATATAAAGGGTGATTTTTTTGCTATTATCTTTTTGGCAACACTGGTTTGAACAGCTCACGCAGGTATCGTGTTTTGTTTCACTGTCAAACATCTTCAGTTTGGTCTATAATTTAACCATGAATCGTCTTACAAACGAACAACGCTTGCAAATTATTGAATTTTATTATCAAAATGCGTTCTCTGTTAAGAAAGTGCATCTTACGCTTCTTTCATTTTATGGTCCGTTTAATCGACCCACTGAAGCGGCTATTCGGGCTATTGTGACTAAACTTCGCACCAAATTTACATTGTTGAATATTAAACCACAAACACGCTAGAATGCGAACTGATGGGTTTATGGGCTGGTGGCATCATTGGACCGTACTTCTTCAAAGATGATGCGAATCGTAACGTAACTGTGAATGCTGAGCGCTACCGTGAGATGATATCCAACTTTTTTTTGCCCAAAATGCAAGAGCTTGACTTGCATGACATGTGGTTTCAACAAGACGGTGCCACATGCCACACAGCACGCGCAACAATGGACTTATTGAGAGGCAAGTTCGGTGAACATTTTATTTCACGTTCGGGACCGGTCAATTGGCCGCCTAGATCTTGCGATTTAACGCCTTTAGACTTTTTTTTGTGGGGCTATGTTAAAGCTCATGTCTATACAGACAAGCCCGCTTCAATTGACGCATTGGAAGACAACATTGAAGCATTTATTCGTGAGATACCGGCAGAAATGTTGGAAAGAGTATGCCAAAATTGGACTAAGCGGATGGACCATTTGAGATGCAGTCACGGTCAACATTTGCATGAAATAATCTTCAAACAATAAATTATATGGACCGTATTATCGATATTCAAATAAAGTTTTCATGCATTTTTCTGAATTTTATGTGTTTTTTTTTGCAAAAACTTTCCTATAGCTCTTAAAAAATTCACCCTTTATAAAAGTATGCGCAACCACTGTGTGTGTCTCTTTAAATATGCAGTCTCAGTCTAATTTGATGTTTGTCATAGCTACTTTATCACGGGTACATTGATATATCTCGTATTTTTAGGCCACAAAGAAAACAAATCAGTTACTGTACAAGAGTAATGGCTTTCGCTGTGATGGCAAGTTACCAGTATCGCTTAATTTGTTTTTTCGATTTTTCGCTTAGCATTATATTTATTTTGGACATTCCCCTTTCATGCCCTTCAAACCATTTTCAAAAATTCAAAATAGTTTAGGAAATATAGCCATTTAAGTGGCGTTAAACTTTAAACTAAATATTGTCCCAAAAAGTGAGCTATGAAAATGTGCCCCAAAAAGCAGGCAATGCAAATGAAAGTTTGTAATGGCTTCGGACATTTTGCCCAGAAAAGTAGGCAATATAAATTATGGTTCGCCATGCTTTAGCACTAATTAATTCTAAGAAAACATGAAATTAAAAAAAATAGTAAAAATGGAAATATACAGCCTGCTCCCATTTTCACTTTCGCAAAAATTTTGCGATTTCAAACCGGTTTTAGGAGCAAATTTGGTCTCTAAATCGCAAAATGTTTGCGAAAGTGAATATGGGAGCCCGGCTGATACTGTTTTTTTGACAAAAAAAAGCTTAATTTACTCAGCGTCCAAGCTGAGTACTGTGCACATGTTAGAATGCTGCCAAGCACGTGTCAATGGCCAGTCGCACTATGGGAAATATTTCCATTTTATTTTCCTCTGTGTAACTACCGGTATCGTTTGCGTTAAAAATGTTTATTGGGTAAGCTGTTTTTGAAAGACAGAACTGCATAAGTGGGAAAGCTTATGCGTGCTCGGCAGTTAATTTGAATGCAATCAAAAGTGACGTTTTTTTTTTTAAGCTTTGCAATTTATTTAAAGACATGTAAAATAATTTGCATAATCAATCTAATCGTCTGGAATTTATGTATGATTTTTGTTAGATGTGAAAATGTTGATTTTTCGGTAACTTTAAGTAAGTCCGTCCGTGGAGACGTTGCAACGAAAATGCGGCGTCGCGGGCCATCAATAAATCATTGAGCAGACAACGACGGGACGGCGGTGTTAAAAGCACTCCTCGACACACACACACATACACTCTCATACACACTCATACAATCTATATAGATATAGACGGCAGGCATATCAATATTCCGCATAGACGGATTGTATTTTCAATATTTGCGCAGAGCAGCGGCTTTTGTTGGTTTTGTATTGCCAATGATTTAGCAGTTTTTCGTCTGTGTTTACGTTGTGGATAAGGTTTGACGTCAATGGCGGTAGCGGGGATTCGATTCATGCGGATGCCAGTGCGGCGGCTGCCAGCGATGTTCAGCGACTGCATAAGAAATCAGGCAAATTGTTGTGTTTTAATCGAGCCCCAGCCAGACAATGGTAACCCAGCATTAAGTATATATCAATGCAGTTCAGTTCAGGCTCGGTGTGTAAATAACTGTCAGCCAATTGTTGTTTAACCAGCAGCTTAGCCTCTTGGCAAGCAATTTTGAGGTTAAGTGCTCGCGTCAGCTGTAACGCGGCCGTCCCTGACTTTAAAACGGGCTCAGCTCCTGCTCATCCTCCTCCTCCTTCTAGCTAATTAGTTGCACATTTTACATTAATTTATTTTCATGGCTTCAACAAAAACTTTTGTCATAAGACAAAAGACCGAACAAAAAAAAAAAAAAAAAATATAGAGGCATTAGGCGCATATGCCGTTGCATTTTTGTACGAAATGCAACGAACAAGAAAAATAAAAAAAATAAAGAAGAAAAACGAACGAACGCATGAATAAACGAACGACGAAATTTGCTTTGATGCTTTTGCGACTAATTGGATTTGGTTAGAGCTTCGAGAGCTAATAAAAACGTTTACAAAAGAATTTCCGTTTTTACTGCAAATTGGCCTAAAATTCTTGTACGTAATTATTTTGCCAGGCAACAATAAGCAAGCTTAAGGGGAAAAAGGGGAACCACATCGAAGTGGGTTATACCCTGGGTGGGGAGTTAGTTGAAGATAAAATAAAAATATGAAGAAATATCAATGAAGAACAAAATTCTTAGATCAAGTTTGTATAATGAAATTATCAAAATACCAAAAAAAAAAATTTACTTTACAAATACACTAAGAAAAAAACCAAGAACTTTGTACTTAAATCAAGTACAAACAGTGTCAAAAGTACGCTAAGTACGAAACAAATTAAAACAAGTACGAAAATACTTGGTTCAAGTACGAAAATACTTGGTTCAAGTACGATCTTTTTCAATCCCGAAATACTTGATTTAAGACCGTTTCGGGATACATTAAGTTCATTTTGGGCTATTCCAACGTTTTTTAAACCTTATTCTTAAACCAAGAAATTTCGTACTCAAAACAAGACCAAAATGTGCTTAATATAAGTATTTCGTACTTGATTTAAGAAGTTTGTTCTCATTTCAAAAACATTTTAGGTAAATTTTATACTTAAGACCGATTCGTACTTAGTTTAAGTACACCCAAGAACGAATCATTCTTAAAATTTTAAGTACAAAACGGTATAAATTCTATCCCGTTCGTTTTAGAACGTTTGAATACAAAAAAATCTTAATTTAAGTATATCATGATTTAAGAATTTTGTTCTCATTTTAGGAACATTTTGGATAAAGTTAAAACTTAAGACTGATTCGAACTTAGTTTAGGTACAACTAAGTACAAATCATTCTTGAAATTTTTAGTATAAAGCGCTATAAATTCTATACCGTTCGATCTAGATCGTTTGAATACAAAAAAATTCTTGATTTTGTTCTCATTTTAGAAACATTTTAGGTAAATTGTATACCTAAGACTGATTCGTACTTAGTTTAAGTACACCCAAGTAAGGATCATTCTTAAAAGTTTTAGTACAAAACGGTATAAATTCAATCCCGTTCGTTCTAGAACGTTTGAGTAGAAAAATTCTTGATTCAAGAATTTCGTACTTGTTTTAGGAATTTTGTTCTCAATTTAGGAACAATTTAGATACATTTTAAACTTAAAATTGGTTCGTTCTTCGCTTAAGTACACCCAAGTACGACTCATTCTTAAAATTTTATGTACAAAATGGTATGAATTCTATTCCGTCCGTTTTAGAACGTTTAAGCAGAAAAATTCTTGATTTAAGTATTTCGTATTTGATTTTAGAATTTTGTTCTGATTTTAGGAACGTTTTGAAACATTTCGTATGACTTCTATCCCGATCGTTCTAGAACGTTTGAGTAGAAAAATTATTGATTTAGGAATTTCGTACTTGATTTAAGAATTTTGTTCTCATTTTAGGAACATTTTGGATTAATTCTGAAACTTAAGACCGATTCGTACTTAGTTTAAGTACACCCAAGAAGGAATCATACTCAAAATGTTAAGTACAAAAAGGTATACATTTTATCACGTTCGGTTTAGAACGTTTGAGTACAAAAACTCTTGATTTGAGTTTTTCTTTCTTGATTTAAGAATTTTGTTCTCATTTTAAGAACATTTTGGCCAAATTACGACCGATTCGTACTAAGTTTAAGTACAGCCACGAACGAATCATACTTAAAATTTTAAGAACAAAATGGTATAAATTCTATTCCGTTCGTTCTAGAAAGCTGGCAGGCGTTTTTTTTATGAAAGTAGTTCAATTGATGAAAGGGAGGGCATCAATAGCTAGAAAGGGCAAGTTTAGTTAAGGACTGACCCCTTAATTTATCTGATGTATTCAGCAATATGTCCCAATCCTCCCCTCACTTCTTAAAACTCCAGGGTATTCCAGGAAAAATCATAAAAATCGCCAACCCCCTCCCTCCACACACACACACAGACACAGAGCTGCCTGGTGTTAGGCCTAGAATTATCGCAACTTTGGCCTAATGAACTGCTACTGGCGGGAGTGCCCATATAATTGCATTTGAATGAGTGAAGACAGAGTGTGGGTAAGTGTGGGAGCAGCGGCGACACACAGCTGTTGTGTCAGGTCCAAGTCTTAAATGGTGGATGGGCATAGGATGGGTGGGGCAAGCACGTCTTATCGACATATATCGATAAAAGAATTAGCTAAATCGTGACTGCCACTTGGAACATGTCGCTGCCATTAATTATGGCTGATGACATGACGCCATTCGTACAGGATACATTCGCCCAAACGCATCTTTCCCATTCATGTTGTTGATTTTATTAGCGGACATAGCCGCCCCGTTTCCAATGGCAGCAGCATGTGCCACCTAATTAAAATCGACTTTTTGCAATTAATGCCTTCAAATCAAATTAGCCCACAAGCAAAAGTTTTTAGCTCGTGCTGCCTGGTGTGTCCAGAAAAAGGTGACCCAAAGAAGTAAGAAACAAGTGTGGTGTAAGAGGCCACCTGCGATTTTATTAACCTAAAACATCTTTAATTTTTGTAAGATAAGGTCTTGACCAGTAAGAAGGAAGCAATTGCAAATTAAGTGCTTGAGATATCAATAATTAAAGGAGAGCTTACTTTACTAATATATTTTTAGAAATAAATGTCCGTTTACCGAATTTTCTAAAAAACAAAATACATTTTTCCTTATAAATCTAAATCTAAAGCTACGAGAAAATATATAACTTTTAGTGTGACCAGTGCCATTAGAAGATTGATATTTTTGATTATAACTGTGTCAGAGAAAAAGCAATTTTTATTTTATATAATTTTCGTTTATTATTTAATTGGATATTTTATGTGTATGTTCTTCTTCTCAAAATCACCTAAATTTAAAAACAAAGCCTACTTTTCTGCAACATACGTAGGTTTCTATATATATTTCTGGCCTAATAATGAAAACGCGAATATTTATGATCAAAATTGGTTTTATTGGTTTTCAAAGTATTCTCCAGCAAGATTTATTCACTTTTGCATGCGCTCAACCCAATAGTCGAAGCAGTTTTTCCACTTCGATTGAGACACCGCCAAAACATGGTTTTTGATCTCTTCAACAGCATCTTCTGGCGACGAAAATAGTTGTCCACGCATTTTTTCCTTGATGTGCGGGAATAACCCGAAGTCATTGGGTGCCAAGCCAGGACTTTACGGCGGATGACCCATCAATTCGACGTTTTGGGTGGTCAAAAAGGCGCTGGTGTGAGCTGATGTGTGAGAGCTCGCATTGTCATGGTGCACAATGATCTGTATTCTCTTGTTCGTTTTTCGAATTTCTCCGATGACTTTAGGCAAACAAATTGTGGTGTACCACTCAGAACTGACCGTCCTACGTTGCTCAAGCGAAACAGTCGCCACATGACCAGTTTTACCGAAGAAACAGGCGACCATTTGCTTCTACGAACGACTTTAGTTGGATTTGGCTCGTCATCGCAGACCCACACGGTCGATTGCTGTTTTGTTTCGGGCTTATAAGCATAGATCCATGATTCGTCACCTGTGACGATCTTATAAACGTCTTTTGAAACACTGCGATTATATTTTTTCAAAATTTCTTTGCACCAATCCACACGAGCCTTTTTTTGAGCGATTGTCAAATTGTGCGGGATCCAACGAGAACAAACCTTTTTTACGCTTAGGTGTTCATGCAATATCGAATGTATTCTGGTGGAAGAAATGCCCAAGGATGCCTCTATCTCACGGTATGTCACATGACGATCTTGCATTATCAGTACACGCACGGCATCAATGTTTTCTGGCACAACGACTGTTTTTGGACGACCTTCGTCTTCGAGCTAGCGTCGCCCGTGATTGAATTCATTAGACCAACTTTTCACAGTGATTTGGGATGGTGCTTCATCGCTATACAAAGATTTAAGTTCATCGTTGCACTCTTGTCGTGAAAATCCACGTAGAAAGTTGTGAAAAATGATTGCACGAAAATGTTTTTCTGCCGAGGTAAGTTTTTGATTAATCGTTAATCGATATCAAACGTGGTCACACATGAAAGAGTAGTATGGAGCTTTTATCGATAAAAGTCCAAGCTTTTTTTTGGGAAAAGGCCAATTGGTCCTAAAATGGCTAGAAGTGACCTAGGCCAGAAACTTAAATAGCAACCCACGTACTCTATATATATTAAATCGGAAATCATGCTATCAACGATCATTTGCGATATGATATCCAGGAGTTGTGTGGCACTTACCTTCATCAGCTTCCACTTATATGTATTTACAAGTGATTTCAGCTGCTTCGACTTTTGTACCCAAATTGCACCCTAAACTTAATATAAAAGAGAGAGTCTCCCCGAGTGCTTCGAATTGCTTCAATTTCTAATAGATTTCCTATCCAGGAAAAACTTTTTCATACAGAATAATAAAAGGCAGCCCAAAAAATATACAAAAAGGCATATTTGCCTGCCCTAAGGCCGCCCATCAAGCATTAACAGAAAGTCAAGGCTCAAAATTGACACAAATAAAAAATAAAATCGTCCATTCCCAGCCCGCAAAGCAAACCCCCCTAGTACCCCTCACCCTGGCCGCAGTTTATCATGTCCGCCAGGAATAATTCAACTTTGCTTATTTCACACTTCAATTTTGTAGGTAAACAAACTTTTGCACAGAGGAAGAAGAAAGAGAAGAGAAGAGAGGAAGTGAAAAAAAAAACGTCCAAAACCAAAGCCAAAGTCGAAGGCGAGTTAGATCAACAGAAAGTACGTGGATGGGGCACCTTTTGCCCATCCAAGTGAAAGCAAACAAATAAAAATGATGAGCGGCAATATTTGTGAAAAGCAGGAGCAGCTTCTCCCAATCCTTGGGGCATATTTTCGTGGCCTTTGTGTGTGTGTGTTTATTGTGAAAAGTTTCACTCTTCTTTTTGTTGTTGTTGTTGTTGTTATTGTGGCAAATTAAAGCACAAATTGTGTGGCCAAGTTCAGAATTTGGCGGCAACTAGCCACCAGGGTAATTTTAGGTACGTCCGGCACATAAGTGGCCCTCATTCCACCACTCCAACAAACCGAGTGTCCTTGAGGAGTCTTATAAATATTATTATCAACGTTGAGTGGCCCCGCCCCCCGTCCTCCACAATGCTCGTTGTGTGTGTGTGAGAGAGTTTGAGCTTAAGTTAAGCGTTTGCTTGAGCTGTCCCCGGCCTAGGGAATATAGTGGAAAAATTCCACAGAATTGTTGGCAGCATTAATTTACTAATCACACATCATTTAAATCACGTTTAACAAAATATCAAACATGTGCGAGAAGCATTTGCGACGCCATAAAGTATATTATTTATACTAGCCGAAAAAAGTTGTAATAGCATGGAGATATATTACTTATTTCTTAGAAAAATAAACAATTTTTTTTTTTTAATAATATCAGTAATAAGATAAACTGGATCCAGAATATAAGTCAAAGGAGGAAAAGCAATAGAAAATAAAATAAAAATTAAAATTATTATAAATAAAGAAAAACCATGAAGTTATATTTATAAAGTAATGCCTAAAATTTTCTTATCGTCCACGAAATTATAAAACAAAATGTTTTCGCGGAAATTTGTACTGACTTTATATTAATTGCAAATCATCAAAAAGAAACAACATTACATTACATCGACACACATGAAAGTGGTAAATAATACTATGAAGTAATCACTGCACGCTTAAGTCAGAGTAAAAAAAAAATCATATAAAATAAAAATCAGCTACTTGGAAGAGAAAGCTCTTCAATCTAGCACGAGTTGAAAGCAACTAAAGTTAAAGGGTTATAGCTTGTCAACAGGTAAATAAATTGACACAGAATTTAAAGCAAAGGCCTACTATGGTCATGGCGTACTATGATTGAAATAACAAGTAAGAAAGTCGGTCAAGCCCGACTGTAATATTCTCTATACCTGTTTGTATATAACTCATGACTTTAAAGTGTGGGGTCACACAAACTGTGCAAGTGCTGCCCATCACGATTAGGGGCAGTGCTGCCCAGCGTAATTATTTGATTTGCTTATAACTCGAATATCGTTCATCTGATCTGGAAACGGTGTATGGTGGATCGATAAGTAATGACGATTAAAATATATGCCTAAAAGGTTCAAACAATCTGTCTTTAAAATTGTGGAAGATATTCGATTTTTATACCCGTTACTCGTAGAGTAAAAAGGGTATACTAAGTTCGTGCAAATGTATGTAACAGGCAGAAGGAAGCATCTCCGACCCCATAAAGTATATATATTCTTGATCAGCATCAATAGCCGAGTCGATATAGACATGTCCGTCTGTCCGTCTGTCTGTCTGTCTGTCTGTCTGTCTGTCTGTCTGTCCGTCTGTCTGTCCGTCCGTCTGTATGAACACCTAGATCTCAGGAACTATAAGAGCTAGAGCTACCATATTTTCAGTGTAGACCTGTATCTTTTGCACGCAGATCAAGTTTGTTTCAAATTTTTGCCACGCCCCCTCCCGCCCCCGCAATATGAAAAAACCTCATATCTCTCACAATTTTGAAAATAGATTATTCAAACCTTCTAGACATATATTTTAATCATCATTACCTATCGATCCGCCATACATCATTTTTCGATCAGATGAACGATAGAAGAGTTGCCACCCACGCAATTCGAAAAATACCTCATATCTCCCACAATTTGGGCAACCTTACCCTGAGTAACGGGTATATCGAAGTCGAGCAGGGCCGACTTCAACTTACGCTCTCGTTTTTAAATTGTGGGGGTGGCAACTCTACCATTATTCATCTGATCGGAACACAATGTATGGGGGTTCGATAAGCAATGATGAGTAGAATATATGTCTAGAAGGTTCGAACAACTTAACTTTTCAAATTGCGGGGGTGACAACTCTACTATCGTTCATCTGATCGGAAAACGATGTATGGTGGCTCGATAAGGAATGATGAGTAGAATATATGTCTTAAAAGATTGAACAACCTAACTTCAAAATTGCGGGATATTTGAGGTGTTTTTCAAATTGCGGGGGTGACAACTCTACTATCGTTCATCTGATCGAAAAACCATGTATAGGGGCTCGATAAGTAATGACGATTAAAATATATGCCTGAAAGGTTCGAACAATCTGTCTTTAAAATTGTGGAAGATATTTGATTTTTTTCAAATAATGGGGGTGGCAACTCTACCATCGTTCATCTGATCGAATAACGATGTATGAGGGCTCGATGAGTAATGATGAGTAGAATATATGTCTAGAAGGTTTGAACAACCTAACTTCAAAATTGTAGAAGATATTAAGTTTTTTCCAATTTGCGGGGGAGGCAGGGGGCGTGGCAAAAAATCAAAACGAAATTGATCAGCCTGCAACCATAAGAAATATGTGTTCCATACACCTCAAACCTCTATCTCTTAACATCTCTGAGATCTCAGAGTTCATACGGACAGACGGACATTTCTATATCGACTCGACTGTTGATGCTGATCAAGAATATATATACTCTATAGGGTCGGAGATGCTTCCTTCTGGCTGTTTCATACATTTGCACAAACCCAATATTGTACCCAATTTGTACCTTCGGTACAGAGTACCCAATATTGTACCCAATTTGTACCTTCGGTACAGAGTGTATAAAAAAAAAAACTTAAAAAATCGATTATTTTTTTAATCGCGTCGGCACCAAAAAACTTTAACATACGATATACGATAATGATCTTGCAGTTTCCTCGTTGTTCACTCGAACCTTCCGGACATTGCGATTGTCATTCTTCAGGTCCTACTAAGACCAACATTAACCTTTCTTGGGGGTGTTTCACATCTTTGAAATGTTAACTACGGTTTTATTCAGAGACGGCATAGCGACATACACATCGGATTTATTCTTGAATATATTTTAAGTTATTTCCCCCCGCAGAGCTTGCAAATCGTATGTACTCCAAACCCTCGCCCTCAGTGAAAAATCAATCACTTTCCATTTTACCAGATTTTCGGTTGGTTTAAAATTTTGAAAATTATGCAGATCGTTTCACTATTAACGATGGGCCCTAAACCCAACCAGGCCCCACTCTGAGTTCTTTTTTTAATATCTGTCTGTCTCGCTCTAACCACAGACTTTGGCTATAGGAACAATTACCATGTTCCATGTTCAGGTGTTCAAACATAGTTTCCATCCGCCGCATATGATTTCGGTTAACAATTTAATGTAACCGCAAATTTTTGAAATGGAAAACCTGGTACCACTTATATATATGGCCACAGAGTGTTGGGTTAAAAGTAAAAGTTGGCAACGGCCAACAAGCATTTTTAATTGATTTCTACGCCAAAATTCAGACCCCCGCCGGATGCCTTCGTCGGAGCTGGACCCTTGATGTGTGTGTGACATGATGTGTGTCTGAAAAGTTTACAATAATTTTTGCACATTCAATGGCCGCAACTAAACGCCAAATACAGAGCCGCAACTGTACCAGTTCGTTGTCCAACTGAGGCCCCAAAACGAACGAACGGACAACCAAATGGAGGGCAAAAGGCGATGAAAGAAAACTTTTTGTCTGTTGGCATATTTTGAAAATGCACACACACACACACACTCACACATGCAAACTATGAGTTCAAAGTCCAACGCATGATTGTGAAAATGGAATTGCTAAAGTTGGTTTTGTGCGGGACGGGAGGGGAAGAGCGAGTTAAAAGTTGCACAATATTTTTTTTTTCCCCTGCATAATTTCCTGTTCTCCTTCTATTTGGGCTTGTTGTCATTTTCAATGACAGCGGCAACGGCGACCACTACGACGACGTCCTCGCTTTGGTCTCCATTGTAAGCGCGCCATCATTTGTTGTACGAGGTTTGTACAAGGAATTTGGGTACGTTTTTTTTCCAATTTTTATTAAATTTACATTGATGCACATGCTCCCAACATTTGTACGATTTTTTAGTTTGTGTTTTTTAGACTGTTTTGGGGTTTCTTAAGGACTTCAATCGGGGGTCTGCCTTGATATCAGAGACTTCAAGTATTTAAAGATTCGGTTGGGTACACATAAAGCGTTCTTTTTATACACTTGAAAAGTGTATATTAATTTTGCCCAGAAGTTTGTAACGCATAGAAATATTCATTTCCGACCCCATAAACTATATATATTCTTGATCAGGACAACAAGCTGAGTTCATTTCCGCTTGTCCGTCCGTCCGTCTGTCCGTCTGTCTGTCCGTCTGTCCGTCTGTCTGTTTCTACGCGAACTAGTCTCTCAGTTTTAAAGCTATCGAGCTGAAATTTTGCACAGAGTCTTCTTTTTACTGCACGCAACTAATATGTCGGAACCGGCCGGATCGGATGACTATATCATATAGCTGCCATAGGAACGATCGGTCTAAGAACAAGTTCTAGTTAGAAAAACTTTTTTGTTTTAAATCGTTGCGTCCCCAATCTTGGTATATGTTAGTTTTATATGCTTCCACATAATTCTGGAAAAATGAATCAAAATCGGATCACTATAGCATATAGCTGCCATAGGAACGATCGGTCGAAAAATAAGTCGTTGTGAGAAAAACTTTTTTGATTTTCATCGTAGCGGCTCCAATCGTAGTATATATTTGTTTTATATGTTTCCACACAATTCTGAAAAAATTGATCAAAATCGGATGACTATAGCATATAGCTGCCATATAAACGGTCGGTCAAAAAACCACTTTTAGTCAGAAAAACTTTTTTGTTTTTTATCGTAGCGTCCCCAATCTTGGTATATATTAGTTTTATATGCTTTCACATAATTTTGAAAAAAATTATCAAAATCGGATGACTATAGCATATAGCTGCCATAGGACCGATCGGTCGGAAAATGTGTTTTACTAAGAAAAGTTTTTTTTTATGGTATTAAATTTTTATTATCAATGATTTCATAATTTTAAATATCTGATATCTATATCCTATATATATTTTACCGGTTAAATCAGTTGAAGTAAAGTTTTTCAAGTGTATTAAAACTTCGGCACAGTCGAAGTTAGCTTTGCCTTCTCGTTTTATTTTAACTCGAAGATTGTCAATCCGCAATTGTAATTTTTTCCGGTAATGTTTTCAAGTTGAGACGAGAAATTTAACTGAGAAAATAAACAGGTTAGAGTAAATAATTAAGGAAAAGCTATGGCACACTTTGGGGTATAAAAAAAAACAATTAGTATTAATACAAATAACATAGTAAGGGCCGATTTCCCACCTCCTTCATAGCACTATCTATCACATAATCTTACAAATAACAGAGCAAAAGTTTATGTTTATATGTTCGGAATTTTATTTATAATATTTTAACATTTATTGGTTATTAACAGTAACAGTGTAGCGTTCCCCAACAGAATCCTATATATATATAGCACAGCACACCAGCCAAGGCATTTTCGCTCATCAAGTTTTTTTTTTGTGTTTGTGTTTTGCCGTAGCTGCTGGAAATAAAAAAATTGTTTAAAACCATCGATCAAGTAGCACTTAGGACCGTTTTCTCGTCTTTATGGTTTTCATATCTAGCTGCTTTTTGAGTAAAAATATGTTGCATACTTTTAAGCCGCTTTAAAATATTTATGCTGGAGTCTGCCACGACCCGCGTATGATTTTAAAATCAGCTTAAAAGTAGGCAACTAAATTTAAAAACCATGTAGATGAGAAAATGGCCCTTAATATAAGTATACTCACTTTTTGTTGTTTTCTTCTGGATTAGTTAGGCCTTATGTGTAGATAGCGAAAATGCCTAGAGGTGCCCCGTATTAATAAATGTAAGACATTTTCCTCATTACTCAACAACGTGTGTGACTTGATAAAGAAGTATTAAATCATTCCAATGAAATCAAAAAGAAGAAGCTGGGAGCTGCAAATGTAAACCATATAATCATAACAAAATGCAGATTTTCTTTGTATACTTACCGGAATCAAAATATAAAGGGCTGAAAAATATTGAAAAACGGAAAAAGAACTTCAGTAAATTATTCCAAATGTATAAACAGGACTGGGAATTTTTTAGTTTTTTTTACGAGACTTGTTGTAGTGTCGAGCTCCGAATTATAACTGAACTGTTTAGGAATGTTTGTTGAAGGCCTTACAAATTTTGACAAGTACATCAATTTCAATGCTATGGTGATTGGAGAAAATTCAAAGACAAAAAATTATTGTAAAATAATAAAAAGATATTTTATTGTTTAATAAACCTTTAGCTCTAGCGAGAAGTAAGTGGAATAACTGGGTAATAAATTTTAATAAATTAACTGACACGTAGGTTGGTATATATATTTCTGGCCTTATAATGAAAATGCGAATATTTATGATCAAAAATGGTTTTATGGTTTTTCAAAGTATTCTCTAGAAAGATTTATACACTTTTGCATGCGCTCAAACCAATTGTCGAAGCACTTTTTCCACTCCGATTGAGACACCTCCAAAACATGGTTTTTGAACTCTTCAACAGCATCTTCTGGCGACGAAAATCGTTGACCACGCATTTTTCGGGAATAAAAAGAAGTCATTGGGTGCCAAGTCAGGGCTGTACGGCGGATGACCCATCAATTCGACGTTTTGGGCGGTCAAAAAGGCGCTGGTGTGAGCTGATGTGTGAGAGCTCGCATTGTCATGGTGCACAATGATCTGTCTTCTCTTGTTCGTTTTTCGAATTTCTCCGAAGACTTCAGGCAAACAAATTGTGGTGTACCACTCAGTGGCTCAAGCGGAACAGTCGCCACATGACCAATTTTACCGAAGAATCAGGCGACTATTTGCTTCGAAGTGCTTCTTCCACGAACGACATTCGTTGGATTTGGCTCGTCTTCGAGGACCCACACGGTCGATTGCTGTTTTGTTTCGGGCTCATAAGCATAGATCCATGATTCGTCACCTGTGACGATCTTATAAACGTCTTTTGAAATACCGCGATTATATTTTTTCAAAATTTCTTTGCACCAATCCACACGAGCTTTTTTTTGAGCAATTGTCAAATTGTGCGGGATCCAACGAGAACAAACCTTTTTTACGCTCAGGTGTTCTGTTGGAAGAAATGCCCAAGGATGCCTCTATCTCACGTTATGTCACATGACATCTTGCATTATCAGTTCACGCACAGCATCAATGTTTTCTGGCACAACGACTGTTTTTGGACGACCTTCACGACCTTCTTCTTCCATTAAACCAATATTTCACAGTGCTATAGGATGGTGCTTCATCGCCATACAAAGATTTAAGTTTATCGTTGCACTCTTGTCGTGATAATCCTCGTCGAAAGTTGTGAAAAATGATTGCACGAAAATGTTCACGAGTTAATTCCATTTTTCTGCCGAGGTAAGTTTTTGATTAATCGTTAATCGATATCAAAC
This sequence comes from Lordiphosa mommai, assembly GCA_018904225.1. Lineage (NCBI taxonomy): Eukaryota > Metazoa > Arthropoda > Insecta > Diptera > Drosophilidae > Lordiphosa > Lordiphosa mommai. The sequence continues at coordinate 228,067 of JAEIFT010000020.1, read as the reverse complement.
GTGGTCACTTATGAAAGAGTTGTATGGTGCTTTTATCGATAAAAGTCCAAACTTTTTTTTGGGAAAAGGCCAATTGGTCCTAAAATGGCTAGAAGTGAGCTAGGCCAGAAACTTAAATAGCAACCCACGTATTACATCAATTCTGCGTCGATTGCAACATGGGCTGATCAAATCGGTTGAGTAGAACTGCCTCAATTGTGGCTACCAGGTCGTAAAACGCGCTTCAAGTTTTGAGCAACGTAAAATATACTCATTATACGTTGCTCCATTAAAAGCATATGGAGTCATACAAAGTTTGTTAAGGGGGTGTAATACCTTTGAAAATTTAGAAACGTTTCCTTTTGCCTGTTACATGACTTCTTCTTCTTCGAAATCGATAAAGTCTCCTTTTTTTTTAAGCAGACCTCGTATATGTCGTATATGGGTGCGCAGCTGTGTGCAAATAATTTTAATTTCATATCTGAATGCCAAAGTTCCTAATTGAAATTGCTTTCGACACACCAAAAAAAAAAATAAAATACAAAAAAATTGAACAAAGAACTGGCAACTATTTCATTTCAATCAACTTGAAAAACCTCTTTTGGCTGTTCGCTTGGCTGTGTCCAAGCAATCAACATAAAACAAAAGAACTGTATAAAAATTAAGCTCAATTACCAGAAATTTACAACATCAATAAAATAAGTGAAGAGTACTCAACACACACACAGTCACACACACTCACCCACCCTTCCTCCCCCTGCCCTCAGCCAGCCGGCACCATCCACCTACAAACAAGCTAGCTTACGTCGACATACAAACTCATCACCGGATGCTGACATATTGAAACACGTACCGACAACATGCTACACCCAAAATTATAGTCACTTCCTTGATTTTGATTTCAAGTACCAAAAGGGGGAGGGCGATGGGCAGGAGGTGAGGGAAGCATGGTAGTTGGGACATAAGCAGCCTGTAAGTGTTGCAAAATATGTTGACTCAACTCATAACATCACGAAACGAAATGTGTTGGAGGCGGGGGAACGAAGGCGAGGCGTCAAAGCCGAAGGAACAAAAAAAAAAAAAAAGCAGTTGAGGATTTCCTAATGAGTGCTTCATGAATGAATTTCAGCCACAGAATACTAATTCGATGGAAAATTCATTTTTCCACACGATTGGCAATTAAAAGAGATTTTCTACCACACTCACACACACACACACACACACTTGCTGGTATGTATATGTAGGTGTGAGTGTGCGCGGCAGTGATGCGAATCAAATAACTGAAAGTGATTTTTAATCACCTTCAAATAAGGAAAAGTGTTGATCATTGTATCTGCCTTTGACAAGTTATAAGCGTTTCAGTGAGGGGGAAGTGGGAAAATGGCTACAGCCCAGAAAAGGCAATCTGGATAATGCTACTCATCATTATTTACATCATTTCCCATTCAAATGAACGATAGTCGAGTTACCGCCTCCCGCAATTCCAAAAGAACCTCATATCTGACACAATTATAAAGATGGATTGTTCGAACCCTTTAGACATACATTCTATTCATCATTACTTAAGGATCCACCATACAACGTTTTCCGCTCAGATGAACAATAGTCAAGTAATAAGCAAAACAAATCATTTCGGTAGGCACCACTGGCTGCAATCGTGATGGGCAGCACTTATAATACAGAGAAAATTATAGACGGGCTGGAGCGACTTTCTAACTAGTTTTTGATTAAAAAACTATTATTTTATGTATTTCAGTATATACTTTAAAACATAACCCATAATTTAAGTAATTAATTTCTATTTCTTCTATGCAAAAAAGAGTATTAGTATTAGTATTAGATAAGGACTGTACCGAACAGAAACTGCACGCATACTTTTGCTTATAACTTAAAGATTTCTACTTCGATATGTTAAATTTATTTTTTGTATTTAAGATTAATATATTTACTTTAAATATTGCCAAAACATATTAAGAAAAAATGATCCCTTAATTTAGATAGAATTGTTTGATTTACCTCTTTCATTAAATTTTGGGCACTTAAGCGTTTCTTATTGGCGCTTACAAAGTCCTGCGTGGTGCGTTCTCCTTTTGAGCAGAAAAATTATGTTTTTTTCTTTAAGCAAAGCTTGAGATCAATGGGCATATTTTGCGGTATCCAGATGTGTTCAAAATATTGTAATCATATTGTTTTTACGATAAAATGGTAAAATTTATTTATTTAAACCGTCCTTCGTGTTGATATTGGCGCTTACAAAGTCGTAAGGGAAAAGTAAAGTTGTATTAAGGCCGCTGGATAAAATTACGTGACATTTTTAAAACCTTCTGATTGAATTTTTGAAAATGAATTGTTGAAATTCATTGGTCAATAGACCCACCTTTCTGCTTTGTATAAAATAAAGGGGCGTTACATCTGTTTAAGCCCATTTTTACCCAAGACTCGTAGTCCCTCACAATGCACACAACTTTTTCATAGTACAGGGTGTATATTATAGTGGTGTTCGAAGTTTTTTTTTAAAATAATTTGACAATCAATGAATTTTTTGAAATAAATATTTTATTTATTGAAATTGGGTCCTTTACAATTTGTTTGGTCACTTTTTAAAGATGACATCGGCCAAGTGACCACCTTCATTTTTCGGCATTTTCCATCACTTTTTTGAGTGTTTCGAGTGTTTCGGGTTGAATGGCAGCGATTTCTCGGCGTATGTTGGCCTTAAGTTGTTAGAGAAAAGATTCTGTGGCATTGAATTTTGCCACCAATGCACGAATAGTCCTCGGAGTAGGCCACGATACTTCACTCTGAAAGCGCGTTGAGTCAGCCTAGCGGAGGAGTTTTTTTGAAAATAAATTTTCACAATTTCAGCACGTTGTTGCGGTGTAAAGTGGTTCATGGCCAAAATTGTACTGAACTGACGTTTCCAAAACAAAAACAAACATGGCGATCTGTCACCGGGTTGTCAAGTTATTTAAAAAAAACATTTAAAAAAAACATTACATACAATGCGTCTTAAAGATTTACAACAAAATTTTAACAATTTCTACTTCTTGTTGACTTTTTTAAAACTTTTAGATTTTAAAGGTTTTTAAATAATGTCGGGGTTAAAAGGTATTTGTTCAACAATTTTTGTTATTTTATATTAAAATAAAATATTTTATTCATACTTCGAGTGGTCACCGAAAATAACGTCACAATGGCGGAGTTTTGAATATTTTCCTATGAAAATTTCAGAAATTCTTTTTTAAATATATATCTTTAAGACAGTAAAAAGTTTAAATAAAATATTTTTTTTTAAAATAAACATTTGTTCTCCAGTAAACCCATGTAACCCCTTAAGAGGTAGTTAAAAAAACTCTACAACGTTAGAACTATCTAAGGATTTCAGGCTCGTAGCTAGATTTTTCTTACTTCGAGAGGAACTGAACTTAATTTTTGACTGTAAAGTTTTATATTTAAAATGTACTTGTGTCTACAAGCTAACCAAGAAACTTGGGAAGAAAAAACTTAGCATTCCTAGATGGTATAAAGTTTGGTAGGGACTGAGCTCCCAAAGCCCCTTTCCAAGCAACTTGACAGACGTATTTTCGTATGTTTATTCTCCTTATAAAATTTCCCAAATTTACAATAATTTTTTTTGTCTTAAAGTAGGCGCTTTACGATGTCCAGGAAATGAACTAAAACGATCCGTTTTCATTTACTGTTTTTGATTCGGTGCGGAGTTTTTAGAAATATCTCCGTTCGGTTCGTTTTAGTTTTCGAGCTGGAATAAACAGTTCCGTACGGTTTGGTAAAGTTCGGTTAAGAACCGGTTTACATCCCGGATTCTTTCTGTCAAGCTTGCGTTTATATTTACGGTAGCAGATAGTGACTGGTAGGGTATCTTATAATATTTTTAAAGCTTTTAATTAACAATTATTTTTATAGCTTCGTTTCATAATCCGCCTCGAGGGACCAAAACAATTAAAAATCACTGTCAGAATCACAGTTCCGCTTGGTCAGCATCACCAGCAATATGGACGAAGGACGCGCAGAACGGTTTTGTGTAGTCATTGAGTGAATTGACAGGCGAACCATCGAACGGATGGACGCTTGAACGGACAGACAGTTTCACCCACATCCACATGGTTAGCATTTGCTTGTTAGTTGGCTACCCGAGTGAAGGTATGTGTGGGTTCGTGTGTGTGTGTGTTAAAGCCAACTTGTCAATGTGACGGCAGTCAAGCAGGCAACCGACAAGCGTTGACGTATTTGACAAACAGCACGTGAACGGACGGGCATGGGAATTCTCGTTTCTCGCCCCGTTGTCTCGCATGTGGGAGTCAAAGTCACAGGCTAATTACTTTAATTGGTTGTCGCAGTGCACCCCCCACCCCAACCCCCAACCCCAACCCTTAAAGTGTTGGAAACTATTGAGAACACAAAGTTTGCAATCTAATAATGGCCAATGCCAACGACTACAACTACTTAAAAAGTGCACGACAAACGCATAAAAACAATAAATTGCACAAACGCCGAGCAGGAAGGGACGGGTGGGGGGATCAACCAATTCGGAATTCGCTTTCAATTTGAGTTAAGGACAACCACAGAGAAAGTGTAATGAAGTTTGCGCGTTTTGCCATTATTGTAAAATGTACAATTTGACAGCTGCAGCCGAAGGGAAACAAAAGAAAAACAAAAAAAATTACGAAATTTGCCAGACAAGACGACATTGCATTAAGCGTAATCGATATACACAGAAATTGCAGAATGATGATTTTATAGTTAGGCGACACTGGAAGAAAAGTTAAGTAAAAATAAAGACACTTTTATGATAATATATTTAGTTCTAAAATTTTGTAAACTAAATAATAAAAAAAAATATTTTGCATTAACAATTTTTTTTTTTCTTAAACCAAAAAAATTGTTTTTTTTCCATATTTTTGTTTTGCCTTATTATTATAGATTGGACATTCCCATTTAATCCCCTTTAAACCATTTTCAAATATTCGAAATAGTTTAGCAGATTTATCCATTTTAGTGGAGCAATGTTCTTGCTAACGTGAGTATTTTCAACGTTGCTCAAAACTTAAAGCGCGTTTTTCTCGACACCACGTTTTTTGACCTGGTAGCCATGATAGCGCCAGTTCTACTTAACCGATTTGAATCAGCAATATTGCAATCGACGCGTAATTGATATAATTCTGGCCCGTACCTCAATCAAGAGGAAACACTTTTTTTTACTATTTTTTTTACACTAAACTACAAAAAAAAACCTTGAAAAATCGAAATTATTTTTTTAAGCGGCCGCCAATTTTTGAAAAAAATATTGAAAAATATGATTGAGGTAGGGGCCAGAGTTACATCAATTCTGATCATAACCACATTTATCGTTTTCAATTCCGATAACCTGAAGTCCCGGAATCATGCCTTTTTTTTGAGACCTTAATTGGCAGGCCGATAACTTTTTGAACAGCCCTCGTATTCAAACATTTATTTCGTTAATTTTTTTATTGAATCAATAAATAACATTAAACAAAAAACCAAATTGAAAAAGCTCCTATGGTTTTCTCTCCAGAATTGTTTGAAAAAACAATCAAAAACCCTGAATATTTATATTTTTCTTGGGTAGAAATATCGGAGTTTAGACCAAAAACTTAGATTTCTGGCCCACTGTAAATTGGCCTAAGTAATTTGCTGCATCTGTTTTATCTAACGATACTTTACTCCAAAACTCTTCAAACTTAAAGCCTTTCCCCCAACAAAATATTCGCCGTGTCAAAGTGTCACACACCGAAAAGTAGACAACAACAACAACGTGGCCCCATAAAGTCGACTACAATAAAACACACATACTTATTAGCACTTTTTATAGAAGGAGAAGCAGGAGCAGGAGCTGGCCGAGTTGGCAGCCTGATTTGTAATTCTCAAGGCTCTAAAGATGCAGCTGTTTCTGTGTGCCCATAAAAATACTTACACCAGACGTTGGATTTTTAGAGTTGAGCATAAAACAAAAAAGAATGCCCATTGTCGACGTCGTCGTTGTCGTCTCGTGAGACAGTTGAATAGTTGGGCACAAAGGGCCGAGTCGAAACTTTTGTCTAAGGCAGCTCGTAAAAATGCCCAAGTGAATAATAATAATCAGCAGACACAGTCACATGTGTGTGGGCATAGGGAAAAACTAAACGAAACGAAACGAAACTTTTATTGTCTGTGTAGAAAATTCCTTTGCCAAGTAGGAAATAATTAAGCGTAATTGAGTTAAGTTATTTCCGTTTTCAGTTTTCTTGAGTGTAAGTTGTCTTTACTGCCGAATGACTGGCCGTCTGTCTGTCTGAGTTTTTAAGTGATTTATTTAAAAGCAGACGAAGACAATGATGATAGAAAACTGGGTGTGTGCATAATGCGTGATGAAGGACTAAGAAGAAAAATGAAATCGAAGATCAACAAATTGTAGACACACTCATAAATATATACAAATTAAGGTAGCGCTAAAGAACATTATTGCATACGTGGGTGGCTATTTAAGTTTCTGGCCTAGCTCACTTCTAGCCATTTTAGGACCAATTGTCCTTTTCCCAAAAAAAGTTTGTTCTTTTATCGATAAAAGCTCCATACAACTCTTTCATGAGTGACCACGTTTGATATCGATTAACGATTAAACAAAAACTTACCTCAACAGAAAAATGGAATTAACTCGTGAACATTTTCGTGCAATAATTTTTCACAACTTTCGACGTGGATTATCACGACAAGGGTGCAACGATGAACTTAAATCTTTGTATGGCGATGAAGCACCATCCTATAGCACTGTGAAAAAATTGGTTTAATGGAAGACGAAGGTCGTGAAGGTCGTCCAAAAACAGTCGTTGTGCCAGAAAACATTGATGCCGTGCGTGAACTGATAATGCAAGATCGTCATGTGACATACCGTGAGATAGAGGCATCCTTGGGCATTTCTTCCACCAGCCTACATTCGATATTGCATGAACACCTGGGCGTAAAAAAAGTTTGTTTCCGTTGCATCCCGCACAATTTGACAATCGCTCAAAAAAAAGGCTCGTGTGGATTAGTGCAAAGAAATTTTGAAAAAATATAATCGCGGTGTTTCAAAAAGACGTCTATAAGATTGTCACAGGTGACGAATCATGGATCTATGCTTATGAGCCCGAAACAAAACAGCAATCGACCGGGTGGGTCTTCGAAGACGAGACAAATCCAACGAAAGTCGTTCATGGAAGAAGCACTTCGCAGCAAATGTTTGCCTGTTTCTTCGGTAAAACTGGTCATGTGGCGACTGTTCCGCTTGAGCAACGTAGGGCGGTCAATTATGAGTGGTACACCACAATTTGTTTGTCTGAAGTCTTCGGAGAAATTCAAAAAACGAACAAGAGAAGACAGATCATTGTGCACCATGATAATGCGAGCTCTCGCACATCAGCTCACACCAGCGCCAAAACGTCGAATTGATGGGTTATCCGCCCAACAGCGCTGACTTGGCACCCAATGACTTCTTTTTATTCCCGCACATCAAGAGAAAAATGCGTGGTCAACGATTTTCATCGCCAAAAGATAATGTTGAAGAGTTCAAAAACCATGTCTTGGAGGTGTCTTAAGCGGAGTGGAAAAAGTGCTCCGACAATTGGTTTGAGCGCATGCAAAAGTCTATAAAACTTGCTGGAGTGTACTTTAAAAAACAATAAAACCATTTTTGATCATAAAAATGAGCGTTTTCATTATAAGGACAAAAAAATATATAGCAACCTACGTATCAGTTAATTTATTAAAATTTATTACCCAGTTATTCCACTTACTTCTCGCTAGAGCTAAAGGTTTATTAAACAATAAAATATCTTTTCAAATTTTTACAATAATTTTTTGTCTTTGAATTTTTCTCAATCACCATATCATTGAAATTTATGTATTTGTCAAAACTTTCAAGGCCTTCAACACACATTCCTATAGAGTTCAGTTATAATTCGGAGCTCGACACTACAACAAGTCTCGTAAAAAAACCTACAAAATTCCCAGTCCTGTTTATACATTTGGAATAATTTACTGAAGTTCTGTTTCCGTTTTTCAATATTTTTCAGCCCTTTATATTTTGATTCCGGTAAGTATACAAAGAAAATCTGCATTTTGTTATGATTATATGGTTTACATTTGCAGCTCCCAGCTTCTTCTTCTTTTTGATTTCATTGGAATGATTTAATACTTCTTTATCAAGTCACACACGTTGTTGAGTAATGAGGAAAATGTCTTACATTTATTAATACGGGGCACCTCAAGGAGTTTTCGCTATCTACACATAAGGCCTAACTAATCAAAAAGAAAACAACAAAAAGTGAGTATACTTATACTAAGGGCCATTTTCTCATCTTCATGGTTTCCAAATTTAGTTGCCTACTTTTAAGCCGCTTTTAAAATTACAAGCGAGTCGTTGTAAATATTTTAAAGCGGCTTAAAAGTATGCAACATATTTTTACTCAAAAAGCAGCTAGATATGAAAACCATGCAGATGAGAAAACGGTCTTAAGTGCTACTTGATGGATGGTTTTAAAAATTTTTTTTATTTGCAGCAGCTACGGCAAAACACAAACACAAAAAAAAACTTGATGAGCGAAAATGTCTTGGCTGGTGTGCTGTGCTATATATATATCGGATTCTGTTGGGGAACGCTACACAGTTACTGTTGATAACCAATATATGTTGAAATATTATAAATAAAAATCCGAACATATAAAATATTATTTAATTAAAATTAACTCCCGTATAACTTTATTATACATTTTCCTGAAATAAAGAGAATTAAATAAAATATTGTTTCATACTTGGATCATTCTTGAATCGCTATAAATTAAACCAAGTTTTTTTCTGTTTAACCAAATTGTTATAGCATTCCCTGCGTATACTTTTGCCCTTGCTTTACACTAGCTTCTGCTGGAATAAATAATTTGTGTGTCGCCTTTCAAGTGATTTTATGGCCGCACAAAAACTAAGAAAATTATGTAGTATTAGATGTCCGCTCTCGTATATTTTATGGTAGCAAATTCCACTTAAACAAATGCACTTGGTGCCAGGCAGTCCAAGGCGAAACGAAATAATTTTGTTTAATTCAATGCAATGCCGTCTCCTTCGTCTCTGTCTCTACGCTCCTGCTAAGGACGAGCGGCAGCAACAGGAAGGGTAGTACCAAAGACGATGGAGAGACGTTTCCTGTGACGCAATTAGTGCAACATTGTTTACATTTTTTACACAATTTCTTGCAATTTTTGTTGTTGTCACCGCGCGTTGCGCCTTTGAGTTTGCTTTATGACAAGGCGACATGCCAATGCCATAGGATAGCAGTCAAAGGGCAAGTTTAAGCTTCCAAGTTAAAGTGGGGGATTTTTTTTTTTTTTTTGCGCCGCAGGAATGAGCCGTCGATGCGAAAAACGCAAAAGCGTAGCACCGTGAACGGATGAGTTAAGTGTTATACTGCCTGGGCTCTAGTCCGTGCTTCACTTTTAATTTCTGTTCTGGTCTGGCCTCGCTTTTTGCAAGTGTGCTTAGTTGATGAGGCCATTGTGGAGCCACCCACCTACTCCACATGGGGGACCAAATCACGCGTAAAATGAGTGCGCTTTAAAAACATTGGAATTCCTTTTTTTTTTTTCGGCAGCTGCAGGGCTAGAAAGCAATCAGCAGAACAACAAAAACAAAACAAACCGAAGGCCAAAGTATAATACTTGGAATCAACAATTTTTTTTTGCGATTGGCTTGGGTAAACGAAAACGAAATTTTCTATGTAAGAATGTAGCATCAAAAATTAAAGGCAAAGACCTAACTAAGAAAACGAAATTTTTAATCAAATTTAAATATTGTCAACTGATTGCGGGTTAAGTTTTAATTAAATAATACTTTTATAATGTTATTTTATATATTCAGATTATTATTTAAAATATTTAAACATATGTGTTATCAAAATCATGGATGGCAACAGTAACAGTGTAGCGTTCCCCAACAGAATCCTATATATATATAGCACAGCACACCAGCCAAGACATTTTCGCTCATCAAGTTTTTTTGTGTTTGTGTTTTGCCGTAGCTGCTAAAAATAATTTTTTTTTTTTTAAACCATCGATCAAGTAGCACTTAGGACCGTTTTCTCGTCTTCATGGTTTTCATATCTAGCTGCTTTTTTGATTAAAAATATGTTGCATACTTTTCAGCCGATTAAAAATATTTATGCTGGAGTCACCCACGACCCGCGTATGATTTTAAAAGCGGCTTAAAAGTAGGCACCTAAATTTAAAAACCATGAAGATGAGAAAATGGCCCTTAATATAAGTATACTCACTTTTTGTTGTTATCTTTTTGATTAGTTAGGCCTTATTTGTAGGTAGCGAAAACGTCTTGAGGTGCCCCGTTTAAAAAAATATAGGACGTTTTCCTCATTACTCAACATAGTGTGTGACTTGATAAAGAAGTATTAAATCATTCCAAAGAAATCAAAAAGAAGCTGGGAGCTGCAAATGTAAACCATATATCATAACAAAATGCAGGTTCTTTTTTTGTATACTTACCGGAATCAAAATATACAGGGCTGAAAAATATTGAAAAACAGAAACAGAACTTCAGTAAATTATTCCAAATGTATAAACAGGACTGGGAATTTTGTAGGTTTTTTTACGAGACTTGTTGTAGTGTCGAGCTCCGAATTATAACTGAACTGTTTAGTAATGTTTGTTGAAGGCCTTACAAATTTTCACAAGTACATAAATTTCAATGATATGGTGATTGGGGAAAATTCAAAGACTAAAAAATTATTGAAAATGAATAATAAGATATTTGATCTATAATTGTTATGACAAACTAGCTTGAATTTCAAATGTTGACAACGCTTGAAATGGAATAAAGAATATTTTAAGCAAAACTTGTACTTGACAAAGGGAATCTTTGAATCCATTTCGTAGCGCCTAAAACTTAAAATAAAATTGTTTGATTTTTAAATAAATTGATTACAAATAAAAACCTTTCATTTAAGATGGAGAGAGTTAGGTTTTCCGATTCTGCCATATGGAGACACACTCTTGTGTACACAAATCAACTTGAAAGTAGTTTTCCTAACTTTCTATGTAGTATTTGAATCAGGGTGTCAAACCGAAACCCGAACCGGAACCGTATACCGAAAAGAACCGATTGAAACTCAGAACCAGAACCGGAACCGTAATTATTTATTTTTTGCGTACCGGTATTTCGGAACCTTTATTTTTGGAACCGAAATGACCGAAAAGAACCGAAACATTTTACCGGTACAGTTTCGGTTCTGAGTTATTTTTGTTATTTAATTTTTATTGCTTCAATCAGGGATTTCTTCAAGGTAAAACGCAGGGTAAGCAAAAACTTACAAATGTAAAGTTAAGGGACCATCTGGTATATACTGAAATTTTCAATAAAAATAACAATTTCATCTTATTTCGTTGCATCTATTTTGGTTCAATAAATTCCAAATATTATTAAATTATCCTTAATTTTTGCATTTACAAAGGAAATGAATTAATAATTGGCCCAAATGGACTTAAAAGCAGGGTTAAATTGTGATCGGTAACGTTACCTGAAAACAGTGTATTTAACATTTCATCAGATATCAAAAGATCTTCTTGCTCTTCTATTATTAGGACTTTTTTTTGAGGTAAAGTTTATTATGTTTAATTTTCCTTCTTAATAACTACTTTTTGTTGTGTACCATTTCTATTATATCTTCGGATTAAAGGATTTTTAAATTATACCGGTTCATACCGGTACGTACCGGTATACCGAAATAAAAACAAAGGTACCGGCACGGAACCGAATACCGAAATAAACTAGAACCTAAACAGAACCTTTTACCGAAACATTAGTTTCGGTACGTACCAGAACCGGAACCGGAACCGAAATTCGATTCGGTTTGATTCCCTGATTTGAATACTATTGTGTTTTTTAGAATTTTTTAAAAAATTTATATATTTTTAGGTAAAGAGCATGGCCAAAAACAAAGAAAAAATAAAAATATTTTCTTATAAATACATAAAACACGGAAATTTGACTGTTAGTACGTGTACTCTATTGCTCACAACTCCCTTATTTCTCCATAGATATGCTTTATCAATACTTTATTTTCTTCGTAAAAGTGCTATTCGTAAGATCAAAAGAAAAAACAATTTATTTTTATCAGTTTCAACCTTTTACACATTTTAGGAAAAACATTTTTTTACGTTTTTTAAAAAAAAGAAGGTTTTTTCGAAATATATTTTTGCTTGTAGCATTCAAACTACTGAACCGATTGGATAGTAATCCTTAAATAGATTATTAAAAATTGCATAGCCTTTAGATTAATACCTTGAGATATGTCATAAAATGTAAGGGTACCTACCGAAAAAACTAAAAACGAGAGGGCAAAGCTAACTTCGACTGTGCTGAAGTTTTAATACACTTGAAAAACTTTGCTCCAACTGATTTAACCGGTAAAATATATATAGGATATATATATCAGATATTTAAAATTTTAAAATCACTGATATTAAAAATTTGATACCATAAAAAAAAACTTTTCTTAGTAAAACACATTTTCCGACCGATCGGTCCTATGGCAGCTATATGCTATAGTCATCCGATTTTGATAAATTTTTTCAAAATGATGTGAAAGCTTATAAAACTTATATATACCAAGATTGGGGACGCTACGATAGAAAACAAAAAAGTTTTTCTCACTAGAAGTAGTTTTTTGACCGACCGTTTCTATGGGAGCTATATAATATAGTCATCCGATTTTGATAAATTTTTTCACAATTATGTGGAAGCATATAAAACTAACATACACCAAGATTTGTGCCGCTACGATGGAAAACAACAAAGTTTTTCTCACTAGAACTAGTTCTTAGACCGATCGTTCCTATGGCAGCTATATGATATAGTTATCCGATCCGGCCGGTTCCGACATATTAGTTGCGTGCAGTAAAAAGAAGACTCTGTGCAAAATTTCAGCTTGATAGCTTCAAAACTTAGGGACTAGTTTGCGTAGAAACAGACAGACAGACAGACGGACAGACAGACGGACAGACGGACGGACGGACAGGCGGAATTGAATTCAGCACGTCGTCCTGATCAAGAATATATATAGTTTATGGGGTCGGAAATGAATATTTCTAAGCGTTACAAACTTCTGGGCAAAATTAATATACACTTTTCAAGTGTATAAAAATTCTAACTCAAAAACGTATCCATAAAAAAATTTTTGAATTTAATTTTTGAGTTCAGCATTCCAAAGTACATAAGCAAAAAATAACAGCTTCAATGGGTATTTTATTTTATTTTTATACCCGTTACTCGTAGATTAAAAAGGGTATACTAAGTTCGTGCAAATGTATGTAACAGGCAGAAGGAAGCATCTCCGACCCCATAAAGTATATATATTCTTGATCAGCATCAATAGCCGAGTCGATATAGACATGTCCGTCTGTCCGTCTGTCTGTCTGTCTGTCCGTCTGTATGAACACCTAGATCTCACGAACTATAAGTGCTAGAGCTACCATTTTTTCAGTGTAGACTTGAATCTTCTGCACGCAGATCAAGTTTGTTTCAAATTTTTGCCACGCCCCCTCCCGCCCCCGCAATATGAAAAAGCGTCATATCTCCCACAATTTTGAAAATAGATTGTTCGAACCTTTTAGACATATATTTAAATCATCATTACCTATCGATCCGCCATACATCATATTTCGATCAGATGAACGATAGAAAAGTTCCCGCCCCCGCAAATTGAAAAATTCGCCATATCTCCCACAACCTTACCCTGAGTAACGGGTATATCGAAGTTGAGCAGGGCCGACTTCAACTTACGCTCTCGTTTTTTTGTAAACTCGTGCAATCAATTCTTCAATTTTCTTATTCTATTCAAACGCCGTTGGTGCCATTCCTCTCAATTCTTTCTTTTCAGTTGTATTTTAATTTTCAAGTAATCAAATATTCCATTTTAGAAATAAACTATTTAATGAAAGACAAAAATATTCTTCTAAGAATAAAAATGCACCTTTATTAATCTATGCTGAAAGACACTGTGAGGAGTAATTCCTCGCACAAAGGAATTCAAGTTTGCTTCAACGATCCCCGTGTACCCTGAGCTCAGTCCAGTTGCAAAGGTACTAACCAACTGCTCCGATTGAATGCATCATCCAGCTACTTAATATGACAGAGATTCTTTGATTCGACTCTTGTTGGTTACTCTAAAAACGACTTGTACTTGTTTTTTTTTTTTTTTTTAAGAAAAAAAAGCTTGTTTGCATTTAACCTAATTTGGATCACAGTCGGATTTATGCATTACAAACACGTAACACCCAGGACATGTCGCATAAACACAAATACAGTGCATTCATCGTCCCCCCAACCCCCTTTTAACCCCACCCCATTCACTTAGTCTAATTGGCTGCACAGTTTTGGCGGGTTGGCACTGAGTTGGTCAAGGAATTTAAAAATTCCACTAGCGTGGCAGTTATTGACTTGACTGTTCTCTGTCTGTATTGTCCAACAACAAAAAAAAATAACAATAACAATAACAAGAAGCAGAAGAGGAAAAATAATATATAAACTCAATGTTGTTGTTGACCGACCTTCTTGCCATACTATACTCGTATTTCAGGGTTCTTAATCGAAAATGCCATGCACGATGGGCTGTTGCCGCCACTGCGGTTTCAATATACAAACCAGATACAAATGGGAAGAAATTCGGTGAGTGTTCAAGGGATCGAATGGGTGGTACCCTGGATGAAAATGGTAGCTTAAGTATGTTTACTTTTATAGAAGTCTGAAATACTTAACCGATTTTTATAAGATTTTTATTGTTTATAAAGAAAGTGGTCCGAAATGGTTCATTACTGGTTCAGAGCCTTAGTTCAGAAATTATTAAAGCAAACTTAAACTAAACTTAAAATAAGTTGAGTTGGTTAGTAGAAAGTAGTTAGATGGTCCCCAGTTCAAAGTGGATTTCGAATCAGTTAAAGTTAGGGAATCAAACCAAATCGAATTTCGGTTCCGGTTCCGGTTTTGGTACGTACCAAAACTAATATTTCGGTAAAAGGTTCTGTTTAGGTTCTAGTTTATTTCGGTATTCGGTTCCGTATCGGTACCTAGGATTTTATTTCGGTATACCGGTACGTACCGGTATGTACCGGTATAATTTAAAAATCCTTCAAACCGAAGATATAATAGAACCAGTTGCAACCTTCACAACAGAATGTAGTTATAAAGAAGGAAAATTTAACATAATCAGTTTTAACCCGGAAACCAGATGTTCTTCTAATACTTGTGTAACTGAAGGACCAAGAAGAACTTTTAATATCTGAT
This sequence comes from Lordiphosa mommai, assembly GCA_018904225.1. Lineage (NCBI taxonomy): Eukaryota > Metazoa > Arthropoda > Insecta > Diptera > Drosophilidae > Lordiphosa > Lordiphosa mommai. The sequence goes on along the minus strand of JAEIFT010000020.1, from coordinate 212,752 downwards.
GGAATGTTAAATACACTGTTTAAAGATTGCCAATAACACTGAAATGGCAAAAAAGCTCAGAACCGAAACTGTACCGGTACAATGTTTCGGTTCTTTTCGGTTCCAAAAATAAAGGTTCCGAAATACTGGTACTCAAAAGATAAATAATAAAGGTTCCGGTTACGATTCTGATTCTGAGTTTTAATCGGTTCTTTTCGGTCAGGGTTCGGAATTGCTCGCTCCGGAGCCACGCTCTCTGGCTCTCGCTCAGAGCAGGGAGCCTCGATCGGCTCGCAGCTCGTTACCTGTAGTTCTCGGCTCTAAGCTTGGAGCCCCAGCTTGGGAGCTGGGAGCTAGCAGCCGGTTCCCGGCTCTTGAGAAACAGCTTTTGGCTCCGAGCTGAGAGCTAAGTCTAAAGAGCAAAAAGCCAGCAATGGGCTCTCGCTCAAGAGCAACAGCTCCCGAGCTGGGCCTCCTAGTAAAGAGCAGCGAGCCGATTGTTATCTCCTGGCTCTTTAGATTTCGCTCTCAGCTCAGAGCCGAGAGCTGTTACTTCGGAGCCGGAAGCGGACTGATAGCTCCTAGCTCTTGAACTGGGGCTCCTAGCTCAGAGACGAGAGCTACAAGTAAAGAGCTGCGAGCTATAGCTGTCTCAAAGCCAACAGCTCCTAGTAAAGAGCTGCGAGCCGATTGCTAGCTCCTGGCTCTTTAGATTAAGCTCTCAGCTCAGAGCCGAGAGCTATAACTTCGGAGCCGGAAGCGGGCTGATAGCTCCAAGCTCTCGAACAGGGGCTCCTAGCTCCTAGAGCCGAGAGCTACAAGTAAAGAGCTGCGAGCTATAGCTGGCTCTTGAGAGCAGTGAGCAAAGAGCAATTCCGAACTCTGTTTTCGGTATACGGTTCCGGTTCGGGTTCCGGTTTGACAACTTGGTTAAAGGTTTAAAAAATTTAATTGATGTTTAAATATTTTCCCGGTTCCAGCCGGTTCAAAATATTTGCTCCTAAAAGTATAGAAAATATTTAAGACCATTCTGTTTGATGGCATATAAAATTTCCTTTTCTTTTCCCACTCTCTGCCTCTTTTCTACACCATCTATCCCGCGCTTTGGCTGCCCCCGTTTACAGGGTAAGGCAGCGCAGCTTAGCGCCGTCACCATTAGCTCGTCATTTTAAATAGAGTACGTGCCCAATCCCAACCCTCTGGACGCCTGTCCAGTGTCTACTGTTGTTGTTGTTGTCTACCCCCAAAGCGCCAATAAAATGCGTTAAGAAAAATAGTTGTAAAACGTTTGATGCATACTAAAATCACTTGCAATTGAATTTGATGCCTCTCTCTCTCTCTCTCCTTGACTCCACTTCCGGGCTATGTATTTCGCAGCTCATTACGCGGGTTGGACAGCATTGGAGTATCTGGTTTTTTGTTTTAATCGTGTGCCTTTGTCTTTTATGACCCAATTTATGTAACCAGCTAGAAAGTTTTTGTGTGGCGAGTGATTAAAGCAGAGCCCAACTTATCTTTGGCACCAGCTTTTTGTTTTTAGTCACAAGCATATCGCCTGACCAGGTACAAAAGTTTTTCCCTGTCAACTTTTTCGCCGCACAAAGCAGCAATTAATAAACTGTCATTGTTTACGAGCGCCTCAAATGCTTAAGGACCCGGTTGGCGCAATGCACATGTGTTTACTTCCCCCCCCTTGTTTTGGCCATAATTGGCTGGCGAGCATTAAACGAAAGTGAATTATTGATAGCTTAAGTGTGGGTGGCTGTTTACCAAAAATGAACCAACCAAAAAAAAAACAAAAAACTCAAAATTCCTTTTTAAATATGATCGAATATTGGCGGCAAGGAGGAGCAAGCTGTCGTTGCCCTTTGCCTGGAAGGAAAGGCAGTCATTTATGACGAAGCAATGTGTTGGGGTGTACTAATGAGCCGCTGGCAAGGCGGCACCAAGTGGGGGGATACAGTGTGAAAAGTGGAACACAGAAACAGACTACCACAACAACAAAGAAAACATGGCTTTAAGTGAGAGAGAGAGGAGGTACGAGGCACAGTGGTTAAAATAATATGTTAAATGCAATTATTGCGCCAAATCAAAATATTCTCACAAATTCTACCTGGAAGCCATTTAAATTAAACTTAAATGAGCTAATATATTATGGTAATCGACTAATTTTTTGAGGTACAGCGGTTGGTTATAAATTTCTTAAAAATACAATTTTTAGAGTGACCAATTCAACCCTACCTATATATAAACATTTTTTTACACTTTAAAGCTAGATTTTGTGAAGATAAGGTATGTATGTTGTTCTTTACAGGCGTCTTAGCTACTGACCCGATCTTTATGTGAAACCGGTTCAAAATTGGTTCCTATAAATAATATTCATCAGGTTTCAAACCACTTAAGACCGTCTCAAATATCTCAAATCGTATTGAAGCTATTAATATCTACTTCTTCTCTGGCTCTATATATCAATATCACCACTGATTGTCGGTCACAGCTGCTGCTAGTTATATATATGCCAGCCGCTTCTGTCTTGTGCACGGCTTGCTTCCATCGTTTACAAAAAGCTTGAGAAGGTCTTGCTGCACCTGGTCAATCCATCTTAGTCTCGGTCCATAAGTTTTTCGCCTTCCGATTGTCTACCTGTTTTACTAGAGCTTTATCACTCTTAAAATTTTAGTCTTCCATTGCCGGTGGATCTATCTTTATATTATCGATATTATCGAAGCTTCTTCTCCGTCATTGGCTTCTTCGGCATCTTCTTGTTCGTCATCGGCTCCAAGCAAGTTGGAAAAGTTACTTCTCCATTTCTTGAATTCCACTTGCGGATTTTTGAACAGATTATTAAGGTATTTACTACAATCGTTAAAAGTGTGTGTGTGTGTGGTGATATAGAATTAAATACATATGTTTCCGGATAGGTTTCAAGCAGGGACCGTCACTGTTATAACTTTTTTTAAATTACCAAATAATAATTATTTTTCAATTTAAAAAGAAAAAAATTACTTTTAATTGATATTTTTTGGTTTTTATATAAAAATTTTTTTTTTTAAGAATTATAAATATTGAAAAAATAAAAATTTGATTTCATAAAAAAAACTTTTCTTAGTAAAACACATTTTTCGTCTGATCGGTTCTATGGCAGCTATATGCTATAGTCATCCGATTTTGATACATTTTTCCAGAATTATGTGGAAGCATATAAAACTAACATATACCAAGATTGGTGACGCTACGATGGAAAACAAAAAAGTTTTTCTCACTAGAACTAGTTTTTTGATCGACCGTTTCTATGGCAGCTATAAGATATAGTCATCCGATCCGGCCGGTTCCGACATATTAGTTGCGTGCAGTAAAAAGAAGACTCTGTGCAAAATTTCAGCTCGATAGCTTTAAAACTGAGGGACTAGTTTGAGTAGAAACAGACAGACGGACGGACGGACAGACGGACAGACGGACGGACGGACAGACGGACAGACGCACGGACGGACAGACGGAATTGAACTCAGCTCGTCGTCCTGATCAAGAATATATATAGTTTATGTGGTCGGAAATGAATATTTCTATGCGTTACAAACTTCTGGGCAAAATTAATATACACTTTTCAAGTGTATAAAAATTAAATGCAAATAACTTTTAAACCAAAAGACCTACCGCAAATGTTATTCTATATATATGATCTATGAATCAGTATGTATGTATGTTCACAAGCATGCATGGCTGTGTGCAGTGTGCACTGCAATGAAATAAGTGCAATAAAATTAATTAAATTTTTTTTAAGTTTTTTTGTTCTCCCTGCATTGTTAATCGATAATCCTATACAAAACCATAATCTGGCCATAAGATCAAAGTTCTTCTACTTCATTTAACTACTCTTGAGGTGGCGTACGTTCAGAAATAATTCCATACCATTTACATCAATTCGATACTTGAACTAAAAGAGGGCGAGTTGGGCGCAAACGAAAATTCGGAACTGCAACTGGGTACTAACGAAATAAATGGTTACAACCCAAATCACATAAATATAAATGCCAATATTATGCATTATTGTGAAATATATGTTCCCCTGGCTGTATGAGATGGCAAAAATCATGCATGCAGTACCGCCTACACAAGTCAGTGTGGAAAGGTCATTTTCTGCTCTTAAATTATTGCTAACAGATTTAAGATGCAATTTGTCTGCAGAATCTTTGAAAAAAAATTTATTTGTCAAACTGAATAAATAAATTCATTGAACAAATTATACGCTTTTTTAATTTATTAAGAGGAACAAGTTTTCCATAAGCATAATTTAATATGCGTGGAATAATTTTCTAGAAGGTCGGAACAATCTAACTCCGAAAATATAGGAGATATGTGATTTTTTCGTATTGCGTGGGTGTGTCAAAAAAATGAAACAATCTTGATCTGCGTGCAGAAAATACGACTCTACACTGAAAAAGCGGACAGAAAAACAGACGGACATGGCTAAATCAACTCTAGATCAAGAATATACACACACTGAGAAAAAAAGCTCAATATCAATTTAATCTTTGCTGGTTAAAATGATCTTTTAAAAATATCAATTTTTTCATACTTGATATTAATAGTTTCTTAGACGTCTTCCCATAAATGAGTGCCTTGGCTGACTGCGTTAAGACGTCACGCAAAGTCTCGAGTTCGATCCCCCAGACAAGTCAATGTTTTTTTTTTTATAGAATAGATCGTATTGATATTTTTTATCATAGCAAGTTAATCTTTGTCATATCGAAGTGATATTGATATAAAAAAATGTGGAAATGACTGCCATTTCATATCAATTTTTTTCTCTGTGCACTTTATGGGGTCTTTTTGACTGTTAAATACATACATTTGCCCGACCTTAGTATAGCATATCAAAGAATATAATATACCAAGAAGCGACATCTTATACAAATAATTATGCTTGGCTTGGCTTTTCACGATGCCGTCGGAAAAAAGGATTAACTGGCTAATTTTATTCTCAGAATTTATTGATCATAAATATTCGCGTTTTCATTATTAGGCCAGAAATATATATAGCAATCTACATCTGCTTAGTTTTTATATCAGTTAATAATTCACACAATATTTGTGTATTTGGTCTTCCAAATCACGCGAATCAAATTCGTTGCTTCGTTTGCCAATTTTCACCCATGGTGGATCATTTATTACCCAATATGGTTGGAGGCGGTAGAGTAGCTTTTGCCTCTAAACATTTGAGCACATTCCTTTCAAATTATTTGCGCATTCGAGCAGCTGTAAACGATTACACCCACACACACACACACACATACAGTCGGGAGGGGGTTCCAGGGTGTCGCGACTACAAAGTTATCAGCAGAAAAGGGCTACTGCTGCCACAATCGCATGTGTGTGTGTGTGTGTGTGTGTGTGTGGCCAAAATGTTGCCAATTGCCATTGGACGCATTTGTATTTTGTGTGTTGCATGTCCTTAAGCTTCTGCTCCTCTCCTGGCACATTATTGAGCCGTCTATGCGCCACATTGCCCTACTTTCTTGTATGGCAGCCACATGCGTACCCACAGCCGGAGCATCTTTTGCCATTTCTGTTTGTTCTGTTTTTTTTTTGTTTCTCCTGGTGCTTAAGTTCGACAACTCAATAAAATGTGCTTTATGGGTAAAAAAAGAAGGCAAAAGGAGGAAAAAAAAGGAAGAAATAATAACCGTGGCAGGGCGCACTGACGCTGCCAACCCCGTCTAGGCCTAAAGTAAATGTTTGCCACTACGACACAGCTGCCGTACTCCAACTCCGGCAACAGTGCCAAGTATTGCCAATTGATTTGCAATAATTTAAGTTTTGGCCTCTTAAAGGGAGCAAATCGTTTAATGATAACCTGGCAAATATTTTTGGTTTGTTTAAGCAAATTTTTTGTAGGTTTATTTTGGAACAAAAAATTTAATTTAGAAATTAAAATTTGTAGTTAGATTCTTTTTTTTAACAATTTTAGAGGAAGAGACTTTATTTTTTTAAATTTATTTTATTTATAGTTTAACACCTTTTAGACATTAATTAAAAGTTTAAAAGGCGCCACATTCAAAAGTTTATAGTTATATACAAACTTTGGCTGGACTTTTTTAATCAAACAATTCTGATTTAGTTCATCTCTAATCTGAAAGACCAACCACAGCTTTTCTGCCTGATTTGTTTACCCCATTCAAAAAATATATATTTAAGAACTCGCGATTTACTAAGCACCCGTGTAGGAATTTTGACACGTATCACCTTGTTGGCAAATTCCCCTCAGTCCCTTTTTTTGGTTGGAAAAGTGTCAACTATTTGGAGCAGCACAAAAGGTGGCAGAGTGGCAGAGGCAGTGGCAAGTTTTGTGCGCTTTGTGGGGCTGCATAGATAAGAAAACTTGCGTCGTCATTGTTGAACTTGAGACTTAGTGGGTGCGATTTGCAGCGTCTTTGCCAACTTCAATTCCAAGCGTAATTAATCAAAATGCGCGTGATTATCGCACGCTCAGCCAAGGTTACGTGCAGGCATATATATATATACATATATATATTTATATATATGAAAACATATTTTAATCTAGCAAATGCTACGCGCGTCGTTGTAGTAGTAAATAATAAATTTATCATTTGTCAGCAGTTAAATGCTCCAACGCAACGTGCCCGAACCCAAACGAATTAATAATTCATTGCAGAGAAACTGTCACATGGCATATGGCAGGACAGGACACACAGTCAGCCGTAATAAATCGTCAAGTTTATGTTTGAAGTGTTTATTGAATCCCAGATATTACACGCCGCACATCATTGACGACGACTCTAGCAAATATTTGACCCTCTGACGAATCTGTCTTTTGCCGTTTTTTTTTTTTTTGCAAATCCTTTCAACGTGTCGTCGAAATGTCGGAAACGTTAAAATATTTGCACAGACACCCGGCGGCAAGCCATTGCCCACCCCCCCCCCCCCCCCCCGCCCACCTCGTGTTGGATTTGTCTGACATTTGGCCGTGCGTGCGTATAGCAAGCTCCTCCACTGATATGCCTGGGACAAATATTGACATATGTATTTATGTGTGTACGTATATGCTCTCTCATATATATATATATATAACTGACACGAAGAGACAGCGGGACATTCGGCATGAGCCGCTTAAGTGTCAGCTTTATTGTTTACCTAAGCAAGTGATTGCTGTTTGCCTTTTTACCACCTACCCAACCACACCCCCCTCCCGCGGCTAAAGCTGGTTTCTGCTGGTGCAAGCAACAGTCATTTGTTGCACGGGGAAACAAATTTTGCCTAACTTAATGATTTACTTGTAAACAATTGCACAGTAGCGTTCTTATACTTGTAAAATCGGATCATTAAAGGCTTTACCCTTTAAACTAAATGCTGCCCCAAAAAGTGAGCTATAAAAATTTGCCCCAAAAAGCAGGCAATGCATATGAAAGTTCATAATGGCTTCGGACATTTTGCTCAAAAAAGTAGGCAATACAAATTATAGTTCGGCATGCCACACGTAGCCCCAAAATGTAGGCAATACATTTTAAAGTTCTTTAATTCTTGCTTCCTCAGGCAAGATCCTTGCTCCACTAAAATTGCAATATCTCCTAATCTATTTCGAATTTTTATAAATGGTTTGAAGTGGATAAAAATGAAATGTCCAATCTATCTCAATAAAGCAAAACAAAAATTAATAAAAAAAAAATATTTTTCAATGGTGGAAGACCTTCTTAAGGGTATATTCAGTGCTTCCTCAAGCAAGATCCTTACTCCCCTAAAATAGCAATATCTTCCAAACAATTTCGAATTTTTTAAAATAGTTTGAAGTGGGCGAAAGTGGAATGTCCTAGCAATATTAATAATGCAGAACAAAAAAATCGAAAAAAAAATATTTTTCAAAGGTAGGTATATTCAGTGCTCCTCCTTAAGGCTATATTCAGTGCTTCCTCAGGCAAGATAATTCCTCCACTAAAATAGCAATAAATCCTAAACTATTTCGAATTTTTGAAAATGGTTTCAAGTGAATGAAAATGGAATGTCCAATCTATCTTAATAAAGCAAAACCAAAAAATCGAAAAGAAATATTTTTTAAAGGTAGAAGACCCCGTTAAGGGTATATGGGCATTTCTTTTCTGACATGACATTCGTACGATAAAATATAAAACAAAAATATGAAAGAAACAAGCTAAAAATTTTTTTTTTTATATTTTGGTAGTAATTCAGTACCACTTTATTTAAAAAAAAAATTACAAAAATCGATCCAGAGGATTCAATGAAATCAGAAAAAATATGCCTTGACGTGACGTTACTTAAAACGGAAGTGGGTTTTGACTCGGACTATAAAATTGCTAAACTCTGCGAATTGAGAAACTCTTTTTGTATGAAACTTTTTTCAGTAGTTTTTAAAATAATATAAGTTTATTTTCTAATTTACCAAATATAAATCTCATTTCTCGTTCTTTTTTTATTAGCTTCTTTATATCTGACGTGACGTTACTGACATGACGTTACTTAAATTTAATTTGGGCATTTTTAAGTGAAGAAAATTTTTTCTTAAATTATTCAACGCAACAAAAAAATCATGTTTAATTGTACCTAAAATTTTGCGAAAAGAGTGGAATTGCTTAATGACTCTGAGAGCTGTAAATCGAAAAGAGAAAATGCACTGAAAAACTGGCTAAAACGTAAATTTGTACTTTCTAGCCCGATATATCGCTATCTGTACAAAGGGAAGCTTTAAACTCATTAATTAAAAATAATTTGCATATTTACTTTTTCTAAATCAAGTAAGAAACAACTTTTAATGAACTTTTAATTTTTCGGTCATGGTAGACTTTTCTGCGGAAATGCCCATATTCAGTGCTTCCTGAAGCAAGATTCTTGCTCCACTAAAATTGCAATATCTCCTAAGCTATTTCGAATTTTTGAAAATGGTTTGAAGTGGATGAAAGTGGAACGTCAAAGCAATATTAATAATGCAAAACAAAAAAATCGAAAAAAAAAAAATGTTTTTCAAAGGTAGATGACCTCCTTAAGGGTATATGCAGTGCTTCCTCAATCAAAAACCTTGCTCCACTAAAATGGCAATATCTCCTAAACTATTTCGAATTTTTAAAAAATGGTTTGAAGTGGAAAAAAAAATAGAAAGAAAAAAATATTTATTAAATTTAAAAGACCTCCTAAAGGGTATATTCAGTGCTTCCTTAGGCAAGATCCTTGCTCCACTAAAATTGCAATATCTCCTAAACTTTTTCGAATTTTTGAAAATGGTTTGAAGTGGATGAAAGTGGAATGTCCAAGCTATATTAATAAACCAAAACAAAAAAAACGAAAAAAAATATTTTTGAAAGGTAGAAGAATTCGTTAAGTGCTTCCTCAGGCAAGATCCTTGCTCCACTAAAATAGCAATATCTCCCAAACTTTTTCGAATTTTTGAAAATGGTTTGAAGGGGATGAAAGTGGAATGTCCAAGCTATAATAATAATGCAAAATAAAAAAATGGAAGAAAATATTTTTTTTTAAATAGAAGAGGGGTCTCGCTCTTGTTTTTTTTTTGTATTAATAATATATTTAAAAACCAAACAAAAAATTTATTTAAAAATGTTCATAGGCAAATATTGTAAAAAAAAATTATTCATACGACACGTTGTAATTGTTGTAATAAAAAAATTAAGAATGCAGGCTGAGTAAAACAAAATTCAAAAGAATGAATCAAATGACTTGTTTGCTGAGCAAGTTGTGTGTGTGTGTGTGCTTTCTTACAACACAAACAACTTAGGCATTCCACACAGAGTTGGTTCCTTTTGTAACTTTTGTAGCCAAGTGGGCCAAAGCCTGGCCACGGTTGCACTGCTGTGGTCAACCCACAACATACTCGTACGTACATAAATCGCCGGCAGCAGCTGATAGCGGGTGGCGACTCAACACTTTCGCTTTCGGCCTTCGTGTTTGTGTATGTGTGTGTGTGTGTGTGTTAGTTAACCGCATAACGGTGGCTTAGCTTTCCACTCGCTGTTAATGCCAACGCCAACGCCTCGCATCGTCTCGCGTGCAGTCTATTAAATGGAAACTCACTTCATATTGTTAGGCCCGGCCGAGCTTGTGTAGTAAATTAAATGATTTTCACGCCAGGACCAAGCCAAGCCAGGCGAGGCGAGGTGAACAGAGGCCAGGCCAGGCCGGGCCAGGCCAGGACGGGCCATTTTTATGTGTTTGTTTGCGGGCTCCAGTCTCTTGCTCCTGTTGCCACACAACTGCCATGCCTTTTTGGTCATGTTTTAACGTTAATTCATGGTCGTGTTTTTATGTTGCACTCGTTGCGCAACGACAACATCGGATGCGGATACGGATGAGTATGCCAATGCCACGTCCTTTATTGGCCCACGGCTTGATGTGATGATGGTAAAGTGTTTTGTAAATAAGCAGATTTCTCTTGTCGGCCGCGCTTTTTGTTTTTTTTTTTTTTTCTTCTCTCGCACGCACAGCGGCAGGCCTCGCTAATGGAATGGCTTTTGGATGGCTTACCTGTTCCGCCAAGAGGGGCAGATGACTTATTTAATTAAATCAGCTTTGACGCTGGCTTAGCGTGGCTGCGCGCTTTAAAACAGTTTCAACCCACCGCGAGAAAAGGGAGGACTGGGCTGTTAAGTAGGCCATGATGGTCATTTATGGGTCTTATTGTGATTAGGCGCGGAAATGATGTCGAGTGAGGGGAGGGGTTATATAATACAATAAGCACGCGTCGGGGTCACCAAAAGTTTTGTAAATTACTTTTGAATTGAAATTTTAGTAGTTTAATACGAAGCTACGTACAATAAGAGATCAAAAATGCCCGAAATAATAACTTTCAGTTCAGAATTATAGAAAATCACAGATGGAATCTTTATGTATAACCTTAAGGGATTGCTAATAGGCTGCTTTAATTTAATTAATGCTTTAACTGTAATTTGGCGAAGCTTAATGGGTATACTTTGCATTTGAAGGACTTTACTCTGCTCTTTTTACTTATTAAAATCGATATGGACTACCTAGGTATTACTATTTTAATCGGTTTCTAGTGAACTTTCACTCTGACAAAAAAAAAAAAAAACATAAACTTTAGTGATCACCAACACACTTGGGTACTCTGTATAGAGAATAAAATGAAGTCTCATTTCAGTACTGCTTTTCATGGCTCACAAAAGCGAACGTCATAAAGTCCTAGACTCTCCCTATGTTAAATTCATGGTTGATACTCATATAAGGGATGCCATGAATTCTATTTCAGGCCTCAATTCAGGTCTGATTAAGGTCTGAGCGGAACTGATGGTTAGGGACAAAAGTCTATTGATTTGACATCATTAAAAGAACTAATGCTTGTAAAACTTTAAACATTTGACAAATCGAAACATTCATATGTTTATTAACAACGTCCCTTGCCAGTGCACTGACATCTTTCCAATCGCACTTCCACTTCCCAGCTATATAATAGAGCTATATTTGGAATAGTTAATGAAAAATGTATTATAAAAATTATTTACAATTTTCTAAACTATTTTAATAAAATAGTTAAAAAATTCATAAAATTTCCTCTTCCTCTAAAATAAAAGAAGAAGTTTTTAATGCAATCTTCTTCATCATCAGAATAAGCTGCCGTGTCCGAACCGTTATTATTTGGATTTAATTCACAAAACGAAGAACTTATTGGTGGGTTTGAAAACTCTAAAAGACTTATTACTTCTTTTGAAGACTCTTCCTGCTGATCTGTTTTAGTCTCTCATATAGTATACGCAAACTTGCGAATAAAATATCCGAGGACTCAATAGAACGTCTGTTCCAAATATCAAGGAGCGCTTTATGCTAAAATTCAAACGTCACTGTGAATGTCATTTATTCAAAAAATAACAAAAAATTCAAGGGATTTTAATAAACTACTTCCCATTTTTAGTTGCTTGCGCTAACAAAAGTAATGCTTCACGGAACACTATTACATTTGTTATATTTTTGCTAAAAAGATAATTCTCAAAACAGTGGCGAACAACAACAAATCACACATCTTTTACCCTATGACTGCAAATATCTATTGTACATACCGTAAACATTGATTTCCATATTGTTAATGTAAATTGTCTGTTACAGCTCGAAAGGGCAAAGCCCAGCTTCTCTCAATCTTCGTTTTCCACATTAGACAGGTTTAATTTAATGCTGTTTGAATATTAATTTTATTTAAAAATTCCTAAGCACGTGTTATGATTAGACAGCGGTTTGTAGGTTTTTTTCAGATTAAATTTAATCGTAGTAGGCCAGGGGGCATGTGTTAAAGTGGCGAAAAAACATACAAAAGGTTCTTTAATAAAACATTCACCCTGGCCTACTAGGATTTAATGTAATCTGACAAAAAAAAAACCCTAGATTCCGCTGTCTAGTTATGATACATCAGCTGAATTTAGATTTATTTATTTTTTAATCTAACTGAAATACTTACATTCAATTAATAAAATCAACTCTTCATTTTTTTTACATTATGCCAGAAATATCGGACTTTCGGCCAATGTGCCTTGCAGAGGTTATACTTATACTTATCGTAATTTAATGTTTGTGACAGATTGCAATTAGAAATAACAGCTGTAAGCAACTTCGTTTTCATTTTTATTACTTTAACTAAAAAATACTGAATAAGAAAAGCATTTGCTATGCCGACCCCAATTCGAAAGATTTGATCATAAGTTATGCAAATCGATCGGCTGTATAGTTCGACAGTATACTATCGTCAAAGCTATAAACTAAATAGGTGATAACCAGATTGCCAGCAGCTAATGAAACAACAGCCATCGGATGTAGTACCCTTTGAATTCAAGCTGGGACTTTAATCACATTCGCAGGTTCCTACATCTGGAGTTATGAGCAGCCTTCAATAAAGGGATTTGGCAACTGTTAAGAAAATTAAATATATAAAAATAATAGATAGGCCTACTCTAAAATATCAAGTAACCTTTAAATTCACTTAGGGTATTCACGACAATTTGCTTATAGGATAACCTGTTAAAAAATGAAATCTCCAACAACAAAATGTACTACCGAAAAATAAGCTGACATCACCAGCCTAGAGCTGGGTCATGTGGTTGCCTGGTTAAAATTCAATTTCAGTGTTGGTAAACATTTCAAACAGTGTTGCTTATTGGATGCCAGAATTGTAATATTTTGTTGATAAAGCGCCACTATTTCATAAAGCACACTTAGCTGGCACTTCCACCTTGGTGTCAATGGTGTAGAGGTTAAGGTGTGAGACTGAAAGTCAACAAGACCTGAGTTCAAATTACAGTAAGGTCGGTCTATAACTAATTTCTTTTTTTTTGTGTTCTACATGAACCTTTTGATTATTGCGATTACATAAAATGCAATCACATATTATTTTAGGCCATTTTCTTTATTTATATTTTTAAAATACCTATCGGAAAATTTTTCAATATAGTTGGCTCTGATTTACTGAGTTTTAATAATCAAGAAATTCCAAACAAGTGTGTTCACGATAGATGAAGATAAAGTTCAATTTTTCAACAGGTTATCAAATAAGCAAGTTGTCGTGAATACCCTAACTATTTATCAAAAAATGATGAATTTTTAACTTTTTGTGGGTATCTCATGTTTTTAGATGCCATTTTGTGGAAGTGGGACTGAAAACAAGGCTGATTGTGTTCACAAAGTTTTTAACCACTGATTTGTCTCATTATAAGGTTTTGTAAGATTTGGTTCCCTTTTTAAAACTGTCTAAAATGATACTTTCAAAATTAATATTATCCTTAGTTGCGTTTCATATTTATACGACACCCACTAAATTTGATTTCTACTTCACTTTGACTTTTTATACCCTTGGAGAAAATGTTGTGTGATGTTTGAAACGCACAGATGAAAGTATGGGGTGGCTAATGAAAGCCGCTACAAAAAAAATGTCATAACATTTTTTTCTATTTAATTAATTTGCTTAATTTTCTTTTTTTAATTAAAGATTGAACTTCAGACTTAACAAAAATGGATAACTGAGTCACTAAGATAGCGGGTATCACGCACTGGAGTCCGTAGTTGCGGTTCAAAGAGAGTATAGTATATATAGTATAGTATTTGGCGGCGATACTTATAGCGGATGGACCAAAATGAGGCTAGTAGGCAATTTTACCGAGCATGGGATACCCTTCATTTCGGACGGAGGAAACTATCGGTGCTGCCATAGAAAACAAGCCAAAAGTTTTGACGAGGAGCTTATCTGCTCAAATGGCAATCAGCAGAAAATTATTGCAGACCATTATGCACAAAGATTTGAACTTATTTCTTCACATAGCCCCATAGCCTGTTATGACAGAATTCCAATGAAAATTTACCAATGAGCTGTTTTCAGGAAACTCCACATTACGTTGGCCCAACCAGACTGACCTTTTCTGGTGAGGTTATGGCAAGCAGGAAGTCTGAAAACCAACAAAATTGTATAAAATAAATCAATCCATTAGAGCAACAATTGCGGTTATTTCTGTGTCAACTCTCCAGGCAGTAATGAAAAAATTTTGGAACAGATTTTAAGATATTTAAAATTAAAATATTTTCAAAATTAATTAAAGTTTATATAAATAATAAAAAATAATAAAATTTAATAAACTTTAGCATGAATAAAAAAATGATTTACATACACTAAAAAGAAGTTATTTGATTTACTTAATGTAGCAATATTCATCAGCCGCCCTGTATAAGGGCAATTTTGAGAAGTTAATATAGCCATAATATAATATCTGTCTTTCTGTCCGTTTTTCTGTCCGTCTGCCTTGTAGAGGTTATTATTATTTTGTTCAGATTTATGTAACGCATAGAAGGAAGCCGTTTCGACCACATAAAGTAAATATATTCATGATCAGCGTGGCGAGCTGAGGCACAGAACTTATTCATAAATTTTTCAACATAACCAAATTGAAACCAATAAACCCTTTTTGCCCTGGCCCATTTGTATAGAGTTGGTAATGTCCTTCGTTCAGTTTACAGCTGAGATTGTGGTACAGGTATTCGACCTTATGACTGCTCAAAATTCAACAACGTTTTGGTTACTTGAGAATTAATGTCCTCCCACTTAACAGATTGTCGTATGTCGTGTTACGTATGTATGTGTGTGTGTGTGTGTTGTTGTTTTGCCATTGTGTGTGCAGCTCTGACAAAATTATGCACATATCCTGTAAATTTAAGAACATCATCAGGCAACAACGAAGCTGACGACGACGACGACGACAACACAAAAGGCAAAACAAATTGAGCCAAGGCATATGGCGGAATAGAGGCGTGTGGCATATGGGGATTGGGATTGAGGTGGGGTTTTATTTTGGTGGGGGGGTTGGTGGACATTTACAGTTGTTGCAGCCACATAAAAACTGTTGCAGCTTGCCAGTTGCGACGTGTTATCTCGGGCTGTGCGTCATTTCACACCAAACGACGTCGACGACGGCGACGACCGCAAACACAAAACAAAATCTGACAATAAGTGTGAAAATGGTTCCCAGCTCCAGTGCCAGCGCCCAGCCATGCAAAACTAAAAGAAAAATGTTTAAATATTTCCTGCTTTTTATTGTGGTTGCTGGGAATAGTGTGCGAGAGAGAGAGAGAGAGAGAGAGAAGAAGAAGAAAAAAATGGCAACACTTTCCTGCTGCTGTTTACTTTTTATTGTTGTTGCTGGAACAGCGGCTCCTGCCACACAAAAATATGAAAACTTTCGACAGGAAACAGGAACTGATAAGGCCATTTTTGCCAGGCAAAAGGCAGGCGCCCGTCGAGAATTCTGCTGCAGCTCCTCCTGGCTTCTGTGTTCCCTTAGCTCGTGTCATTTGGCGCTGTTTTTTTTTTGCGAGATTTATTCTGCTGCTGCTGCTGCTGCTGCTGCTAGTGTTAGTTGGCATCGTTAAGTTATTGCCACGCCCATGGCCACACGCCTGTGACACTGTCACAATGTTGTATGCATTTTTTATTCTATCTTTGTAAAGTGTTTTTTTTTTTTTGTTCTTTTTCTGTTTTGTAGTTTCTAGTTTTTGCCCTGTTTTCATCGCTTGTTGCTGCTGTTGTCACTCATCCTGGGGCAACTGTTGCCAGTTGCACACAGTTTTATGAGTGCGTGCCACAATTTGCCCCAAAAGGCATAGCGAATGGATAACGGATTCATGCTGTATTTTCTTCTTGCTGATCTTCTGAATCATCTAATTACAGATGACACCATTTGTGGTGGGTAAGTGATCCAGGATGGGCAATGAATATTAATCGAAAAAAAAATACATGAGCAACTTTAACAGGTTTCAGCTATTTTGTTAGTCATTAGTTTTATGAGTTATGCCGATGGCTTCAAACAAATTTTTTTTTTAAGTTTTTCATCAAGTTAAAATTTTCTCTAAATTGATTTTTGTAAAATTATTATTTATCTTCCTACCAATTGAATACACCAATTATTTCATCCTGCGTTCTGACTACTGATTTTCTAAAGTATTTAGCAATGATTTTGAGAACCGGACTTCTGCCTTGCAATTGTTCTAAGTCCTCGCATTCGTTTAATTTGCACTTGGTGCATCCATCTGGAAAATGTCTCAAATGCTTCTATAAGATTATCAGATCGCTTCTTGCTTTAAAATTCCCATTATCTTGGCCCAATTGTGCGATTTTTCAAAGAAACTCGGTCTTAGGCCATATTCTTAATTTCTATAGACCCTATTTGCGTTTTCATGGATCTGTCTTTTAGCAGGTTCTTAAACCCTTGTGCTTTATTCTTCCATTTTAACCAAGTCAACGGAACGCTTTACATTAAGTTAAAATTTACACTTAATAATGAAGATCCTTTTCTTTAACAGCATGTTTGAGAATCGGCTCCAAAAGCGTTCTTCTGTTTAAGCTTAGGTGAGCTTGATGAAGAAATTTTGCATTTTATCAACTTCTTTGAACTTGGCCAATCCTCATACTTGTACCCTATAGCTTTGTATTGATCGGCTTTCGGCCTGGTACAGATTCTATTTGGTGTCTAATCCCACTTCTCTATTTCTAGCTTTCGCTAAAGTTGATGTGTTTTTGGGCGTTAAAATGGTTCCTAGTACACCGAGAAAATAAGTCCGTTATAAAAGATCAAAATCATTAATCATTCGTTGGCGCAAATCTATTAAGCACGCTTGTTCTCAAATTATGTACATTGAAATACGAATGGATATTTTAACAAGTGCTGAATATGCAGCTGCCTAAACCCACCTTAATCCGTGTAATTCGGACATTACTTTTCACTTCCTTAAAATATTACTAGTTCTGGTTAATTTATTTCTTTATGGAATACAAAGAAAGCATTTTTTATGTCAGTTCATGTTTTAAGAACGAAAAAAAAGAACACAAAATCATCAACACTTCGTCATAATTTTAGAACGTAACATTTTTCGCTGTGTACCTTACTTCGCTTGCCACCTTTAAAGTCTTCTGATTAAGTTCTGCAATCACATTTTAAGATCATTCTTTCAATATCTTAATAGTTTTTCTCATCTTTTATAGTTTAAGTGTTTTAAGCACCAAATTTTTATACCCGTTACTCGTAGAGTAAAAAGGGGTATACTAAGATCGTGCAAATGTATGTTACAGGCAGAAGGAAGCATCTCCGACCCCATAAAGTATATATATTCTTGATCAGCATCAATAGCCGAGTCGATATAGACATGTTCGTCTGTCCGTCTGTCTGTCTGTCCGTCCGTCTGTATGAACACCTAGATCTCAGAGACTATACGAGCTAGAGCTACCATTTTTTCAGTGTAGACTTGTATTGTCTGCACGCAGATCAAGTTTGTTTCAAATTTTTGCCACGCTCCCTCCCGCCCCCGCAATTTGAAAAAACCTTATATCTCCCACAATTTTAAAAATAGATTGTTCAAACCTTCTAGACATATATTTTAATCATCATTACCTATCGATCCGCCATACATCATTTTTCGATCAGATGAACGATAAAAAAGTTTCCGCCCCCGCAATTTGAAAAATTCCTCATATCTCCCACACATTTCGAAAATAGATTGTTCGGACCTTATAGACATATATTTTAATCATCATTATTTATCGATCCGCCTTACATCATTTCCCGATCAGATGAGCTATAGTAGAGTTGCCTCCCCCGCAATTTGGAGTAGCCCCCCAGCACCCACTTGCGTACGCCCTTGATCGTAATAACTCAAAAAAGGAATGATGCAGTTCGATTCCTGAGGACCGAATTAGGGGGAAACCTTTCAAGTTGGTCATGTATTTTTATTTTTTGAAACAAAACCATCACGGTGTAATTGGTAAATTCCAATTCGATTTCTATTTCCGACATTGTTTAGGATGATTGATTGTCCAGCTGAATATGTCGAATTTTTTTGGGTTTGGGTTTGATTGAGTTTCAGGGCCGTGTAGCCTAACGGATAGGGCGTCGGACTTCGGATCCGAAGGTTGCGGGTTCGAATCCCGTCATGGTCGATAAAACATATTTTTTAATAACTTTTTTTTTAAATTTTTGTCTGTGTCACGTGCGTACAATAGTTATTGACATATGTCTGTCTTTTTGGAGTTGAGGATGTTGGGGTGGTATTTGTGCGTGTTTGCTTGTGTATGTAATATGAGTAACACTTATCAAAAGTTTGTCGCTAACACATGCAAATTGAAATGTGCGATTTACACCCACACACATGCACACTTACACGCACACACTTACACGCACACTTTGGCCGTACTCTGTTGTCACTTTTGTTTGTTTGGCACACGTACGCTTGCATCCGGCTCCAGCTTCAGCTACAGCTCCTGCACCAGCTCCTACTTCGTCGCCTAACTTTCGCCTGCTTTAACACCTAACAACCAAGAACAACTTGCGTCGTTGTTGTCGTTGTATACTTACTTATTATTGCTCCAGCAGGTGTTTTCAACCCAAAATCAACACTGAGAGAAAAAGTGCGAAAGATATGCTACACATGATGTGCGCCTTTTGATCGATGAGTGGCCAGAGAGACTTTGGTGTTGCTGGCAGGCACAAGGCGGCCATTTCGAATGAGTTGTTCCACCATTTATACCTATTGAGTGATCGAATATATAAAAATTATTCATTCGAATTTACCAAGGCTGCAAACCTCCCAAATTTCAGAAGAGGTTCGGTTCGGAGTTTCGAACCAGTAGGGAATCTTTGGGTTCGGTTAACGGACCGGTTTCTGGATCCTTTGAACCCCAGGTTTTGATTCGAAAAAATAATATAAAGCTTTTATTTACGATTCAATTAGTTTCATCATCTTTTATTATATAATATAATTTAGGCGACCTTGAGTTGTTGAAGTCAATTCAAGTCGCGAACTTCGGATTCAAATTTCAAGTTCAAGTCGAAGCTGATTAAAATCTGGAATTCACCTTCTCCTGACATTTATTGGGATTGATTTTAGTCCAGATATATTTTTCCGTCTGTGAAGGCATTCTATCTTTCTGGAACTGTTAATTTCTATTAGATCTTAGATTAGAAGGAACAGAATAAAGTGTTGAAAATACTTGTACAACTTTGTTAGTAGAATATTATTTAAAAACCTACACAAAATTTTAAAACAGTTTCGATGTATGTTCTTGTTTCTTGGTTTATTGGTTCATTGAATTCTATTGTTCTAATAAACTTTCCTTCTTTACAGTCAATTTTAAATAATCATTTCGAGAATTTATTCCGTCTGGAAAATAAGTAAATATTGTGAACCGAATCTCTTTTTTTTATTGAATAAGTGGTTCGGTTCGGGTCCAGGTTTGAGGGATAAAAATGTAGAAGGTTCAGTTCATGGTCTGGTTCGGTCGATTCAAAAAACCCAAACCGCACCATTTCTTAGGGGTTACGTTTCGTAACGCTTTGCAGTCTTGGTTTTTTATCAAAACAATTGCAAGTACATTTATGAGTGTCTTTCATTTAGAGCACTGAAACAGCCCAGCCAACCATTTCCGGAGCACTCATAAACTGGATTAAAAAGAGACTCCCACAGCTACACCTTTTAGGAGGGTTTATGAAACGCTCCTAGTAGGATTCAGTCGGAAGTCCCTAGCAAACACCTCTTAGAAGTGTTTATCGGAGTAAAAATGGGGTACACAAATGAACCGCACAGAAGCGTTTATTGAGTTTCAAAATAAGTAAATAGGCCGAGCATTTGCCACTTCAGGAACTTTTAATAATGTTCACAGTTATCCAAGTTAATCCGATTAAAATAAATTGTAAATTGGAAATGGTGAGCCTTAGGTCCGCTAGATCCGGTGATTGACCCCTTTTGCCTTAGAACATTTAATAAAAAAATGTTTTCTCTTTAATTCTGTACACATTCGGACACCTTAATGGCTCCAGTTTCCACTTCAACAAAATTGCTGCCAAAACAAAAATCTTAATATAATAATAACAAAAATTGTTGTGTCAACATTTTTTCTGCAGATTTTTAATTTATTATGATAATGGCGATGGTTTATTTAATACGTAGGTTGCTATATATATTTCTGGCCTAATAATGAAGACGCGAATATTTATGATCAAAAATGGCTTTATTGTTTTTCAAAGTATTCTCCAGCAATATTTATACACTTTTGCATGCGCTCAAACCAATTGTCGATGCACTTTTTCCACTCCGATTGAGACACCTCTAAAACATGGTTTTTGAACTCTTCAACAGCATCTTCTGGCGACGAAAATCGTGGACCAAGCATTTTTCCCTTGATGTGCGGGAATAAAAAGAAGTCATTGGGTGCCAAGACAGGGCTGTACGGCGGATGACACATCAATTCGACGTTTTGGGCGGTCAAAAAGGCGCTGGTGTGAGCTGATGTGTGAGAGCTCGCATTGTCATGGTGCACAATGATCTGTCTTCTCTTGTTCGTTTTTCGAATTTCTCCGAAGACTTTAGGCAAAAAAATTGTGGTGTACCACTCAGAATTGACCGTCCTACGTTGCTCAAGCGGAACAGTCGCCACACGACCAGTTTTACCGAAGAAACAGGCGACCATTTGCTTTGAAGTGCTTCTTCCACGAACGACTTTCGTTGGATTTGGCTCGTCTTCGAAGACCCACACGGTCGATTGCTGTTTTGTTTCGGGCTCATAAGCATAGATCCATGATTCGTCACCTGTGACGATCTTATAAACGTTTTTTGAAACACCGCGATTATATTTTTTCAAAATTTCTTTGCACCAATCCACACGAGCCTTTTTTTTTGAGCGATTGTCAAATTGTGCGGGATTCAACGAGAACAAACCTTTTTTATGCTGCTGGAAGATATGCCCAAGGATGCCTCTATCTCACGGTATGTCACATGACGATCTTGCACTATCAGTTCACGCACAGCATCAATGTTTTCTGGCACAACGACTGTTTTTGGACGACCTTCGCGACCTTCGTCTTCGAGCGAGCGTCGCCCTCGATTGAATTCATTAAACCAATTTTTCACAGTGCTATAGGATGACGTTTCATCGCCATACAAAGATTTAAGTTCTTCGTGGCACTCTTATCGTGATAATCCACGTTGAAAGTTGTGAAAAATGATTGCACAAAAATGTTCACGAGTTAATTCCATTTTACTGCCGAGGTAAGTTTTTGATTAATCGTTAATCGATATCAAACGTGGTCACACATGAAAGTGTTGTATGGAGCTTTTATCGATAAAAGTCCAAACTTTTTTTTGGGAAAAGGCCAATTGGTCCTAAAATGGCTAGAAGGGACCTAGGCTAAAAACTTAAATAGCATCCCACGTAATCAATCGTGTCTTTGATCATTTTTCTAAAGATGAGATATGATAATAATGCAGGCAAAACCAAGATCAGCTGCAACAAGACTTGATCGCATTTTTTTGATAGTTCATGAAATCGATGACAAACTCAATGCGGTTAGAACCTTGTACAAAAATAGGGGGACAGACTTTTCTAATTTGCTTTTTAAGCATTAGCAAATTTCGCTAACTACTTTTAAATATTACACAAAGGACCCAGAGATTTCAAACGACTGGCAGGGCTTTATTTGACAGAGAAGTTAGTCGGGATTTACATCATGAAGCAAACTTCATGAAGTTTTCTTAGTAGGCGTGGAATTTAGAGGAAATCTTTAAGACCTTTCAAACGAATAGTAAAGAAATTCATTTAAATCTCTCGCCTACTAAGAAAACTTCATGAAGTTTGCTTCATCGTGTAAATCTCGACTTAGTGTGGTAGTTCTTTTTCTCCAAAGGCGATGTGGGTCATCGTTAGGTTGTTAGGATCCTCAAGCGGATTAGAGGTCAGATTTATATTTATGGGCTTTTCCTTTGAATAGCTGACTAACTCAACAAAATCTCATTTCTGACCCTGGATCACGAATTATCGGCTAATAAATTAAATTTTCGTGGAAGTGGCTATGATTTCCTTTCAGGGATAAGCTAACTCTTAAGCTTAAGCATTTTGCTATTTTGTTTAAGTGTAGCACTTACACACACACACCCACACACACAAAATTCAAAATTCACATACACCTGTCCTTAGACCCTCCTGTTCCTGTTCTTGTGCTGCTCCTCTTCCCCGGTTGTGCGTGTGTGTGTGTGTGTGGGGTGTGCGGATTTGAACATGAGTTTTAGAAACAAAAGTTGTTGGTTTCTTTGGTTGGTTGGTTGCTTGGCTGATGCTTTTTTCACTAACTTTTTCCAAACGTCTTTTGTGCTCGAGAGCATAATTGCAGTGCTGGAAAAGTTTTGCATCTCATCTCGTTTTGGCATTGAGACAATCGCACTTTGATTTCTCGCATAGAGCATCAGCTGCACAATTCATTTATACTAATTTGTGGCAAAAATTGCATAATTATATTGCCAACTTGCTCGCAAATTGAGTTAAAGAACTCAATTCTGTGGCATCAAGGCTGGGCTGACAAGTTTAATACCCAGCTCCTGCCCCAGACCACCAAAATGTCTATTGTCTATTAGATAATTAAGCCACTTTGTGGCAGGTTTGACAGCCCGACTTTGGCCTGTCAGCAAAGGAAGGCGAGCAGCAGCAGCAGCAGCAGCATCTTTTGGCCCTGTGAGTGCACAGTTCGATGCCGTTTGATTTGTGCAGTTAATCAACCACTAAATGACAGGTCCTTCAGCTGCAGCAGGTCCTCTGATGATTAGGCCAAAGCGAGAAAAGAATGAAATGGGGGAAAAAAAAAAATGAAAGCAAAATGCTCGTATCTTTTGCCCAACCGCCGCCTTCCAAGCCGCCAAATGCCGCCACAGCTTGTAGCAATTGTCGTACCATTTGTCAGAGGAACACAGCGACACTCCTCCCTCGCCACGAACTGCGCATGTGCCGCCTTAGTCCTCCGGTGTACGCCTCACCGCCCGCTTCCACATATCATAAAATCCACCACGTGGCCCGCGTGTGGATGCCAATTGGCACATGGTGGATGCCATTCGTTTCGAAAATCCACTTCGACAATTGGCAACGATGTTTCCCACTTCGGCAAGTCCATATCTTCGGCCAGCCACTCGTTTAGGGCCAGCATCCAACGAGGAGAGCTGCTGGTGTTCGGCTTCAGCCAGCCGAGCTGCAAGTCCTTGGGAGGCTGTGCGTTTTGCCAGTTGATCAGCAACGTCCTTGTCGGCTGGTTGTGCTTTTTTTGTTCGCCCCCCCTTCGACGGTGCCAGCAGCGGCTTCTCGACATAAAATCAACGCGTTAACGAAATAAATTCGTGTTGAATGTGAGGAAATTTTTTTTTGTGTTTTTTCCTAGCCTGAGTGAGAGTGAAAGTTTTAACCGATATATGACCAACACATGGAATTTGTATAATCCTTGATTAATCCCCACAACACAACAACAAATGCATTGCATATGGAAAGTGCCACGCGGCCTTGTTACGCGTAATGAGAAAATGCTGATCGTGCTGCTGCTAGTTGTGGCGCTGCTGGAAGGTAAAAAAAAACGAGTGTAAAATTATCTTAAAATAAAAATGGGTTAAAAAAGGGAACCTCAAAAATTCGAAAGAGTTTTGTGTTAGTTTAAAGTTTTCTTCAGCAGAATAACTTGCTCCCTGACCAATGATATATTTCGTGTTAATTTACGTAGCCTACTTTTCCTCTTGTGTTTAATATGACATTTTTCAAATGTCATTTTAACAAGTCCTCCTAAAAGTATGCTTAAAAAAAGAGTAGTTTTATTTAGCTGATCAGTGATCAAGTGTCACTGCTGAATGCGCCCAATATGTAGCTAGGAAGTGTTTAAATTTATAATAATAAATTGGAAAGAAATAAAATATTGCAATTCTTAATATGCTTACTACAAAAAAAATTACTTTGAAAAATTTGTTTTTCGATTTTTTTTATTTTTTATTATAGCTTGGGCATGCCCCTTTTATCCCCTTCAAACCATTTTCAAAAATTCGAAATAGTTTAGCAGATCTTGCCATTTTAGTGGAGCAAAGTTCATGCCTGAGAAAGCAGTTAATACAACCTAAAGAGGGGGTCTTCAATCTTTGAAAAAAGAATTTTGAGATTTTTTGTTTTGCATTATTATTATAGCTTGGACATACCCCTTGCATCCCTTTCAAACCGTTTTCAAAAAATCGAAATAGTTTAGCAGATCTTGCCATTTTAGTAGAACAAAGTTCATGCTGGAGGAAGCAGTCAATACAACCTTAAGAGAGGGTCGTTGGTTTTAAAAAAAAAAAGAATTTTGAGATTTTTAGTTTTGCATTATTATTATAGCTTGGACATTCCCCTTTCATCTCCTTCAAACCATTCACAAAAATTCGAAATAGTTTAGAAGATATTGCCATTTTATTAGAGCAATGTTCTTGCTAAAGAGAATATTTTATACGTTGCACGAAACTTTAAGAGCGTTTTTCTACTACAGTTCTACTAAACTGATTTTGATCAGCCATGTTGGAATCGACGCAGAATTTATGTAATTTTGGCCCGTTCCTCAATCAAGAGGAAAAACCATTTTTTACTATTTTTTTTCACTGTAAACTGAACAAAATTTTTAAGTCGAATAATTTTTTTTTTTTTTTTAAATTGCGACCAATTTTTTAAAAAATTATTGAAAAATTTGATTAGGTACGGGCCAGAATTATATCAATTATGATCAAAACCTCATTTACCGTTTTCATTTCCGATAACCTGGAGTCTCGGAATTATGGCTACCACCTCTACAACTTTTTTTTTAGGACTTAAATGACAGGCCGACAACTTTTTGAACGGCCCTGGAATTGCAAAATATTTTTTTTATTTAATTATTAAATTAATAAATAACACAAAACAGAAAAACCAATTTGAAAAAGATCTTCTAGTTTTCTCTCCAGAATTTAAAAAAAATCACTCAAAAAACCAATCGCAAAGCTATTTTTTACTTGAAATTTCAGTTTTATTCTGAGCTTGGGCTTAATTAAATTAAATACAAAAAATTTTCAATCCCAAAATGAGCTATAATATTATTGAAATAAGAACAAACATTCGTTATTCCTAATTCATTAGTTATTCAAGTATCACATAAAACGCCAAGCCCAAAAAAGTATGCTATGAAAATTGTGAATAATATTAGGCCGTTTCCAATTTCGATCAAATCATGCGAAATCGGAATTGTTAAATGTTATCGCTTCCTAAAACCTATTGAGAGATTTGGTTTTTAACTTCAAATTTTTTTTATTAATCTTCATTTGACTCTCTAAATTGCAAATTGTTTTATCCGAATTCATTAATCGTTTCACAACGAAAACAGGCCTGATTAATTAGGCTCCGCTTTTGAAATTCTCAACTTGATGTATCACTTTGCTTATGGAGTGATTTTAGATTTGTGATCTACACACTGGCCCACTAGGATTAAATTCTATTTAAAAATATGGAAAATCCGCTGTCTACTGATCAGCAAGCAGACGTGAATAAGGAATGCGGATTGAAGAACGAACAAATGCAGTAAGAGTAGTTCTGAGTAATCTCCATTTTATAAACGTTTTTATTTACAAACAAATACCATGACCATAGCGATTGGCCTTCCTTATATTTTGGTTAACCTTGCGCATGGTCTCCTGTTTTCCGCTTGTATCGATCTTCGCAAGCTTCCTTTTAATTGTTATGATCAAGTAATTAATGTTTTTGGGCTTATACGCTTTGCCGTACACCTTTCTTTTGAAATTGGCCAAAAAACTATCGAATGGAATTTATTGGGGTACATTCTCATTCATAATACAAACTTTTGATGACAGTGAAGAGCTCAAGTTTTCTAGAAAGTAATCTTAGACGATATTTTAATGGATTCTTTTTGCTGTTTAAAAATAGTAGGCAAGGTTTTTTTTAACATATTATTTTCATCTCTGAGAATAATATATATAATATATATAATATATATAATATATATAATATATATAATATATATAATATATAAAAAAATATAATATATAAAATATTATATATATAATATATAATATATATAATATATTTTTGTATAGTTTTGTAGAACAAGAATGTCAGCCTCCCACAGTTCGTCTTGTGGTTGTCTTTCCTAAAAATTTGTACGTGCCCTGGGAAAATTGTTCGTATTTCATTCTGCAAGCCTTAGTCTGTGTCTACTTAAGGTTTAGTCTAATTTATGGTAAAAGCAAGCATATCTTGATGTAAACCAATTGAGATTTTGCATACTTTTTTAGATAGACTTTAATCCTAGTAATTCTTCAAGAACCTGCCTCTGCCTCTTCAACACTTTCACCCTGGCCCACTAGAATTAAATTCTTTTTAAAAAATAAGCAAAGTCCGCTGTTTCATAAAAAGCAAATAAATAAGAGAAAATTGCAAAATTCTTCAAAAATAATTTCCACAATAGAAACCACGGTTTTCGACCTGGTTTTGATCAGCCATGTTGCAATCGATGCAGAATTGATTAATCACACCAAATTGAAAAAGCTCTTATGGCTTTCTCTCCAGAATTTTTTAAAACCCTGTCCAAAGGTAGAAGACCCCTTAATGTGGCGCACAAATTGGCAGCTCTGTGTTTTGTAAAACTGCGTCTTTTAGAAACAAATTTTATTGTGTACAAATTCTTAAGAAGAAATTCTATATGCTGTATCAATTGAGAACTGAATTTTATTTCAATCATAGTAGGCCATAATCGTAGTAGGCCTTTGCTCTGTCAATTTACCTACCTGGTGACCAGCTGTAACATTTTAACTTTAGTCGTCCGGATCGGATGACTATATCATATAGCTGCCATAGGAACGATCGGTCTAAGAACTAGTTCTAGTTAGAAAAACTTTTTTGTTTTCCATCGTAGCGTAACTAATCTTGGTACATGTTAGTTTTATATGCTTCCACATAATTCTGAAAAAATTTATCGAAATCGGATGACTATATCATATAGCTGCCATATAAAGGGTCGGTCAAAAAACTAGTAGCGTCACCAATCGTAGTATATATTAGTTTTATATGCTTCCACACAATTTCGAAAAAATTTATCAAAATCGGATGACTATATCATATAGCTGCCATAGGAACGATCGGTCGGAAAATAAGTTTTAGTGAGAAAAACTTTTTTGTTTTCCATCGTAGCGTCACTAATCTTGGGATATGATAGTTTTATATGATTTTACAAAATTCTGAAAAAATGTATCAAAATCGGAGCACTTTAGCATATAGCTGCCATAGAAACGGTCGGTCAAAAAACAAGTTCTAGTGAGAAAAACTTTTTTGTTTTCCATCGTATCGTCACCAATCTTGGTAGATATTAGTTTTATATGCTTTTACAAATTTTTTAAAAAATTTATAAAAATCGGATGACTATAGCATATAATTGCCATAGGACCGATCGGTCGGAAAATGTGTTTTACTAAGAAAAGTTTTTTCATGGTATCCTATTTTTATTATCAATGATTTAAAAATTTTTAATATCTGATATCTATATCCTATATATATTTTACTGGTTAAATTAGTTGTAGTAATGTTTTTTAAGTGTATTAAAACTTCGGCACAGTCGAAGTTAGCTTTGCCTTCTCGTTAAGAATAACTTTATATAAGTACATTTTCAATTTCAATGGTAATATGGTTGAAAAGCGCAAAAACAATTTCGTGTTCACCAAAAAATAAAGTAGAAATAAGCCAAAATTTAAAATGAAAATTTTTAAAATTTGTGTTTTGTTTTAATTTATATTGAAGAACCGTTAAATGGTATTAATAAAATTTTCGATTTGGATGCAATTTTTGCATCTAAGAATTAAGGATATAATAGCCACATTTTTATCAGATGAAATAAAACCAAAAGTATCCTTGGTTTTCACAAAGAACTGAATAAATTTTTAAAATATTGCTCCGGCCTCTAATACTAGCAAAATCAGAATAAATCAGTTAAGAAACAGTTTTAGAACCCCGTTTTTTCCGAGTGTTTTTAGGAACAAACTTTCAGTATTTTCCAAATTTTATTTCAGTGTATTAAGCAGCAAAATTTTGAAGCTGCTTCTTTCCCCATTTAATATTCTTAACAAACTTCACGTTTTTTTCCAAGTTTAAATAATTACTAAAACTATGCGGTTTAATTATAAACCATTTAATGTTGTTGGGGGGGGGGGGAAATTGTGTGTTGCTTATGAACATGTTAATGGCAGGTGGTTAAATCTTCAACTTTCCCGCCCGTTTGATTTAAGCTTTATTCCACCTTTTGTCCACCTGCCGGCAATTAAATGTGTACCGATTTTTATAATTTTTCCACGGCAATGCGTGTTTATTAACCAATTGGGCAGAGTGGGTGTCGAACCGGATTCGCATTGCACATGCCAGGACTGCTTAATGCACTGTCATGTCTCCTCCGCTGTCTCTGTTCATTTTGCATTTGTTGTACTATTGTTGCCATTAAACCGTATAAATAACAACAAATAAATAAATATATACAATACATAAATGTATGTGAATTGTGAAATCAAAAACAAGCAAAGCCAAAGACACAAACAGTGAACATTCCAATGGCAATTTAATTGACTCGCCCGGAGCTCCGGCTCCGACTTCTCCGACTCCATCGACTCTCTCATGTATTGTTTGTATGTAGTTGCAGCGGCGGCGGCTGAATGAATGGTCGCGATTCGATTCATTATTGGCCGCACATACACATATCTTCTCATTTTAATTACGCAAAAATTATGTTTTCACCTACCTGCACATTGTGAGCGGAGCAGGAGCTGCTGCTGCAGCATTTGCATAATTATAAAAAATGAAGTGCCAAGAGATGACGTCGACAGAGACAATGATCGGATAGACATACGTATTTATGTGTGCATTATTTTACAAAAGCCAGTAAATTTACAGAGAAAAAAAATACGAGATATGCGCACTTTAAACACTCCTAAATGAAGTCAGAAGTACTAGCTTGATAGATAACCATTTGTATTCGAAATTGTGGGAGTTATACATAGGTATCGTTTATTTGATCGGAAAACCAAGTATCAGGGCTCGATAAGAAATGATGATTTAAATATATCCAAAGAATCTTAATCGACTCGACTTGAATCCAATAACATTAAATACTTCAATTACTATTGATGTTAAGTGTCACTTTGAGCTTTTGGAAATCACTGATCAAAAACTTCTATTCCACACACTTTTGAGTGTGGGTACCAGAATTTGCTTTACTATAATCATATTAGTAAGAATTGGTAATATGGAGTTTGAAACTGCAATTGAATTGCAATTAAAATTAATTGAAGTGTCATTGATAAAAACTATTGGCACTTGGCTTGTGTCTAGGGACTTCTTAAATAGGTTAAGTCCTCATCCATTTTCTTTGTCCCTATTTTCAATTTTAGCTTTTATTTATATACAAAAACGGTCTACATAAATTTGAACGTCGCACAGTGGGACGTCTCTCATACAGTAAGCGGTAAAAAGTAGTTGAAGTGATCGTAAAATGTTTAAATTTTTAACAGACAATCCGAACAAGAAAACAAAGGTACTGTGACAAAATAAAGTGATAATGTTAGAAAATATAGCCATCAGGCGATTATGTTGCCGAGGTGCTTACCCTTTAAAAACATCCCAGCAAACAATATGAGCGTTTTCGGACTCTTTTCAGACACTTTTTACAAGCATACACAGTCATAATGTGTCCAAAAAAAGAGTCCGGAAAGAGCGTTTTTTTTTTCTATGAAAACGGTTTCATTTAATGTGGATGAATTCTGAGTCCAATCTGACTCTTTTCTGACTCAGATATAAGTGCTTCCACCCTCCCTATGAAGCATTGAAAACCCTCTGAAAATTCTCATTAAAGTAGCTTTTTTAGGCACTTGAATCGCATCCTGAAACTGCAATAAATAAGAGACTAAAACAAAATTATTTTAAAATTTTTTTATAATACATTTATAATTGACTTAAAAACCAAAAAAATTAAAAAAAATATTGCACTAACTGAACAAATTTGTGAAAAATTGAATCGTCTTGTTTATCTCATAACATAAGAGCTTTTTATGAGCCCATGCTTAGAAGGAACTGAATGTTCTCCGAAAACGCTCCAATTTATGTGTTTACTCCAAAAACGCTCTTAAGCTCGGCTTTTTTCAGACACATAATTTTGAGCGCTCCTAGTTTTGCTTGCTAGGATGTGGCAATGACGAAAAAATGATAAAATTATCTTTAACGAGAAGGCAAAGCTAACTTCGACCGTGTCAAAGTTTTAAGGTAGTAGTCTGGTAACTTATGCCTATTTTCATGACTTCTTTGGAGGGTGGTTTTTTATAGGAAAATAAAAATGAATTATCTTGAATATTTAGAGTGTTTTTATTTACATATTGAAAATATAAAAAAAAATTATTTGAACAAATTTAATAGTTTATTACTATTATTATTGTCACTCGAAGTTGGAACCTCAAAAAAAATGCACGTGGGTGGACCGGGTGATTTTGGCTCTTGATGTTATCTGAAATCAAATATTCTTGATTATTCTAAATCTATAGACATGTCATTCTGGTCGGAACTACTGAAGTTAAATTTCAAGGGTAAATAACAAAATGGCGGACTTTGAAAAAAAAAGTCCTTTTATTTTAGCAAAGAAAGGGTTGTAAAATAAAAAGTTAGGTGTGAAAAAATTATCGTTAGTACCGACGAGAACTATAAGTGTGTAGAACAGCCTGTTAAAATTTGAAAGCAATCGGTTGAGTAGAAAAGAAGTTAGGACCCGGGCCGACCTGAAAAACAATGTTTTGAGAAAAACGCGTTTAAAGTTCAACAACCTTAAAGGTTGGACTCCGTGGCGCTCTGGGAAACTCGTTATAACTCCCGAAATATTTTGAATTTCTATCTGAAATTCACAGTATATTTTCAAGACATTGTTCTTTCAAATTAAGCAAAAAAACGAGAAGGCAAAGCTAACTTCGACTGTGCCGAAGTTTTTAAACACTTGAAAAACTTTACTCCATCTGATTTACCCGGTAAAATATATATAGGATATAGATATCAAATATTTAAAATTTTTAAATCATTGATAATAAAAATTTAATACCATAAAAAAAACTTTTCTTAGTAAAACACATTTTCCGACCGATCGGTCCTATGGCAGCTATATGCTATAGTCATCCGATTTTGATAAAATCTTCCGATAAAAAAAAAAAGGTTTTCTCAATAGAAGTAGTTTTTTGACCGACAGTTTATATGGCAGCTATATGCTATAGTCATCCGATTTTGATAAATTTTTGTTAGAATTGTGTGGAAACATATAAAACAAACATATACTACGATTGGAGACGCTACGATGGAAATCAAAAAAGTTTTTCTCACAAAGACTTATTTTTCGACCGATCGTTCCTACGGCAGCTATATGCTATGTGATCCGATTTTGATACATTTTTCCAGAATTATGTGGAAGCATATAAAACTAACATTTACCAAGATTAGTGACGCTACGATGGAAAACAAAAAAGTTTTTCTAACTAGAACTAGTTCTTAGACCGATCGTTCCTATGGCAGCTATATGATATAGTCATCCGATCCGGTCGGTTCCGACATATTAGTTGCGTGCAGTAAAAAAAAGACCCCGACAGACCTACAGACGGACAGACGGACGGACGGACAAGCGGAAATAAACTCAGCTCGTCATCCTGATCAAGAATATATATAGTATATGGGGTCGGAAATGAATATTTCTATGCGTTACAAACTTCTGGGCAAAATTAATATACACTTTTCAAGTGTATAAAAAATCTGGACTCTCTTTTAAAAGCCACACATATTAGTAAGCGCATGAAATTCGCAAAGAAATATCTAAATTGAACATCCCCAAAATGTTGGAATATTTTATAGAAATATGAGAGTTAAGTTGTTATGTTTCGTGGAAAAGATTCTCGTTTATACGCCAGGAGTCCTCTAAACTCAGAAAACAATCCAAAATACACTCGAAAAATCATTAAACATGAAGGCCTTACTGTAATGGTATTTGGATGTTTTTCTTACTATGGAGTAGGTCGACTATATTGTATCAAAACCTTAATGGATCAACATGTATTCGTCCATATTTTTAATATTTGATGTTTTTTTATCACAGAAAATGAGATGCCACTAGTTTCGGTCTTCCAACAAGACAATGACCCCAAGAGAAAGCAAAGGAATAGTTAAGAAAAAATTCTGTGAAAGTTTTGAAGTGGCCTGCGCAGTCAACAGAGGTCAATCGTAACGAAAATTTAAGGGCTAATGTCTAAAGGCAGTTACTACAAATATGACAACCAGCACCGGATCACTATGGGAAGTCTTTCAGAAGTCCTGAAGTATTATTCCTCTAAAACGGTGTCAGGACTTGGTTGATTCGATTCTAAGACGTTGCGCAGCCGTTATAGCCAATGAAGGCATCGCAACTAATCATTAAATTTGTTGAATAATCTTAGCTTTAATATACAATTATTCTTAAGTAATAATTTAAGTGATTTTTGTAATTTTAAGTGGATATTTGTAAAGTGGTCCTATAATTTTTTTCGCCCAATTTCACTATTTTTTTTATAAAATTCCTAAAATTTGTTGAAAACGGTAAATAAACCACGGATTTTTTTCCTTTCATAATTTTTAAGAACGTATTCAAAGGATTCAAAAACTTACTAATATAGTTATGACGGCTTTTAAAAATTTGCTTGTGAGGGTGGTCCTATTTTTTTTTTTCGCAGCTGTATGTAGGAAACCCATATTTTTTTATAGATTTAAGCTGACAATTGACTTTCAGCAATTTTTAAAAAATTACTATGGTAAATGTTATTTTTTGAATTTGCGAATTTTCAATCTTAATGCTTGGATATATAATATATTGAATTACTGCCAACAAATGGGTCTAACTAAAGCGTGATTTTTTAAGCGTACAATTTTTCTAAATTGAACCAAAGACTCAATTTGCATCATATATTCATATTATATTGGCTTTTGGCATTTACGTTGTAAAGATATATTCATGTAAATGTTTGGAAAATACTGAAAGTTCGTTCCTAAAAACACTCAGAAAAATCTGGGCTCTAAAACTGTTTCTTAACTGATTCAATCTGATTTTTCTAGTATCAGAGGCAGGTGCAATATTTTCAAAATTTATTTATTAAGTTCTTTGTGAAAACCAAGGATACTTTTGGATTTGTTTCATATGATAAAAATGTGGCTATTAATCCTTAATTCTTAGGTGCAAAAAGTACACCCAAATCGTAAATTTTATGAATACAATTTAACGGTTCTTCAATATAAATAAAACAAATCATAAATTTCAAAAATTTTCATTTAAAATTTTGATTTATTTCTCCTTTTTTTTTGATGAAAACGAAATTGTTTTTGCGCTTTTTCAACTGTATTTCCATTGAAATTGAAAATGAATTTATATAAAGTTATTCTTAAAAATTTTTTAAGTTCAAATAGGCCTACTACGGTTATGGCCTACTATGATCGAAATAAAATTTAGTTCTCAATTGATACAGCATATAGAATTTCTTCTTAAGAATTTGTACACAATAAAATTTGTTTCTAAAAGACGCAGTTTTACAAAACACAGAGCTGCAAACTCGTGCGACACATTAAGGGGTTTTAAAAAATTCTGGAGAAAAAACCATAAAAGCTTTTTCAATCTGGTTTTTTATTTTTTTTATAAGAAAACAAAAAGTTTGGAATTCGGGGCCTACCAACTAAGGTCTTTAAACAAATTGAAAGATCAGAGGCAGGAGGGATGTAGGAACAGGTGATAAAAATATAGAAATTGTTTGTTATCAATGGAAGCGTCTTGATACTTGAATATTATTTGTTTCCACCCAAATTGGCCGAGTATGATCAAAATTGTATAAATTTATCGTAAATGGTTACAGGAAGTGCTGCCATCTGTTGGTCTGCTGAGGTTCTAAGCATAAATTACAATTTTATAAGAAAATCAGGAAAACCAACATGTGCATAATATAATAACCTCTTCATGTACCTAAAATTTCTTTCCAACTCGATGATGAGCTCAAGCGAGTTAAACACAATGATTAGATTTCATTATAAAAATTAAACGGTGTGACCATTCATTAGTTAACTTAACCAGCATTAAGCTGATAAATTACCCAAACCAACATAAATTAAATATGTTTAAAGTTTGCATTGTCTTAATCAGGCGAATGACTTTTCAGCCCACCCACGTGTAGTACATACAAATGGAGATATACATTTTAAGCCATAAGCGTCACTTGCCCATGGCCCGACATGTTCAATTAACTGCTCTTTTAGATAAAACCGTGCAAACTATACGCATACGTGAGCGATGTGAATGTGGATTTGGGCAGTTGGCGATGATAATTTGCAGATGGTCAACCGGACAGCCGGCGAGAATTTGGTCCGGCGCAGTGCATAAATATTAAATGCATAAAGCACTTAAATCACGACAAACAATAATTCCCCAGCGATGATGATGATGATAATAATAATAATAATAATAATAATGACACCCTGCAACCCTCCTGCTCCTCTCCTCTACTCTCCTCTCTTTGATCCCGCATGGCGTTGTGCTGTAATGTTGCCTGATAAAATGATAAACATAAAAGTGAAAATAATTTTCAATTACAGCAACATTAATAACCGATAATAATCCTAAACAAATATTACAAACCGAATGCTGTGCGCGTGTGTGTGTGTGTGTGTGTGCATATCAATGAAATGCAAATTAATTGCCAAGCATGTGGCACGCAGCAAATGCAAATGCATGACATCGTCTGTCCCACTACAACCGTTGGCTAACATTAAACAAACACCAATACAAATACAAATGCAAATACAAATACTGAAATGCAAGCAAAACCGCAATTCAAAAAAAAAAAATACAAACAAAAAAAACAGAGAGAAACCTACTCTCGCTGCCACTTTTAATGGCCATTCAGTTGTCGTCCCTCGAGTGCCTTAATTGATACCAACACACACTATTTTTTTTTTGCTTTTTTCATATTAATTTCTACGACGGCGTCTGCGGTTCTTCAGCTTTTAGTGCACGCGGCCGCAGGAGCTGAGCTGAGCTGAGCCGCCGCCGCCGCCGTTGCCGCAAGGGTCAGCGGAGAGTCCTGACCAAACACTTTTTGCAACATGTGTGAAAGTTTGCCCAAAAAAAAAAAAGAGCACAAATTGTACGTTACTAGCACATCCACCCGTAATGCAATTAATTAAATGTGGCGCTGAAATGTTTCGATAAGCAAAATTACGGCAAGAGAGGCAAAATTCAATGTGACTAACTTTTTAATACGAGTTGAGTTTAATGCGAGTTATAGTAGGCTCGATTTTTTTTAAGCTAGATTTAAAAAATTCTAAAAAAAAAGGAAACAAGTAAGCGTACTGCATTTATGTGCCCAAGCCTTACATAAAAGAGGGGGCAAAAATTGATTGAATATTTGTCAAAAATTTATTACGTATACGTTATATTAAATTCAAAAATTTATTACGTAAACGTCATATTAAATTTAAAAATGTATTACGTACACGTAATATTAAATTCAAAAATTTAAAACGTATACGTAAAGTGAAATTCAAAAATTTGTTACGTTTACGTAATATTAAATTGAAAAATGAAATACGTATACGTTATATTAAATTCAACAATTTATTAGTTATACGTAATATAAAATTCATAAATTTATTACGTATACGTAATATTAAAGTCGAAAATATATTACTTATACGTAATATTAAATTCATAAATTTATTACGTATACGTAATATTTAAGTCGAAAATATATTACGTATAAATAATATTAAATCAAAAAATAGAAGGCTAACATCGGCTACGCCGATGTTTTAAATCCACTTGCAGTTTTTGAAAGGCGCTACCATTGATAACAAAAAAGTTGTTCTCACTAGAATTAGTTTTTAGGCCGATCGTTCCTATGGCAGCTATATGCTATAGTCAGCCGATTTTGATAAATTTTTCATGAATTGTGTGGAAGCATATAAAACTTATATATACCACGATTGGTGACGCTACGATGAAAAAAAAAAAAAATTTTCCCTCTAGAACTAGTTTTGGAACGACCGTTTATATGGCAGCTATATGCTATAGTCATCCGATTTTTATAAATTTTTCCAGAATTATGTGGAAGCATATAAAACTAATATATACCACGATTGGTGACACTACGATGGAAAACAAAAAAGTTTTTCTTACTAGAACTAGTTTTTGGACCGACCGTTTATATGGCAGCTATATGCTTTAGTCATCCGATTTTGATCAATTTTTCCAGAATTGTGTGGAAGCATATAAAACATATATATACCACGATTGGTGATGCTACAATGGAAAACAAAAAAGTTTTTCTCACTAGAACTAGTTTTTGGACCGACCGTTTATATGGCAGCTATATGCTTTAGTCATCCGATTTTGATAAATTTTTTCCAGAATTGTGTGGAAGCATATAAAACATATATATACCACGATTGGTGATGCTACAATGGAAAACAAAAAAGTTTTTCTCACTAGAACTAGTTTTTGGACCGACCGTTTATATGGCAGCTATATGCTTTAGTCATCCGATTTTGATAAATTTTTCCAGAATTGTGTGGAAGCATATAAAACATATATATACAACGATTGGTGTCGCTTTGATAGAAAACAAAAAAGTTTTTCTCACTAGAACTAGTTTTTTTACCGATCGTTCCTATGGCAGCTATATGATATAGTCATCCGATCCGGCCGATTCCGACAAATGTGCAGCGTATTTATATTTAAAAACTTTTTGCAAAGTTTGGTAAAGATAGCTTTAAAACTGAGGGTGGAGATAGCATAGAAACAGACGGACGGACGGACACACGGACAGACGGAAATGAACTCAGCTCGTCATGCTGATCAAGAATATATATACTTTATGTGGTCGGAAATGCTTCCTTCTATGCGTTACAAACATCGTGTCAATTTTAATATACCCTCTGCAAGGGTATAAAAATGTATTACGCATACGTCATATTAAATTCGTGCGCACATTTTGGCACATTGCTATTTAAGTTTCTGGCCTAGGTCACTTCTATCCATTTTAGGACCAATTGGCCTTTTCCCAAAAAAGTATGGACTTTTATCGATAAAAGCTCCATACAACTCTTTCATGTGTGACCACGTTTGATATCGATTAACGATTAATCAAAAACTTAGCTCGGCAGAAAAATGGAATTAACTCGTGAACATTTTCGTGCAATCATTTTTCACAACTTTCGACGTGGATTATCACCAGCGTTTAAAAAACTGCAATAAGTTTCATTTCTTCCATTTTGCTTCTGCTTCTGCTTTCGAAAAAATACAAAAGTCGCAGTCGAAGCAGCAGCAAAAACTGATTTCTGAGATAAAGCGAGCAGCAGCTGCAGGCGTCGTTTCCAAATTTTTGCTTTTGATTTTCTGCTGCTTTTGGTCAGTAGCGTAAGTCGAAGCAGCAGCACGTGTTCGACTTTTGCAAGTCGACGGCAGCGCAGCCGCGACAGAAGTAGCTGGCGACTGATTTCTGATTTTGCTGTTTGATTTTTCCCGCACTTTTGTATACGTTCTGACCGTTGTCAATAAAATAAAAATTAAATCAAAATATCAAAATCAAATTAAAATTTTTAAAATCAAAAGAAATTATAAGAAAATTTAAAAATTGTAGTAAAACTATTTTTTGGTAGAAATATTAAGATGTAGCCACAATAATGCAATTGTTCACCTTAAAATATTTTTATGGTTTTTTTACAAGGTTTAGCAATAATTTTCAATAAACTTCCAAAAACACAATTTTCGTCTTCGGATTTAATGGATTAAACTATAGTAAAAACTTCTTTATCCACTTTCAATTTATGCTATACAATGTGTTGATATTCCTGCAAACAACCCCTATAGGAATAAAATTATCAAAAATCAAACTGCAAAATCAGAAATCAGTCGCCAGCTACTTCTGTCGCGGCTGCGCTGCCGTCGACTTGCAAAAGTCGAACACGTGCTGCTGCTTCGACTTACGCTAGAGGCATCCTTGCGCATTTCTACCACCAGCATACATTCGATATTGCATGAACACCTGGGCGTAAAAAAGGTTTGTTCTCGTTGGATACCGCACAATTTGACAATCGCTCAAAAAAAGGCTCGTGTGGATTGGTGCAACGAAATTTTGAAAAAATATGATCACGGTGTTTCAAAAGACGTTTATAAGATCGTCACAGGTGACGAATCATGGATCTATGCTTATGAGCCCGAAACAAAATAGCAATCGACCGTGTGGGTCTTCGAAGACGAACCAAATCCAACGAAAGTCGTTCGTGGAAGAAGCACTTCGAAGCAAATGGTCGCCTGTTTCTTCGGTAAAACTGGTCATGTGGCGACTGTTCCGCCTGAGCCACGTAGTTCGGTCAATTCTGAGTGGTACACCACAATTTGTTAGCCTGAAGTCTTCGGAGAAATTCGAAAAACGAACAAGAGAAGACAGATCATTGTGCACCATGACAATGCGAGCTCTCACACATCAGCTCACACCAGCGCCTTTTTGACCGCCCAAAACGTCAAATTGATGGGTCACCCGCCGTACAGCCCTGACTTGGCACCCAATGACTTCTTTTTATTCCCGCACATCAAGGGAAAAATGCGTGGTCAACGATTTTCATCGCCAGAAGATGCTGTTGAAGAGTTCAAAAACCATGTTTTGAAGGTGTCTTAATCGGAGTGGAAAAAGTGCTTCGACAATTGGTTTGAGCGCATGCAAAAGTGTATAAATCTTGCTGGAGAATATTTTGAAAAAAAAAAATGTTGAATTTTGAGGGCTGTTCATAAAGATATCGGCCTGCTAATTAGGGTGCTAAAAAAGAAATGTGTAGAGGTGGTAGCCATGATTCCGGGCCTCCAGGTTATCGGAACTGAAAACTATAAATGTGGTTATGATCAGAATTGATGTAACTCTGGCCCGAACCTCAATCATATTTTTAAAAAATTTTTTTTAAAAAACTCTTCAAGTTTCTTTTTTGTAGTTCAGTGTATAAAAAAATAGTAAAAAATGTTGTGGGCCAGAATTACATCAATTTTATGTCCCTCAAATTCGGTTCAATAGAACAGTACGAGTTGCTCGTACTTACTTGTGTGCAATTTTAAGAGTTAGTGCGGTTATTAAAGTCTCATAAATCTCAAATTATCCGCAATTGATTTTAGTCAGGTTTTTTTTTTCAAAGCTTTCTCTGCATCTGGTGCAATTGGTTAACCCCCTTGGGGCACTTAATTTTTAGACCATACCTTAAAAAATACATATTTGATATTTGTATGTGTTTGGGTATGTGTATGGGTATTTGGCACTAGTTTTGTAGTCTCTGCGGTATTCTGGCATTTGCATAGCACCGACTGTCGAAGTTTTTCATTAACATTTCGAGGCTGAGAGGGATTTGGTATCAAAATCAACAACAGGCAAAAGTTCAAGTAACAGCAAATTGCCAACACACACACACACACACAGAGTCAGCGAGAGATTGTTGGGTTGGGTGGTTGGACAGACGGATGGACATCGACAGGACACAGGAGTCCCAACAAACTGCACTCAAATGTAGTTGCTGCTTGGCTGACTGCGGCTTGTTTGTCAATCTGTTGAACTGCAGCATCCCAAAGATGCCTTCTGATGCTGCTGCTGCTGCTGAGGTTGAGACTTGTTTGAACTCTGATGTGGATTTCGGATGCCGGGCTGTTGAAGTTGCGCCAAGTCAATTAACCCAGGCCCCCACCTACTACTCCGCACTGCCTTATACACGTTATCATAAATTTTGGCGGCCCTCGGGAGAGCAGACAGCTTCATTTCAATTTTGTGGCGCCTTCTTTTCTTTTCCAAAACGGAGAGGCTTGTCAATTTGGTGGAACTCTGGGTTCCGTGTGCCCAAAAGTTTAAATCACACAACGACAATGAGGATTTACCAAAGCAAATTTATGGTTAAGGACACATGGGCAAAAGTTAAGCAGGATACGCTCTCTGCTCTCTGTGCTGTGTCTTAGTCTTAATCAAAAGTGTGTGTGTGTGTGTGTGGGGGGGGGGGGGGGGGGGGGTTTAAATATATGGCGACCGTGACAGGCCAACCGTATATACACAGATACAATCTGCATGGCACCTTTTTTTATGGCAAATCCAGGCGCCAAAGCGCCAATGATAGGTGATAATGGCAAATTTGAGACAGGGATACCGAAACAAGAGAAATTGCCTTAACTTTTGCCTCCCCTTAAAGTGCCACAAGCAAAGCAAATTCTTACTGCAAATAACAAACGACAATCCGCGTGTCTAATGACAGTTCACAGTCACGGCCAGAAAATTAACATTTTTACAAATTCCGCTTCAATTCTGCCGAACTACTCCCCAATGGCTAGGCGAAAAAAAAAAACGAAAAAAAAACAGAAAAAATGGACAAGTACAAATTCAATTTAACAAATGCTCTGGCAATTAATTGTGTCTTGATTTTTGTTTCACACTTTTGAAAAGGGGTTGAGCAAATTGTGCTGCTTTTTTTAATTGCAAAAGTTTTTTTTATTTATATTTTGATTGAATTTCAAATCAAATATATTTGGGCTCCTTATGATTTAGTGAGGCCAAAGAGACATATACAGGACTGAAAATATTAGTGTGACCAGCGCCAAATGCATAGCCAACTTTTTATTAAGGTTGTAAGATGACTAAATCTGGTCAATTTATTTAGAAAAATAATTCGGTTATCATTTACAAAATTTACTTTGGCTTATCATAATTGTTTGGGTAATGCATTTAGCTAAATCTTTCTCCAAATTACCAGAGGCTTCTATGCAAATTATTTGCCCAAATTGTTATGAAAATTTGACAAAATTGGCCTAAATAGGGAATTTATCAGAACTTTTTGAACAGATTATTACATAGCTTTAGTTTTAAGTCCTGCAAAGTCTTAAGGTAATAATTATTTAGAAAAATTTTATCAAATTATTTGCCAGTGTGAACTTAGCTTTATAAATATATAATAAAAAAAATTAAATTTTCATCAATTCCACAAAAATTAATAGAAGAATTCCTGAAACTGATTTGCTTTCGATTTTGATTTCGCCCAACAGCTGCTCCATGCAAAATGTGCAGTATGCACAGAAAAGTAATGGAAATAAGGTCACACTAAAAGATTTAAATTAACTCAGCTACGAGTCAGATTTCCATTTGATTTCCTTTTGCTTTCCAGTGTGACCGTTTGACATTCGTATACCTTCTACTTTGTAAGGCTGCGAACATTTTGAAACATTCTAAGGGGCTGACAAAATAAGTGTAAACACTTTTTTCCGGCATTTTGTAATTCGCGCTTTCAATCAGCTGTAAATCTAATCAGAGCGCAGAAAAGGTTATTTGGCCATTTTATTTAGACGGGCTTTCACGAGCTCAAAATCGACAGCATATCATTTTTAGGAAGCCCACTAATATTTTGAAAACTCCTAGATAATTTATATCATTAAAACTAATTCGTATACACATATATTTCTCGTGTTCTTGTTTTCAAAATCAGGTAGATTTACGGGATTTGCTTTACTGATGCACACAAAAAACCACCGAAATGGATTTTGTAGCCAGCAAGTAGATTGCAATGCATGCTACGAACGGTCACACCGAAAAATACACAAAAACAGCTGCTGCTACAAACTGTTTAAGCTAGAAAGGATTTAACTTAGAGATCCACACTTAAACGTCGCTCATTTTTTTTCTTCCCACTTCCGATTTGGACAATGAGAAGAACCTATCGCAGAGCTGCTTTCATTCGAGCCAAATGCATTTCCTTTCACTCAATTGTTCGACCAATTTAATTCAGGTCTCCTCCTTTAGTTTCCAGATCATTTTGTCTGACTACACTTCTTGCTTTTTTCAATGAGATCCACAAGAATCAGCCGTGCAATGCTAGCTGCTTTTTCTATTTTCCTTGTTCAACATTTTTGAAGAAGAAAAAAACAGCTGTGCGTACTCGTGTTGCCAACCTACAATTAGTAGTGTGACCCTACCACAATTGCACACAATACCTAAATTAAAAATCCATGTACGTGAGAAAGCTTATTATATCTAAATGGATTTCAAAATCCTTCTAGTCTTGCAAAAACAGAATCTTTTCAATTCATATTGTATGTATTTATGCTTAAGGACCTTATTCCAGATGATACAAAAATTAATTTCTATACTATACTATCAAGAGCCAAGCGCTTGAGAGAAGCTCGGCTTGGCACTTTCTAAGGGGCTGTAACAGCCAATTTTATTTAGCCATCTTTCAGAGGTTTTTAAAAATGTTTCTATTCATATGAAGTATTGTGCCGATATAAATTTTTAGTCATATTATTTATTATATTCTTTAATGGAGCTTTTCCTTAATAAGATGAAAGTATTTCTTTCGGGATCTGGTAGTTATTTCAAACAGGATTCGGTTTTCCGGTTCGGAGCGTGCTTCTCAAGAACCAGGACCGAACCGGTTATGAAGGTTGTGACGAAATAAATTGTTGTGTTATCTGGAAAAAGGCCTTTAAGGGCCAAGTTTCCTCTCCTATGATTCATTTGTTGCTATGTTTTAAAGCTTAGTACTCAGACCAGCTAAATTTCGGGAAGTGGGGTAGAATAAACTAACAGTGTGACCCTTCAACACCAAAATAACATCAAATCTCAAACGGTCACACTGCTTTTTCGCTGTGATTTGTTGACATTTGAATTAAGATATACAACCATGTTCTCAATTCCACTTCCACAAATGTTTTGTGATTTAGAGACCAAATTTGGTCCAAAAACCGGTTTGAAACCACACTATTTTTGTGGAAGTGGAATTCAGAACATGGCTGATAGTGTTTTATACCCGTTTCTTGTACTTAGATTAAAAAGGGTATACTAAGGGTATAATTCTTCGACCTCATAAAGTATATATATTCTTGATAAGCATCAATAGCTGAGTCGATATAGTCATGTCCGTCTGTCCGTCGAAAGTAGCTACAAGGAAAGCAAATTATTGGTTCTAAAAAACTTCGTAAAATTGGTTCTAAGTTTTACCCGGTTCCTTTTGGTAAGCGTTTTCGGTTCGGTTCCAGTTTAAATTAAATGTCAGGAATTCCACTGTCCTAACTTCTAAACCAACTGGTCGTTGAATGCCGAACCCACTGTAATGGCTAACAATCCTGCAACCAAAACAAACTGCAAATGTTATGGGGGAATCCCCCGTCGCTCAGTCAGTCTCAACTCATGTGTCATCGCATTACAGTTATCATCATCTTCATCATCATCATCATCATCTGCATATCGGCGCATCTATAGTTTGACTATTGCAGACACTTGGCACTCGCCGTTCGTAATT
This sequence comes from Lordiphosa mommai, assembly GCA_018904225.1. Classification (NCBI taxonomy): domain Eukaryota; kingdom Metazoa; phylum Arthropoda; class Insecta; order Diptera; family Drosophilidae; genus Lordiphosa; species Lordiphosa mommai. Next base: position 169,074 of record JAEIFT010000020.1, on the reverse strand, counting down.
CTGGCAGTCCAACTGCGATAAATCATGCCTCTGGCCAATTGAGTCAATTCAGCACATTTCTTCGTTTTGTGGGATATATATTCCCATCTACATATATATATTCCAACATTTCTACACAATACAAACTGCCGCGCGTTGCCGTCTCACCGACCCGAAAAAAGCGGCGCACTGTCTATAAATATTTAAATTTCAAGTTTTGGCAAAAGTTTTTTGCATGCATTAGCGATGGCGGCCGATGCTAGACGGAGGCCACGGCAGTCGTGCGTTGCGTGGTGTCTGGCGGGCACTTTTTTTTTATATTTGTTGCAAACTTTTTTGCAGCACTTGCAAGTGAAATGTTTGATTTTCAATGATTCAATAAATTATTTATATTTGCGTGGGGGCGGGAGTGTGGGAGAATGGGCTAGTCGATCTTCAATTAGCTCTTTAAAATTGTCTGCCCAGTCGTGGAAACTTGGCAGGGCTTGGCCTGGCGCACATTTAAAAGCAATAAATCACCGACTTTTTGGCAGGCGCAACAAGGATGCAAGTGCAGCGATATCATTAACTGCCACAGCCACAACTCGCCCTCTAATCTCTGCTCTGCTCTGCTTTCTCTCTCTCTCACTCTAACACACACAGCTATTGGCGCCTTTCAACCGGAGTTTGTGGAGAGCATTTCCAATGTGTCGGTGGCGGTGGGTCGCGATGCCACATTCACGTGTCACGTGCGCCATTTGGGCGGCTATCGCGTAAGTGCAGCCCGAGATTTGCTTTTCTTTTAAAGTCATTCATGGCAATTTTAACTCCTCCACAGGTGGGTTGGCTAAAGGCCGATACGAAAGCCATTCAAGCCATCCATGAGAATGTCATTACGCACAATCCGCGTGTAACGGTCAGCCATTTGGATCAGAATACCTGGAATTTGCACATTAAGGCGGTGTCGGAAGAGGATCGCGGCGGTTATATGTGCCAGCTCAATACAGATCCCATGAAGAGTCAGGTAAGAAGAAATACATATATATTTCAACATATTCCAGAGCTTCCAGTCTTAGGTTCTGTTTTAAGCTTATTTCGCTAAAACGTGTTTGCCTCCAAGATGGTTGTTCAATAATTCTTAAAAAATCCTTAGAAAGAAACCATCATTTAGGTAGATTCTTTATATATTCTTGAAAAGGTCTAATGATGGATCTTGAATGCTTATACTTGATCATTGACTTCAATATTTTAGCTTTTGTTCCTCTCGTTGTTTAAAATCGGTAGATCGGAACAGTAAAGCTGCCCTGGTCTACACCTGCTTTTTAGTAATTTCATGATCTACTAAACTCCTTCTTAAAAAAAAACTTATTAAAACCTCGATTTATATCATTTACTACTTACTTACACTTTTGAACCGGTTTATTAAGGTTCGAAACCGATCTTGAAACAGTTAACTAACTGACTCCATATTAAGAACTAAAACTCGAAATAAAACATCATCAATGATTTTTCAAATAAAACTCGACAAGTACCTAATTATTGTTGATTTTTATAAATAAAATCAGTCAAAATTATAATAAACGATGAAAAATAATAAAATACTTCGAGAGGAAAAAAATTAAAAATCAAAAATAATTTTTATTTTCTGATTTTCAAATAAAAAGGAGTGATTTGGTCGGTCCCTGACTAAAACATCTAATTACAAATGTATAACATTAATTTTTTATCTGACATTTAGATCTGAACCACTTTTTAAACTGTTTCAATCTGATTCGGAGCTAATTTTAAAACAGTTAAATATCTGACTCCATATTGACAATCAACAAATCAACTTTTAAATTCATTGCTTCAATTACACAGGGCAACAAAATGATCAACTTTGTGAGGTGCAGCCTTTTTGATCCAAAATTCTAATTTATTAATGTGTACTTAAGAAAACTGCAACATCGGTTTTGTTCCATCAGCTTGTGTTTCCAAGATATGGCCAAAAAACGGATTTCTAGTACATTTTGCCCTCACGAATTCTGGCGCATTAATTTCTGGATTTATCTGGCCTAATGGACAGAGCACATATCGATGCTTCTGTAAAAAATCAAACGCGCAATATTCGACCAAGCAAAAGGCTCAATATTTGGGCACTGAAGTCATACGTTTCTCGATTTATGGCTATTTTTACACAATAAATCATCCCTTTTAAGATAGAGCTGTGGGTGGATTTAAATTAAAAAAAAATAGAAGGCTAACATCGGCTACGATGTTTTAAATACCCTTGCAGTTTTTAAAAGACGCTACCATTGATAACAAAAAAGTTTTTCTTACTAGAGCTAGTTTTTTGACCGACCGTTTATATGGCAGCTATATGCTATAATCATCCGATTTTGATCAATTTTTCCAGACTTGTCTGAAAAGATAAAAAACTAATATATACCAAGATTGGTTACGCTATGATGGAAAACAAAAAAGTTTTTCCCAGTAGAACTAGTTTTTTGACCGACCGTTTATATGGCAGCTATATGCTATATTCCTCCGATTTTGATAAATTTTTTCAGAATTGTGTGGAATCATATGAAAATAATATAAACCACGATTGGTGACGCTACGATGGAAAACAAAAAAGTTTTTCTCACTAGAACTAGTTTTTGGACCAATCGTTCCTATGGCAGCTATATGATATAGTCATCCGATCCGGCCGATTCCGACAAATGTGCAGCCTATGTGTATATAAAGACTTTTTGCAAAGTTTGGTCAAGATAGCTTTAAAACTGAGGGAGGAGATAGCATAGAAACAGACGGACGGACAGACGGACAGACGGACATGGCTATATAGACTCAGCTCGTCATGCTGATCAAGAATATATATTGTTTATGGGGTCGGAGATGCTTCATTCTATGCGTTAGAAACATCGTGACAATTTTAATATACCCTCTGCAAGGGTATAAAAATGCTTTTTTGGGCATCCAGCATTAAAGTCTAAAAATATTTTTTAAGTTTTGAGCTAAAAAACCCCATGATTTTTTTTTTTTCCTGAGACCTCATATCGGTCCCAGGCTCTGTAATATAAAATTTTTTAACAGTAGCTTAACAGAAAACTGTTGCAGAGTTTTGTATGGAAGCCAGCCCGAAGGCTTGCTAGAAGGGAGTATCTCCGCCATTTCTTCTCAGATTATAACACCAACTTATTTTCGTGAGTTTTTTTAATAAACATTTTGGGGAAATATTCATTAAAACCCATTTTTTTCAAGTTTTTAGCTAAATATCTCGAAAATAATTAACTTTAGATATTGAGTATCTTAAACTTTTTTGTAGGCCTATTTATTGGCAGTGATTTATGGAAGCTTCAGCGAAATATATCTTATTTCTAATAAGACAAGAATTAGTACAAGTGTTTGAATGAATTTTGTTAAGTTTTGATTTAAAAAAAGAATTTGATAATGTTGTGGTATACAAATTAATTTTATTGTTATTTGTTATCATAAGTATTATAAAAAAAATTAAAAAATTCCTCGTACTTTTTTGACATTATGTAGTTCGGAATTTTTTTGTATTGGCATGGAGCCTTTTTTGGAGCTTGCTTTTCTTTTATAGAGGAGCCGTTTTTTATTTTTTTGGAGCATTTAAATTTTTCAACCGTGTTCATAGCTTCAATTATTTCCGAGATATGACACTAAACCACGTTTTAAAACTGGTTCAGAACCGATAACAAAGTTCAGACTTACAACCCAAACACCAGATTTTAAGTTCTTAACGAAAATAATTTCTGAGATATGGCTCTGTCATATGATGGGGAACCGATCTTGATGCTGTAAAATGTTTAACTCCAAATTAACAACCCATGCAACCCATTTCAAATTCATAGTTTCAATTATTTTTGAGATATGGGTCAAATCCACTTATGAACCGGCTTAAAGCCAATTGCAACAAAACATTCGTTAAAGAGGAGTTTAGTGGCAAATGTCCAGTCGGACTTGGTATCGTTCTCCCACCCCGCTTTTGCCCAATGACCAGAAATCGTTTGGGTCTGACTTTGTGTTTCAGCGAAACTACTACACTCTCTCTCTCTCTCAGACCGTTTCGAAATAAGCTAATGTTTATCCTTACGAAGACATGAAAATTCAACGGGTTGCTTTTTCATACTGAAATAAGGCCTCCAAAAAGTATACTGACTTTTGTCACTACATGCTGCTCGTAAAGAGGAATTATATATAATAAAAATAATAGAAACAGCATTTCATTTTACGTTTATCCTCTGTTTGTCCTAAAAATTAGTCAGTAGGCTCAATTTAATATATAAAAAAAAAACGATTTTCTGTTTTCGAAAAATACTTCCCCGTGGGTCTGCCAATAATTAAACAAATTTCAGTGTGAAAGTTCTATGGGCAAAACAAATTATTGAATTTTTTTAGACCAGAGAAATTATACAATTTTACTCAATTAAAATCAGTTGTCCTTTTTAATCAGATTCTTTTGTGTTAAATGGGTTATGAAATGCATTGCAGTCAATTAAGCAAAAAGTAATTCAGAAACTAAAAACAAAGCTGATCATTTTATAGCTTCACTGACTGCATTAAAACATATTTGGGAATTATTTTTTCTTTGATTTCAATTTAATGTTGTATTATTATATTATTGATTTGAAATCAGCGCCCAAAATCCATCAGAAAATTTTACTTTCTTCTGTGATTCAAAACCTTGAAAACCTGTGAAAAATCCAACCCCTTTGGTAGGAAAATATGGAGGTTCTAAGTCGAGTCTTAGATTTGTGTAAATTTCGCTCTTTCAATTGGAGCTTATGTTTCTCTCATATGATTGTAATGATTAGCACAATTTTGTACTGCCAAAAATTGAAAGGTTAAATCAGCTTAAATTAGTGTATTTCGCGTCTAATGGAAATAGCTTATAAAATAAAATATGGTTGACATTTTGCCACAACTTCATAGACCTGACCACACATATGAATGTACATATGTAAGTATATAAAGCTTTCAGCTTATTGTTGAAGGAAAATGAAAATGTTTCTGTTGGCAAACAATTTTTGCCAAGTGTCCGAGGAAAATTTCATGCGGCATTAAAAACGCAAAAAGTAGAAGAAAATGAGAGAGAGAGAGAGAAAACAAAGAGAATGCATTGAGTAGTAGTTTTTGGTTGAAACAAGCTTGAAGGAAAGCGCAGCAAATCGAAAGCGAAAACTATGAGAGGGGGGGGCAAAAACAAGAATATAAATTCCAGGCAGTACGTGTGTGCTCGTGTGTGTGTGTGTGTGCCCGCTCACACGTACACTCATGTGTCCAGCCAAGTGAAGTTTATGGCGCCAATAAAATGTATTTCATGCTTCCTTAATTTTTATTTGTACTTTTACGCTCTTTTTATAAAAGAAGAGAAAGTGCAGTCAGCTGCACACGAATTGAAGGCCACGAAACACTCACACATTTGTGCGTTTGCTTAGCATTCACATTCCCATTCCCGGCTAAACTATGGACGGAGCTTGTAAGTGGTGCTATCAGGGTCACTATTTAACGTACCTGAGCTGTGCTGAGAGTTGTCGCTTTATGACCAAAGACACAGCCAATTTTCGCCTAGTGTTCAGTAGTAAATTTTCTGTGGGAAGGCCTGATAATTTAATGTGTCGTTTTGCTTTTACCATTCCCTAGATTGGCTTTCTGGATGTGGTTATACCACCGGACTTTATCAGCGAGGACACTTCATCGGATGTGATAGTGCCCGAGGGCAGCTCGGTGCGTTTAACATGTCGGTGAGTAGCTCATAATTTCTACCATTTGTAACATTCAGTTGAAATGCAGCAAATGACTGGCTGGCTAACGGGCTAATCCGGCAAGTCGTCAACAAATTAAGTGACACTTCATTTCTCTTGATTTTGCGATAGCTGATGGTCGGTCTGCCACACATACGAGTGTGTGCGCACAAGTGCGAGCTGGGTTAGAGCCACTTGGTGATGGAGTTTGAGACAAAACTCAAACAAGTTTAATAATTTTAAATATTTTTTTTATTAGAAAAGTTGTCAAAACATGTTTGTTAAATTTAAAACTTTTAATTAAATCATTGAAAACTATGTCAAAATATTTTGTAACTGGTTTGAGTAAACTCTTTTGGTAGTTATCCGAATAAAAGGTATAAAAAGCTCATTTAATTCAGTCTAAGCTAAAAGCGATTGGGAATTGTAACATTTTGTGGAAATAGTAGTAGTAATGTGGTAATAAAGTGGTAAACCTTAAATGAAAAAATACCCAATTTAAAAAAAACTATTAAAGTTTTTTGTATTTGTGTTAAGTATGACTTCCTTGTTTTTTGTCCGATTTTATTAAGATTTTTAGTATAGATAGATGTAAGGCCATACGTGGGTTGCATTTAAGATCTTCTTGCCATTTTAGAACCAATTGGCCTTTTCCCAAAAAAAAGTTTGGACTTTTATCGATAAAAGCTCCATACAACTCTTTCATGTGTGACCACGTTTGATATCGATTAATGATTAATCAAAAACTTACCTCGGCAGAAAAATGTAATTAACTCGTGAAAATTTTCGTGCAATCATTTTTTACAACTTTCGACGTGGATTATCCCGACAAGAGTGCAACGATGAACTTAAATCTTTGTATGGCGATGAAGCACCATCCTATAGCACTGTGAAATATTGGTTTAATTAAAGACGTGGGTCGTGAAGGTCGTTCAAAAACAGTCGTTGTACCAGAAAACATTGATGCCGTGCGTGAACTGATAATGCAAGATCGTCATGTGACATACCGTGAGATAGGGGCATCCTTGGGCATTTCTTCCACCAGCATACATTCGATATTGCATGAATACCTGGGCGTAAAAAATGTTTGTTCTCGTTGGATCCCGCACAATTTGACAATCGCTCAAAAAAAGGCTCGTGTGGATTGGTGCAAAGAAATTTTAAAAAAATATAATCGCGGTGTTTCAAAAGACGTTTATAAGATCGTCACGAATCATGGATCTATGCTTATGAGCCCGAAACAAAACAGCAATCGACCGTGTGGGTCTTCGAAGACGAGTCAAATCCAACGAAAGTCGTTCGTGAAAGAAGCACTTCGAAGCAAATGGTCGCCTGTTTCTTCGGTAAAACTGGTCATGTGGCGACTGTTCCCCTTGAGCAAAGTAGGACGGTCAATTCTGAGTGGTACACCACAATTTGTTTGCCTGAAGTCTTCGGAGAAATTCGAAAAACGAACAAGAGAAGACAGATCATTGTGCACCATGACAATAAGAGCTCTTACACATCAGCTCACACCAGCGCCTTTTTGACCGCCCAAAACGTCGAATTGATGGGTCATCCGCCGTAAAGCCCTGACTTGGCACCCAATGACTTCTTTTTATTCGCCAGAAGATGCTGTTGAAGAGTTAAAAAACCAAGTTTTGGAGGTGTCTCATTCGGAGTGGAAAAAATGCTTCGACAATTGGTTTGAGCGCATGCAAAAGTGTATAAATCTTGCTCAAGAATATTTTGAAAAACAATAAAACCATTTTTGATCATAAATATTCGCGTTTTCATTATTAGGCCAGAAATATATAAAGCAACCTACGTAGAATATGACATACCTTGCCCTTTATTTTCCATTTTAAGACAATAATTAAACTTGATAGGTTTCAGACAATGCCTAACTGGAAATTTAAGTACAGTACGTTACAAACGTACGAGCGAAAATGTGTAAATGAGGAGTGAAAGGGAATCAAAAATAGCATATTTTGTTGTAGAAAGTGTAGTGTAGCTTAGTTCCGAAACCCTTCCATACTGTGGATTTTCAGCGTACCAGAATGAGCCGCAGATTTTCTATGCTTTTTGCAACCATTTTATATATATATACGTGCATAAATAAAATCGGTTTCGACCAGAAGCCAAGAAAACAGCTAAAAACATCAGCGTTGCCTAGTGGTATTTAATTGGCGGTTTTATGGTAAAAAATCTTTGGTTTTTGGACCTCGCATTTGATTTGATTTATTGATATTATTTCCTAGTGCTACAAGATGAACTTATCATTTAAGGCAATAATCACAAAAACATTTAGAAACAAAGATTGAAAATACGACAATTGACTTAACTGGTATTCTATGATAAACGTTACATTTGACTTAAATTTGTTTTTATTTATTAAAATTAAAGTTTTAAAATGTGTTATATCTAATATTATTTTATTTTTTTCTTTCTTATTTGTGACATATTTCTACATTTTTTCTTTAAAGCCCTATACGGACCTGCGAAATAACGGGAAGTTTCATACAAAATTTGTGGGAAAATGAAGAAGAAGTAATGATTCCTTCACCCTTTACTTTGGCTCATACGGAGCTATGAAGTACTGTTGCGCTTAACAGCACACGAATGGAACCTATGTTAAGCCTGTGGATTTCATTTTACTTCGAGCAGCTGAAGAAACATTGTTGCAAACAATGTTACTTCACCCTACTTCTGCCTTGAAGTCATCAGCAAACAGCTGAAATTAAATTTTAGACGAAAATTCAATGTTTTAATACAGTCGTAAATGCTCGTTTTAACAAGGGATTAAATAACTGATTAATTATAGCAAAAATTAAAAAAGTTGACAAGTCTTAATCTGATTTAAATGGGCTAAAGAATTTAAATAATCGTAGCAAAGGATTATTATGTAAACTGGATAGTCGACATTGCATTTGCTTGGTATGCAGTACATCGTTTTAGCATTCGAAAACTGTTTTCATTGCAACTTTTTCAAAGTTGTTGTAAGTCAGCAAGGCTGGTCGAGAAGTTGCTTATCTTTATAAAAAAAGCAACAATATTTCTAGTCAATTAGTGTGACCATCGCTATGGTAATTGAATAATACCAATAAACTCAAGATTTGGTGTAATTTCTTAATAAATCTGGGCACACTAGACTTACGTTCCACCTTGACGTAATATATGGTGAAGTAAGCTAAATTACTTACTTCGCAGGTCCGTATAGGGCTTAACAATTTTAGAACGGCCAAGGAGTTGAGCAATTTCTTGCATTAATACAGCCTGACTGTAACTTTTTCAACATTGTGTGATATTTTTAAATGAATTAATATTTAATATAAATTCATGTTTATTTACTAATAAGTCAAAAAAAAAAAAAAAAACATTGTTGTTGCTCTAGTCTTGCATTTTCTATGTGCTGTTTTTGATTCTCTTTCACTACTCAATTACATATTTTTCGCTTGTGCGCTTGTAAGGGACTGTACTTAAATTCCCAGTTAGGCATTGTCTGAAACCTAAGGAATTTCTGTTCTGTTTTGTTCTTATTTTAAAGGTACAATTTTTTTGTAAATTCAGTTATTTTATTTATTTAATAATCAAATTATTATTAACAACATTTCTTAGAGTATCCCAGCTTCGTTGTCTTTCCTTTCCTTTCCCTTTTTTGTTTTCATTATTATTTTTTTGTTTTTCTCTCTCTCTGTGGCTCTCCATTTAACTAACGGCGAATGAGACTGCGATTGCAGTTAGTACTTCGCATTTGGCCCGTCACTGATTTATGAACTTGACCACAACCACGAAAACTTCTTTTTTAACGATTTAACCGCAAAATGATGAAACGATGGCGATAAGCGCGCTCTTTCGCTCACACTGTGCGTGTGTGTCTGTGTGTGTGTGTGTGTGTGAAAGCTATTAGAGACCTTGTCTGCAATTTTTTTCATTTTTAATACCACTTAGTCCAGGGCAGGGGAAAATCCCTTAAAACTGAATGCAACTTTAAGCAAATGTACAAATGCACAGTTATCAGAGATGCCGCTCCACAAAGCAATCCTTAACAGACACTAGCCAAGAGGCCACCACACACACATTCAATCAAAGCCTAAGCAACTGGCTGCTGCTGCTCCTGCTGCTGCTGCTGCTCCTGACTGGCTTGCCACGACGAAGGCGGTCGTGGTCGTCCATTGTGTTTGGGCCCCTCCTTCGTCTTGGGCTGCCTTTTTTCTTTTTTTTTTTTTAGCTATTTTGCATCTGTTTGCGGCATCATAAAAATTTACCACACCCGTGTCTGGTTCGCTGTTGAACAACTGCTGTCTTAACACGCATTCACTCCGACACACACAAGGCTGAAACTTGGCTAAAACACAGGACTTGGTTTACCAAACTGATGGACTAGACAAATGTCCTGAGTGAGGAAGATTACATATTACAGTTAGTTGGGTTGGAAATGTTTTTAAGTAAGATAATATTGGATTAAAGACTGCAAACTACTTTAAGAAAAATTCAAAATTCAAACAAAATTTGAAAAACATATTCTTATATTCTGTAAACATTTTAAAAAACTCCCTTCTCTTTTTTTTAAAAAGCTTCTCAGATTAATGTCTCAATACTTTCATCTAAAAAAGATGAGAAAAACTCAAATCGGTTTTCAACCAGAGTAAATTTCTTAATATAATAATAATAATTTACATTGTTCTCAGATTTTTCACTATCGAACTTTAACGGTTTTTGATTTGACATGATTTTCATTATTTAAACTACAGAATACTTCGTGATTTTTTTAAGTATACAGGCGTCTGTCCTTCTGATAGAGTTACTAGAGTATAAGTACTTTACTCGCACAAAAGTGTGATATAGACAAAAGGAAGCATTTCATATAATTTTTTGACAATATGCACCGACTTAAATATTTACTATTGTTGAAAGGATAAATATCACAATTTATTTGATACATTTACAATTAAGGAATCCTCAGAAGTTATCAAATGATTTAAATTATTATGAGATTCGAAATTAGATCTACATATGTATATGTTAGAAAATTGGCCGGAACCGTCGGGTAAATCAAGGAGGAAACGAGAATTGAATTAAGCTTAACAGGAAACCAAAGTCAAAGTTTATAAGCTTAAAGAGAAACATAACTCCATGGCAGATCCTAAGATCCCACAGACGTAAGTAAAGTAAAAGGTGATTGACTGAATCAAATAAAATTAAAATTTAAATTAAAATTGGCTGTTACAGCCCCCATCGGGGCCAAGCCGAGCTTCTCTCAATCTCTTAGCTCGTGTGTCTTTTAAATTTTCACTCAAGAGAAAGGGACCTACAGTTTAACGCCGAGTCCGAACGGCAAAGTTTTTGAGAAGCTTTTTCATGGCTACATACTCCACAACTGGCGCCAACAGCTGTAAAGGTGACCTTGTGCGTAAAAGTTTTTAAAGAAAAACTTTTTCAATTAGATGTTCCGAGGCGGGATCGAACCCACAGCCTCCCGCACAGTAGGCACACACGCTACCCACTGAGCCACGCACGGCCACTGAATCAAATGCTTCGCTGAATTCTGCAAATACAACATCAGATTGATTTCTCTGCCCACTAAAGTTTAAGATTTGCTCTGGAAAAATCCACACATAGAAAAATTTGATATGAAATGGCAGTCATTTCCACATTTTTTCATATAAATTTCACTCCGATATGAGGTAGATTAACTTGATATGTTAAAAATATCAATACGATCTTTTCTTAAAAAAAAAAAAAAATTGGGCTTTGTCTGGGGGGATCGAGCTCGGGACCTTGCAAAACAATTATGCTGGGCAGCACTGATTGTATGGGCCCTCACTTCAAAGTTAGCTGTTATATAAAAAGTATATTACAGTCGGGCCTGACAGACTTTCTTACTTGTATTTATTGACAAAATCCGCGACAAGTGCCGCGAATCTGCCATTTTTTGATTGGAAGGCGATAAGCAACGAATCCAAAGGTGTCGAGTTGGCAATGCAATCTCATACACATTGACATTATTGGGCTAGAATAGACCTCAAAAATAAATTTAAATTTAATAAATTATATTAAATAAACTAATCTGGCATTCCTTGTTGTTGTTTTCAATCCTAAAAAACGTTTACTCAGCTTTGGCTTGGGTCCACCGGTTTTATTCCGCTTCAGCTTTATAAAATCGGTCATTATGTTCAGAAATTATGAAGAAATCAGACCTCACAAAAAAAAAATATTTCCAATTTTTAAAATAAAAAAAAAATCACATAAAAATGGGAAAAAAATGTGTGTTAGAAAAATTGGGATACACCGCTAGGCGTATTATTGCATGACCCAAACTCAGTTTGAACCAACGTGCACCGGTTAGCAATCGATGAAAATGAGAAGGGTACACAATCACTTTCCCGTGTTACTTTCTGGCAACAGTTGTTAGAGCTAAAGGCCTTCTTTCAGGAGACATTAAAACTTATTTCGTTACAATACTGCATTTGAATAGAAACACTTTTAAAAAGCTCTGAAAGCGGAATGCTTTTGAAAAGCTAACTTATTTAAAGCATATAAAGCATAGTTCCGAAATAAATTTTAAAGCCAACTGGAATGAGGCCTTAAGGGGGTCATCTACCTGAGAACAGGTTTTTTTGAGTGTTTTTAAAAAAAAAATTCTGGAGAGAAAACCAGAAGAATATTTTTAATTTAGTTTTGTGTGTTTTTTTTTTAAATAAATCAAAAAATACAAAACAATGTTGGTATTCGAGGGCTGCTCAAAAAGTTATCGGCCTGCCTATTAAGGTCTCAAAAGAAAGGTGTAGAGGTGGTAGCGATTAATCCGGGACTCTAGGTTATTGGAATTGAAAACGGTAAATGGGGTGACGATCAGAATTTATGTAATTCTGGCCCATACCTCAATATCAAAAAAAAAAAATTTTTTAAATTGGCAGCCGTTTAAAAAAATATAGATTTTTAAATTTTTTTTGTATGTAGTTTAGTGTAAAAAATAGTAAGAAAATTTATTTTCTCTGGATTGAGGTACGGCCCAGAAATACATAAATTCTGCGTCAATTGCAACATGTCAGATCAAAATCGGTTGAGTAGAACTGCCGCAATCAAGGCTACCAGGTAAAAAAACGTGGTTTCGAGAAAAAGTTTTAAGCAACGTAAGAAATACCTCAAAAGGTTATAACCTTATATATATAACCTTTTGAGCTTTGAACCTTTTCTGCTAGACTATTTTGAATTTTTGGAAATGGTTTGAAGTGGATGAAAGAGAAATGACCAAGCTTTAATAATAATGCAAAACAAAAAAATCGAAAAAAAAATATATTTTACAGGCAAGATCCTTGCTCCACTAAAATGGCAATATCTTCTAAACTATTTTGAATTTTTTAAAAGGGTTTAAAGTGGATGGAAGAGGAATGACCAAGCTATAATAATAATGCAAAACAAAAAAATCGAAAAAAAAAATATTTTTCAGGCAAGCTCCTTGCTCCACTAAAATAGCAATATCTCCTAAACTATTTAAAATTCTTGAAAATGGTTTAAAGTAAATGAAGTGGAATGTCCAAGCTATATTAATAAGGCATAACAAAAAAAAATATTTTTTAAATGTAAAATAAGGTAAATATGGGTATATTCAGTGCTTTCTAAGCAAGATCGTTGCTCCACTTAAATGGCAATATCTTCTAAACTATATTGAATTTTTTAAAAGGGTTTAAAGTGGATGAAAGAGGAATGACCAAGCTATAATAATAAGACAACACAAAAAAATCGAAAAAAAAAATTTTTCAAAGGTAGAAGACCCTTTTAAACAGGAACGGAAACTGTTTGCTTGGGCATTTATTACTGATTTGTTATTAATGAGGGCAAATTTCCTTTAGTCCAATATCCCCTTCAAGCCATAAAAACCAACATTGACGCCTGCTGGCTCTCGCTCGCTGGTGCTCCGGCTGTTGTCCGTCTGCAAGGCAAAAAGTTTTACCCAACACAACCGCACACACACACAGACAATGGCTGCACATTTCTATGTCGTCATATTAAATTTAATAAGCGAGTGAACTTGAATATTCCCATTTACCATTTACATTACAATTTCCATTGCCTACTTTTCAGCGCCAGACATAATACTTGAGCTTGTTTTTTTTTTTTTTATTAGTCTTAAATGCTGATGATATACATTCATATATATATATATATATATATATATTTGTATTTTTACAGAGCCCGCGGCTATCCCGAACCCATTGTGACCTGGCGTCGTGAGGATGGCAATGAAATTGTGCTCAAAGACAACATGGGCACTAAAACCTTGGGTAAGAAATAAACCCCTTCTCTGTTGTATATATATAATATATATTTCTGTACATTTCACAGTATCCTCGTTTCGTGGTGAGGTACTCAAACTGACGAAAATCTCACGCAACGAAATGGGCTCATATCTGTGCATCGCCTCGAATGGTGTGCCCCCATCGGTTTCAAAGCGCATCTCGCTTAGCATACACTGTAAGTATCATTAATTAGAGTGCTGCTTGTGGTGGGTCAAAGGGGTGGGAGGGGAAGGTTTACATACATATCATCAGTCAGACAGCTTCAGGCATCAGGCCAAAAGCCGGAGGGGGGCGGAGTTGTGGTGTTTATCTTATGTTTAGTTTCACTTTAGCCATTGTCCAGTTTGAATACACTAAAAGAAAAGAAAAGGAAGTTTTATGGTATAAGCTCTGCTAAGTATGCTACACTTCTTTCAGTGTATGCTTAACAATGAAGTTCATTCGGCTGAGATGATGCCCTCAGCGAACCAAAAAAAACCCCCAGCATAAGAGCAGGGCAAAAGGCAAACGTTAAGGCTTTGAGAAGGGGGATGGAGGGGGGGAATGTAGCGTGCTAACTCGATTGTCGTTGTTGTAATCCGTTTAAATCCTGTCACTGATACCCGGGCCTTACCTGTGTGTGTGTGTGTGTGTGTGTGGCAGCAGCAGCTGCTGCTGGGCTTGGTGGGCCACAGTTTTTTGTCAAACTGTCTGCAGCACGTGCTGGCTTCTGGCTGGTGCTGCCTGCCAGTTCACTCAATCATCAAGAGCTGGAGCTGGAGCTACCTTTTCCACTGCGTTTGTTTGCCAACGTGGTGGTGCTCGGCTCTGTTTATTTTTGTTGCACTGCAGCAACACCTGCTTACTCCTCCTGCTTCCTCCAGCTTCCTCCTGCCTAGTTGCCAAAATCACGCTTTTTAACATTTTGACATTGTGTTAATGTGGTCTTTAAGTGTTTGGACTTTAAAGTGCTGGCAAACTCCTCTTGCTGTAGCCTGCTATCTGCACTCACTCACCCGCTGATACCTGGAAGAAAGTTTCGCCTGCGTGTGCAGATTCCTGCTGCGTTTACTTTTCCTGTTGCCATTTGGCTGTAGCAGCAGCAGCAACAACTTCCTCACAATTTGTTTGGCAAAGTTTTGCCCCAGCCTGATAAAACTGTTGCACGCCCCTTAGCATATTTCCGTTGCATTTGCCTTCCGTTACCAGCCTTATTAGGCATTTCCTTCAACTGTGCGGCTAATTAGTAAGGACAATTAGCCGCAGATTTCTCACTCATAATTGTGTGCGTGTACACACACACACACACACATGAAGAACAATCGAACTCTTGTCTCTTGTCCATAGCGGTTATACGGCACGTTCCACAGACACATCCTTCAATCTTCGTTTCGCGCTAAATAAATGCGACAAAATGCGAAAAATCACGTACGCAAAAAGAACTAACAAAAAACAGCAACAACAACAGTAGAGGACGAGGCACTGTGACCAGTTGGCCAAAACTGCAAATGCAAATTCCAAATTGAATTTTTTTTTCTCTTTTTTTTTTTTGATTGAGCCAAGGTGATAATTTCTCTTTCTATACCAAAGTTACAAAGTAGACAGCGGATTTTGGCTTATTTTCAAATAGAATTTAATCCCAGTTGAAGAGGAAGAAAAAAACACAAAATGGCCTGCTCAAATCACAACAATTTATTTACCCTGGCCTACTACGATTAAGTTCTATTTGAAAATTTGCAAATGGGCAAATCTATGTAACAGTAAGAACAAAGCATCTACGACCCTATAAAGTGGTTCCCAAATTAGTACAAAAAATAGACAAAAAAAATAGGAAACGAAAATTAAAAAAAAAAATTTTTAAGGAAATCCAAAATATAGAAGAACAGAATTAGAAAACTAAAAGTTGGAAAAACTTAAAAACATAAATTAAAAACGAGAAGGCAAAGCTAACTTCGACTGTGCCGGAGTTTTAATACACTTGAAAAAGTTTACTCCAACTGATTTAACCGGTAAAATATATATTGGATATAGATATTTAAAAATTTTAAATCGTTGATAATAAAAATTTGATACCATAAAAAAAACTTTTCTTAGTAAAACACATTTTCCGACCGATCGGTCCTATGGCAGCTATATGCTATAGTCATCCGATTTTGATAAAATCTTCCAGAATTGTGTTGACGCATATAAAACTAATATATATCTAGATTGGTGACGCTACGATGGAAAATAAAAAAGTTTTTCCCACTAGAACTAGCTTTTTGACTGTCCGTTTATATGGCAGCTATATCCTATAGTCATCCGATTTTGATAAACTTTTCCGTAAATATGTAAAATCATCTAAAACTAATACATACCAAGATTGGTAACGCTACAATGGAAAATAAAAAAGTTTTTCTCACTAAGACTTATTTTCCGACCGATCGTTCCTATTGCAGCTATAAGATATAGTCACCCGATCTGGCCGTTTCCGACATATTAGTTGCGTGCAGTAAAAAGAAGACCCTGTGCAAAATTTCAGCTCGATAGCTTTAAAACTGATGGACTAGTTCGCTAAGCTAAAAACCGTATCCTTTTTAATTGGCCCATAGAGTTTTCAAACCAAATTTAAATTTATTTCGGCTAAAAACCCACCCCCGCACCCATATTCCGACCTTTGCAGTGAACTTCCCGAAATAAAAAAACACGTGTTTCCATTTATTTTGACCCTAGAGCTTACAAATCGATTTTTATTTAGATCGGCTCCAAATAGCCATTGTCACTGAACCGAAATACGCCCACATTTATTCCTGCCTGTGGGCGGAAATTTCACCACCGAGAAATCAAATGTGTAATTATTTTCTATAATGTGTTCACAAACCGAATTTGAAGCCAATCGGATTAAAAATAGGTTTTACCATTTGGAATTTTCCGGGAATTTCCCGACTTTTCGTGCGGATTTTCCAATATTGGAAAATCCCATGTCTAATTATTTTGCATACTATCCTTACAAACCGAGTTTGAAGTCACTCGGATGAAAAATAGTGTTTTCCATATAGAATTTTCCGGCCATTTTCCTTGTGGGTGGATTTTCCACAATCGAAAAATCTCAGGTCAACTTATTTTGCATACTATGCTTGCAAACCGAGTTTGAAGTCAATCGGATGAAAAATATATTTTTCCATATGGAATTTCCCGGGAATTTTCCTTGTGGGTGGAGTTTCCACCAACAAAAAATCACATGCCTAATTATTTAGCAAACTACCCTTACAAACCGAGTTTGAAGCCAAACGGATGAAAAATTGTTATTTCCATATGGAATTTTCCGGGAATTTCCCGACTTTTCGGGCGGATTTTCCATCATCGGAAAATCTCAAGTTTAATTATTCTGCTTACCATCCCCACAAACCGAGTTTGAAGCCAATCGGATGAAAAATAGTGTTTTTCGTATAGAATTTTCCGAGCATTTTCCGACTTTTCGGGCGGATGTTTCAACATTAGAATATCTCGTGTGTAATTATTTTGCATACCATCCTAACAAACCGAGTTTAAAGTCAATCGGATGAAAAATACATTTTTTAATAAAGAGTTTTCCACGAATTTTCCTTGTGGGTGGATTTTCCACCATCGAAAAATTACATTCCTAACTATTTTTCCATACTATCCTTACAAACCGAGTTTGAAGCCAATCGGATGAAAAATAGTTTTTTCCATATGGAATTTTCCGGGAATTTCCCGACTTGTCGGGCTGATTTTCCAACATTGGAAAATCTCATGTCGAATTATTTTTCATACTATCCTTACAAACCGAGTTTAAAGTCAATCGTATGAAAAATAGTTTTTTTCAATGAAGAATTTTCCGGCCATTTTCCTTGTGGGCGGATTTTCCGGAATCTGGGATACAGGTGTCCAATTATTTCGCTTACTTTACTTACGCCGCCTTAGTGCCCACTTTCAACTCATAGGGAAACTTCTGTGAAAATTTCAGCTTTCTATCTCTTACCGTTCAGGCTCTACGCTGATTGCCAATCAGTCAGTCAGCGACTCAGTCAGTCAGGACAAACTCTTTTATATATAGAGAGATTAGGATTCAGAAATGGTTCTTTCTTTCTATGTATTCTTTCTCCAAATTTCCCACAACTTATCTTAAAATTTGTGATTTAACATCGCATTCGCTTGCCTTATGAATGGGCTTAGTTTGTAGTGATTCGAGCGCACTTGAAGGCCAATTGAGTGTAGCATAATTTTTCGGTGAGCGCTCATCAAAATGCAATGCAAGCGACTCTGGGACACACTCCGGGGCAGGACCCTTTTGGCAATGACGACGAGTATTTATTGTCACTTAGGCCAGAAGAGGCTGCTTTTTGGCCACTCCAACGAGGCTATGACCAAAATTGGTGGTTTTGTAAAACTGCCAAAGTCGCCTCGAAGTACCGAAAGGGCCGTGTGTGTGTGTGTGTGCATGTGTGTGTGACGGTTGATTGCAGCAGGTTGCAACAATGGCTGTGTTGTCCATGTGTGTGTGTGTGTGTGTGTGTCGACAGTTTTGTAAGTTTGAACGATTTTAATTGATTTCCATGGCCGAGTGCGTCTGTCTGTCTTATCTAGCAAACTATCAATGCAATGTTCAAACATATGAACAGGGCCAGAAAACAACAATGATGCTGCTGATGGTCCGGGGGGTGGGGGTTAGTCTTGAAATAACTTTAATTTCAAATATTTGCGATCGACTTGCTGGATTGAGTAGATGATCAAGGACGTTTACCGCAGGAAAAGGACGTTTTACCGCAGCAGCACATCAAGTGCCACACTTGGCTTCATTGACATGCAACTTGCACACACACACACACACACAAGTCGCCCAGTCATAGTGTTGACCAGGATAACGTGCTGGTTGACTGCGTCCACATCGCCTGGCCACATTTTGGGTCTAGTCCAGCGCAAGTGCATTTTTGGCACCCTGAGCACTTTCGCTTGCGATTTGCAATTTTGCCATGATTATTCCGAGCATGTACACCACCTCAGCATGGGCATCCTTTTGCTCTCTCCCAGTTGCGGCAAACAAAGCCACAAATATGCACTAATGACGTCGTCGTCGGTCGGTTGGTAGCATCTGCCATAGCGGCACACACACACACACACACCCGCACAAAGACAACGCACCTTGTCGCATTTGGCGTGCATTGTTCGGAGCCGGGCAGTTAACCGGGTGACAACACTCCAGTCCACAGTCGCATTGGTTGGACGCCGAGCAGGTGATGAGCATGTTGAAATTGCACAGTATCTGGGGTTTATTTTCTTGGACACAAATCAGTTTAAAAACTAGCCATGCATCGCCATTGTGATTGGCACCACAAAAGCGTGATGCGGTGCTAGCTGCTGCTGCTACAGATTGATGATGAGGCAACTCTTCTTTCGAGTGCTGGGAGAATTATGTGACACTAAGGTTTAGGTTGGCTTTTTTATTTTGAAAGTTCAACAAAACTTTCGGACAGTGTTACCAGATTTTAAGAATTCTACAAAAAGTATGGTCATATTGGGTTTTTATTTAATTTAATTTAATTTTTGATTACGTGGGTTGCTATTTAAGTTTCTGGCCTAGGTCACTTCTAGCCATTTTAGGACCAATTGGCCTTTTCCCAAAATAAGTTTGGACTTTTATCGATAAAAGCTCCATACAACTCTTTCATGTGTGACCACGTTTGATATCGATTAACGATTAATCAAAAACTTACCTCGACAGCAAAATGGAATTAACTCGTGAACATTTTCGTGCAATCATTTTTCACAACTTTCGACGTGGATTATCACGACAAGAGTGCAAAGATGAACTTAAATCTTTGTATGGCGATGAAGCACCATCCTATAGCACTGTGAAATATTGGTTTAATGGATGACGAAGGTCGTGAAGGTCGTCCAAAAAACAGTCGTTGTGCCAGAAAATATTGATGCCCTGCGTGAACTGATAATGCAAGATCGTCATGTGACATACCGTGAGATAGAGGCATCCTTGGGCATTTCTTCCACCAGCATACATTCGATATTGCATGAACAGCTGGGCGTAAAAAAGGTTTGTTCTCGTTGGATCGCTCAAAAAAAGGCTCGTGTGGATTGGTGCAAAGAAATTTTGGAAAAATATAATCGCGGTGCTTCAAAAGACGTTTATAAGATCGTCACAGGTGACGAATCATGGATCTATGCTTATGAGCCCGTAACCAAACAGCAATCGACCGTGTGGGTCTTCGAAGACGAGCCAAATCCAACGAAAGTCGTTCGTGGAAGAAGCACTTCGAAGCAAATGGTCGCCTGTTTCTTCGGTAAAACTGGTCATGTGGCGACTGTTCCGCTTGAGCAACGTAGAACGGTCAATTCTGAGTGGTACACCACAATTTGTTTGCCTGAAGTCTTCGGAGAAATTCGAAAAACGAAGAAGAGAAGACAGATCATTGTGCACCATGACAATGCGAGCTCTCACACATCAGCTCACACCAGGCCAAAACGTCGAATTGATGGGTCATCCGCCGCACAGCCCTGACTTGGCACCCAATGACTTCTTTTTATTCCCGCACATCAAGGGAAAAGGCATGCAAAAGTGCTTAAGTCTTGATGGAGAATACTTTGAAAAACAATAAAACCATTTTTGATCAAAAATATTCGCGTTTTCATTATTGGGCCAGAAATATATATAGCAACCTACGTATTTAATACATTGCTTAAAACTCAAAGCGCGTTTTCTCGAAACCATGTTTTTCGACCTGGTTCTTCTACTTCTACCAAACCGATTTTGATCAGCCATGTTGTTATTGACGCAGAATTCATGTAATACTGGCCCGTACTATTTCTTTTACACTAAACTACAAAAGAAAAAACTTGAAAGTTCGATATTTTTTTTTTAAATTACCTCAAATTTTTCATAAAAATATTGAAAAACATGATTGAGTTTCGGGCCAGAATTACATCAATTCTGATCATAACCTCACTTACAGTTTTCATTTCCGTTAACCTGAATTCCCGGAATCATGGCTACCAGCTCTACACTTTTTTTTGTGAGACCTGAATTGGCAGGCCGATAAGTTTTTGAACAGCCCCCGAAATCCAAAATTTTTGTTTCTATTTTCTTTATTTAGTTAATAAATAATACAAAACAAAAAACCAAATTGAAAAAGCTCTTATGGTTTTCTCTCCAGAATTTGTTTAACAAACACTCAAAAAATCCTGAGCAAAGGTAGAAGACCCCCTTAATATGTACTAGGAGACTAGCGTCAAAAACCGCACTGCCCGTATAGAGTCTGGCAAGTTTACTAAGTAGGCCTCGGACAATTTGATAACAAATTAAGAAACTTCGTTTTTTTGAAGAAGCAGAGGGTGTTGGCTGCAATACGGACAATTTGTCTGCCCTAGTTTTTCCACGTTTCGAATATTCCTGCTTAATTGAGTGTTCAGGTCAAAGATTAGGCAGCAATATCTTGCTAAGAAGTGGTTCAGGAACTAGAATCTTAAAAGATAAGCAACTCAGCTATTCTAAGAGCCTTCTACCGCAGAACGTCTTTTGGGAATACCACTGCTCCAGTCACTATCTTGCTTTATCTATCTTAAGGCCTTTGAAAGTTGGCCCTGGTATTTTTAATGCAGCTGCTGTCAAATTATATATTTTTTTTGTACCGATAGAAGCATCATTGCTTTTTTCTAATCTTAAAAACTTTTCCGTGCTTGGAGCATATTTTCCAAAATTTCGAAAACAAGCTTGATGTAAGGATCCACCAATTTTGATAACAATCAGATGAACAAGAGTCTCTTAACTAGCAAATGAAAATTTCGAGCGCTACCTTTAGTCGCTGCCATACTCTTGGCGCCACTTTTACAGCTACAGCATATATTTTAGTTGGACTTAGACTGAATTTTTTTTCCAAATCGTAAACTCTTTATGACTTTATCTTTAAAGCTTATGCTCTGTGCATTTATTTAAAACATTGAACAATTTAATGTGGATGAGTGAGTAGACCAAAATACAAATAAAATATTAAATAAATAAACGAGAAAACGTTTGATTAAGCGCAGTTTAAGCCAAAGTTCCAGGGTAAGAGTGGTATGGTGAGAGAGCGGTATATGTCCTCCATCATATTTTGGGGGGGTGAATAAGTGGAGGAGTACACAAAATATAAATCGAAATGTAAAATTGAAAAGGATCTTGAATTTGGACCATAATTCTGTGGCGCTTAATCAAACCAGAGCAAGTAAGCTTTAGTTAAAGGCTGCCGGGTTTGGGCCTAGGCAACAGACGGCTGAGCTGGATCAGACTCATTGCGCATGCAGAATGCCTGGCGAATGCCTAAGGAAGGGCAGTAGAATTACAATTATAAAAAATATTTGTATAACATTAACACTTACGCTCATTAACATTGCCATGGACTTTACCATGGGCCAAATCCTGATCAATTTCCGATTCACAGTCAGATAATTCATGCTCGCCCTGGCGACGCCAATTGATAGAATCCTTCAAAGTCGGATCACGTTCATCCATCTTAGGGTTGGGATTCTGTTGTTTTGATATTTTTTTAATATCTGGTTTATCATCAATGTCACGACGACGCAAGGCCTTGACAGCGGCACCCAAGGCCACAAAGGCGGCGGCAGTGGCTCCCACACAGATCAAAGTATTACGAGATGGACGCAATCCGGCGGTGATGATAGCCGAGCTAAGTTGCAGTTGTTGGGCCAGATTGGCAATATGTTTGGTATAACTCAGCAGCATGATTAATCAAATATACTAAGAGTGAAAAAAAGAGAAGGAAGAAAGAGCTAAAATATATATACGTCTCTCTTTACAGTTCATCCGGTTATCCAAGTACCGAATCAATTAGTCGGTGCACCACTTGGCACTGATGTTCAAATCGAGTGTCACGTTGAGGCCTCGCCCAAATCAATTAACTACTGGATTAAGGACACGGGTAAGTCCCACTGTGTATGTGTGTGTGTGTGTGTGCATGTCAGTCTCTGCAGCTGGTGTCCAGGCTTCAACGCATCATTACTTCAACATTTCATAGACCCGAGCGTCATTAGTCAGTTGTCAGTTGGGCACGTTCCGTTGAAACTTTTAAACGCCAAAAACTAGGCAACTAAAAATAAATCTACATAATTTCAATTCAATTGCAAAATGTTAAATTTTCAACAATTTGTGGCGTAATCCTTTACACTAAGCTCCCTTTTCTACGATGTATCACCTTCTGCTTTATGCCTGCTGCCTTGTGCTGTTTATCCATTCGTTTCTCAATCATTAAGCAACAAATATATTGACTGAGCCCTAACATGAACACAGCACACACACACACACAACCCCCACCAGCCCAGCGTAAGGCCAAGCATGTGACATGGTCAGGGTTGTTGGGTTCATCAAACTGCATTATGCACACACACACACACACACACACGCAAATTAATCGCCTTGCCCGTTACGAGCTTTAATTGTGCAAAATTAACTTACCCCAAAAATCGTTATGAAAATTGCAAATTTTCTTTGTAAATTTTGATTCTTCTTTTTTGTATTTACCAAAATGTTTTTTTCTTTCGTTTATTTTATATTATTTTTATTTTTTGGGAGTAACCAAATACGTTATGATTCGTTGGGTAGCAAAATATAAATGATATGTGTTCTGTTCTACACACAACAGCCGAGAGTTCAAAGCAGCCGCCTACTTGTTGGCAAAGAAAAATTTAATATAATTTGTATTTTCTTTTCTTTTTTTTTAGGTGAAATGATTGTCTCCTCGTTGAAATATAATGTACACGAGGCATCGCAATCGATGTATGAGACAAAAATGACAATGATTGTGCGCAAATTTCAAAAGGATGATGTGGGTTCGTATCGTTGTATAGCCAAGAATTCACTGGGTGAAGTGGATAGCAGCATACGATTATATGGTAAGTGGCAATAATAAATGAGGTTAATGTAAGCTTCAGCGAAATTTTTTATTGTTCAGAAAAATATTACACAAATTTTAACTAATCAATCTGCCCTAATTTAAAGATTTTTCACCTGTAAATGCAATATTCCTATACAGAAAAAAAAGGATATTTTTGATAATCCTTTGGATATTTTTTATATCCACAGTTATGAAAAAAAATTATAGTAAAAATTATTCTTAACTAAAGGTCCTACGTAAAAGTGGTAAACACCAGAATTCATATTTTTCAGGCTTTTATCGAAATCAGGATACTATTTTATTTGAGAATTTTTTTTTCGAAAAAATTTCTTTCAATTTATATTTGTTTGATTTTTATATAAAAATTTCTTAATAAGAATTATTTGTTATTTTTAAAAATAAAAATCATAAATAAAAACTATGCAGAAATTTTTATTTTTTAAAATTGAAAATAATAATTAAATGCTAATCAGTTTTAAACCAAAAGACCTACCACAAAATTGTTGATAAATATGGGCATTTCCGCCAAAAGGTCCACCGAGACAAAAAAAAATAATATGTCAATAAACAATTGATTTGTTTTAACATTATATTAATAAAATGCAGGGACTGTAACGGTTATAAGTTATAACTATAAAAATCAATTGTAATTAATCATCTATGATTTATATTTTTAAAAATCAATCTAAAAAATTATTTTTGATTTTTATTTAAAAAATTATTTTTAAATATTCATTTTTGATTTTTATTATAAAAAATCAATTATAAAACTCATGAGTGATTTTTTTTTTTTAAATCAATAATAAAAATCAAGATTGATTTTTAAAAATAAAAATCAAAAATATAATTCACTCAGTAATTTTTATTTTCTAGATCAGGGAAATAAAAATCAACCTGCGTTAAATATTTAAATTTAAAAAAAAAAACAATATTGAAAAAATTGTTAAAACTACCTAAAATTCGTACATCATACATCTATTTGGAAAATACTACAAAAAATCAAAATGTACCGAAATTCAAATTCCCCAAAGCGCTTAAATATGCCAATAATTTTAGAAACAGTAATTTTTCAACAGATTCTGCAGACAAATTGAAATATTGGTATTTATAACACAGGTTGATTTTTATTTTCCTGATCCAGAAAATAAAAATCACTGAATGATTTTTATTTTTAAAAATCAATCTTGATTTTTATTCTTGATTTTTTCAAATAAAATTCACTCATGAGTTTTATAATTGATTTTTTATAATAAAAATCAAAAATGAATATTTAAAAATATTTTTTTAAATAAAAATCAAAAATAATTTTTACCAATGATTTTTAAAAATAAAAATCAAAAATAACGGTTCATTACATATTTTCAAAGTCCATGAAAAAACAAATAAATTCATATATTTGATGTATGTGTAGGACATCTGCACCCCAATGATTTTTTAGTGAAAAATTTACCCCATAACCGTTATTTTCGGTCCCTGATAAAATGTCTCAAATTTAATAATATAATGTATTTACAGCTTTTCTGAAATCTTACTATGAAAAATGACCCGAATGTTGAAAATATATTATTTTTTAGCTTAGCTAATTTCGTGGTAATTTTCTCATTAATTTATTTTCTTGATTTATTTACTATATTGGTATGAATCATCTTATGAATTATTTTAACCAACACTAAATAAATACAAAAAAATTAGAAGAGATCAAGCTTTGCTCGATTAACGGTAAATTTTCTATTTTACTTTCATTGCTATTTCAATGTCGCGTTCTTGTACATAAATCATCATTAGTTATCAGTACTGCGTAATTGTTTTATCAATTCAATCCAAATCGAATTTAGTGTTCTTAACTTTAAAAAAAAAAGTTGCTGCGTACAAAAATCATAATAAACATTTTATTTGAATTTTTAAAGTGTGTCGCGTTTGCTATCGTCAATGCAAATTTATCCAAAATCAAATCAATCTAAACGATATCTTTATCTGAATTTGATCCAGCTTGACAAAATTGTCTTAAGAGCTGATAATTCTTATAATATAATAATTCTTATAATTCTTATATATAAACAACAAAAAAATTTTCTTGCTAAGACAGATTTTTTGACCGACCGCACCTATGGCGGTTGGGCAATAGAGTAATCGGATTCTAATCATCCATCTAATGGACAGATGGATATGGATATTAATAGTCAGCTTGTCATGCTGACCAAGAATATATATATAATTCTATACGTTTAATTAAACAAATTCATAAAACAAAGGTTTAAAAAAAAAAACTAGTGCAAATATTTGATCATGGAATGTACCAATTGAAAGCTACATTATTCCCATTTATTAAAAAAAAATTAGCTTTCAATTATTTTTTAACATTTTATTAGATGATTTATGCATTTTTCTAGATGCAGTCGAAAACTACTTCCATTTTTGTCGCGTGCTAAATCCCATGGTTTTTTTTGGTGCTATATTATTCACATCAAATCGACTGAACCTACCTTATGCACTAAATATTCAGCAACTAAAATGCCTTTTAAAAATAAAATCAAGAAAAAAAATTATTAAGTTTGCTTTATTTATTTTGCACTTCCAAGGAGTACGAATGTCGCGTTCGTGACCGCGGAAATGCCCATATATGATCTTTGAATCAGTATGTATGTATGCATACAAGCGTATTATTATTATTTCGTAATTAATAAAAAAAAAGTTATACTTGTTACGGTCCCTGGTTTATATTCATTTGAGATTAAATAATATTAAATTGATTTTAGTTTTTCATCCAATAGAGTTGAAAAATATCAAAGGATTTGAAAATGGAGCTAAAAAATCTCAAAAAGGATATGCAAATTTTAAAAGGATATGCATTTTAATATCCCCAAAAAGAATATGTATATATCCAGTCCAAAAGCTTTTTTTTTTCTGTCTACTACCAAAAGAAACGGCCCAGGGGACGAAATATTAAAAATTTTTGTCAAGTTCAAAAATAGAGGTCAGCTTACAACGATGCCTTCGATGTTTACCCCTTACAGTTTCTGTAATTCATTTAAGCAAAGGTTTGCCTTACAATGTCTTACAAAAATGTAATTTGAGCTGACCATTAGCCTGGCCCTTAAAAATAAGTATTGAAGTTTTTCTTTAAAACAAGAAAAAAAATTTTGGATTTGATGGCCGCGCGATCGACCTTTAGTTAAAAAAAATAAAAATGTATGGGAAAATATGGGGCTAAGATGGGAATTTGGCTCATAAAATTTGAAACACTTATTTTTTCTGCTATATTTTTTATTAGTACATAACTGAATAGTGATTTTGTAAAAAAAAACAGTGGCCAATTCAAGCAGTGAAAAAAGGATAAGAGGCAATTGAAATTAAATTTTATGGGGTTTTCAACTTTTTTTATTAAAAAATAAAAAAAAATAGATTTTTAATCATTATCACATTAAACTTTTTGGCAAAAGCTTAAACCAGAGACCGAAAATAACAGTTATGGAAGTGAAAAAAATTACTTCGAAAAATGGTTCCCCTGATGAAATGGGGTACATCAATCTTCATAATTTTCAATGGGGAGTCCTAAAAAGAGATACATTTTTATTTGCAATTTTTAACACAAACAAATTTTGAAATTGTTATATTATAATTTTTAAATAAAAATTTGGTTTTAACGGTTAAATGTTATTTTTTATATAACAATTTTTGAATAACAGTTAAATGAGTTCTTAAGTAGGGTTTTGGCAATCTTTAATGGTTTTTTGTTTTTTATTTTCATGAAATATTTTTTTTTTGGTTAAGGATATCCGTATACATATTTTACAAAAAATCTCTCTGAAATAAATTTTTTTGAAGTGAAAATAATTTATTGAAAAAATTGTCTAAAATATTGTCAACCACGGCAGATATTAAAATATTGCTTTAAAATTGCATCCTCCATTTTTGTTAATTAAATAAGGAGTTCTAAAAACATTTAAGAAAATTTAATAAAAGAAAAAATTTTTCACGAGCATTAATTGATTGTCCTATCGTGAGGTTTATTTTTAGAATATATATATGGATATCCTTTACCAGAAAAAAATTATTTCATCAAAATATCGGTGGGCCTATCCTTACAATAAAGACAAAAAATCAATTTCGCTAAAATCCTACTTAAGAAAATACTTTTTTGAACCTTTTATTTTTTCTCGAATGGAAGACATGAAAATAGTAGAATCCCAATTTGGGTCGCTGAAATCGGATGCACTGTTACGATTCTTTTATATTTTTAAGTTTTATGTTTTTGAACCACGTAAATTGATTTTTATTTTTAAACAAACAAAATTTGGTTGGCTGAATTCACATGGAAAGACCCATATGTATTAGAGTTGGGTTGTTCATGAGTAAGTGAACGAAAAGAAGTTGTGAACATGTTCCTCCTCAGTTGTTCTTTTTTGTTCAGTGACTCATGTTCAGCTACACTTGTTCAGTGACTCTTTTTAGTGACTCCTTATCAGTGGTTCTTTTTCAGTGACTCGTGTTCATTTACTATTGCTCAGTGACTTCTGTTCAATGACTACTGGTCAGTGGTGCAGCTTACGGCAGTGCAACGACCAATATATATAAAATGAAAATAATTTTTTCAAACTTTAAAGGTTATTATCGGGTGCTGCGTCTGTGTGAACCTGCATTTCAAACACAAATTTGCTGTGGAGGCACCCCTGACCTAGATGATGAGAAATAACATTTTTTCTTCACTTGCTATTGTTTTCAACATTTTGCTTATAATGAGTAAAGATTAGTTAGGGGCAGTTGTTGGGCTTTTTTTTATTAACCATCAACACCAAGGCCATCGATTGGTTTATTGTGGGCCTGAAAAATTTTAAAACACACAAACTACAAGGCAGCTATTATCTAGCTAATAAAGCGTAATGATGATAGATGATGGTATCAAATGGTAAGCGAACATACCACCCACTTGTGAGCGACAAAATAATTGATGAAATTTTAAATTGAAATTAAATTCAAACCTTTAACTTTTCAAAGGCAAAAATTTATTTAAGGCCATTAAAAAAAAACACTAGCTCAAATTCTAGTTTATAGAAGGGATAGGGTAGGGATTCAAATTATGAAAATGTGATAAGGTGTTTTCAAAAACAGATTCGTGTATATTTATTTAACATTCATAACACAGGGCAACAGCCATTTTGCTCTGGCCTTCTCAATGCAAAATTCTGTTCCTGTTCTGTGCCCTGATTCCAAAACTGGACTCGGTTTTTCTTCATCCAAACAAGAGTTTTCAAGAAATCGCAAAAAATCCATTTTGCAGTTTTTCACACCAAGGGGGTCACACCAAGCACAATTTTGTAGGTTTATAAGCTTTATGCGATATTTCATACATCAATGCAGCCATAAAAAATCAAGCGAGCCGCATCAGCAAACCCAAAAGCGCCTAAATTGGACCTTGAAGATAATTTTTTCTCAATTTATAGCAAATTTTTCAAAATAAACCGTCGTCTACAACCTAGTGCGTAAATCGTTTTCAAGAAATCGCGGAAAATCCATTTTGCCGTTTTTTAAGCTTATGGAAAATTAAGGGGGTCACACCAAGCACAAATTTGTAGGTTTATAAGTTTCGCATAAAACTTATACATCATTTTAATGTCATTCTCGCGAGGTTGTTTAAATAGAGCAAATATAAATTTGGGAAACATTTTTTTTAATCTAGTACTGCCGGAATGTTATTGTACATTTGTTTGACTATTAATGTATGAGCTAAGTTAAATCGAGTAGCCTTTTCATATTTCCTTTACACATTTTGTGAATAAATCTAGTAGTCCTGCCATAAATTTTAGTTCACTTTTTCGTAAAAAAAACGGCTGTAGCTTAGTCCAACAAGCTGATAAAAGTGCAACAAAATTCCTAAAAATAGCGGATATGCTGAAATAGTTGTTTTGGTTTTCCGTTTTACGCACTAGATTGTAGACGACGGTTTATTTTGAAAAATTTGTTTTAAATTGAGAAAAAATTATCTTCATGGTCCAATTTAGGCACTTTCGGGTTTGCTGATGTGGCTCGCTTGATTTTTTAAGGCTGCATTGATGTATGAAGTATCGCATAAAGCTTATAAACCTACAAATTTGTGCTTGGTGTGACCCCCATAATTTTCCATAAGCTGAAAAAAACAGCAAAATGGATTTTCCGCGATTTCTTGATAACAAGAGCTGATGACAGAACAGAAACAGAATTTTGCAACGAGAAAGCTAACTTTTACTGTGCCGGATCCTTAAGCCGGATAGATTTACCCAATTCTGTGTAGCTCCCAAACAAATAGTCTTAGTTTTCATTCCACATATTCTAGAGGGAACTATTAGCTATTTAGAAGATAAGAAATCGGATTAAAATTAAAAGGATTATTTAAAAAAAAACCCAAGTCTTATTTGGTTCATAAAATAAACTTCCTTCTCAAGGGTATTACCAGTTTCCCCTTGGATAGTCACACGCTTGCCAGTTAAAAGTGAAAAAGGGAAATATTTGAAAATTAAGTATTTTTCTTGAATTTGGCTGAACACCTTTGTTCCATTTAATATATATATATACGTGTGTTTTTTTTTCCTACATTTTTTGTTGCAGAAATCCCCGGACCCAATCGTAAAAATCCTTCAAATAGCAAAGGCAACTCTGGCACAGGAGGCGGTACTGGTGGCGGCGGTGGCACCAACGATGCGGATGCCAATGACATTTTAAAACTGAAACAACAAGTCAAAGTCACCTACCAGCCGGGCGATGATGAGGAACTGCAGTACGGCTCGTCCGAGGATTTTGAGGATGGCGATGGATTCGGTGGACTGCCGCCGTTATCGCCTCACGTTTACTATACCAACGGCAATAAACCGCCCACACATAAGCCGGGCGGCGGTGGTGGCGGTGGCGGCGGTGGAGGTGGCACCGGCAATCAGCATCACCATCATCATCACCACAACCAGCAGCAACAGACGCACGGGAGCAGCGGCAACAACGAGTTGACTCCATCCTCAACGGGCACACGTAAGCCACCCTATTATGGCACGGAAGTGCGCGGCCTGGACAACAACGAAATGAGCTCCGGCGGAGCAACGATTCGATGGTGGCGGCATCGTCGACAGCCGTTCTTAATGGGTTTGTCGGCCGTGTCCGGCTTACTTTGGCTGTTATAATACCCAATGGCCATAGCATAACTCACAGACACACACACACACACACACACATACCCATAAGTTGTAGTAGCAAATGTTAAATGTTAAATAACAGCAAACGTAAGTAATCTGTATCTATAGAAAATGCCCAAAAAAAAAATGTTTGTCCTGCTTTCATCAATTTATTTTGACCTTAATTAAGTTGCTGCTCTCATTAAAGCAAAAAAAAAACAAAAACAAAATATATAAAACCAATTTCCCAAACCGATTTATACATTTCACAACTTTTCCGCCACGCCTACCACCCCCCAGCCAAAGGTCAATTAATATAAAAACAAAAAAAACACAAGCAGAAAAATGTCTAAAACTTTTGATTTGAAACAAATACGGAATTTGATTTGTGTCCCCCTTTCTTGATACCCTGGCCAGGGAAAGGTATATACCATACAAGGAATTTTATATATATCAACAGTTTTTTCCGTTTTTATATTATTTAAATTTAGCTATAAACCCGACAATGCTTGAAAATTCAAATGAAAGAGTTTTTCATGAAGTTATCAGCAACTGGTTCCATCTTTTTCGGAATTTTTCAAAGCTTAAATCAATTTTTAGAATTTTCTGACCACTTCTGAACCGGTTTCAGCTGATTCGGAACCAGTTTTGAACCGGGAAAATATCTTACTTCTACCTACACACCGAATTTCCAATTTAATGCCTCTTTCCAGATGACCTAAAATTTTATTTCGCCACAATCTGGTTCGGAACCAGTTTTGAACCGGTTCAAGCTGGGTTCGAAAACAGTTTTAAGCCGGGAAAATATTTTACTTCTACCTACACACCGAATTTGCCATTTAAGGCCTCTTTCCATATGACCTAAAAATTTATTTCGGAACAATCTGGTTCGGAACCAGTTTTGGGTTCGGAAACAGTTTTGAACCCGAAAAATATCTTACTTCAACCTACACACCGAATTTGCAATTTAAGGCCTCTTTCCAGATGACCTAAAAATTTATTTCGGCACAATCTGGTTCGGAACCAGTCTTGAACCGGTTCAAGCTGGGTTCGGAACCAGTTTTAAACCGGGAATATATATATCTTCAACCTACACACCGAATTTGCAATTTAAGGCTTCTTTCCAGATGACCTAAAAATTTATATCGGCACAATCTGGTTCGGAACCAGTTTTAAACCGGTTCAAACTGTGTTCTAGAATTTTTGTACTTAAACTTAAACTGAGTACGAATCAGTCTTAAATTTCATATTTACCCAAAATGTTCCTAAAATTAGAAAAAAAAATTCTCATATCAAGTACGAAATATTTAAATTAAGAATTTTTGTTCCAAAACGAACAGCATAGAAAATATACCGTTTTGTACCTAAAACATTAAGCATTATTTGTTCTTGGGTGTACGAAACTAAGTACGAATCAGTTTAATAAGAACGAATCGGGAAAGGTTCAAGACCATTTTGTTCTTAGAATAAGGAATAGCCAAAAGTGTACTAAATGTAACCCGAAACGGTCTAAAATCAAGTATTTCGAGATGGAAAACTTCGTACTAGAACCAAGTATTTTGTACTTGTATTAAGTATTATTGTACTTGGCATACTATTAACACCGTTTGTACTTGATTTAAGTACAAAGTTTTCGGTTTTTTTTTTCTGAGTGTAGATTTCAAAATCATAAAGATGAGAAAACGGCCCTTAGAGTAAGGCTAAGTTTACACTGTTCGACGCATGAGACTTGACAATCTAGTAGGCCCTTATGCTGTCCTGTTTTCAATGTGAATAGCTTGTCATTTGACATTAAAAATAGTACAAATTGAAGGCTTACAAGATTATCATGTCTCATGCCTAAGTTTTTATATAGAACCTGTGTCCTTGACTTGGCCAGGGTACACAATGTTTCGACTTGATTTGTTTGCTCTAATATTCCCTGCCCTGAACGTTGATTGACAGACGAAAATTTGACTAAGGTTCGGGTTCAAAATGAAATTCAACTTTTTCTTATCAAAAATAAACAAAAAATAAATACTTATAATGCAAATTAGACAGCGTACATACATATATACATATCATCTGGTATATATATATATTTAAGTACAACTCGATACGCTTTTCATCAGCAGCAGCAGCAGGAGCCATTGAGCAAACTTTCAGTCAGATGCGGAATGCATATGCAAAAAGGTTAAAAACTTTTTCTTAAGAAACTGCACCGTCTGCTGTTGCTGCTGTTGCTGTTGTCTTGTAAGCTGTGGCCATGTGATGAATTACACACACACACTCGCCACCCCTCCTACTCAGTCAGTTTTTAATGAAATAAAAACTTTTTGGCAAAGTGAATTTCATTGTACGCCGAACCGATGACAACAACTTACTTACAAGGAAGAAGTACGAGCAGCAAGTTCATATACAAAACCGCCAAAAGCTGCCACTGATGATGATAATCAGACGAGAGGCTGACAACCACAGCCAAAGCAAAAGCAGGGAGTTGACACAAGTGTTTCAAATTACATACATCCTCCTTGCCCCCCCTTCCCACCGTTCCAAGTGAACTACATACTAGTACAAAACGTTCGGGCAACACTTTTATTGTTGCTGCTGCTGCTGTTGCCACTTTGCTGCTTGTAAGCCCGCGTCCTTTGGCTGTTATCTTTGTTGTGTTGACGCATGTGTGTCATACTGTTGTTTCTTCGCACATACAATTGTGGTGTAAGTGCTTATGATTCATCCCATTCCACCCACACACACACACACAACTGCCTGGGTCTCTGCTTGTAATCTTTTGTGTATTTCTGCTCTGTTGTCTTGTAAGAAAGAACCGCTTAATTGCTCTATTTTGGTGCTTTTAAATTGTATTTTAATTTCAAATTTTTATTACTTGTTTTCCAGCAAGGGGAAATAGGACTGTTTGGTTATACTCTTTCCGGACTTATCTTAAAATTAAACAAGTAAACAGTTTCTGGCAAAGTTGCTCTTTTTTGTTCAGTTGTGGGGAAAGGTATTTATATTTTTAATATAAATTCATAAAGTTAATGGTCATAAACTTGAAAAATTTGGATTCTAAATGACGCGAATTAACCCTATTAGTATAGAAACAAAAATTCAAAGACAAAATTTCAATAAGGCGTACGTGTCGTATACATAATATTTGAGAAATATTTTAAGCCATTTTGTAAGAGGTTACCATTTTTCCAAGCAAATCATTTAGAATGGTTTGAATTAAGTTTTCTTCTGGTATTTTGCCTCTTAAAACACATTCCTCCGCTGTCTGCTTAACGGAGTTCAACCTTATGTACTTGCCTTACATTTTCTTCCCTAAACAAAAAGGCCACTTTGTGCATTGGCACACCCACATACTTGTTAGAAATTTTTTATATATGCTTAACACTTAAAAGGTAGCTCCACACAATTCACATATAATCTTCAAATCAACCGCCTACGACGACAGTGTCCACTATAGCGAGCGGCCTCCCGACTTACCTACATATCAGTAATTTCCGCAGGTCCAGCTATAACAACGCGTCTCTTCTCATACTTGCATATGAAACTCTCCAATTCCCCGAACGCCTTAAGATCCCTTCTGGCTACTTGAAGAAATCTCATTCTAGTCGGCGTATCGGCCTTCGTCAGTTTGGTGAAACTGTAGCGTATGTTCTCATGTATGTAGCTCAGTGGACGTGGTGCCCACAAAACGCATGATTTCAGTTTCGGTCGATTTGAACTTAACACATTTGAGTAGCCAAATAAGAATTTTGCCATAATTCGAAGAATTTCTCGGGTTAAGGGAAAAGTTTGCATTCATTTAAGAACAAAGGTATGAAATTAAAAATATATATGTTTATATATTTTTTTTAAGTAAAATATATACACAATTTGGTACCTGTTTATTTTGATAGAAGAACAATCGGAACCCTAACCGGACATATTTCTGTTACTTTCCATATGAAGTCAAACAGTATAAGTTCGAAATGCAATCGTTTATATAAAAATCTCTAAAAAAAAAATTCCAGAACACCAGCGAATCTGCAAAAATGTGCTCACGAACTTAATATTATGTATACGTAATAAACTTTTGATATTCAATATTACGTATACGTAATAAATTTTTGCATTTAATAATAATAATAATAAAATTTTGAATTTAACATACGTAATAAAAATTTTGAATTTAACCTACGTAATAAAATTTTGAATTTAACATTACGTATACGTAATAAAATTTTGAATTTAAAATAACCTATACTTTATAAATTTTTGAATTTAATATTACGTATTCAAATATATTTTTGAATTTAATATTACGTATACATAACAAACTTTTAAACTTAATATTACGTATACGTAATAAATATTAGAATTTAATATTACTTATACGTAATAAATTCTTGGATTTAATATTACGTATAAATAATAATTTTTTGAATTTAATATTGCGTATACGCAATAAATTTTTGAATTTGACATTACGTATAATAATAATAAATAAATTTTAAAATTAAATTAAAAATAATTAATAAATTTTTGAATTTAATATTACGTAATCGTTATACATTTTTGAATTTAATATTACGTAATCGTTATACATTTTTGTATTTAATATTAATTATACGTAATACATTTTTTTTTGTTTTTCGCAATAAATTTTTGAATTTAATATTACGTATACGCAATAAATTTTTAAATTTAATATTACGCATACGTAATAAATTTTTGAATTTAAAATAACGTATAAGTAATAAATTTTTGAATTTAATATTACGTATACGTAATAAATTTTTGAATTTAAAATAACGTATACGTAACAATCTTTTGAATTTAATATTACGGTTACGTAAAAATTTTTTGAGTTTAATATTACGTATACGTAAAAAATATTTGAATGTAATATTACGTATACGTAATAAATTTTATAAGTTAATATTACGTAATAAATTTTTGAATTTAACATTACGTATACATAATAAATATTAGAATTTAATATTACGTATACGTAATAAATTTTTGAATTCAATATTACGTATACACAATTAATTTTTGAATTTAATATAACGTATACGCAATAAATTCCTTTTCTAAGAATGCTAATGACACAAATTTGTCGAAGCACATCGGAGTCCTTCACAAATTTCCCAGAACTGTATGATATATTTCAGTTGGTTAGCGTTGAGCAATGAATCGCAGATATTGGGCGCGTTCAGCAGAGAACGCAGATATTGATCACTGATCAGCTTAATAAAACTACTCGTATTATTTAGCATACTTTTTAGGGGGTGTTGTTAAATAAACATTTGGAAAAGCTCCATCTAAGGGCCGTTTTCTCATGTGCCTGTTTTTCGAATTCAGGTGCTTTTTGAGAACATTTATAATGCCTACTTTTAGGCTGCATTAAAAATTATACAAGGGTCTTTTTTGACACAAGCAAAGATATTTGAAAAGCGGCCTAAATTTAGGCAACAGAAATTTTTCTCAAAAAGCAGCTGAATTTGAAAAACAGGAACATGAGAAACTGGTCCTTAATATCATATTAAATTCAGGAGGAAAAGTAGGCTACGTGAATTACCAAGAAATGTATAGAAATAAATAAGATCAGGGAGAAAGTTCTTGTGCTAAACACGGCCAATAGCTCGCTTCAACTCATGAACAAAGAGCATCAAGCTTGCTTTGACTAGGTTCAACGATCAACAAACCAATCAAGCATTTACTCACAACCCGCTCGTTAATTGATCAAACTCGCTATTTTAATAATGCGCTCATTTACGATAGGTTTCTGGATTTGAACTTTATGTGTGGACTTAAAAAGGCTTGAAGATTTTGAACGATTAGCTGGCTCGTTTTGCATTTGGGGAGAGGCTGAGCGAGCAGGCACGTGTAAGCTCGTTGCAGGTCTCTGTCAGGGAATTTGTTTCTTAAAAAGGATCGGTTCGAAATTGGGTACAAAAGATTTCAAATAAATCAATATTTAAGCAATTTGTGCTCTAGCATTTTGCAAGAGCATCTTCAACTCGTAATGCCATAAAGTATCTCAACATACTTTCTACGTCATTTAATTTTTCTTCTTTACTTTTTTTTGTGTTTTTTTTTTTTTTTTTGAAAATTTTTTACTGCGGTTTATTGTGTTATGCACTCGCAGCAAAACTTGTATCTATTTAAATTTTGTGTGTGGCAACATGTTTATTTTATAACCTAAAGGCAGTGGCAAGAGCAGCAACAGCAGCGGCAGCAGGACCAAACGCCAGTCTTCATGTTTGACGGAAGTTTAATTGAATACACCGCTTACTGGCAGTGGCACTGGAACTGGGATGTGGGTAGGTGGGTGGCCAGTTGGCCGCAAAACATTTGCCGCATGTACAAAACAGAGCAGCAGCAGCAGAAGCGGCAGGACTCGCTAAAACAAATGGCAATCAAGTTGAATTGTTACACACTCAAAATGGGCGGGTGGGGTTTCGGGGCGGGGCGGTTGGCTTCTTCATACTGGCATTTTGTTGAAATTTACTCAACTTTTTTGATTTAATAATGAAATGAGCTGGCTTGCATATGTATGTGTGTGTGTGTGAGTGAGCAACAGCTGGCGCTTGAAGGCAGAGACTAATCTTTTCTCTCCAAAACAAAATAAAATGTTAAATTAAATAAATATAAAAGATAACAAGGCCAAAAATTGCAAATTCAATTTACTTGAGGCAGAAAAATGTTGCAAATCTTAATTGTCAATCGTGTTGACAAGCTTTCAACGCACACACACACACACACACACACACACACACGCACACATTGAATTGATTTAATTGAAATTTTATTTTGCAACTGCAGCAACAGTTGTCCCTGAAGTCTGTTTTATTTACTTAGACACTTTTAATTAAGAATTTCTTTGTTGCTTTTTTGGGCCCCCCCATCATAATAGACAACTAATTGTATTCTGTTGATGTGCAATGTATAAAGAAAATGACAAAATACACACACACACACACATGCATCTTCAATGTGTGTAAACTTATGATAGAAAATTGTAAAAAAAATTTAAACAATATTAAAAAAAAAAAAGGTTGTTTCATAAACATACAGACATACAATACATACATAATTGCATATGGCTTGAAACTTGTATTACTAACATACATACACGCATATAAACACATACAAATATATAAATATATATATAACCTTCAAAAAGAGTTACAAAACAATAATATTATGTGCCATTATTAGCAAACATCAAATGAGGAAAAGGAAAAGGAAAACAAATTAAACAAAAAAAAAACAAAAAGATAATGTGTAGCACAACATTTTCGTTACGATTGCAAAATATAAATAAATATAATACGTCTAACACACACACAGATAAATATTAACCAGTTGTTCGAGCGCCTATGATTTTCTAAAGCGGTTTCCCTAGCTTAGTAACTTAATGATTTACTTTATCAGACAAAGTTATCACAAATATGCTATTCCTTTGGTTTATAGTAAATGGCGACCGTGCTTTTGTAAGCACGGTCGCCACTACTAATTTCTGTAAGACAGAGGGTAAAGATACGTGGGGCTCTAGTTATATTTTAAGCATTGGCTTACTTTTCAAATATTTTCTATTTATATGCCAAGCCAATTGTAGTTACTAGTAGTTGTTGATTTATTTACAAAATTCATATGAGGTGCACATAATAGTACAGTTATACTTTGCTGAAAAAGCGTCGCATGTTTACTTCTATGTGAGTCATTGCGGCATCCAACTTGGGCTAGATCAAATGAAACAATCTCTGAAATATGGCAATCTTTGTGGTATCTACAAAACAATTAAAAAACTATCGACTTCAAAGCCCAATATACAGCCTATCAGGGCCAGATACGTGTGTAGCTAATCGCATCAAAATTTAGAAATAAAATTCATCACCTTCAATTTAAAAATCCAGCTAATTTTAACTTAACTTAATTAAACTTTTATCTTACTTAATAACGTCTAATTCCTGTCGAAAATTGTCTTTCAAAGCTCCCAGGTTCTTTGGCTTAGCACCTGAGAAAGAAATTTGCAAGCGTTGACTATTTTTCAAAAGATGGCGACCGTGCTTAAAATAACACATTTTAAGAATTGTGCGTAGATTGGTGGAAATACTTTGGCCATGAGGGCCGCTTTTTGCCGCTCGAACAACTGGATTATTATAATAAGCATACTACGTCTATATATGATTTATAATGGAATATTTGCCCCTCAAAGTATGTTAAATTATTAGATGTTGAGTAAAAACTTATTTGAACATAAAAATTGATTGTTATACCAAAATCGAAGGTATAAAAATTAATTAATTTACTAACTGCATACTTTGAGTTGCTCTTGGTCAAATAGATGTTGTGTGCTGGGTAAAAGTGTATAAAAAAAACACATCATTGAATCATCGTATTAAGGGTATTCATTTGTTCTTTAATATTTTTGTATCATTTATAGTTGTACCCTCAGTAAAAATACATTTTAGAAGCTATTTTCAAGATGAATCCGTTTCAAAATTAAACAGAGTGGCAATCAATCTAACAAAGAGGAGGCATCTCTCTCATCTCATTTGAAAATTGCTTAAATTTTATTTAAGTATAAACTGTTTCGGGTTATATCAAGAACATTTTGGACAAGGCTAGGATTATTTTAAATCAGGGAATCAAACCGAATCGAATTTTGGTTCCGGTTCCGGTTCTGGTACGTACCGAAACTAATGTTTCGGTAAAAGGTTCTGTTTAGGTTCTAGTTTATTTCGGTATTCGGTTCCGTACCGGTACCTTGGTTTTTATTTCGGTATACCGGTACGTACCGGTATGTACCGGTATAATTTAAAAATCTTTTAATCCGAAGATATAAAAGAAATGGTAGCAACCTACATAACAGAAAGTGGTTATAAAGAGGGAAAATTAAACATAATAAACTTTACCTCAGAAAAAAATGTCCTAACAAGAAGATCTTTTTGATATGTGATGAAATGTTAAATACACTGTTTCCAGATAACGTTACCTATCACAATTTAACCCTGCTATTAGGTTAAGTCCATTTGGGCCAATTAGTAATTCATTTCCTTTGTAAATGCAAAAATTAAGGATAAATTAATAATATTTGGAATTTATTGAACGAAAATAGATGCAAAGAAATAAGATGAAATTGTTATTTTTATTGAAAATTTCAGTATATACCAGATGGTCCCTTAACTTTACATTTGTAAGTTTTTGCTTACTTTTACCCTGTGTTTTACCCTGAAGAAATCCCTTATTGAAGTAATAAAAATGAAATAACAAAAAAAAACTCAGAACCGAAACTGTACCGGTACAATGTTTCGGTTCTTTTCGGTAATTTCGGTTCCAAAAATAAAGGTTCCGAAATACCGGTACGCAAAAAATAAATAATAACGGTTCCGGTTCCGGTTCTGGTTCTGAGTTTCAATCTGAGTTACGGTTACGGTTCGGGTTCGGGTTTGACACCCTGTTTTAAATCAATACAATATGTACATAAGTACTTTACTTACAATAAGTATTCTAGTTCTAGTTAGAGGTGGAGAATTATCGATAGCATTATCGGCACTATCGAGACGCCCTGCACTATCGATAGTGTTTGATAGTTTTTTTTTATACTTTATCACTTAAAAATATGTTTCTGTTCCCTTATAATACCATTAATTTATGGACTGTACCGCAAAGTGGAGCATCTTTCACTATTTTTAAATACATTTGAAGGCATAAGATTGCACCTAATTTTATCCGGTTTCGTCTCTGAGCAAAAAACAATCACAGAAGTGAGTACTATTTTGGATCCCAGGTTCGAAAAATACGGTTTTCAGAATAATTTGAATGCAAGCTGAATTTTTTTTTAAATGATATGGTATATATATATACCTAATCAAAACCCACAACCCAATATTAATGCCATACATAAAATCAAAAGTAAAGAAAAATTTTGTTTACCTAGCATTTTCATATTTTTAAACATAAGCGTTTTAATTAAATTAATTGAAACCAATCAATGTTTTTCAAAAAACTATCGATGGTGCCGATTATCGATAGTTCTCCACCACTAGTTCTTATAGCGCCTTCATATTGATAACCCATAAGAAAGTTGCTAAAACCAGTTGGGAATTAGAGAGGCATTTACGGTTTTCAACTTTCGATTTGCTGTTTTGAGCCTTTCCAACAACCTTTTTCTTATTTCAAGTATGATCAAACTTGTCTTAAGATCTACAATATCTTTTACGATTTCAATATTCTTAAAGCTTGCGTTCGGCCTGTTTTATTCAATATGTCACCTTTAAGCTTCAAAATTCTACAATTCTACAAAGTCTACAAAATTATATTACAAATGACAATAACGTGTATTTTCTAGTGTTGTTGCAGCGCCCTTCCATTAGATTTTGCTAATTTAAATTCAATTTTTTTGGCCTCGTATA
The DNA here is from genome assembly GCA_018904225.1 of Lordiphosa mommai. Lineage (NCBI taxonomy): Eukaryota > Metazoa > Arthropoda > Insecta > Diptera > Drosophilidae > Lordiphosa > Lordiphosa mommai. Next base: position 127,679 of record JAEIFT010000020.1, on the reverse strand, counting down.
ACAAAATGTTCTGAGCATTTAAAACCATTGAACTGTAGGTGACTGATGTCAAATTTAATGCTCTAAAAAATAATTAGGGTATTCACGTTATGTCAATATACTTGAAATATTTCAAATAAGAAAGAAAAGTATTCCAAATATTTTTTTTTTTTCAATTTAAATTTTCTGGGAAAATCTTTTTAATTTTTTTTTTATTTTGTGAACAGTAATAAATTCAACACAAATCAATACCCTTAATATTAAAATAAATGTTGTTGTTTAGTTCTTAACTACAAATTAACAGAAAACATTTTCTTAGCCATTCCTTGATTTCTGTATATATGGTAAGAGAACTAACTTAATTTGTTCATTTGATATTATATAGTACATATATACGACATGTTAAGAACACTTTACTCTAAGTATATAAAATAAGCAACAATTGTATATAGAATAACAAAGTAAAATAATAATATATATATTAACTTATATTATAATGTTTAAGTTCATAAATGAAAAAAAAACTTAAATCATATTAAATGGAAATTACTTATATATAAACTGAATAAAACAACATAAATATATCTTATATATATACCAAACAACATTATATATTATACACAACACACAAACAAAAACCAAAAAACAAAATTCTACAAATAAAGGGAAAATATATTTATTAAAATTAAACAGCTAGTTAAATTGAACCAGTTGTAGGTGAGTGGGGGGTGGAGGGGGGGGTTGGCTTGAACAAAGTTTTGAATTGAGTGCTCTACATATCTGCCACATAGACAAGCGCATTTGTCGCTTCCATCGTCCAAGCAGTTGCACAAAATTTAACTCTCAAGCACAGCCGGATATCCGCCTTCTGAGCCAAGCGGAAGTTGTTGTGAAAATAACACAGCAAATAACTTCTGCAACCGCAATGAGCAAGGGTTGTACCCAGGACACCCAAAATAACTTGAGCCAACTAAAAATATATTTATGTGAAGAGCACTCGATGACATTCATTGCCATACAGTAAGTCACTTCATTTGTCGGTCATCCGCATCATCTTTATACACACTTTTGCAGTTGGCTTGATATTTTGTTAAAATATAAACAAATTAATACAAAAATTTAATAAAAATTTGCTAGGAAATAAGAGAATTTAGCAAATCAACAATAATCAATTGGTAGTAATTTGTAAATCACTTAGAAAATTCAAAGATTATTATATTATACTTTAGCCTTGTGAAAGATTGAAAAAATTAAGGGAGAAAATTTTTTTTGGCAAAAATCTCAACTTGTTTTAAGAACCTGGATAAAACGACTATCTGATATTATATAAATTTGACTAAATCCTACACTGCTATAAATGCACTTAAGAAGTTAAATAGTCGTAGGAAAGTCGTCATTGCAAATAATTTTTCCGGAGGTTCGGTTCGCGTGTTCGAACTAAAATTTACCAATGGTTAAGGTTCAAAATTTTTGTGCTTAGGTTTTAGTTCGTACCCTGGGTCGTCCAAATTTTACCAAATTTGCTTAGAAGAGTAATTTATTTGTTAAAAATATAGAAATATATATTTCTGAATTTTTATTTACTTGAACATACGAATTCAATCGTTTGTAATTTAAATTTATAAGTATTATTTCTTCAAGCAATTTTACTTGTAACTTTTTTTGAACCGAACCGAAAAATTGGGTTCGGAACAGGTTCAGGTTCAGATATTTTTTTCACAAGAGGTTCGTTCCAAGGTTCGGTTCACAGTAAAAGAAAAGTCGGAATTCCGGGTTAGAACCGGTTAGAACAGCCCTGATTAAAATAGCTTTCATTGCAACCATTTTAAAGTTATCGTTGGTCTGAAGTTGCTTATCTTTACCAAAACAATAGCAATCGAGTAGTGTGACCAATTGAAAAAAACCACGAAATTCAGGATTTTATGTAATTTCTTTATTAATCTGGCCACACTAGACTTACGTTCAACCTTGACGTAAGTCTAATTACTTACATCGCAGGTCCGTGTAGGGCTTAAACTGGAAAATTATGTACTTAGTTTTGGTTGTGGTTCAGTTAGGGGGTTCGAACCCGGGAGGAATTCATAGGTTCGGTTGGCGGACCGGTTCCTGCCAGGTTTTGGTTCGAACCTTGGTTCACTTGAAAAAAAATAATAATTAGTTTTTATGACTTTCTTAAACGTTGCAATTGGTTTTAAGAAAAATAAAATAGTCGTTTTTAACACTTGCTTAGTTTAAGTCGCAAATAAGGAAGTTCTTAATACAAACCTTAAGGGGGTCTTCTACCTTTGAAAAAAAAAATTCTCGATTTTTTGTTTTGCATTATTAATATAGCTTGAACATTCCCCTTTCATCACCTTCAAACCATTTTCAAAAATTCGAAATAGTTTAGCAGATATAGCAATTTTACTAGAGCAATGTTCCAGTTAAGTGAGTATTTTATACGTTGCTAAAAATTTTAACCGCGTTTTTCTCGAAACCACGGTTTTTGACCTGGTAGCCATGATTGCGCCAGTTGTTCTTAACCAATTTTGATCAGCCAGAGGAGGAAAAACATTTTTTTTACTTTTTTTTACACTATTAAACACATTAAAATACAAAAAAAAATTGAAAAACCGTTCCCTTTTTTTAAATTGCCACCATTTTTTTTTTTTCAAAAAAAATATTGAAAAATATGATTGAGGTTCGGGTCAGAATTACATGAATTCTGATCATTACCTCATTTACCGTTTTCATTTTCGATAACCTGGAGTCCCGGAATCATGGCTTTTTTTCTGTGACCTTAATTCGCAGGCCGATAACTTTTTAACAGCCCTCAAACTCCAAACGTTTTGTTTTATTTTCTTATAAAGTTAATAAATTACATAAAACAAAAAACCAAATTGAAAAAGCTCTTATGGTTTTCTCTCCAGAATTTTTTTAAAAAAAGAAGAAGAGAAGAGAGTTCAGAAGCTTAACTCAATATTCTGCAATTCGATATTAGCAACAAATCTATCCACAGATGTCAGAGTAGTCCAACATCTTGGTCTGTTCTCCACCGGGACATCGAGCCAACTGTGCAGCAGGCAATAGGCAGATGGGCTGAACGCAGGTTTGCCTATGGCAACGTACAGAAATGACAAGACATAGCCAACTTCAATTTATTAAATGATTGGCCGATTTTATATTTTTTCCTAACCCGAAGTAGAGTCCTTTAAAGTTTTATTAAGAATTTCATTTAATAGAAAATTACTTAATATCGTTATCCGAAACTTTTTTATTATATAAATGGTCCGGTTCGGGTCCAGGTTGCCTGTCACAAATGAAATGAGCAAAAAGGGAGATTTTTAAAATTTCTCAACGAACCACTTGAATTTAAATCCGTTTCTCTTTATAAATGGATGCCCTGTCATCTGGTCTAAATACCAAACGCTGGGCTTGGGTATACAGAAGAATGTTTGGATAAAAAAATTTCGAAAATTTGTTGAAAAACCAAAACCAAATAAAACTGCTTCCCTACTTTTGTAATTTTTAAAGTGCACATTCTTACTGCCAAAAAAAATTTATAATTTGTTCTTCTATTCTTCATCTGGTGCCTTAAAAAATGTTAATACTATTTTGGATATCACATATAATTCTGGGTTTTTGAAGGAATCTTCGTTTCACCATTTTATATCACCATTAAATATCAATAATTATTTTACTACAAAATAATTAAAATTGTTTTGATTTTGGTTACCCAATATAAAGTCAATTTCGTTAACGGGTTTGAAAAGCTTTTTGCGGTGTCTGATAACCTTGATGAATAAAATTAAATATCCCTGTTTTTCAATATTTCTTTTTATCAGTAAAATGAAAGATTTACTATTGCTCAACAATCTCCCCTAAAAGAAAACTTTCTTGCACCTTGTTGAAAATTTCACGCCTTAATTAATGTGCCACTACCTCCCCCACAAAACTGGGCATAGCGACCCATCGCTTTGCGGTGACTGTGTAAACAGCCACCCCCTGAAAAGGGAGAGAGCAAAGCATATTGCTGAATATTTTGGCTTGCCGGTTAAATGCTTTAATTGAAATTAATAACCGCACTGAGTTTGGGCACTCAAGCGGTGGCCCAGAATTTTCAATTGTTTTCATTAAAAGTCAATTTTTGATACCGCTTGGCAGATTCAACCCTTTGCCATTCCGGTGTCTTGCCTCTTCTACGTAGATGCTAAATGCCCGCCGGGCCGAGGCGTAAACGATGCGTCTTGGTGTATAATTTTATTTTGGCAACCGGCTGTTGTTGGCCATGGCCATGGCCCATTGCGCATTTCAATGTAACGGCTGCAAAGGGTCACGCGGCTGTTTCGCGCCGTGCCTCGCCGCGCCACGCCTCTCTCAACGCGCACTGATTGAAACGGAAAGTATTTAAAATATGATTAGGGAAGAAAAACCAAAATCAAGATTGGCTTTGAGTGTGTGTGTGTGTGTGTGTGTGCAAATAGGTGGGTGTCTTTAAGTTGAAATAGCGATTTAATTTTTGCAGGCAAAGCAAAGTTTATTGAAACTAAAATAGTTAGGGAATAAGCGAATCATTGGGTGCATTAAAAAAGAAAAGAAAAGAAAACTTTTGCCTAAAAGTAGGCAGCATGTATTGCTGACTTGCCAAATTTGCACAAAAAATGCATCAACTTGAGATTCTTAAGTTCTTATTTAGAGCTTTGAAAATATAAAAGGCACCACTGACATTGAACTAGGCAGCCACTCCAACAAAAAGGAGTCTGATGAGCAATAAGTATCATGAAACAGTCTTTAAATCCAACCAATTGTTGGTCTTTCTTTCAAGCAAGCTTCTGTTTTTATTTATTCGCAATTTTTCAATTTCAAGCTTTAATCCAAAAACGCTAATATGTGGGTAGCCATTTATATATCTGGCCTAGGTCACTTTTAAGGCCGTTTTCTTTTGATCCTGTTTTTCAAATCCAGGTGCTTTTTGTATAAAATTGAGTTGCCTACTTTTAGGCCGCTTTTAAATGTCTATGGTTGTGTCTATTACGACCAGGATGCGATTTTAAGCGTGGCCTAAAAGTAGGCAGCATAGATTTTCCCAAAAAGCAAATAGTGAAGATGAGAAAACGGCCCTTAGAAATATTTGCATTTTCATAAAAAAGATTACATACATATTTATTTTGTTTGTACGGTCACGGTCGCCAGAAAAATGGTACATTTACGTGCGTTTATTTTTTACAATGTTCGGCTTGGAATAAGTAGACAAGAATGCATTGATGAACTAAAATTATTTCGTAAAGGTCGTTTAAAATCAAAATTACAAAATATCGATGCTGATAATTGACGCGAAATGATTGAGCAAGATTGTCATATCACATATTTTAAGATTGAGGCATTCTTGGGCATTTCTATGAGTTTTTATATGATCTTCTCGTCGTTGAAATTTTGTGTTTTCGGCTTGGAGCCCAGACAATTTGAAAAACGGTCTAAAAGAGGTTCGTGTGGATTGGTGTAAGAAAATTTAAAAAAAAATCCTGATTTGGCACCCAATGACTTCTTTCTTAAACCTAGCAAAGGGTATATTAAAATTGTGCATATATTTGTAACGCATTGAAAGAAGCCTTTCCGAACCCATAAAGTTATATATTCTTGATCAGCATGATGAGCTGTTTTTGTTCTGGTCCGTTTCTATGCTATCTCCTACACCAGTTTCAAAGCTATCTTGACAAAACTTTCCAAAAAGTCTTTAAATACATATAGGCTGCACATTTGTTGGAACCGGGCGGATCGAATGACTATATCATATAGCTGTCATAGGAACGATCGGTCCAAAAACTAGTTCTAGTGAAAAAAATTTTTAGTTTTCCATGTTAGCATCACCAATCGTGTTATATATTAATTAAATATGCTTCCACATAATTCTGGAAAAAAAGATCAAAATCGGCTGACTATAGCATATAGCTGCCATAGGAACGATCGGTCCAAAAACTTGTTCTAGTGAGAAAAACTTTTTGTTTTCCGTCGTAGCGTTACCACACTTGGTATTTATTAGTTTTATAGGCTTCCACACAATTCTGGAAAAATTTATTAAAATCAGATGAATATATCATATAGCTGTCATAGGAACGATCATTCCAAAAACTAGTTCTAGTGAGAAAAACTTTTTGATTTCCGTCGTAGCGTTACCACACTTCTTATTTATTAGTTTTATAGGCTTCCACACAATTCTGAAAAAATTTATAAAAAATTTTTAGTTTTCCATGTTAGCATCACCAATCGTGTTATATATTAATTAAATATGCTTCCACATAATTCTGGAAAAAAAGATCAAAATCGGCTGACTATAGCATATAGCTGCCATAGGAACGATCAGTCCAAAAACTAGTTCTAGTGAGAAAATCTTATGTATTTTATATCGTAGCGTAAATTCTCTTGTTACTTATTAGTTTTATATGATTTCACAAAATTCTTAAAAAATTGATCAAAATCGGATTACTATATCATATAACTGCCATATTAACGATCGGTCAAAAAACTAGTTCTATTGAGAAAAACTTGTTGTTTTCCATCGTAGCCTCTTTTCTCGTGATATTTATTAGTTTTATAGGCTTCCACATAATTCTGCAAAAATTTATAAAAATCGTCTGACTATAGCATATAGCTGCCATAGGAACGATCGGTCCAAAAACTGGTTTTAGTGAGAAAAACTTTTTTGTTTCAATGCTAACGTCTTCAAACCTGTCAGTAAGATATTTAATATGCTTCCATATAATTCTGGCAAGTATGGTAAAAATCGGGCAACTATATCGTATAGCAGTCATATAACTGATCGGTCTGAAAATAGGTCTTAGCGAAGAAAACCAGGTTTTTTTTTTAATGGTAGAGTGATTATTATCTATTTTAACACAATATTACCAAGTTTAAAAAATATCGAATAAATATATCGTTTAGCTCCCCTACAGTACGGGGCAACTAGTTCTTAACTGGTGAAATAAGTACTTACTAGGAAACCACCTCTACTTACTTTACTAACCCTTAGCAATGCGTTTCTTCATTTCGTATTTTGTATGAAATGTCCGCAAATAGGCAACTAGGTCAGAACTAGTGAAATGGGTCCACATACCTATGATAGGGTACGTATTGTAGGTACTCAAGAAGGAACTAGCTAATAAGTAAGTTAAGTGGTTCGGCATTCGGTTACCATAGGGTCACTCTAGTAAGGCTGATATTTTGCGGGTAACAAGCTTCGACTTATGCCATTACACGAATCAAACTCAGCTCTGGTCGAAATTTTTTAATCCTTGGACAGAACCTTTTTCGCAATTTTATAGGTAAGCCGTATTTGCACCTCTTTAGTTTCTCCAGCCAACCGACTCAAATATGTAAAGGGTATATATATAACCTCTTCTCTTTCAATTAGAAATATCTGCTTCATAACAGCATTCTAACTTATTTACTTAGTTTCAGCAGTAGATCTGAACTTGATGATAATAATATACATTCATATTTTATATATGAAATCATCCAATTAACTAGTCAACAACAGCCACGCAGACGTTTGGCTCTCTCACTCTGTGTTCGCTTTTTGGCTGCAAAATGCAAAAACATTTAAAGTCCAACATTCACAAGGAAATGAACGAACAAACAAACAAACACACAGCTGTACATGAAGGGGTGAAGAGTTGGAGAGAGGTGCAGAGGGAATCTGCGTACTTAAGCTGCAGACAGCAGCAGTGCACAACTAACTTTGAGCTACGACTGCAACGATAGCTGTCTGTGTAGGAGTGTGTGTGTGTGTGTGTGTGTGGGGGGAGAGTGCTTGGGGCCTAGCCAGGTTCCGTGGGTCACCAACGCCAGCCATTCATTCTATCTGCGTGTGTCCCGTTAACTGTTTCTATTTCAATTTCAATTTGCTCAAAGCTTTACTGTGCGTTGTGCAATTTATGAATCTCGAAGTGTTGAAGAAGTTGCTGGAAGGAAGGCAAATGCTACCTGGGCTTTAGAATGAAAGAAATTTAAAATATCCAAATTAATCAACAGAGCGTTAACTTTAACATTAAGGCTAAGGTTTACCTAAAGCTAGCACATCCAAAAAATGTTCTTATATAACAGAAGTTGGACAATTAGTTAGCGATGCATTCACGCAAAGAAATGTTGGATAGCTTAGCATAAGTAATTTTATTGTCGAAACGAGACAGTATTGAACCACTTTTGAACCGGCCTGGGAACCAGTCTTGAACCAGTAAAATGTCTGACTTAAAACAACTAACCTACACACCAAATTTCAAGTTCATAGTTTCAATAACTTCTGAGATCTCCCTCTAAACCACATTAGAACCGGTTCAGTGGATTCGGAATCGATCTTGAACCAGTAAATATCATTCTCTATATAACTCACCCACACCCAAATTTCGAGCTCAAAGCTTGAAAAACATTTGCGATATGTCTCTAAACCAAAATTCCAGTTCATAACTTTAATAACTTCTAAGATTAGGCACTGAACCACTATTGAACCGGTCAGCGGGTTATGGAAGCGGTTTACAGTCTTGGGACATATTCCGTGACTCATTCCTGATCGACATGAATACTCTGTAAAAATTTTATAAAGATCGGTTTAGTGGTTTCAGAGATATTCAGGCCTGTTCTCGTTTCCGAATTCGATCAATCGGAATTGGTAAAGGTTCTTATTTTCAAGAAGCGATTGCAGAATATGGTTTGTAAATTTTACCATCAAGACAGTCGAACAAAGATAAATAGAAATATGAAGTTAACTCTTAACTTTTCATATTTAAGCTATCATCGAGGAATAGTCTCGTGTATTAAAGGAATGGATTTTGACATATTGTATTTGGTTAAATCAGGGAATTATACCGGAACCGTTAACCGAAATATACTGTTTCAAGCCAATTACCGGTATCGAAATCGGAACCGTTAAACGCTATAATATGAACCGAAAACCCCGGAACCATACCGAAACGATAATACCGGTACTGTTTCGGTTTCTTATTATTCATCTTACTGATTTATGATTATTCCGCCCTTAAAGAAAAAAACAGAATCAAACTCCTTGTTTTTTAAAGATATATAAGATATAGAAAAAATTTTCTAAAAGCGGAAAAACGTTTCTTTGGTAAATATAAATCCTTTGAGTAAATGTATAGGACTTCTAAATCTTAGAAAACCCTCCCTTAAATATAAAAATGTTATTATAATTTTAAAAATGAAGTTTCTTAACTTTAATCTAATTTCGCAATCAAACTTAGAAATATTATTTAAAATTTTACAAAAATTTTTGATTTAATATTTAGAAAAATGTAATGTAAGGGATAGTTAAGGCAGATTTTATGTTTCCAACTGTTTAAGAGTCTTTTTAGAACCCTTTGAGTATTTTACCAGCATATATTATGGGCTATATTGGACAATAGTCTTATAAATAGTATGGGTTTAAATTATGATTAGAGTCATAACGGGCTTAATTGGTCTGTCGTAGCTTTATAAATAAGACTGCAACTGCCCTGCACTTTTTAGAAATCGCACCCAGTACCTGATAAAACCATTCTATGAAGATCTGGGTTGTCATTTGCCCCTAGGGGACCTAGCTCTTTTTATCGACTCCTCAAATTGGTTTTCATAGCCATTGACAGAGATTTGGTGAAGAAACCCCCATTGAAATTTTTAAATATTACTTATACCGGTACGTACCGGTATACCGAAATAAATATCTGGGTACCGTATCGGAACCGAAAACCGAAATAATCTGAAAACCGAATTAGAACCTTTAACCGAAATTCTTATTTTGGTACACCGAGAAAAAAAAAAAACGTTCTAAAAGTACCAAAATCATGAACATCCGTTGACGAAAGTCTATCATGCACGTTTGTTCTCAAATCATGAACATTGGGGTACGATTTTTCATGAACACTTTGTTCTCACTTTGGATTTTTTGGGCTTGTTTCGTGACCATTTTGTGCTCGTTTTATGAACTTTTTGGGCATGTTTCATGAACGTTTTGTTCTTATTTTGTTTTTGGGTTCCCCTCTCCTCTGTCCTCTAATAATAGGGCGAGCGGGGGCTGAAACCGCTTTATATTCTTGCTTTTCCCTCCCCTTCCTCTCCTCTGCTGGCCACTCGCCGCCCCACCTTACCAGAAAAGCATATATTCCCCCTCTTTGACTTATTTATTTCTTTTTGAAGAACAAACAAAGAAAAAACGATGAGTGTTAGCTACTGCTCCGTCTGGGATTCGAACTCGGGACCTTTACCTTGCACTCAAACGCACAAACGGATCTGCATCTTAGCGCCCTGTACCATAGCACACTTCCGTTGCGACATGTCTAAGATGCTTCTTATATTTGTTGTACGATGGATGATTTAAGTTTAAATTTCATGAACGGAGAAAAAGAACAAAATCATGAACATTTGGTTTCGGAACCGGTACCGGAACCGGAACCGATATTCGTTTCGGGATTAATCTTTCACATAATTTTGTTAGGTTTTTACCCTTAAATTAACTGCTCATAATATCCCTTTATTTCATTCATCTTAGAACGCCGTGCGTATTTGGTTTTAATTTTCTGTAGTATAACATATCAAAATAATCATAATATACTAAAAAAAACATTTCCAAAAAACTTGCTGCTTTTTGGTTGCCTGGCAGTTGATTAAGCGATATACTAAAAACAAAAAATAACAACAACAAGAAAAAAAACGTAGTCCGTAGCAACCGCGAGTTTGTTTATCAATAAGTGGGCCCTGGCATTGACCAATTCAGTTTAGTTTGAAAACCAACTGAAGGAAGAAACCACACATAAAAATGGTAAGCGTACAAATCACAGTTCATCATCGTCATCATCATCAGCATCAGACACTGCGAAATACTCGCACAATGGTGGCACACAAAACTAGCGGACATCTTTTGCTCCAGCTCCGGCTACATTATGGCGTCTGCGATAAGGCTCGACTAACCAACAACAAAAGGCAATGGCCACCCCATGGAGCTGTGTTTTTTTTTTTTTTTTGTTCTGCAGTTGGGTGGGTGCCCTCCTTTATTTCGTTGCATCGGCGGGCATTCAATTTTTCATGCCAAGCCGGGCTGTTGCTGTTGTGCAGCAGACATATACAAAATACGTATATATATATATATATGTGCATATAATGGTGTTGCACTTGCAACTCCATCCCTCAAAAAGAAATCTCAGCTTGTTGTTGTTGTTGTTGTCTATTTTCGATAATTTGTTTGGCCCCATTATATATGTATGTATGTATGTATGTGTGTATATATATCTGGGGTATATACTTTTAAACAACGCGGGGACACGGTCGCCACATCTCTGGGCGGCTTCGAAAATTTTTGAATAATTTGCAGTCATAAAATATGCAATAAGCCAACAGCTGTTGCAAAATTGTTTTGAAAGCCGCGCCATCACATTATTTAAAGCGTCGTAGTCGTCGTCGTCGTCCTGGTTGTTGTTGTTGCTGCTGCTGCTGCTGGTACTCCTTCTGTTCCTTGTTCAAGTGAACGCGAATACGCGAAATCAAATTAAGCATTGTTAAAGGATTTAAAGTGGTTAAAAAAGTGCAACATGCAGTTGGTTGAAGACGAAATCGCAAAATTATACGACCAAACAATGAAGACGCTTAGATATTCGGCGAAAGGTTACCTGACTTATAAACCCCTTTCGGAATTCCGAACGTTTAGAAAAGAAACAAGTAAGAAAGTCGGTCAATCACGACTGTAATATACTCTCTATCTGTTTGTGTGCAAGTGCTGCTCATCATAATTATGGCCAGTGCTGCCCAGCGTAATTATTTGTTTTGCTTATAACTCGAATATGCTTCATCTGATCTGAAAACAGTGTATGGGGGCCCGATAAGCAATGATGAGTAGAATATATGTCTAGAAGGTTTGAACAATCTAACTTCTAAATTGTTGAATATTTAAGGTGTTTTTTAAATTGCCGGGGTGGCAACTCTACTATCGTACATCTGATCGGAAAACGAAGGATGGGGGCTTGATAAGAAATGATGAGTAGAATTTATTTCTAGAAGGTTCGAATAAGCTAACTTCTAAATTGTTGAATATTTAAGGTGTTTTTTAAATTGCCGGGGTGGCAACTCTACTATCGTACATCTGATCGGAAAACGAAGGATGGGGGCTTGATAAGTAAAGATGAGTAGAATACATGTCTAGAAGGTTCGAATAAGCTTACTTCAAAATTGTGGTATATTTAAGATATTTTTCAAATTGCCGGGGTGTCAACTTTACTATCCTTCATCTGATCGGAAAATGTTGAATGGTTGATCGATAAGTAATGATGAGTAGAATATATGTCTAGAAGGTTCGAACTATCTTAACGTAAAATTGTGGAAGATATTGAGGTATTTTTCAAATTAAGGGGGTGACAACTCTACTATTTTTCATCTGATCGAAAAACAATGTATGGGGCTCGATAAGTAATGATGAGTAGAATATTTCTCTAAAAGGTTCTAACAACCTAACTCCAAAATTGTGGAATATTTCAGGTGTTCGTCAAATTGCGGGGGTGACAACTCTACTATCGTTTTTCTGATCGGAAAACGATGTATGGGGGCTCGATAAGCAATGATGAGTAGAATATATGTCTAGAAGGTTTGAACAACCTAACTTCAAAATTGTGGTATATTTGAGGTGTTTTTTAAATTGCCGGGGTGGCAACTCTACTATCGTACATCTGATCGGAAAACGAAGTATGGGGGCTCGATAAGTAATGATGAGTAGAATATATGTCTGGAAGGTTTGAACAATCGAACTCCAAAATTAAGGGATATTTGGATGTATTTTAAATTGTGGGGTGGTAACTCTACTATCGTTCATCTGATCGGAAAACAATGCATGGGGGCTCGATAAGTACTGATGAGTAAAATATATGTCTAGTAGGTTCGAATAAGCTAACTTCAAAATTGTGGTATATTTGAGGTATTTTCCAAATTGCCGGGGTGGCAACTCTACTATCGTTCATCTGATCGGAAAATGTTGTATGGTGAATCGATAAGTAATGATGAGTCGAATATATGTCTAGAAGGTTTCAACAATCTATATTTAAAATTGTGGAAGATATGAGGTGTTTTTCAAATTGCCGGAGTGGCAACTCTACTATCGTACATCTGAGTAGGAAACGATGTATGGGTGCTCGATACGTAATGATAAGTAGAGTATATGTCTAGAAGGTTTGAACAAACTAACTTCAAAATTGTGGAAGATATGAGGTTTTTTTTTAATTGCCGGAGTGGCAACTCTACTATCGTTTATCTGATTGTAAATTGATGTATGGGGGCTCGATAAGAAATGATGAGTAAAATATTTATCTAGAAGGTTCGAACAACCTAACTCCAAAAATGTAAGATTCAAAAACAGTTAAGTTCCAATTTCTCATCTTCTACATAGAACTATCTGTCACATAATCTTACAAATAGCAGTATAAATTCTAAGTTTATGTGTCATATAGCAGTTATATAGTAGATAAGAAATCTTTTTGATTCTCTTTCACTCATTACTTACACTTTTTTGCTAGTTCGTTAGTTTGGTGGGGTATATAGTAATTCGAGTTGAATAATGTAGTTCATTTTTATGAACTAGTTCATTAGTTTATTTTTTGAAGAACTATTCAATTTAGGAAAAATTTTAAAGAATTAAACATCTTTTTACTCATTGTTCACATGAATAAACTCAAACTTGTGATTTATTTTTATTCTCTTACAGCCACCAAAGGGTAAAAAGGGCAAGAAGGGCAAAAAGCTGCCAGGTAAGTACACTTAAAAGATTCACACATTTACACATTTATTCAAGAAGAATTTATCTATAACTAAAGTAAAAAGTGTGGCCCGCTTAAATTGCCTTTTAAAGTTTCCACATACGTTTCATTCAGTGCACGCGCATTGCCGCCTGTCAGACAATTAATTTTTGGGCACATTAATGGTTGGTTGGTTGGTTGCCGGGTCCTTCCCAAAAAGGCCAAGCAAAACAATTAGTAAATAACGATAATCTGTGTCAGGGCAAGAAATGCAGTGTCGCCCTGCCCTGCCCCAATGCACTGTAATTGCCGGACAAAAAAAAAAAAACAAAACTGTCCACTTAATTTCCACGAGTGAACAAACTCTCCCCGTTTCTAACGCACTTAATTGTTTCTATTCCCGGCGTCCAGTGTGCACCAGCCGGGCCATGAGGCCAATTACAGAAAACAATTACAACATGGTTGGCTGCTGGCACACATGAGGGCAGGGCCAGTTCTCATTAAATTGTCATAAAAACAAGTGCATCCTTTTCTCTAGTTCTTATCGATGGCGTGGACACCTCCTCCATGACACGCGATCAGCTGGAGGCGTTCGCTCTGCGCCTGAAGGCTGAAATGGATCGTGAGCGCGAGGAACGTAACTATTTCCAACTCGAACGGGACAAGATACGCACCTTCTGGGAGATTACCCGTCAACAGCTGGACGAATCACGGTACGAGCTGCAACAGAAGGATAAGGATATTGAGGCCACACAGGATTTGGCCGATATCGATACGAAACATGTGATGCAACAGATGAAACATTTGCAATTCGAGAATCACAATAAATTGGGCGAAGTGCGTGCCGAAGCAATGACCCAACTGAAGCTGGCCCAGGAGCATCATGTGCTGCAGGAGCAGGAATTGCAACGGGATAAGCGTCAGTTGCGCCGATTGCTACGCGAACGCATGGAGATGAGCGAAATGCAATTGCGTCAAATGGAGGCGCATTTCAATGAGAAGTTACTGTGAGTACATAAAGTGGCATATTTTAAGTTCATCATAAAGATATTCCTCACCTACACTGGTCGGCACAATTATTTTGACAACAAATTTTTCATAATATCTTTGAAACAAAAAATCTGAAAATGTTTAAATTTTTATGGCAAACTAGTACAGAAGAGAGCTTTCAATAAAGCATAAGAAGTTCACAATTGGATGCTTGCATAGGAAAATTAAAATAAAAATGTACAATTTGGTTTGGCATAATTATTTTGACAAGATTTGAAAATTGACTTATTCTCCAAACAGGAGCTACAATGCTAAATGAGTTATTGATTCTAGACGCATTTTTCACGCTGAATCCGAATCTGGTTTCAGAGATCCTATATCTTTAATGGTTTAGCTGCAAATTGAACCTTAAAATGCCAAAAATGGCTAATTTGGTCATTTTCACCAAGCCCTAAGTTGTAGAATATCGCTCATAGAATATTTCAACATTTTCCGATTTTTTGTTTCAAAGATATTATGAAAATTTGTTTGTCAAAATAATTGTGCCGACCAGTGTATTAAACTTTGCTCTTTTTTTAAACTATAGTTTGGATTTTAAACTCTAGTTCTTCTTTTGAAGTATAGCTAATTTTTAGCCAAAAATAACTCTCTTGAATTTTAAAAATAAAGGAAAGAGGAAAGCTCACTTCGAACTAAGTTGAAGTACTCTCATGGTTCCTATCATTTTTATAAATATAATTTTTGTTTCATTTTCTCTTTGAAAATGCTAGTTGAGTTAATTCCCAAACTGACCAACAGATGGCGCCTCTTTTGCGAGTATTTGGCAGACCATAAATAGGAATTTTTTTTATTTGGTAGCTATACAATATATTATTCCGATTATTCTTAGTTATTATTATTAAAATAACAAGTTTAAAGACGCCATTATCGAGTACAACACTGATTTTCTCATTAAGACCAATTTTCGAACCGATCATATGAATATAAATACTATATACATATAAATTTGCGATCCCGAGCATTTGACAGCCGATCACGAAATATCGAAATTTTCAATTGGGAAGAAAAGCAGCTTGAAAAATATTTTTTTCTTCGATTTTTTTGTTTTGCATTATTATAATAGCTTAGACATTCCCCTTTCATCCCCTTCAAACCTTTTTCAAAAATTCGAAATATTTTAGGAGATATTGACATTTTAGTGGAGCAATGTTCTTGCTTGAGGAAGCACTGAATATAATACTCTTTTGCATTTGAAAAATATTTTTTTCTTCGATTTTTTTCTTTTGCATTATTATAATAGCTTTGGCATTCCCCTTTCATCCACTTCAAACCATTTTTGAAAATTCGAAATAGCTTAGAAGATATTGCCATTTTAGTGGAGCAAGGATCTTGCTAGAGGAAGCACTGAATACGTAGGATGCTATATATATTTCTGGCCTAATAATTAAAACGCGAGTATTTATGATCAAAAATGGTTTTATTGTTTTTCAAAGTATTCTCCAGCAAGATTTATACACTATTGCATGCGCTCAAACCAATTGTCGAAGCACTTTTTCCACTTCGATTGAGACACCTCCAAAACATGGTTTTTGAACTCTTCAACAGCATCTTCTGGCGACGAAAATCGTTGACCACGCATTTTTCCTTTGATGTGCGGGAATAAAAAGAAGTCAAGTTAGAGCTGTACGGCGGATGACCCATCAATTCGACGTTTTCGGCGGTCAAAAAGGCGCTGGTGTGAGCTGATGTGTGAGAGCTCGCATTGTCATGGTGCACAATGATCTGTCTTCTCTTGTTCGTTTTTCGAATTTCTCCGAAGACTTCAGGCAAAAAAATTGTGGTGTACCACTCAGAATTGACCGTCCTACGTTGCTCAAGCGGAGCAGTCGCCACATGACCGAAGTTTTACCGAAGAAACAGGCGACCATTTGCTTCGAAGTGCTTCTTCCTCGAACGACTTTCGTTGGATTGGGCTCGTCTTCGAAGACCCACACGGTCGATTGCTGATTTTTGTTTCGGGCTCATAAGCATAGATCCATGATTCGTCACCTGTGACGATCTTATAAACGTCTTTTGAAACACCGCGATTATATTTTTTCAAAATTTCTTTGCACCAATCCACCGAGCCTTATTTTGAGCGATTTGCAAATTGTGCGGGATCCAAACGAGAACAAACCTTTCTTACGCAATATCGAATGTATGCTGGTGGAAGAAATGCCCAAGGATGCTTCTATCTCACGGTATGTCACATGACGATCTTGCATTATCAGTTCACGCACGGCATCAATATTTTCTGGCACAACGACTGTTTTTGGACGACCATCGTTTTCAAGCGAGCGTCGCCCGCGATTGAATTCATTAAACCAATTTTTCACCGTGCTATAGGATGAAGCTTCATCGCCATACAAAGATTTAAGTTCATGGTTGCGCTCTTGTCGTGATAATCCAAACAACGAAAATGTTCACGAGTTAATTCCATTTTTCTGCCAAGCTAAGTTTTTGATTAATCGTTAATCGATATCAAAAGTGGTCACACATGAAAGAGTTGTATGGAGATTTTATCGATAAAAGTCCAAACTTTTTTTTGGGAAAAGGCCAATTGGTCCTAAAATGGTTAGAAGTGACCTAGGCCAGAAATTTATATAGCAACCCGCGTATGTACATATCCAGTCCAAATGGATATGAAATATATCCAATGGATTAACAAAAAATATAATTTTTTTCTGTGGAGGTCACTTTTGGGCCTGTTTTCTTATACTCATCTTTTTTTAATCTAAGACGGGATTTACATGATGAAGCAAACTTCATGAAGTTTTCCTAGTAGGCGAGAGATTTAAGTGTAGTTTTTACTATTTGTTTAAAAGGTCTGAAAGACTTCCTCTAAATTCCACGCCTACTAAGAAAACTTCATGAAGTTTGCTTCATGGTGTAAATCCCGACTAAGTAGATATTAAGACAAAATATGTTGCCTACTTTTAGGTCACTTCTTTTAAATTTAAATTATTTATGCTTCTGTCTACTACGACCTAAAAGTAGGTAATATACATTTTCTGAATAACCACCTAGATTTGAAAAAAAAAATGAAGTTAAAAACTAGGTTTAAGTTAATTTAAGGTTCACTTTTAAAATGCATTTCATGAAGATGAGAAAATGTGCCTAAGTCATGCTCCCATTTTCACTTTCGCAAACTTTTTGCGATTTATAGAAGAAGTTTGTTTCTAAAACCGGTTTCAAAACGCAGTGAAAATGGGAGCATGGCTGATACTTACTTTTCCCACCAATAGATGGCGCTAAAACAATTCCCATCTTCTCTTATTTCCTTTCAGTGAACAGCGTCTGGCCTTCGAGCGTGAGCGCAAGGATAACGAAATGTTGCACGAGGAGAAAATGATGGAGCAAAAGTCCAAACTGGAACTGTTTTATAACACACAAATGTTCGAGGTGGAGGAGCGTAAAAATCAACAGATCAAGGACTTGCAGGATCATCACGATTTGGCCTTTAATGATATGAAAAACTACTACAATGACATTACCTTAAACAATTTGGCTTTGATAGGCAGCATGAAGGAGCAGCTGGAACATTTGCGTAAGCAAGCCGAACGCAGTGATCGCATAGCAGCCGAAACAAGTCTGGAGAATCGTCGTCTCAAGGAGCCACTGGATCAGGCCAATATACAGCTAAATGAAATGCGACGCAAACTGGAATTCTATGATCGGGATAAGCAGCAGTTGAGTCGCCTAAAATCGCGTAATACCCGGCTGGAGAAAAAGGTCAAGGGTTTGACCTGGGAGGCCGAAACTCTGATACTGCGTAACGATTCTTTGGTATCCGAACGTGAGGGTCTCAAGGAACGTTTCAATGAGGTAATTGTGGAACTGCAACAGAAGACGGGCCTGAAGAATGTCTTGCTGGAGCGTAAGATAGCCGCTTTGATGCGTGAGGATGAGAAACGTAGCATTATCCTGCACGAGACCATAGCCTCCTGTGCTCCAAATTTCGCCGAGAAGCTTACAACTTTGGATGAACGTGTGGGCAATATTGTGGATCAAAAGAATCAGATTATCATAGAGTTGCGCTATGAGGTGGCCAAGGCGCGCAAGGCACACGATGATTTGCTCGAGACCTATGAATGCAAGCTGAAACAATATGGTGTGCCCACCGATGAGCTGGGTTTCAATCCCTTGCGCGATCGTGAGGAACAGCAATTGTATCTGTGCGGTCCCGCGGGTATAGTGACCAAGAATAAGTAGAAACCAACAACAACAACAATAATAAATACAAAATTTTTGGTGTATCGCCAGGAATTTGCAACTGCCACTGCTATTACGATTCCGGTAGCAGCTGCTCCAATTCCCAACGCTTTTTTTTTTGCAGAATTTATTCAACGTTCGATCTTACGTGTATATATTTTTAGTGTATAAGAAGTATGTATACATATGGTGTGTGTATATGTTTATAAAAAGAACCATTTTGGAATAGTAAAGAATTGTAACTTGATTTAACACCTAAGGGGGGGAGCGAGCTGACGCTTAATATTTTTTTTTTTTTGTATTGTTCCATCAATTTTGAGTGTAAACAATATTGTTAAACAACTGAATTGAAAACACAAGACATATTGACGTTTTTTCGTTTCCAATTTTTACTATCATCGTTTTTTTTTTAGGTTATGTGGTAGGTATTCTTTTTAGTTCTCTTTTCGTTTATATTTTTGAAATAGATATCACATGATGTATTTTTTTTTCTTGCTGTTACTACGGATTTTAGTTTAAGTTTTTTTTCTATCGGTTTTTTTTTTTGCAAATTTGTTTAACAAATAACAATTTTTTTTTTTATGTGGGATGGGAAAAATGAAACAAAATTGTGTAGGCATGAGATGTTGTTGTAATCTATTTTTGGTAGTTGTAAATGGATTTTTTTTGTTACGTATTTTGCATTTCATACATTTCACAAACGATTGGACACTTTAGAAACTAAAATAATACAAACTTAACTTAAAAAATTCGTTTCGGTTCTTCAGGTTTTAAGCTTTACTTTAAAAAAATTATGAATTTAACTTGGAAAGGTAGATTTCTATTAAAATCATAAGTCATCGGTTCCCATAGGCTACCCGGATTTCCATTTCGATACAAATATATTATTTTGAGATTCGAAAATTAAATTTTTAAAAATATAAAAGGGTAAGCATATTGATTCGGTAAAAAAAAGAACATTAATGATTTTTCATAAAGAAAACTTAAAAAATGTATGTTGATATATATCAAAGAAAATGCTTCAATATAATATAATACCCTTTATAAGGCTATAAAAATCGAAACAGTATTAGTATTTGATATTTGTAAACGGTTTTTCGTTCTCAAAAAATAGTTCCATTACCGGAACATGATTTGAATCGGTTACGGTATAAGTGTCCGATTAAGACGTTTTAAAAATTCGTACGAAAATCTTATTACGTAGTTTCCAAAATGGTTTGGGGATCAAATCAAACCCATTTTCTTATAGTATCCCAAACATACACCCAACCCTTTGTCCAAGATGATGAAATAGAACCGTTTCTAATTGACCTGAGCGCTCAAATGAGCTGTCAGCTGTCATTTCATTGGATTGCATTATACAAGTGTGCTGGCGTTGCCACTTTCGGGATTTTTGTACAAGCGATATACATTTCTAATCGATTTTTGACTATCGGTTTAGGTTTTTTTTTATGTATTTCAAATCAATTCTTATTGCAAGATGTTGTTTCATCAGAAAGATAAGCTCCACAATTTGTATAACTATTACTTTAAGCACACCAAAACACGACTTATTTAGACATCTGCCGAGTGGACCAAGAAGCCTGCGCTGTATAGGAGCAGATTATACTGGGATGCCTTTTTGTCTTTTGTTTATTCTTGTTTGATTTCATGGTTATTTCGTTTAGAATTTCACTTGATTTGCAGGCAATTTAATGCTTCTGTGTTCATTTCAGTTTTCATTCTTCATCTTTAATATAAACCAAACCAGATGATTTCAATGAATCAATAGACACTAAGCCACAGACCATTTAAAATAGACTCAAAGATTGGGACGGCTCTCAGAATTGAGTGCTGTTAGGTGCTGTGTGCACATGTTAACACTTTTCTCAAATTATAGTACGCATAAGGGAAACACGGTGGTTAGAGCGAGACGGACATTGTCATGAAATAAACAACTGATTAATTTCTCTGTTAAATGGTGGCGACCGAGCAATCTTTAAGTCTATATATATATTGGTCTGTGACTTTACTTAGAAATCAGATCGTGTAAATTTGAGCGTATTTTATCGTATTTTATTCTTTTAAGTCTCTTTGCTTTTTATGCTCTGCAGAGAAGCTAGGCAGAGATCTAACCATTTACTTAAATTAGAATCAGTTGTCGAAAATCATTGTACAAAAGAACACCGTGTTTGGTCTGCAATCAAGTTGCATTTTCTCTTAAGGAAGTTTCTATTGTTTCTTGATAGATACTTTACTGGAAATAATATTTCCTATAGGAAAAGAATGTGGTTAGAGCGAGAAAGACATACCTATGTGTTCTACAAATCGCTTTCGACCCAAAAACGACTCAAATCGTATGGGAATTGGGTCCTTTTTTGGGCGGAAGCGATTTGTGGAACACCTGGGACAGTCAATAATAAACTCAGAGAGCAAACAGTTAACTTATTTTGAGTGAAACGCCGCGTAGTCTCTTATTGTCTTTCTAAGTTAACTTTTCTTTGAAAATGTCTGGTATGCGGAGACAGCTTCGAGTGGCCGCCTCACCAGTTATTTTTACACCATTGCTCATTACCTTACTTTTCTCTGCTTTTTGGTTCTACAAATATCGGCATGAAGAAATGAGTATTGGAGATAAAAAATGCGCTGCCTCTCGATTTTGATTAATAGTACGAATGAAGATAGGAAAACACGATGGTTAGAGCGAGACGTACATTGTCATAACAAATACAAAATAACGCTGATAGCGAAAACGACAACAAACAGCCCACTAAGTTCCGAGTATAATGTTGTTGACTGAACAATCGTTGAGTCTATATTTACTAGTCTCTGATATCGGTGCTTGAATATCGATTATCAAAAAACGCCGAATATCGTTTCCAGTTCTAAGTTTTTCGGTTCTTTTTGGTATATGATTTGATTCTCTACTGAAAAGCTCTTATGATTATATCTGAAAAACTACAATAGTTTGCCGTACAAAAGACTGACAAAGTTCAATCTGATGCTTCTAAGAAAGTTCTGATGACTAAATGATTCAATACTAAGAATTAGTTGGACAAGGAACAGGAAGGTTTACTCTATGTATATGCCAGGAATAGCAAATAAAATTATAAGGGATAATTAGGATAACTTTTCTTTTTATTTGTTGTATTGGTTTTAGCGACCTGATCTTCGTTAATACAAGGGGGACCTTCAACAAAACTTTGTTTTATTTTAAATTTAACAAACAATAAGGCCTTGAAAAAAATCGTAATTTTTGAAAGCAGTGAAAATTTCCAATTAAAGCCTAGTACGCAGAACAACAAAGAAATAAATTTGTCACAATACTTCATAAAAATAGAACAACTTGGACTTTGTTTTGATATTCATGAACTGTATGAAAGTGTTTATATTTTTATGAATTATCATGAAAAAATTTATTTTTTGTCGTTCTGCGTACTAGGCTTAAGTTTTCAATATTTTTTAAAAAATATTTAAGTTATGGAAATGCTTTATGAATTAGCCTTTATATTCAAGGGATAACCCTTTTGTTCGATTGAGCCATTTTCGAATACAATAAATCATTCAGGTCTAAATCCGTTCGATCGGGATTCTTGGAGATTCTTATTTTCAAGCAACTTATATTATTATATAATAGTATAACTTATATTTTGGCATTAAAACAGTTGAATGAAGATAAATGGAAATTTGATGTTATTAAGACAATCGGTTTCTAAAAACGGAAACATTTTAGCCATGCCGATGCCGCATAATTTGATCGTAATTGGAAATGGGAGCAGGCCTGATTATCTAATTCAATATTTTGACTTAAAATAAACAATTTTTTCTTGTAGTTTCCATAAAATATATGTTGAAAAATTATAAATTCTAAATTTTAAGGGTTCCACGAAAATTATGCAAAGCAGGAATAGGGAAATTTTAGTACATTTTTCACAAAATTCCCTAAATTGATTCTTAATTTTTGAAATTGAAAAAAAAGCTTTTATGTAACCTTGAAAATGTGAGGTAATAGTAACTAGTAAATTAATATATGAAACAATATTATAAATTCGAAATTTAAGGGGATCTAAGAAAATTATGCAAAATAGGAAAGGGAAATTTCTGGTAAATTTTTCACAGAATTCCTCAAATCGTTTGTTATTTTTTTAAATTAAAAAAAAAAAGCTTTTATTTAGACTTAAACAAGTAAGGTGGTAGCAAAGGCCTCATTCCACAGGGCATAAAAATTAATTTTAGAACTAGGCTTCATATAAATAAGACAGCTTTTTCAAAACATTCAACTTACAGAGCTTTCAAAAGTGTTTCTATTCATATGAAGCATGGTAACGAAATAAGTTTTTATGTCAACTGGAAGGAGGCCTTAATTAGTAATTTTTTTTTACAGAATTCTTCAAATTGTTTCTTATTTTTGAAATTTAAAAAATAAAAAATTTAAAAAAAGTGCTTTTATGTAGCCTTGAAAAAGTTAGGTGGTAGTAAAGGCCTCATTCCAGATGGCTTAAAAATTATGTCGTCACTATGCTTTATATAAATAAGACAGCTTTTCTAAGACCGCATTTACACGATGAAGCAAACTTCATGAAGTTTCTCAAAAAGCTTTTATTTGTGGGAAAGAGCAAGATGTATCTATGAGGTGAGGCACTTAGCAAAATATGTAAACTCAAAAGCTTTAGGTAACTGCACAAGAGTGAGACAGACAACGTTTGCATGAAAGTGTGTGTGTGTGTGTGGCTGTGTGTGCGCTACACGAACCCACCCACTCGCTCATGCGCGGAGTGACCGTACGCGTCGAGTGTCATAGGCACAGTAAAAAATTGCAGGGGTCATTTGAGATGCACGCACATATTTTTGTATGTATGTGTGTGTAAGTCGTACCCGTGGACCAACCGTTCACGTCAAGTGTTAGCTGCACACTGACAATATGTAAGCTGTGAAACTTGAGCTGTTGTCTAAGTGCCTCACCTCATAGATACATCTTGGGAAAGAGGTGTGGTGGGGTGGCTTGCCCCTCTACGCCTCTTTCCAACAAGCAAGAGCTTTTTCAAAAACATCATGAAGTTTGCTTCATCGTGTAAATCCCGACTAAAGCATTCAACTTTCAGAGCTTTCAAAAGTGTTTCTATTCATATGAAGCATGGTAACGAAATAATTTTTTATGTCATCCTTTAGTATGCCTTAATTAGTACATTTTTTTTACAAAATTTTACAAATTGTTTCTTATTTATGAAATATCTTTAAAAGCTTTTATGTAGCCTTGAAAAAGTGAGTTGGTAGTAACTAGTAAATTTTTTACAGAATTTCCCAAATCTTTTCTTATTTTTTAAATATTTTCGGAAATAATTATATAAAGCCTTAAAAATATTATTTTAATTTTAGAGTAATTAAATTGTATAAAAAAAAAACTTAATTGAATTTTCGTATTCAAAATATAAAAAATAGGAATAAAAATGTTAAACAAATAAATAAAATTAACTTTGGGTACTTAATTCAACTTAACTTTAAATAATAATATTTATGTATATAAAAAAAAAAAAAATACTTCTTGAGCTTAAGTTTACTTTTGTGTGTGAAATGTATGTCAATTTCTTACTTCTTTTCTTTTTTTTTCTTTCATTTTTCCTCATTTTGTTGATATTCAAATTTTTTACAGAACTTTTGTGCCGTTGCTTGGTTTTTTTTTTAGGTACTTTTTCATATATTTTTCTTTTCTTATTTCAGAGATAAATTGGATTTTTGTTTTCTGGAGAGTTTTTGTTTTGTTTAACTAAAAAATTAAAGCGATCACAACGGTTTTTTTTTCATTCACAGACGCGTGTGGAAACATTTCAAAAATGTTTGTAGAAATACAGTTTTTGTTTCTTTTTTCTAAGTTTTTTTTTTGTTTTTTTGTTTGGTTTGCCTTATTTTCCAAATTGTGGTAATAAAAAATTTGTCACTTAACTAACAGTTGTCAAAAATTGCTATTACTTATTGTTCTCAGCTTAATGTGTGTGTGTGTGAGTGTGTGTGTGTGTGGGTGTGTATGGCACATGAGGAGTTAAGTTGTGACTATTTTTCTCTTCGATTTCTATAATTTTAGGCAGTTTGAAGTGGTATTCACTTATTGCTTTTGGCTTGGACTATTTTATGTTTTTTTTTATAATTTGTAGTTGTTTTTTTAGCTAAATGCCATATTTGGAAATTCCTTTTTTTAAATTAAAGTTAAACTAACATATTTTGTTTGTAAGGCAATTTGTTTTTGTTTTTTTCTTCTCTTGTGTTTGAGTGTGTGTGATAATTGTTTTTAATCCAAATTAAATTTAGATTCGATTCAGTTCAGTTCGCTTGATTTCAAAAGAAAACGTTATTAAGTTTCAAATGCATACAAATTGTTTGTTTAAAAACGTTACAAAATTAACGTTAAGTGTGTGTGTGTGTGTGTGTGGTTCAATTAGGTAAACATATATGATTAATATATATATCCCTAGATATTTATAGTAATATAATGTGTGAGTGTATGAGAAAGAGAGAGAGAGAGAGAAGGAGAAGGTTTAAGCAGCTACGAGTGTGAAAGAGGGCGGCATATATATATATATATGTTGCTCCTCTCTCCTTTGGTTATTTTAAAAGAATTTATCGTAGGCAAATCCTTTAATCACTTGTGTGGTCTGCTCATTAATGCCGCACACCTCCAGTATATGCTCATTACGCAGCGGCGAATAGTTCATCGAGGGTTGATTTTGACGCAAACTTACTATAATCAGCCTATAAAGAAAATCAAGTTAAATATATAAACCTCTCCTGTTTCTTTTCCCACTCACTTGGCATTCGCATTGCGCTTCTGACGATACGCCTGCAGCAGCAAACTCAACTGATCCGAATTATTGCCCGGATTTCCGCGTGTGGCACTGGGCACCACTACCAAAAATACATCATATAAATGCTCCTTGTCATCCAAAGCGCTAGCCATCAAGCTGTTGAGGGTCTGTTTGCTTTTCACCACCTGCAATTATGAATTATTAAGAAATGTTGCAAATGAATTTTATTTCATTTTATTTACCTTTTGATTTTCACAGCAGCTTTTGGCCTCCTCCACTGTCATCTCCTGAGTCCAAGGCAAAACTTTCAATTGTCCACTCTTATCGGCCCAATATTGTACATGAACATTGGGATCACTGCGAAAGTAGCCAAAGGCCAAGGCTACAATAGCATCTAAATATTTAATCGAACGCCAGCGTCCAGTGAGATATTCTGAAATGAGAAAGAAAGGTGAATGAGTGAATGATATAACAACGAAAAGAGGAAAATCTCCCTTCCACCAATTTAACCGATAGCATATATATATAGGATATAGTTGTTAGATATATTTTTTATTAAAATCATTTAGAATCTGATTATAACAAATAAGTTTTTTTATTCAAACATATTTTCCGACCAATCGGTCCTACTTTAGCTATAGGATATAGTCATCCGATCTTAACTTAATTTTGAAAATCTGTTTTTAAGCTTATAATACTCCAAATTCCGCAGTGTTCACTATTAATACTCATTTTCCGACCAATTGGTCGTACTAAAGCTTTAGGATATAGTCACCCGATCTTAACTAAATTTTTCAAATCTATTTAAAAACTTATAATATTTAAAATTTCAGAGTTTAGGAACTCTGTCAGGGTAAACAATCAAGTTTTTCCTACTAAAACTCATTTTCCGACCAATCGGTCCTACTACAGCTATAGGATATAGTCATCCGATCTTAAGAAAAATTTTTTAATCTGTTTTTAAGCTTATAATATTCCAAATTCCGGAGTTTTCACTACTAATACTCATTTTCCGACCAATTGGTCGTACTAAAGCTATAGGATATAGTCACCTGATCTTTACAAAATTTTGCAAATCTGTTTAAAAGCTTATAATATTTAAAATTCGGGGGTTTCGAAACGCTAGGACTCATTTTACGACCAATTTGTCTTACTACAGCTATGGGATATAGTCACCCGATCTTAACCAAATTTTGCAAATCTTTTTGAAAGTTTAAGAACGCTGTCAGGGAAAACAAAAAAGTTTTTCCTGTTAAAACCCATTTTTCGACCAATTGGTCCTACTGTAGCTATAGGATATAGTCGTACGAGTTTCATCAAATATTGTAGAACTGTCTGAAAACATATATTAATTCATAGTTCCTGAGTTTAAGACACCTATCATGGAAACCAAAAAAGTTTTTCTCACTAAGACCAATTTTCAGGCTGATTGGTTGTACTATATTGTCATCCGATTTTAATAAAACTTGACAGAATTATGTAGAAACTTTTTAACTATTAAATGTTCAGTTTGGACAGGCTACCATTGAAAACAAAAAGTTTTTTTCACTAGAACTAGTTTATGAACCGATAGTTCCGATCCGGCCGGTTCCGACAAATGTGCAGCCACCTTGTATTTCAAGATTTTGTGCAAAGTTCAAGACAGATAGCTTTAAAACTGTGAGAGGAGATAGCAGAACAGGGATATATCTACTCAGATTATCAAGAATACACGGTGTGTTCCTTAACTAACCTAACTTTTTGTATATAGAATCAATAACGTATTATATCATCTTTGGAAGTTATTATTAATTCAAAATAGGTTCCATGAACCAGCGCATGCATAGATTTTTTATGTCATTTATAGGAATATTCTTTAGTACCTCGCTGGGATATCATCATAAAATGCTCCTTTCATTTTGGTTTTGAGTTTTGGGAATAGAAAATAGTCGCAGGATGATAAATCAGGCTAATACGACGGTTGGTCGATGAGAGAAATTCGTTTTTTAAAAACAACTGTCTTCCTGCTGGATATTCAGGTTTAACACAACCAAGACTTCTAAACAAACGATGTAAAACGCCTAAATAGTATTCTCCAGTAACAGTTTGACCTTCAGGAATAAAAACCATTGGAATCATAAAAAGAAATAGATATTGTGTGGATTCGAGACTTCTGAAAACGACCATTTTTAAATCTAAACTTGAGGACGACTCATACAATCATCAGTATAAAATTTTTTCCTTCAAGGGGTTTGTCTCAGCGAATTGCTTATCTTTCGAGACGATCCACCAAGAAAAGGAAGTGCTGGTCAGTCAAAAAGTAGCGTTTATCGAAGGAGCAATATTTCGAAATATGGCGGGAGATGTCTTATCTTACCCAGACATGAAGGATCCTAAAATTTGGCAAAGCATTGTCATGTAAAAATCCATCACATTTACGAGCTGTACTTTAACCGAAACCCTTAACATCGGTTCGGTTCGGGTTTTTACATTTTTCTTATTTTTTTAAAAATAAGAATCGGTTCACAATAAGTAATTTTACAAACGAAAGACATTCTTAATGATATTATTCAAAATTAAATCTACGTCGAAAATTGTGCAAGAATTTTTTTATATTTTTTGGAAAAGATATAAAAACAAAGTCCTAAAAAATAGTGCGCTAACTTTGTTTGCGAATAGATGAACTTCTCCAGGAAGATATAGTGCCTACACAGAAGAAAAAACCCAATCGATTTCAAGTACGAGAGGATTAATTTGTGTGTGGATTTTCCAATTCTGAAATTCTGGCCTCGATTGATTTTAGTTTGATATTAAATGTAAGGAGAGAAAAATGATTTCGAACTTTCAGTTACTTTTCGTTATTTCGCTATGACATTGCAATTCCGAACTTGTCTTAATCTTTATGCAATACTATTTGAAATGTGACTTTTCGGATTGATAAAAGAATTTTAGGACTGTTTTAATCCTTTGTACTTGTTTTAGGTACAATCAATTCGACTCGTACTTATAAATTTAATTTGAAGATCAGTTTTATCTAACTAATTTAAAAGGTTCGAACCTAGTCCAAAATTTTGGAGGTTTGCAGCCTCGATTTAAATATCGATATGGGCTTTAAGTCCGAGCAAATCTGGGCATTATGTCCGAATTAAATGCAAACTTAAAGTGCATATGAAATCTTAGTGATTTTTCAGAGTTCACTTCGATTTATGGGTTACGTTAAAACCATTGAAATATGAGCGAAATATGGCCTAAAGTTAAAAATATCCACAAGGCCAGTTCTAACGCCTTTTTGGGCTCGAGGTTTAAGGGAGCCTCTAGTAGCCTCTTTAGTATTTGGGGCAAGGCCATAAGAGCGCATAGGTGATCGAACCAAAACGACACGGAAGGAGCTTTTCTACAATACTTTTTAGCTCCCCTGAGGAACAGAGAAGATTTTTTTTTGGCATTAACAAAGTTTTCAACTGCTTTGAGTCGTGCTGAATGCTCAACTTACACCTACTTCAAGTAGTTATTTTAGCTATCTGAATTCGGAACCATAAATTATGATTGAGCCAAAGAATATTTGGCTTCGGAACATTACGATTTCTTTCAGTTTTATTGTAAAGCCTAGATTTAAAACTTCTAAGATTAAATAAAGTTCTAGTGAACCTTCTTAGGCGCACGAGAGCGAGTAGAAGGAAGGCGAAGAGGCATATATTGGCTCGTAGATATGTGGGATAATGTGGGAGAAATCGTTTAAGGGACTGGAAAGGAATAAAACAGATGAAGTAGCTTTTTTCACATACTTGCCAAATACAACTGCTCCAGATTGAGGGTAATATTTAAACGTAAGCCCAAAGGTTTATTGGTGCCAAATGATTTATGATATACCAAAAGCACAATATT
The DNA here is from genome assembly GCA_018904225.1 of Lordiphosa mommai. Classification (NCBI taxonomy): domain Eukaryota; kingdom Metazoa; phylum Arthropoda; class Insecta; order Diptera; family Drosophilidae; genus Lordiphosa; species Lordiphosa mommai. Next base: position 98,083 of record JAEIFT010000020.1, on the reverse strand, counting down.
TGGTTTCTTGACCGCTCCCGTTTTCTGCAAAGTAAAACAAGAGATAGATATTCATGCAATTGTGGCTCCCACTCCCCCTTCAACTTACCACCGCCAGTTTTCGGCACTTTGTATCACTTGATGCCTTCAGCAATAAACGCAATGGCTCCACATTTGCCTCCCTCAACTTTGCTATATCCAAAAACTTCAATAAATACGCTCGATGTATGTCCCTATCCATCAAACAGGAACGCGAGAATGTCACCCACCATTGTAGCAGCTGTTCATAGCTCAATTTGGGCAATAGAAATGCAGCCAATTTGGGATCAAAGCGTATCAAATGACGCGGCACATGCTCCAAATTTAAATCGCGTTGCTTAATGACGGGTAAAGCCAAGCTGCCAGTGGGTGCCAGGCGCACATTCACTATACCCATAATGGTCTCCTTGCTGTGCAGCAGTGGATGTAAATAGGTGGGCCATTTGGCCACCTCCTTAATGGGTGTGGAGAGCAAACGTAAGGCGGCCTCAATGTCCGACGGAAAGTTGACATCGCGCCAGTGGCAACGATACAGCAAATCACGATGCGCCGACCAGCTACCCTCATCGGCCACAGACCACAGATGCAGCAGACGATCCAGTGACTGCTTGCCATACCATTCCAAGACCGCCTTGCGTATGGTGCGACTCAGCGGGGTCTTACGTTCCAGCAGCTTCTGCACACGTTTCACCAGCTTGGTAAACAGAAACAGATCCTGATCAGTTTTCACCAAAGTGGTGAAAAAGCCACGCACCAGCTTCCGGTGCTTCTCATCGCTGCGAGTGGATAAATATACGGCCAAGATGAGTAGAGCTTCATCATGGCGTGGCCCAGTGGCAGTATCTGAACCGGCATTTACTATGCCATTGAGGCACGACACAAGTTCCGTCTCCGAAACCTCGGAGCACAATTGACGTAAAGTCTCAAAATGTAGTTCCACGGTCAGATCAGGACATCCGGTGGCAGTGGCCAAATACACGGGCAACTTGAGATTGCCTATGTAGCAGAAGCGTCGCAAACGATCCAGCGGTGTGAGAGTTGCGCCTAAAAGGGGGAGGTAAATATAGCTAAAAGGCATTTCGGAGTCCAGTTACACTTACCTGTCAATTCCATTGCTCGCACACATACACATACACACGAATTTCAACCAACTTAAATAAAAATCCTCACGTACTTGATGGCCCCCCCTTTCTTTCGTTTCACCTTCTTCAAGCAGAACTTTGTTTATTTAAAGATTTGGCAATGTGTTGGGGCCACGTTCCCAGGAGTTGAATTAGGATCAGGAGCACGCACAGGCCAATACACTAACGCCTGTCCGAGCTGCTTGAAAATAATGCACTAACGCCTTATCGAAACGCTAGAGATGTGAGCAAGGCTTACTGTTGATGGTGAAGTGAAGCAAGTCGTGACTTGCATTAAGCGATAATTATTTTTTTTATATTTGCAAGATGTTTGTTTTTGTTGTTGTAAGGCTTTCAAATATTTTGTTGTTGTTTGTTTTACACTATAAATAAGACAGCTGTTCAAAAGCATGCTGATTTTAAAAAAGTATTTTTATTCATATAATAATAATTATATGTCATTTGAGAATAGGCCCTAGGTAAGGTAAAAATAGGATTTGAAAATTTTGTCGTATCGTCTCCAATCGTGGTATATATTAGTTTTATCTCCTTCGACATAATTCTAAAGAAATTTATAAAAATCGGATGACTATAGCAAATAGCTGGCATATAAACGATGGGTTCAAAAACTAGTTCTAGTATGAAAAACTTGTTTGTTTTTTATCGTAGCGTCACCAGTCGTGGTATATATTAGTTTTATCTCCTTCGACATAATTCTGGAGATATTATAAAATCGGATGACTATAGCATATAGCTGCCATATAAACGATTGCTCCAAAAACTAGTTCTAGTGAGAAAAACATTTTTGTTTTTTATCATGGTATATATTAGTTTTATCTACTCCATATTAGTTTTTAAAAAGTTTATCAAAATCGGTTGACTATAGCATATAGCTGACATGAGAACGATCGGTCTAAAAACCTTGTTCTAGTGAGAAAAACTTTGTTGTTGAATGGTAGCGTCTTTAAAAAACTGCAAAGGTATTTCTATTTGAAGAGCTTTGTTTTAAAAACGACTTCAAACTACTTTTTGACTAAGTAAACTCAAAAAAAAATAATTATAATTACTTGATTTTCGAACTTTCTAATGATTTTCACACTCTTTCTATTTATTGTATTGGATTCAATCTTTAAACTAGATCAGACCATTTTTTAAGAGGGTCCAAAATTCCGAAACCATTCAGTTGCTTATATGAGTATATCAGGAATTTTAAAAAAAAAGTTAAAATAGCCAAAAAAAAAGTTTAATTAAATGAAAAATTATTTAATTAACTTTTAATAATGAAAATTAAATATATGTAAATTTTTGGAACATTTATAGGACAGCAGTTAAAATTTTCAGGTGCAAGTTCTTCAATTGCTTGAGTCTGGGACTAATTGGAGTTGCAAATCCAGCTACAATTACCCTAAATAAACAAAATAATGCCATATACATAATAAGGTTTACAGTCACTGCCAAATCTGGTTAGAAATCTGTACTTACTTCCCACTTCCATCTAATGTGCAATATCAAACCGTGACTCACGGTGATTTTCTCTCAAGTCACGATCACCCGCCACGCGCACATCTTTAAAGCAGAGCTCAAACAATGATGATGCCACCCCGTTCTCCCGGCAAATGAATAACAAAACACAACAATTAAACAAATTATTTTTGTATAAATATGTCATAATTTTATACAATTCAAATTTTCTTGGTTTTTTTTTTCTTGACAATTCATTAAAATCTACACTTACTAACTCGTCTAGTTCTGGCTTATGGCAGGCTATGTAAGCAATAAAAAAATTCGCCTAAAAGTTGGCGTGACCGGGTTGCCACCTGGTTGTTGATTTTTTTTCATTGTGTGTATATATATATATGTATATGTATGTGTGTATGTAAACAGGATTTTTTGTTTTTTTTTTAATGATATTTTACAATCCAACGCAAAAATTATAAATAGCTGTTAAAATGAATTAAGATTTAGATGTTTAGAGTAAAAACTAAACGATGTTATTGCAAAATAAGCAAACTTTAGGCTTAGTAAGTATTAATGTTAAAAGTGTGTGTGTGTGTGTGTGTGTGTGTATATGTGTGTGTACACCATTTTTTCTGTCTCTCCCACACTCCGCTTTTAGTCGTCGGCCTCACCATTCCCTGTTGTTGTTGCCACCAGCTCTGTGCTCAACTCTTCCGGTTTATTGTTCTCATCATTATTGAGACTGCTGCCTGGTGGACTGGCAGCCACCACATCCTCATCATCGACCCCCTCGGCAGTGCTGCCACCTGGCGTTTCCACACTGCCGGGTCCGGTGCCACTGCCGCCTCCCCCATTGCCGCCGCCGCCGCTCGTATTGCCATTACCATTGCCGGTGTGCCAGGTGAGGCGCTCCTCATAAAATTGAATCACAACCTGTGGACATCTGATATTGGCCAATTTGGCGGGCACCAAATCCGCATGGTCGCTGCCCTTCCATTTCATCAGGAACATTAAATGCCCCGATGAATCGGTGGCCCCCAATATCTTCGATGGCTCCAGCCCCCGCTCAAAGCCAATCAATTTCTTCTGCTCCTCCGTCTCGTCCTCCATAAAGGATTTGCGCTTGCTGCGAATGGTCTCTGGTGTGGCTGCCGTTGTGGACAAACGCTTCTTGGCCGCCGTCTCTTTTGGATTGTTCTTGTTGTTTTTCAGGGACTCCTCGAATGTGGCTATCAGATCGGGACAGTCGAGATTCTCCACCGGCTCCCAAGTGTTTTCACTGCGCGGATAGCCTTTCCATTTAAGATAATATTCCGTTCGACCGTTCACCGTTCGCTTGTCCTCCACACGTTCCACTGAGAATTCGGCCATTTGTTATGATTTTGCGTGTGTGTGTATGTGTGTGTGCGCGCGCGTTTATGTGTGTGTGATTGTTTGTGTGTATATTATTCACTTTTATTTGCCTATTTTACACTTATTTATTATCTCTAGACGCGACTCGTACAACTTGGAAGTGTGTGCAGCAGCAGCAGCGGCAGAAGCGTGATGTGCGGCTTTCTAGAGATGTGTGAAAATAAACTAGCGACTGCATTTTAAATTATTGCGACTATCGGCAGTGATTTGAATCACGGGTCGGAAGAAAATCACCAAATAAGGGGGAAAAGTATATTTTTAAGAGAAAAGGGAGAAGGTTCTTCATTATGATAATTACTTTTGTTTATTCTTAAAGCTAAAATACAAACAATAAACCATAAAAATTCCAAAAATTAATATTTTAGACCACAACAGAAATACAAATCGTTATTAACAATTTAAGGCCTTATTCCAAGTGACATAAAAATTTATTTCGGCAGTATTTTTTCTATAAATAAGACAGCTTTTCAAAAACATTCAGCTTTCAGAGCTTTTCAAAAGTGTTTCTATTCATATGAAGCATTGAGACGAAATAAATATTTATGTCATCTGGAATGAGGTCTTCAAAAAAAAAAAAAAACAAAGAATTATCTAAAATAAACAGTAAAATACTGAAATATACCAAAATAATTTAAACTTTTCACCTTACCGAGAACGAAAAACTGAATTATACGTTAATTAAACGTTCTGCTGTCAATAACATGCAGATTAACAGACTGTTATCTTCTCATTTTGCACTGACGCATGTAAACGACCTTGAAGAACGATATTTTTGTGTGGTAAATTGCTTTAAACTTAATAATTAATTAATTCTCTGCAAGAGATCGCCTTAATCAGAATTGAAATAGTGTTACTTGGTCTACAAACCTAGAAAATCACTATGAGAACATATAAAAACATAAAAATTTACCCAATTGTTAATAAATTTCTCTATTTGAGTTGAAAAAAACAACAGCTTTACATTGTGTAAGGCCTATTTACATTAGAGCAGGTTTAAGTTGCCGGTAGATAAGGGGAAAAAGTATTTACACTGGAGCCATATTGCCGCTAAGCACGGAATACCGGCAGCAATCAGCTAATATTTGCAAAAAGTCTTCAAATACACATAAGATGCACATTGGTCGGAATCGAATCATATAGCTATATAGGAACGATCGGTCCAAAAATTAGTTTTAGTATAAAAAACTTTTTTATTATCAATGGTAGCGTCTTAAAAAAACTGCAAGGGTATTTAAAACATACTTAGCCTTCTATTTTTGTATATAAAAAGATTTACATTTTATAACATGACAAAGGCACAATTTAAAGGCCACAATTAAGGCAATGCTCGATAAAGGCAGTCTTAAGATTCAGTGTAAATGCGTTATAAACAGCCATAGGCTGTCAACCCAGTTATTTAGTTTTTTCTTCATCGAGTTAGTCAGTATTTCTGTTTTTTGGGCTTTGGCTGGTGTTTTGTTGGTCATCTTTTCAGTTAATTTTTCACCGCAGCTCAAAAAGAACTCCCATCTCTAATACCAGCTTAACTCTAACTGGCTGTCTCCAGGTGGCAACGCTGTAAGCCAGCTAGAGATGTGCAATAAAGTGATTTATGAATATGATAAAAAATTAAACAATATTATAAGTTAAATTGGCGATGAAGAACTTGCTGCCTGATTAATGATAAATTGCATGGCCTACTTTAGCTTTTGTATTTAAGATGATATTTACATGAAGCTCTTCCACATTAGCCAAGCGTGCACGGATTATTATGGCAGTAACATGAATATGTCATCATTGTGGATCAAGTTTCTGGGTAATTTTTGTACTTGTATTCAATTTAGCAAGACAGTTTATTAAGCTGATTATTTTTTATTAATTTTTGTTTAGTTTCATTGCGACATTGACTCGTGCTTGTTAATGCCATCTTTAGCGCTCGAGTTATCGATAACATTGCAAGGCACGTTTTTTTTTTTTTTTGAGAAATAAACAACAATATCAAATTAAACATTTCAAGTTATTAATTACCAAGAAATCCCTACAAAATGGCTGAGTTTATTACCGAAATGCAGGAACGCCTGCTGCCAGAGTATGAGCAAATGGCAAAGTATCAGGTTTTTACACCGGAGCAAGTGAGGTAAGGTGAATGCCATAACAAGGTGAGGCAAGCTTTTAAAACTGTAATCCTTATTATGCCAGGGAAGTGGTGAGCCGTCATGAACGTTTCTTTTTGAACATAACCAAAAGCCATTTAACCGTGGGTGACTATTTGGAATTTATTGTCTATGAGAAGCAACTGCATAAGATAATCAACGAAAAGGAGAAGGAAATGCATATAAAACTAACAGGAATCAAATCGGCCATATCGCAGCGTATAATGCGTTTATATCGTGAGGTTTTAAACAAATTTCCACATGATCGTCGTTTGTGGGGACTGTGGATTAAATTTGCCAAGAAATCTATACCCCAGGAGCTGGCGGGTATTTATGAGAAAATGCTGCAGGTAGGGAAAATGTTTTTTTCCAAAGGGAAATACCTTTAATAATGAATTTATTTATATAGTACCATGGCGATGATCCCGAAGTTTGGGTGGAAGCTGCTTTATGGCTATATGAATACAATCGCCTGAATATAGAGCGTGTACAGGATATCTTACTGCGTGGCCTGCAACGTCATCCCACCTCGGAGGCTCTCAACAAATGCTTCTTTCACATACTGCTGCAGGAGGCCTCCCTGGCCGATAATGAAAAGCATTTTGATGATCAACTTACCCAATCTGTACAGGATATCAAACTGGAACGTGTTGAGGCCGTCTATCGAAATAGCTTGAAGCATATAACACACTTGGATTATTTCATCAAATTGCTGGAATGCTGTGAACAGCATTATGATTTAACTTTGAAGCTGCAGCAACGCATACTCAGCGATATGCAGGAAATGTTCTCCCGTGAGCCGGGACTATGGGATCTGTTGGCTCAGCGTGAGTTGCGCGGCTATCATTTGGGTGACCTGGAAGAGGAGGGTGTGCGTCCAGTGCGTCCTTTTAAAAATTGCCTGGAACACTGTGTCATGGTTTACAAAACCGCTGTGGAGCAGCAGCAAACGCCCGAGATGTGGCATCGTTATCTGGATGCCATGGTGGGCCTTAATTCCACCGCTAACAAAACGGAAACGGAGCGTTCTTTGAGAAGACAATGCCTGGTGGAGGCTTTACAAGAGGGACATCGCTCCAAGTTAATGCATCATCGTCATTATGCGGTTTTAAGGAAAATGTTATGCTCCACCCCAAGTGGCCAGCAGACAGCAGTGACCATTCTGAAGGAGGCCCTGAAGCATGATCCTTCCTTGGAATTGCATGAGTTGTTGCTACTCACTTGCATTCAGTGTAACGATGAGCCACAGATTTATGAACTCTTTACACAAATACAGAAAACAATTGCCATGGCTAAAGCCTTAACCATGTGGCAGAATGTCATACGTTATTATCGCACACGTGGAGATGAGCTGGCCAAGCATCGTTTGGCGGAAATTTATAATCAAGCCTGTCAATCCACCTGCCCGGAATTTGGTGAATTGCGTGCTGATTATTTGAATTATCTATGGGTGGAGGATTCCAAGGAGGCAGCCAGGCAGGAGTATATGAAAATGGCTTTAAGGCCGCCCATGTCTTTAGAATTGCATCGTCAAATGGCACAGCTGGAGGGCAAGGTGGCCATGAGGGTGGGGTCAACTATATTTTAGTCACTTAAATCCTTTGTTCTAACACTTTTCCCTTTTCCCAGGATGCGGCCAACATCAAATCTCTGCGCCTGTGCTGCGAGCATATGGCTCATCATTTTGGCAAAACGGAACCCAGCGTTTGGATTGATTATTTGGCCTTTGAGCGTGATCATGGTGATGCCAAGAATATACAACTAATTGCCCAGCGTGCCGTATCCACTTTGGAGGCCAAATATGTGCCCATCTTTGAGGCGGAACGGGCTGTGGCGCATTTGGAAGCCACTCTAGTGCGTTGATAATTGGTTAAATAATTTTTAAGTACTTTAAAGCTAATATATTAATCTATATATATTTAAATTTATGTATAAAAAAGCTGATTATGTTTGAGAAAATGTTCAATTTACTGGTTAAAGTGTTGAAGTTAGGTTAGTCAAACCTTTTAGATATATATTCTACATATCATTACCTATCGAGCCCCCATACATTGTTTTTCGATCAGTTAAACGATAGTAGAGTTGCCACCCCCGCAATTTGAAAAACACCTCAAATATACCACAATTTTAAAGATATATTATTCGAGCCTTTAAAAGATATATTCTACTCATCAGTACTTATCAAACCCCCATACATTGTTTACCGATCAGATGTAGGATAGTAGAGTTGCCACCCCATTAATTTGAAAAACACCTCAAATATCTCACAATTTTGGAGTTAGCTTATTCGAACCTTCTAGACATATATTCTACTCATCATAACCCATCGAGCCCCCATACATTGTTTTTCGATCAGTTGTACAATAGTAGAGTTGCCACCCCCCCAATTTAAAAAACACCTCAAATATCTCACAATTTTGAAGTTAGCTTATCCAAACCTTCTAGACATGTATGCTATTCATCATTACCTATCGACCCCCCCAACATCATTGCCCGATCAGATCAACGATAGTAGAGTTGTCACCATCGCAATTTGAAAAATACCTCAAATATCCCACAATTTTGAAGTTAGCTTTTTTAAACCTTCTACGCATATATTTTACTCATCATTACTTGTCAAACCCTTCTACATCATTTCCCGATCAGATCAACGATAGTAGAGTTACCACCTCCTTAATTTGAAAAATACCTCAAATATCCCTCAATTTTGAAGTTAGCTTATTCAAACCTTCTAGACATATATTCTACTCATCATTACTCATATAATTCCCATACATCAATTTCCAATCAGATGTAGGATAGTAGAGTTGCCACCGCCTTAATTTGAAAAACACCTTAAATATCCCACAATTTTGGAGTTAGGTTGTTCAAACCTTCTAGACATGTATGCTACTCATCATTACCCACCGAGCCCCCATACATTGTTTTTCGATCAGTTCAACGATAGTAGAGTTGTCACCCCCTTAATTTGAACAACACCTCAAATATCCCACAATTTTGGAGTTAGCTATTTCGAACCTTCTAGACATATATTCTACTAATCCTTACTTATCAAGCCCCCATACATCAATTTCCAATCAGATGTACAATAATAGAGTTGCCACCCCCTTAATTTAAAAAACACCCCAAATATCCCACAACTTTGAAGTTAGCTTATTCGAACCTTCCAGACATATATTCTACTCAACATTACTAATCAAGCCCCCATACATTGTTTTTCCATCAGATGAACGATAGTCAAGTTATAAGCGCAGACACTATTTTTGATCTAATTGTATTTGTTCCCACAGCTGTGACCGTCTTATTTGAGTTAGATACGGATTTCTAGCATTCAAATGATTTGCTTAGCTAATAAATCATTAATTATTATTCATTTATAATTAGATTAGACATTACACACAGTCTATTGTTGCCGACTAGTTTGACTATTGAATATGAATAACACAGTGTTACAAATCAAAAAATGTTGAATATACTTTTCACGAGACGCAGTGCAGTGGGGGGGTGGTATAGCATTTCCCTACTTAGTTTGTTCAATACACCCCCAAAATCTGAAGTTATGGCCCAAAAACCTTTTTGCCTTTTTATATAGTGAAATAACGTGACGCGTTGTTTCAAACCTTGAAAATTGAAGAACGGAATGAATCTAATATATTGTAATCAGTGGTTATATAGATTCAACGCGATGGCGGATCGGTTACGTATGGAAATTACTTTTATAAATTTAACTTTACCCACCATTGGTTTCTATTTTGTTCAAGCGATTTTTCTTAAACTTTATGGTAAAGCCTTTCAATTACTTAAACACGGTGGTAATAATTTGGTTCCATAGAGTATCAATTAAGTTACATTTTTTAACAAGGAGTGTAAAGAAATTAGTGGTATAGGTGTGAAAAGTAATAAGATAATAAAAAAAAAAAAAAAAAACTGTTACCAGGGTAGAGGACAAAAATATTGGTAAACAGAAGAAGAAGAACAGCTCAGATAAGCAAATAAAACTCACAGTCGCAGAGGAGGCAATAAAAAGAACACAGCCACAACGTCGATATAGAAGATAGACTCAACAGATATCGTTTACCAAAAATCTAAAATCATAACGGGGTGAGGCCGGTGAGGAACGCAAATAAGGTGTTGTTTTACTGTTTAGTATTTTATTTAAAGAACTTGTCGGAAAGTCATCAAATTATTGGAACGTTTTCATTGTACATTCGGTATGGGACTTGTCTATTCCAGAAATCCAAACAAAAAAAAACAGAAAACGAAATTGAAAACGAGGAGTAAAAAATAAAACACTCTAATGGTTGAAGCTTTAAAAAAAAATACAAATAAAACGTCAGAAACAAAACGAGTAAAAACACAAAAAGTATAAAAAAAAAAAAAAAAGGAAAAAAAAAGAAAAAAAAAAAAAAAATAAAAAAAATAATTAAAAAAAAAAAAAAAAAAAAAAAATAAAAAAAAATAAAGAATATAAAAAAATAAAATAAGAAAAAAGATTAAAAAATAAAAATTAGAAAAAAAAAAAAAAAAAAAAAAAAAAAAAAAAAAAAAAATAAAAAAAAAATTGAAAAAAAAAAAAAAATAAAAGAAAAAGTAGGAAGGAATAAAATATTACAAATAAAAAATTGTATTTAAGAAAAAAAAATATAAAAATAAAAAACTAAAAAAAAAAAAAGCGTGTAATACAAATAGGGACACCTATAAATGGATTTACCTAAAGCTAGAAAACGCGAAAAAGTTAAACAAGTGGGTATTGAATTTTATAAAAAGGGTGAATTTCCAATCTGTAAACCGATTCACATGCGTGATTAATAACCACTGATTAAAAATATTAGATTCATTCCGTTGCTATCAGAATTTTCAAGGTATGAAACAATCGGACGGTCAATGCGCGAATTATTTCAACTTAATGGAGTAAAAAAGGCAAAAAGCGGTTTTTGGGCCATAACTTCAGATTTTGGGGGTGTATTGAGCAAACCAAGTATGAGGAAATGCTATACTCGTACTCCTCTACAGCGTACGATAGGTCATTTCAAAAGTATATTTTCACTGTCACACGGTGTAATCGTTGAAAAGTTTGACTGGCACATTTAAGCAGTTTCATAACTATTTGGTTATGAGGTACTGGAACGAAAAAAGTAACACAGAGTTAAAAGGCAGATAAAAATTGAAAAAAATATTTTCCAAATGTAAAAGACCTCCTTAAGGGTATATTCAGTGCTTCCTCTAGCAAGTACCTTGCTACACCAAAATGGCAATATCTCTTAAACTATTTCGAATTTTTGAAAAAGGTTTGAAGGGGATGAAAGGGGAATGTCCAAGCTCTAATAATAATGCAATACAAAAAAATTGAAAAAAAAAATATTATTCAAATGTAAAAGACCTCCTTAAGGGTATATTCAGTGCTTTCTCTAGCAAAAACCTTGTTCCACTAAAATGGCAATATCTTCTTAACTATTTTGAATTTTTGCAAATGGTTTGAAGGGTGTGAAAGGGGAATGTCCAAGATATAATAATAATGTAATACAAAAAAATTGAAAAAAAATATTTTTCAAATGTTGCTCCACTAAAATGGCAATATCTTTTAAACTATTTCGAATTTTTAAAAATAGTTTGAAGGGTGTGAAAGGGGAATGTCCAAGCTATAATAATAATGCAATACAAAAAAATTGATAAAAAAAATTTTCAAATGTAAAAGACCTCCTTAAGGGTATATTCAGTGCTTCCTCTAGCAAGAACCTTGCTCCACTAAAATGGCAATATCTTCTAAACTATTTCGAATTTTTATAAATGGTTTGAAGGGGATGAAAGTGGAATGTCCAAGCTATAATAATAATGCAATACAAAAAAATTGAAAAAAAAATATTTTTCAAATGTGAAAGGCAAGAACCTTGCTCCACCAAAATGGCAATATCTCCTAAACTATTTCGAATTTTTGAAAATGATTTGAAGGGGATGAAAGTGGAATGTAAAAAATATTGTAGAGTTTTTTAATCTACTGGGAATTAATCATTAAATATTTGGGATTTGGCTTGCCCCCCCCCACTCCAGCCTTTAGTTGTTGATAACACACGACGCTGAACGACGACCACATCAATTGGGTATTGCTGCTTCGTGTATGTCTGTTTTGGGCTCGTGAAGAGCTTTGGATGCGAGCACTGGCAACGCGTTGTGTCAGTTCGTTTGCTAACCCCGTGGCATCAACACGCACTGCAGAGCGCACACAAAAATAAAATAAAATTCAAATTCAAATAAAAAAAGAAACAAAAAACCATGGAGTTTAACAATCGTTTGCTACTGAAGATCATTGAGCTGGTAAGTGGTGAAAAGGGAATAAATGTATCTAAATGTGCGTTGTTGTTGTTGTTCTTGCTCCTTTTCTGGCCTAACAACTTCTTGTTTTCTTAGAACTATGTGTATTGTGATTCAACCCTCCAACCGGTTTTTCAAAAATCCCAGACTTTGGTGCGTAATTTGTCTTTTCAAGAGCCCGGCTCTTGGTTTGGCTATGAAGTCATTAATATGGGTAGGAGGGGGAAATAAATAGCATCTCGGCAACAACTTCCGTTTGCCAATGATGTCATGCTTCTTTTTTTCTTTTTTTGAGATCATTCTACTTAAATTTATTTATACGGATTTTAATGAGATGACATTATCACAAATTGCTCGAACAAATCAAATTGTTTTTTTTTTGTATTTATTTGTTGCACGGAGGTTTTAATCAGCTATGAATATATATTCATATATATATGCATGTAATGTACTCACTTGGAGTGTAAGTGGTTTCCGATATGATTCAACAAAGATCAGTGGGTAAACAATAATAATTGTATACTTTTTTGTATATAGAACAATGGATTCAAAGTAAGAAAAAGATGTAAAATTTTCCCACTTCAAAATTCATTTTTTTTAAATATGCAAATACTCAAATTGAAATGAAAATACAGTCATTGGGTTTTAGATGATCTGATATTGTGCAGTTCGAATAGACACATCTCATTAGATTGCAAATTTTATATTTACCCAAGCATATTCTAAAGGTTAAGACATCGCTTTACACACGCTTTCAGTACCTATCATTAATTTTGATTTGTTTTTAAAAAGGAGCTGGTGTGAGCTGATGTGTGAAAGCTCGCATTGTCATGGTGCACAATGATCTGTCTTCTCTTGTTCGTTTTTCGAATTTCTCCGAAGACTTCAGGCAAACAAATTGTGGTGTATCACTCAGAATTGACCGTCCTACGTTGCTCAAGCGGAACAGTCGCCACATGACCAGTTTTACCGAAGAAACAGGCGACCATTTGCTTCGAAGTGCTTCTTCAACGAACGACTTTCGTTGGATTTGGCTCATCTTCGAAGACCCACACGGTCGATTGCTGTTTTGTTTCGGGCTCATAAGCATAGATCCATGATTCGTCACCTGTGACGATCTTATAAACGTCCTTTGAAACACCGCAATTTTCTTTTTAAAAAATTTCTTTGCACCAATCCACACGAGCCTTTTTTTGAGCGATTGTCAAATTGTGCGGGATCCAACGAGAGAACAAACCTTTTTTACTCCCAGGTGTTCATGCAATATCGAATGTATGCTGGTGAAAGAAATGCCCAAGGATGCCTCTATCTCACGGTATGTCACATGACGATCTTGCATTATCAATTCACGCACGGCATAAATTTTTTCTGGCACAACGACTGTTTTTGGACGACCTTCACGACCTTCGTCTTCGATTGAATTCATTAAACCAATTTTTCACAGTGCTGTAGGATGGTGCTTCATCGCCATACAAAGATTTAAGTTCATCGTTGCACTCTTGTCGTGATAATCCACGTCGAAAGTTGTGAAAAATGATTGCACGAAATTTTTCACGAGTTAATTCCATTTTTCTGCCGAGGTAAGTTTTTGATTAATCGTTAATCGATATCAAACGTGGTCACACATGACAGAGTTGTATGGAGCTTTTATCGATAAAAGTCCCAACTTTTTTTGGAAAAAGGGCCAATTGGTCCTAAAATGGCTAGAAGTGACCTAGGCCAAAAACTTAAATAGCAACCCACGTATTATATTAGTCACAGGCGAAAATTTAAGTTTATTTCTTAGTTTTGCTTTAATTCAGTGTTCGGCACGTCCGTATCAAGTGTGTATCGCAAAATTCACAGCGACAACGACATCAGCACACCGACAGTAAATGATCTGCTGTTAAGTCAATAAATATTAAATGAATAGAAACACTTTTGAAAAGCTCTGAAAGCTGAATGCATTTGAAGTATACTGCATTAATTCAATTTTATGCCATCTAGAATGAGGCCTAAAGTCTGAACATCAAGGGACTGAGCAGATCTATGCTTGTGTCTGCAACGACCCGGATATGATTTTAAATGCGGCCTAAATGTAGGCAACATACATTTTCTCAAAAAGCACATAATGTTTTCAAAAACATGAAGATGAGAAAACGGCCCTGAGACTTGCTTGTTGTTGCCAACTGATTGAACAAAATTAGACTCTTTATATATATATATTGATGTCTGCTCTTTCAAATGCTTTGCTTGGGCATCCCTGGTCTATAGTAGAGAACCGATTACGTAAGCCTGCTTGACTGTGCGCAAATGTTTTAACAGCCTTGTGCGAATTCTTACTGCCTCTTTTCAGATGACAAAAATGTATTTTGTTATAATACTCCATGTGAATAAAAACAATTTTTAAAAGCTGTCTAATTTATATGAAGCATCACTTTTTTCCAGTTTATAGAAGAGATGGTGGTGATTCTATATGATTTTCGTGTGCTTATTTTTGTATGTTAGGGAATCGCTTCTGTATTTTTGGAAGTTCGAGCGTAAGTTGTTAGAAATGTCTATTTTTACCATTTTTAGGCATGTTTTTGTGGTAAAAAAACAGGGTTCGTAAAATAACACTCTTTTTTTATTTACACGCTCTTGCGTAAAGTAAATAATAATTATTTTCAGACCTGAAAATAAAAAATTTTTACATATGGAAAAAATAATTTTTTTTTCATGTAACTAACACGAGCATTTTTGACACAACTGTTCTTTACAGGCGTCAAAAAGGCAGCTCAAATTATTGACATGCCTGTTAAAAACAATCGTGTCAAAAATGCTTGTGTTAGTTACATGAGAAAAATAATTTTCATAATTTACATGTCAAAAAATAATTTTTTCCTAGGTAAAAATTTTTTATTTTCATGTCTGAAAATAATTATTTTTACTTTGGTGTTATTTATCATGGTGTGAAAATAATTTTTGTTCATTTTACGAACCCTGTAAAAAGCCCCAATCAATTGTTTGGGCTTTCCCTGAAATCACGGTACAGTACTTATTCTTGGCTTTAAATGATTCCAAACAATTTTGTGATTTTTTTTTAAGCGATTAAATACCATACTGAGTACAATTTCCTATTTAAGTTTGGTTTCTAAAAGTATGCAGTGACTTAAGAAATTTGTTTTAAGTTGTAATGGAAATTCTTAACAACATCCATTGCATCCTTAAGGGCAAAATACTAAATTTTTGTCAATTCGAACACATGTATGGAAAAACTGGTATAACTTTGCGAAAAAAAAATCGTATAATTATTTGGAAACAAATTATTTTAAGGCTAAGAAATTGTACTAATTTTTGATTGAAGGAAGATTTGATAAAACATATAGGGTTGCCACAAAACCTGCCTTAAAATGCTAGAATTATGGTATTAATTTTTGATTACTTTAAAAATTCATATCAGTTTCGTAATTAGCGCCAGAAAATCATTTAGAAACACATAAACTTAAACTTAGGTATAGGCTATAGCCTATTTTCATACCTAGGGTTGCCATGTCATTTAAATGTAAACAATAAATGTTTTCAATCGTTTGAAGGCATAGTCATTCCACGATATTGTTTGAAATCAGATGAAATGACTGAAATGAAATTATGGTACTAACTAAGATCATTTCTTTGACAGATTGTTCCCATATATATATATGCATTAATATGATATATTCATTTAGCGTGTAGTAAAACGAAGCTAACAAACCAACCCACTGACAGACGGACAGCTCGTCATCCACATGAAGAATATGTAAATATACTATATACTTTATGGGGTCGTTAATGCTTGCTGCTGTGCGCTGCCAACTTTGGTATATAACAAAAAAAAAAAAACAAAAGAAAAAACTTGCTCATTTATCAATGAGGGCCCCTACCAAAAATAGCGCCTAGTGTTACTTGCACATCAATTTTCTTTACCAGTTTAGCCGGTTGGCCAATTCATTTTAATCAAGGGGCAAAACTGACATGGGCATTGACATTGGACGCCGTATAGAAAACAAAAACAATAACAAACAAAAAATATATATAATTATTTTTGGGGAATTTCAAGAACAAATAGCGCCACAGATTTGCAGTTAAAACATTTATGGGCCTGTAAAAATATTTACGAGCAAGTTGCAGGAAAGCAGGAGGAGCTCTCTGTGTGTGTGTGTGTTATCTGTGAATGGTTCTTTTTTTTTTTTTTTTGTATTATTTGAGCCCATTCCCATGACCAGCCCAGTCAAATATTTACCTAAGGATTAATGGTTTCAGTTTCAATTTCAATGGCTTGATGACTAATTCCAGCAGCGGCGGCGGCTAATTAGCCATGCTCAACGCATAGCTGGCTTTTGCTTTTGCTCGCCACTCGCCCGGTTTTGTTTATTCAATGCAATAATATTGCGTCGACCTTTAGGCAGCGTATCATGTACACATGGCGTATGCGTAATACTCGTCTAATGACATCATCAATCTGATCAACAACGTTCATGAATGATCATCAAAATAGGCCAAAAAGCAAAAAAGCAAAATACCAGGTGGGAATTGTTTATGGTAAATGACCTCAGCTTGAAAACTTCAAGTTTGAGCTCAGTTAGTATGTTTATATGTTTATATATATTTTTGGGTGGGTATACGTTGGATAGTTGGGTTGGGTGTGGCCTACACGTTCATGTGTCGCATTATAATTTGAGTGAGTCGTCAAGAGGTGTGATTTAAATCGCTGGAATTTGACGTTCTCTCATCTTCATGCTATTTCCTTTTGAAACACTTGCTTAAAAAAATTTACATACAATAAAAATAATCTGAAGAAAGTATTATATATTTATTTTTGATATTTCCTCTCTTAGTTTTAAAACTTTGCACAAAGTTTTGAAATATATTTAGGCAGCTTTTTTATGGCTGAAATTAGCTCTTATAATGACAGCTTGACTATTTTAATTGAATATCTTTTAACATAATTCAGAATTGTTTAATCAAAATTAGCTGTCATTTAAACGATGAGCGTGATTAACTTTTTCGATTGAATGATAACGTCTTCAAACTCGAAGTTTATTCATTTGATAAGCTCCTACATAATTCTGCAAAGTTTATTCAATAAACGAAGTGATATAATCATTGAGTGTTATTTTACGAACCCTGGTTTATTGTCGTGCACTTAACGCAATGTTTTTTAAGAAGATTGAATATCCGGCTCGAAGGACCAAAAAAATAAATTGGGACGAAAAAAAATTTCGGGATCAAGTATTAATCTCATCCCGATCCCGACGCTAAATTTCAAATTTAAATAAATCAAACCCGTTCCCGAAAATGTGTTCGGGACCCGCGGGAATCCCGAAAGTTCCTGTCCAGCGCCCATCTCTAGTTAATATAAATGAATCAAGAATTAAAAAGTGGTTCAAAACCAGGGTTTGTAAAATAGCACACATTTTTCAATACACGCAAGATAATAACACAAAGTAAAATAACATCAAAGTAAAAAATAATTATTTTCAGACATAAAAAAAAAATTTTACATACGGAAAAAATTAAATAAAAAATTATACATACACTATTGTTTTTACAGGCATGTCAATAATTTGAGCTGCCTTCTTAACGCCTGTAAAAAACAATAACAAAAATAATTTTACATATGGAAAAAATTAAATAAAAAAATAAATAAAAAATATACATATGGAAAAAATTATTTTTTTCATGTAAGTTACATGAAAAAAATAATTTTTAATATATGTAAAATTTATTATTTTCATGTCTGAAAATAATTATTTTTGACTAATTTTTATGCATTTTACGAACTCTGTTCAAAACCATATCTAAGAATTTATGTAAGCCAGTGATAGGCTCCCATTTGCTGGGAGAGTTATGTTTCGGCAAAGCCGCCACTCTGTCGCACAAGAAATTGCAATGCATGCGGTACAATACAAAAATTGAATCGCTGATCGACTCGAGCATCGCTTATAAGAGTTATTTTTTTTGTAGTTTTTGTTGGACTAATCCAATGAAATTCGGGGTGTAAATTTGTAATGTGAAGTTAGATATTTTTCTGGTTCAAATGTAAATTAAGCTTTGAACTAGCAATTTGGTAAGTGGGTTGGAAATATGGAGTAAGATATATTTTTCCCAATTTTTCCGTCTTAAACCTGGTACCGAACCAGTTTGAACCGTTTTAAAAGAGGCTTAGAGGTTCTTAGAAACTATTTAGGCCGGCTTTAAGCCTAATTCTAAAACAATTTAAAAAGGTTAGAAAGTGCTTCAGAGCCATATATTAGAATTTATTTAAGTTCCGAACTTAAGTCTCGGTCGGTTGATTGGTTATATGAAGTAAGACACTTTAACGGCTTAGACCCAGTTCCGAACCAGTTTAACAACAAATAAGTTCTTCAGAGTTCTTCAAAACACTTCAAAACAATCAAATATTACTTATACTTATATATTTTCTTCAAAACAATAAAATATTACTAATATTTATATATATTTTACCAATTTTACATCTATTCATAACCCACATCAAGATATTCGAAAGCAAAGTCACGCAAGAGCAACTTTTCTCATTTTAATATTTCTATTGATTTTTTTTTGATAAAAGTTCTAAAATGTTTCTCTTAATGCCTTGACTTTTGCTTTCATAAATCTTTCCAGGGCTACACAGAATAAAAAAAATACATTAGAGACTAGCGAGTAAAAAAAAACGAAATTTTATGATTTGCATTATCACATATTTCGATGTCCCGTGCGACATTGAATAAAAATATTTATTATCAGGGCCTTGAAAGTACAAGCTGAAAGCTGATCCAATATTGAGTAGAAATAGAGATTACTTAAACAATTCAAATTAAAAAAAAAAACCTTCCTGAAAAATTTGAATTTTTATGATCTTGGTACTTATATTAAGTAGGTCTCGTGCGACATCGTAAGTGTAAAATTTAAAAAAAAAAAATTTTACTTAAATGGTTTATTTTTTGTAAAATCCTGCTTTTTAATTATATAACTCTAAATGAGCAAAGAGAGAAAGGAGAAAAACAGTGGAAGGACTATCCCATATTTTTGAAATTTTGTTTGTTATTATGTGAAACCAAATTCAGTGAAATCTTTTGTTGATTTAATAAATTTTTTAATAAGCTGGTTTATATATTAACTGAAATGACATAATTTTCATGATGGAAAAAAGTGTCCCGTGTGACATGTCCCGTGCGAATTAGCTTAAAATTTAATTTAAGTGTTTTTTTTTGGATAACATTGAACCCATTTTAAAGTGACAATAATATACAATATTCTGAAATAACATAATTTTCATGATGGAAAAAAGTGTCCTGTTCGACATGTCCCGTGCGAAAGTGCTTAAAATTAAATTTTTGTTTTTTTTTTGGGTAAAATCAAAACCAAAAAATATTCTTAAATTTAATACATTTAAATATAGCCGCACGTTTTGCTTTTAAATTGTTGGTCGCTAAAACCACTTCTGTGCGAATGGTTTGATTTTTTGTAATTATATTGAAAAATAAAAATTGATTAAAATCAGCCAATTAAGAGCTATAAGTTAAGCCTTATGACTAAATAATAATCCGTTTTATTTTGACTTTATTTTTACTTTAAAAGTGTTCGACGGTCCCGTTCGACATAGTGGAAATGCTTATATTAAGGCTAGGAACTTAAAATTTGGCGTGCAAGGTAGATAGTATGATAAATATATATTTTCCGGTTTCCAACAGATTCTGATCCAATTTTAAACGGTTTAAAAATATTATAATATAATTTGGTATATAAGGTTGGAGTAATATTAAAACAATTTGAATTTATTTCCATTCATATTCTATTGCCTAGTGCGATTTCTCTCGTTGGCCAAATTTGTGCGTACAAGAGTATAAAAACAGTTGGGCCACTGTTTGCTTAATAGGCGTAACAATTAAGCGATAAACACACACACACACACATGCATACATACGGACATTTAAGTCAACGAGTATGTCCATATTTCGCAACTGTGGCAAGTGATATAAATGCAAACACATTTGGTGTATATATGTATATATATATATATACATATGATATTTATGGCGCATTATGCTTGACTCTTATCTGTGTAACCAATATGGGTCTTAATGACCTTTTGTTGTCATATGACAATAATACTCATCGTATCCTCGTTGGGCACAAACAAACCGAACAAGGCTGCATCCTATAGCTACAGCTAGGACATCAATTAGCCGCTAATTGATTGATTCCCTTTTATAGGGTGTGTCAGTGGGAGGGAGGGGGGCAGAGCCATTTGCCATTTATCGTTATAATTTTCATATTTTGATAAGCAAATTGACTCAAGTGCCGTTAATAAGGGTAAGTCCTTCGACTTAAACAATATTGTTGATGATGATTTATGAATGGGTTGGCGGGAAGTGCGAATGATTACTTTAAGTGCCTGTCGGCTTAATTAAAATCAATTTTTCAATCACTCTAGTTAATATGCAACACAAATTGAGACATGTGGCTAAATGCCAAAAAGATATTGGTTTATATAGTATACATATATGGCGCAGGGGAAATTTAAATGTTTCGATGTTAATGAATCGTCTTACTTTCACCTTTTTGGTTTTTGTGATACTTATCGTACTTAAATTTCAAGTGAACCGCATAAAGACAAGTACGTGCTTTACAGCCTCACAGTGGTTTAAAATCGAAGTGGGAATACCTTAAAAAAGGAGCTATGCCAAAATATTAGTTTGATAGATGTGAAAAATTTGGTCGTCGATATTTCTGGTATTTTGTCAATAATTTCTGGTATTTTATCTATATTTTCTGGTATCAAATTGAACCAAAATTTTCTCGCTTAAAAAACTTTGATTTTTCAAAAAAAATCTGAAATATATATTTACATACTCATACATATTTCTGGTATTTTATCAATATTTTCTGGTATTTTTTCGATATTTTCTGGTATTTTTTCAATATTTTCTGGTATTTTTTAAGGTTGATTTCTAAACAATTTTAAAACAATTTTTAAAGTCGCGCCATTTAAGTCAACAAAATATGTATAAAATAGACTAATTAAAGAATATGTAAAGACAATTTTTTTACGACCATCCTAAGTTCCAATATCAGTTTGAATGTTCATCAAATTGAACCAAAATTTTCTCGCTAAAAAACCTTGATTTTCAAAAAAAAATCTGAAATATATTTACATACTCATACATATTTCTGGTATTTTATCAATATTTTCTGGTATTTTATCGATATTTTCTGGTATTTTATCAATATTTTCTGGTATTTTTTAAGGTTGATTTCTAAACAATTTTTAAAGTCGCGCCATTTAAGTCAACAAAATATGTATAAAATAGACTACTTAAAGAATATGTAAAGACAATTTTTCTACGACCATCCTAAGTTCCAATATCAGTTTGAATGTTCATCAAATTGAACCAAAATTTTCTCGCTTAAAAAACTATGATTTTTAAAAAAATCTAAAATATATTTACATACTCATACATATTTCTGGTATTTTATCAATATTTTCTGGTATTTTATCGATATTTTTTGGTATTTTTTAAGGTTGATTTCTAAATTTTTTTTCAACAATTTTTAAAGTCGCGCCATTTAAGTCAACAAAATATGTATAAAATAGACTACTTATGTACCTTAAAGAATATGTAAAGGACCATCCTAAGTTCCAATATCAGTTGGAATGTTCATCAAATTGAACCACAATTTTCCCGCTTAAAAAACTTTGATTTTTCAAAAAAATCTTAAATATATTTACATACTTCATTTAAGACCATTCGGTTTAGAATTAAGTATGTTGGGATTAAGAAAATATCGTAGACTGTCAATCCAAGATTGATATTAATTGAAACATGTTGAAATTTATTAGTAGATTTCGTGTCCAACACTCTACTGCTATCTTCACTATCCCGTTCCTTTCCTTTCTCTGTGTCTGTCTGCTTGTCCACTTAAGTACTGAGTCGTCCCAATATACATATCCATCCCATCAGGCCTTCACCATGACCAGCATCATTTTGATTGAGAGCGTGTCGGATCATACCTATAGCAGTCAGGCCATGTTGGTATGTGGCACACTCACAGGCTATATGATCATTTGCACCACTCTGGCCTTGGGTAAAGTTTTCGATTCGCTCAAACTGGTTGTTGTTGGTACATTTTACCTTTTTAGGTCATCTATTGGGCGCCCTAATTGACAAACGCATCGATATCCTGTTCACAGTGGCCGGCTGTCTGCTGTTTATATCGAGTGGGGCCATTATATTGGATCGCTGGCTGGAATATTATACGGTGGATAGTGATAAGAATAGTATTTTGGCTGCGGCCGCATTTTGTTTGGCCAATGGAGCTGTATTTGTGGCCGATATATTTGTCATATTTAATGCTCGACAATAAATGTGGCAGAAAAAAAGCAAATGTTTGTATTTATTCATAAATTTTTAAGTGGGTTTATCACAGATTTTTCTTACAGTGTAGATTATGGCTGGGTTCACACTGTTCGGCCCTTTTTTTTGTCTTGGTTTCATTGTGAATAGCTTGTCATTTGACATTTAAAACAATACAACATGAAGGCTTACTAGATTATCATGTCTCATGCGTTGAACAATTTGAACTCAGCCTAACGCTTTTATCTGAATCGAGCTTAGAGTAGCTCTACATTTCAGTCTACGCATCGAATACACCGGTTTTTGTCTATCTTTTTCATGTGGTTGTTGTTGTTTGACAAATGATTTTCTTTAAATATATTGGTGTCTGCTCTACCATAAGCATTGTGCGGGCACCCCTGACTAATAGTATTATTTTTTATAAACATATATCGAAATCGCCTGAACGACTTTTTACTTCATAGACTTGGGTTTAAAGCTCTTATATTGTTTTTATACTGTGGAATATTAGGTCTTATACTCGATTTTCTACAACCTAGTTTAATTTAACTTGGAAAAATAATAGAGTTAGGTCATAAGCTCTTATATTATACTTATATTGTCTTATATTAGGTCTTATACTTGTTTTGCCAGAACCTAGTTGTATTGAGCGTGAAAAAATACTAGAGTTGGGTCATAAGCTCTTAAATGAATCTTATATTATTCTATATTATATTATCTTATATTACGTCTATACTCAATTTTCTAGTAACTAGTTGTATTTAACTTGAAAAAATACTAGATTTGGGTCATAAGCTCTTATATTGATCTTATATTGTACTTATATTAGGTCTTATACCTGGAAAAATATAAGAGTTGGGTTGTTCTTATATTAGGTCTTATACTCGAATTTCTAGTTGTATTTAACTTAAACGAGAGATCAAAGCTAACTTCGACTGTGCCGAAGTTTTAATACACTTGAAAAACTTTACTCCAGCTGATTTAACCGGTAAAATATATAGAGGATATAGATATCAGATATTTTAAATTTTTAAATCATTGATAATAAAAATTTGATACCATTAAAAAAAACTTTTCTTAGTAAAACACATTTTTCGACCGATCGGTCCTATGGCAGATATATGCTATAGTCCTCCGATTTTGATAAAATCTTCCAGAATTGTGTTAACGCATATAAAACTAATATATACCAAGATTGGTGATGCTACGATGGAAAATAAAAAAGTTTTTCCCACTAGAACTAGTTTTTTGACCTACCGTTTATATGGCAGCTATATGCTATATTCATCCGATTTTGATCAATTTTTCCACAAATATGTAAAATCATCTAAAACTAATATATACCAAGATTGGTGACGCTACAATAGAAAATAAAAAAGTTGTTCTCACTAAGACTTATTTTCCGACCGATCGTTCCTATGGCAGCTATAAGATATAGTCATCCGATCCGGCCGGTTCCGACATATTAGTTGCGTGCAGTAAAAAGAAGACTCTGTGCAAAATTTCAGCTCGATAGCTTTAAAACTGAGAGACTAGCTTGCGTAGAAACAGACAGACAGACGGACAGACGGACGGACGGACAAGCGGAAATGAACTTGGCTCGTCGTCCTGATCAAGAATATATATAGTTTATGGGGTCGGAAATGAATATTTCTATGCGTTACAAACTTCTGGGCAAAATTAATATACACTTTTCAAGTGTATAAAAACAATAGAGTTGGGTCATAAGCTCTTATATTGTTCTCAAATTTTTCTTATATTGTCTTATATTAGGTTATATTGTTCTCATATTGTCTTATTCTAGGTCTTATACTTGATTTGCTAGAACCTAGTTGTATTGAGCGTGAAAAAATAACAGAGTTGGTTCATAAACTCTTATATTGTATTTATATGGTTCATATATTGTTCTTATATTAGTTCTTATACTCGATTTTCTAATACCTAGTGGTATTTAACTTGAAAAAAATAATAGAGTTGGGTCATAAGCTCTTATATTGATCTTATATTGTACTTATATTAGGTCTTATACCTAGAAAAATATAAGAGTTGGGTCATAAGCTCATATATTGTTCTTATATTAGGTCTTATACTCGAATTTCTAGTTCCTAGTTGTATTTAACTTGAAAAAATAATAGAGTTGGGTCATAAGCTCTTATTTTGATCTTATATTGTTCTAATATTAGGTCTTATACTCGAATTTCTAGTTCCTAGTTGTATTTAACTTGAAAATATAACGATAGAGTTGGGTCATAAGATTTTATATTGTTCTCAAATTGTTCTTATATTGTCTTATATTAGGTCATATTGTTCTCATATTGTCTTATACTAGGTATTATACTCTATTTTCTAGTACCTAGTTGTATTGAGAGTGAAAAAATAACAAAGTTGGTTCATTAACTCTTATATTGTATTTATTTGGTTCATATATTGTTCTTATATTAGGTCTTATACTCGATTTTCTAGTACCTAGTAGTATTTCACTTGAAAAAAATAATAGAGTTGGGTCATAAGCTCTTATATTGATCTTATATTGTACTTACATAAGGTTTTATACCTGGAAAAATATAAGAGTTGGGTCATAAGCTCATATATTGTTCTTATATTAGGTCTTATACTCGAATTTCTAGTTCCTAGTTGTATTTAACTTGAAAAAATAAAGCGTTGGATCATAAGGTCTTATATTGTTCTTATATTAGATTTTCAAGTACCTAGTTGTATTTAATGTTCTTAGATTAGGTCTTATACTCGAATTTCTAGTTCCTAGTTGTATTTAAAGTGGAAACTAAATTAAGCAGTTATTTAGAATGTATTCAATTCAACTTAAATTTTGGTATTAATATATAACACTTGCCAATTTAACACCAACTAGTATAAGAGCAATATAAGAGTTATGATTCAATTTTAAAATCTTATAAAAAATTCCGCAAGCAACAACAATGTACAAGAATTTTAGTTACCATTTTTTTTTTTTTATAGAAAATGATGCATGCCAAATCATTGATCACTGATCACTTAATAATTTTTTTTGTGTTTATCTTCTTTCTCCCCTTTAGGCCATTGCCATAGCCTGCATTGTGATGTACGAGATGGTGGGTTCGCTTACCTTACGTCCGTTGATCGTTTGTGGTACCATCGGTGGCTACACCATCATTTGCGGTGTCTTGCTGATTGGTGAGTGCATTTAACACACACACACACACACTCTATGATTAGCCTGCTGAACTCTGTCTGATCCATCTTTGCAGGTCATGTGATCAATTCGCTGGTGGAGAAACGTCTTAATGCTTTGTTCTCGCTGATCGGTTGTGTTCTGTTTGTGGCCTCTGGCGCTTTAATCATTGATGAGTGGCATGATGCTGTATTCCAGAAGGATTCGAAGCGTAACGCTATTGCAGCCGGCTCTCTAATGATCATTAATGGAGCTGTCTTCCTGCTGGATACACTCTCCATTTGCCGAACGTAAAAAGCTTTTGGCTCAGTTTTCTGTGTGTTTTGTGTTCTCATGCGAAATTCTCATGCTGAAAGGAAGAAGAATCTTTGTGAAGTCCACGTTTTTTTTTTTTTTATATATAATATATACAATACTATATAACCATAACTCTTTATGTGTAGCACTTAAGCTAATCTCAGTCTATGCACTTGAAAAATGAACAATTCAAAATTCTGCTAAAACGAATATCAAACTGAAATTGTTTACAGGAATCCATTAAAATATATATATATAAATGTGTATACACAAACATCTGGTCATGTCTTAAACGAATCATGCATAATTAAGCTACGAGAAAATTGCTCATAATTGCTCTGTGTGTGTGTGTGAGTGAGTGAGTGGGAGGGGGGAATGGGAAAGGAAAGATTTTCTGGGAAAAACTTACATTTGATAGACAGCTGACGTGACGTCACGTGCCAATTGTTGCAAAAAACTCAAGATGTGAACTTCATAAAGGTTGTCAACTCAGCAGATTGAACAGTTTCCCCCCCTCCCTGCGAGACGGGTTTATGGCTTTTTCATATTCATTTGTGCTGCTGTCCTGGGGTATTGGTATGGGATTTATATTCACTTGATTTAGTAATCAGTCGATTTGTTTTAGAATTTATTTATATATTTAAGAATAAAAGAAGGAAAAAGGATGACTCCGAAAAGCTAAGGAAAGAGTTATTCTTTGAAAATGTATTGCCAAAATTTTGAAGTAACAAATTTTAATCAAATTAACATTTGTAATGGGTAAACTCTGAAAGAAAAGAGGCAAAAAATATTAATTAAAATTTTGTAGCCTTTGTTTTGTCTACAGCAAAAGAACCCCGAACTGCTTGCCTTGACGCGCGGAATACAACCAAATAGTCTGTGTTTCTGGGGGACTCAACTACACAGAAAAAATATAATGGTTAGCTTAATTTGAGTTTAAAAAATAAATTTGATCCCAACCTTGGAACAATCCCAGAATTCTTGTGTCAATCCGAAAACGCTCAATTCAAGTTCAGAACCGACTTGAAAATCAAATCCAAAAATTGCGGGATTGATAAATTCGTGCTCTAGTCAATTCTTACGTACTTGATTTGAGAAAATCCGCGATCGACCAACTTCTGAAATCGTTTGGGATTGAAAATCATCTGGATATGTAGGATTTTTTTTTCTGTGTAGCATTTGGAAGATTATTCTACCAAAAATCACTTTAATGAGTTTTATTCGAGTTCTCTTTTAGAATAGTCGCGGCTAGAAAAGCATTATCTTTCGACTAAGACCGCATTTACACGATGAAGCAAACTTCATGATGTTTTCTAAAAAGCTCTTGCTTGTAGGAAAGAGGTGTAGACGGGAAAGCTACCCCACCTCACCTCTTTTCCACAAACAAAAGCTTTTTGAGAAACTTCATGAAGTTTCCTTCATCGTGTAAATGCGGTCTTATTATGACTTAATTATGAATCAGTTTGAGGACTTAAAAATTAGACTTAAATGTGATTAGA
This sequence comes from Lordiphosa mommai, assembly GCA_018904225.1. NCBI lineage: Eukaryota > Metazoa > Arthropoda > Insecta > Diptera > Drosophilidae > Lordiphosa > Lordiphosa mommai. The sequence goes on along the minus strand of JAEIFT010000020.1, from coordinate 70,309 downwards.
TTCTTCTTAAGTGCCGGCTGAGGATCGGAAATTTCATAAAATGCTGGGGGTCTAGCAGTGAGGCATGATTTTTGGCAAGAATTCTTCAAGTGCCTATGTGAGTTACCAAATGTGTTCGTCCCCAGGGGCTATGGCTAAGGGAACAAGAATTTTTTAACCGCCCTCGTAGTAAATGAATAATCCATAACACATTAGGGATTAATTCCAATTCGTTTCTGTTTGCAGTACATACCGAAATGAGTATTTCAGTTAAAGCTTCTATTTCAGTTTCTAATTTATTTCGGTTTTCGGGTTCTATATTGTTTTTTTATTTCGGTATACCGGTACAAGAATTATTTTTGTAATATCTTGTAGAATCTGCTGTAGCCCCGCCAAAGTTATAGCTACGTTGAGAATCTAATGCGTTTTGGATAGTTTGGAACCCCCCATACGTTCCAATATGACCCTTAATAGGGTCGTAAAATACCGAAAAAGGTATAAGAGCCCTAAAAACGCCTTAAAACAATTATTAACTTAAAATCTGCCATAAATATTAAAAGAAAACATTTTTAAAATTGGAAATTTAAATTGGAAATAGATTACGTAGGTTGCTATATATATTTCTGGCCTAATAATGAAAATGCGAATATTTATGATCAAAATTTTATTTTATTGTTTTCCAAAGTATTCTCCAGCAAGATTTATACACTTTTGCATGCGCTCAAATCAATTGTCGAAGCACTTTTTCCACTTCGATTGAGACACCTCCAAAACATGGTATTTGAACTCTTCAATAGCATCTTCTGGCGACGAAAATCGTTGACTACGCATTTATCCCTTGATGTGCGGGGATAAAAAGAAGTCATTGGGTGCCAAGTCAGGGCTGTACGGCGGATGACCCATCAATTCGACGTTTTGGGCGGTCAAAAAGGCGCTGGTGTGAGCTGATGTGTGAGAGCTCGCATTGTCATGGTGCACAATGATCTGTCTTCTCTTGTTCGTTTTTCGAAATTCTCCGAAGACTTCAGGCAAACAAATTGTGGTGTACCACTCAGAATTGACCGTCCTACTTTGCTCAAACGGAACAGTCGCCGCATGACCGAGTTTTACCGAAGAAACAGGCGACCATTTGCTTCGAAGTGCTTCTTCCACGAACGACTTTCGTTGGATTTGGCTCGTCTTCGAAGACCCACACGGTCGATTGCTGTTTTGTTTCGGGCTCATAAGCATAAATCTCTGATGCCTCACCTGTGACGATCTTATAAACGTTTTTTTCAAAATTTCTTTGCACCAATCCACACGAGCCTTTTTTTGAGCGATTGTCAAATTGTGCGGAATCCAACGAGAACAAACCTTTTTAACGCCCAGCTGTTCATGCAATATCGAATGTATGCTGGTGGAAGAAATGCCCAAGGATGCCTCTATTTCACGGTATGTCACATGACGATCTTGCATTATCAGTTCACGCACGGCATCAATGTTTTCTGGCACAACGACGGTTTTTGGACGACCTTCACGTCCTTCGTCTTCGAGCGAGCGTCGCCCGCGATTGGTGCTTCATCGCCATACAAAGATTTAAGTTCATCGTTGCACTCTTGTCGTGATAATCCACGTCGAAAGTTGTCAAAAATTATTGCACGAAAATGTTCACGAGTTAATTCCATTTTTCTGCCGAGGTAAGTTTTTGATTAATCGTTAATGAAAGAGTTGTATGGAGCTTTTATCGATAAAAGTCCAAACTTTTTTTTGGGAAAGGCCAATTGGTCCTAAAATGGCTAGAAGTGACCTAGGCCAGAAACTTAAATAGCAACCCACGTATTATCCGGTAATTCAGATAAGACTACAATATCTTTAGCATATAATATTGATTTGATTGCGTACCCGCCTAGCGAGTTTCATTTGGAAAATAATCAACAGAAGATTATTTAAGTATAGGGCTAAGTAAAAAGCCCTGTTTCACTCCCGTTTCGGTGGTAAAACCATTCTGATAATCTTGTCCCTTCCCATACTATAGAGATTGTCCAAAATTTTTATGATTTTTGTAGATTATACAGCTTCAAAATAAGAGATTTTCTGTCTATTGAGTTGAACAGAACCTGTATTAGCGTTTAGGTATGGTTTCGGTTACGGTTTTCGGTTCTCAAAAATATTTATATATAGGATAATATTTCTACATGTAAATTTGACCTTAAAAATCGAATATGAGAAAATATTATCAAGAATCCCAGATCATATTAATTTTTTTTAAGTTTAGTGGAAATCCCGTCTCGCCTCGAAAATATGGAAAATTTTGGAAATTCGAAATTTACATAATTTTTTTTATTCCTGTGCTTAAAATATCGGTATCGAGAATTTATTCCTTCCCGTCCCGGTCCCAATCAAGTTCAAACCAGTCCTGTCTTAATTCCGACTCAAAATGTTAATTTCAATTCCGTTCTGTATCAATAAGAGTTGGAGAATCTAGTTCCTTTCCATGATCTTGTTGATAAGTTCATTTTTTGATGCACTATTTATCTTAGTCGGGATTTACACGATGAAGCAAATTTAATGATGTTTTTGAAAAAGCTCTCGCTTGTTGGAAAAAAATCGTAGAGGGGCAGGCCACCCCACCACACCTCTTTCTCACAAATAAAAGCTTTTTATGGAACTTTATGAAGTTTGCTTCATAGTATAAATACGGCCTAAGAACTATATTTCATATATGAATTATAGTTCATTTTTATTCCTTGGACCCTAACACCCCAGTAAATGAACCGTACAACGATTTTTCTGTTGAATTTGTTTATAAATTCTGAAGATAATTGCCTAATTGTGATTTCAGCAAAAATTGTAGAATATATTCAACCTTTGCCTTAGATTTATTCATAGAATACGCTTAGAATACCTGGGAAAGGGTATTGCAATTTTGTTCCCTGCCATTTAAAACTTGCTTTCTTACATGCATTGTGGTTGTTCCCCCCACTCCATTCCCTTGGTATGGCCCTTTGTTATTTGCTTTTCTTGTTATTATTGTACGCCAGCTTATAATTTAGCAATTAATTTAATTTATAATTATTTTCTATCCCCTCAGTCGCTCTGTGGTACCGGTGCTACCGGAAGAGTCGAAAAAAAACAAAGTTGAGATAAATCGCTTTTAGCCCTGAGAAGTAACCAGCTGAAGATACCCAAAGACTTGGAAAGCATGTTGTGATTTTTCTTTATTAAGTTCTCTGTGAGACTTGATTCAGAGTCTAGAGTAGTTTAGTTTAATATAACATATTTTTTTTTTTGGGGGAAAATCGAAATTAAACAAAAACAAAAAAAAATGGCACATGCTTCAAGCTCTGAGAAAATGTCCTGCGACTTTGAAATTAAAGGTCACAAGTTGCCCAAGGAGGCCTTCGAACTGTTTGCCTATGCCCAGGCCACGGTCATGGGCTTGCGTGGCTATATAACTCAGGTCTCGGAGGATCACTACAAGGGTCAGCTGCAGGGCGAGGGACGTGTGATTGAGGCCTTTAAAAAATTGATATTATCGGCCGCTGAATATGTGGCTGCTGTCAAGGAGTTTATTATCAAAAATTTAAAGGTCATACAGGAGTATACCTATGAGGCTTTTGAGGTGAAGACCAAGAAATGATGAGTACCCAAAAAATGAAAATAATAAATTAAAGAAAATATATCCCACAATAATAAAGAAGTTTGAAGTTTTAATGGGGCGCCAATAATAACCGGAAACTTATTCATCTAATTTAAAAAACAATTTCGGAAATTAAATTTTTGCATTTATAATATAATTGAGCATAGACAACAATGGTTTAAGTTTTTCTCAAAGATCATGGAGATACCTGGCATGCAAAATAACAAGATCGTGTTAATCGACACGATCAACGAGCAAGTACAGTCTAAGGCCACATCCATCTATCTAGATTCCAAAGCAAACGTTACACTTTTATGGGTCAATTTGTTGACGGTCATTATGTACATACACACATTCACATGTATGTACACATGTGCAACAGGTAGCCATCCATTCAGGCAAACGACATCTATGAATGTAACTAACCCATATGCGCAAAATAATAAAAAAAAAAGCCGCAAAATTAAAGGAAATTAACCCAGGCAACGGCAAACATCGACGACGACGACAACGACAACTACGACCAGCTAATCAGCTAACCGACAACAACAGCAACAATCAAAGTTTGCGGTCGCTGCGAATCCGAATCAGCCGCGTAATTGCAACGCAGTGGCAACGCCAGCAAACCGGAAAAAGCACCGGGCCAAATGATCGTCGGCAATTGTTGGCCAAGCCAGTGATGGCGCACACACAACAAAATGAGGCTAAAACTTTAAGTTAAATTTCAATCAAAAAGATACTAAAATAAAAAACTTCATATTTTTTTTTTAAAAAAGCTTCAGGTATTATAATAGGTTGCCCCCTGGGAACAGGCCCATCGGATTCCGAATATTTTGTTTGGAGGCATGTAATAACGCCCGTTGATATATCGCCCGTGGGTGTTATGTAGTTCTGAAAACAGACGTTATGACACGGGCGTTATTACATGCTCTAACAAAAAAATATTCGGAATATTTTAGATTTTAACTTTTGGGTGCATGTTAACGTTAACGTTATTTTCAAAAGTGTCATAACGCCCGTTTTACAAACGACATAACGCCCGCGGTTGTTTAAGTCCATTTGACAATAGTAACAGGCCCATCGGATTCGAATTATTTTTTTTTTGTGGGCTTGTAATAACGCCCGTTGATATAACGCCCGCGGGTGTTATGTAGTTCGGAAAACGGGCGTTATGACACGAGCGTTATTTTATGCCCACAAAAAAAAATATTCCGTATCCGATGGGCTTGTTCCCATTGCCAAATGGACTAAAACGCCCGTGGGCGTTATGTCGCACGGTGGCGCCATTTGAGTTTTTTCGTTGCAAAAATCATAACTTTTGAAGCAAATGAGATAATCAAATAATTTAAAAGACATATGATGGTTAATTGTTCAACCAATGAAATAAAAGTTTTGAAAGTTTTTGAAAAAGGTGCAACACCTACTAGAGGATTACCTATGGGCAATGAAAGTCAACATTTGTGAAAAAATAAATTATTTATAACAATTTTTTATTTATTTTTGTTTTTTTTTTAATGTTTCTAACATAAATATAAATAAATATTTCGAATTTTTGAATAATTTTTTTTTTCGAATTTTTTTCCAAAATAATTTTTACTATTCATAAGACAAGGTATCGCTAATAGACGTAATATATGCTGAAGTAAGCTAAATTAATTACTTTGCAGGACCGTATAGGGCATTACCTTTAAAATGAGGGTTAAAAATATTAGGAATCCCAGATATTATATATTATATATGGGTTATTCCATGTGAACTCAGCCACCCCATTTTTTTTCTGTTTTAAGAAAAACTCATATTATAAACCTATTTTTTGAGAACCCCACCACAAACAGATCGCAAGATCAACGACAAAGAAAATAAATCTTTACAAAATTATTGCGTCACAACGGTGCATCCGAATTAAGCGAATCAAATTATGAAGTTATACGTACTATTATTACGTCTTCTATCCGAGAAAAAATAAGAGGTTCAAAAAAATAAGTTCTTAAGTAGGTTTTTGGCAATCTTTAATGGGTTTTTGTCTTTTTTTCAAAGAGGTCCAGACGTTATTTTCATAAAATTTTTTTTTTCTGTTTATGGATATCCGTATACATATTTTAAAAAAAATCGCACTATGGGATAATCAGTTAATGAGCGAGGAAAAATATTTTTCTAAAATAAAATTTTTTTTAAAGTAAAAAAAAAATATTAAAATGTTGCTTTAAAATTACTTTCTTGATTTTACATAATTAAAATAAGGAGTCCAAAAAAGTACAATCGCGCTTGTACGACTTCTCACTTGTTGTCAGGGTTCGGAATTGCTCGCTCTTGAGCTGGCCACTCTGGCTCTTTTCGGCTCGCGCTCATAGTTGGGAGCTGCAACCCGCGGGCAAGAGCTTGCGCTCGTGAGCTGCAGTTCAGGAGCCACAAGCTGCGAACGGCTAGCTGCGAGGAGCTCAGAGCAAAGAGCGAGGCGTAAAGAGTTGCGAGCGTGAGCTGGCTCTTAAGAGCCGCGAGCAACGAGCAATTCTGAACCCGGCTTCTTTTTTTGCTGCAACTTGTGCAGAAGTTAACTTAAATTGGCTGCAGTTCGAAAATTATTATGAAAAAGTGGTCGAAATTGCATATGTATTTTAAATTATATTCAGTAGTCTGTTTAGTTTTCCAAAAAAACTGCAGACTTTCGGACACTATTTTGGGTTTTTGAAAAGTTTTTTTTGTTGTAGAAAAGAATTTTCTTTTTTTTCAAGACAACCGTGAGATATTGGTTTTACGAGCTCAAGCTTGGTCGTACAGTCGCTTAAGATAAGAAGAGGTCAGAACGGCCAAAAGACATAAAATTGTCGAAAATTTACATGGTTGATCGGTAAGCTATCGGCACGATGGGTGCCTTATTTGCTTACGTGTATGTTAGAAACTGATTAAGCGTATCCCCAAGCATATTTGCTGAAAAACTGAACAAATAGGAGCAACATGTTCACTTGCTTATTGGAGGGGCACTCAAAAAGGTTTGGTAATGCAGCCTCATTTAGCCATAAAACGGCTAAGCGTGCCAGCACTGATCAGCGGGCCGGCGTCGCCAATTGGAATCACAGTCTTTGCGTTGGGTCTGGGCCAGCAGTTTGCTTTGAGCGTTTGTACGTATCAGTTGTCGGTAGAATATCGCGTCCGTTCGTTGAAAACAACTGGCAACTCTTTCAATTTCAATTTGAAAGCTCAGGCGTTCAACGGTTTTTTTTTGTTATTGTTTGTTTTTTGTTTTTTTTTGTGTGTAACCCAGGTGAAAATCAATCAAAAATTTGTGCATAATTTATGGAATGTTTAACACTTTTTGTGCAATTTATATAAATTATGCACCCACATTAATCAAAGCAAAAGGAAAACAACAAAAAAAAACCCCAAAAAAAAGTAAACAACAATTACAAGGCTGAGGAAGAGGTAAAGTAAATATGCATTTGTTTTTGTTTGTGGCTTAAAAAAAATTAAACAAAAATAAAACTTGGCTAACTGGCTGCCTATCCCATGCACACACACACACACACACATACAGACATATATATAGCTAGACATAACCTCATTAAAGTTGTCCTCATTTATCCGGACTCGAAGTTGGAGTTGGTCTTCGATTATTGAGCCGTTTGACTTTTTCTCCAACTTCTGCGAGACGAACAAACGAACGAACCTGTTGGCCAAAGTAGCAAAAAAAAAAAAAAAAAAATCAGAAAAAATATTGTTGCTTTCTGGTCAGCCTCTAGAAATATGCGAGCCCCACCTCTCCCCCACCATACAATACCCTAAATGACACAAAGGGTAGTCCATATTGCTCAGATTGTTGAACAAATCGGAAAAAAGAGTTTTTCTTATTTTAAATAGATTGGGAAGTGGAATTTTTACACAAATAAATAAGATAAAAAAATTATAATATAATGCCAAAATTTTCATATTAAAGTTTTACTATCTACTCTATCCAGGGATTAGTTCTAAAATAATTCGGGTTTCGGTTCCGATATGATTACCTGAATTTTTACTTCGGTACAAATATATTAATAATAATATATTTAAAATTCGTTCAATTAAATTCTTTAAAGATATCCAAAAAAATAAAGAAACTAAAGGAACTAAAAAAGAATAATATATTTCATAATATAAATTAATCACAGTATCATAATACTCGGTGTATTTCTTTATCAATACTGTACGTTAAGTTATAGTTGGGCTCTTAAAAAATATCATATACAATATTCCGTTTTTTTAATAGTGCTCTCTATTATTCTTATTTTTGGAGGAATAATTTCGCTAAACGTTTTTTTTTCCAAATTTCCAATGTTATTCCTACACTCAGAAATCAAAGCCATGTTTAACTATAAACTAATAAAATCTTTTTAAAATGTAAAAAAATATTTTTTAATGTTGGTTCGAAATTTTCCTTAACTAAAATCGACAAAAATTTGGCTACGTTCGGTATAAGTCCAATTAAAACGGTTATCAGTTTTAAGTTCTACAAAAATATTTCTTGTACGAATATATAGGTTAAGGGTTTCGGATTTGGAATTATTTCATGACCAACCTATAATCTAAACTAAGAAAAAAAAACGATCTAAAATCGGACTGCTTTTTAAACCATTGCGTTCGTAGTTTTTGCTCACAAAGCAGACCCTGCGTTTACGGAAAAAGACCACTTATTACAATGTGATCACATCGGGACTAAAAAAAAAAAACTGAAATGGAATGATGGTAGTATAAAAATCCTGGCTGTTTTTTTTTCTTAAGTGTCTTTAAGTTTTCAGCATATTTTTGCATTTAAGAACTCCATATCTTGTAAACTAACCAGACCAAAACCAACCAAGGTTTTGATACTACCTTCGTACCATTTCAGATTTTTTTTGATACCGTTGCGATAAATTTTTTTGAGTATATAAATATTGTCACATAGTGCAGACCCTGCAGCTCTGACAAAATCTACATGAACTACTTACATTGGGCGCATTCAGCAGAAACACTTGATTACTGATCAGCTTAGTAAAACTAATCTAATGATTTAGCATACTTTTAAAAGGTCTTTTGAAATTGACATTTATTAAATACAAGAGGAAAAGTAGACTATGTAAATTAATTAGAAATATATCATTGATCAGTAAGCAAGTTCTTCTGCTGAACAAGGCCATTGACTACTGACTTTTTGCTATCACTACCGTATCGCTTTACCAGGAAGTACTACTATTTAACTACCTCTTCGCTTTACCAGCAAGTACTAAAGTGAGTACCGTGATTGGGCACCGAGTCGATAGTACCGACTACCTTAAGTAAAAAAAAAAAATTTTAAACATGACAACATTTCAAACAAGCCTCCAACAGGATTCGAACTCACGACCTCGGTCTTGCCCTTTCGATCACAACGGAGTTTGTAAATTCATAATAAGTATTTATAAATATCCCAATATCCAAACAAATATAAAAAAATATTATATTATCCTGGTTATAGAGAAAGGAACACACTTACTTGATGAGGTGAAGCGATGAGGTTTGGTTACATCCTAGGACATTCCCAGCAAAAAGTAAATGCTGGTAGGATTGATCGATTTCAGGAACCAAACCAGAACATATAAAATCTGAGAATAACCCAGACCCGGCCCGGGCCCACCTTTAGTTCACGGTTTAAGAAATTGCGGGATTACTATATATTTGTCAACGAACGTGCTTGGATTTTAGTCGTTCTAAAAAATTTTTTTTGAGTGTAGGTATTTTTTTCCACAAATTAAGTCCATTTTGATACTAAAAAGACCCGTTTACTATCAAATATCTTCTTTTTTTTCTGATTCTTCTTTTCTTTTTTTTCTCCTTCTTTATTCTTCTTTCCTCCTAACTTCCTACTTTTGTTGTCCTTTCTTATACTTTTATTTCTTATTTCTTTTTATTTGCACGATTTATAACCTTTTTATAATGGTATCAAAAATATTTTTGGATTTTGTAAAAGAACAAATTTTTAGGACCCGAGCGAGTCGGGTACACCTAATTCTGTTTTTACACGGTATTTTTTTGTGCAAAACCGTCAAAACCGTCGGTCTACAAAAACAATTTGATTCTGTTTTTACTCGATTTTAATTAAACTTGCACGCTTAAAAAAATCAAGTTGATTGAATTTTCAAAGAAAAATATTTAACTTGCAAAAAATCTTTTAAAAATTTTGTTAGGGAATTCCCCTTTCTAATTTATTTTAAGCAGCATTAGTATGTATGTGTGCAAATGTTTTAGTCTTTCTTTACTTCATTTCTTTTTTAAGTCCGTGTTTACACGATGAAGTTTGCTTCATGAAGCTCTCTTCGATTTCGTTTTGAAGTATCTTCAAAACTTCATGCGCATTTACATGAAGAAGTTTACTCCATGAAGTTTGATTTCAATTCGCCTGAGAACACGTGTTATCGATAAGCAAATAACCCATAAATCAACCTTGCATCAGTTCAATCGGAACAAAGCAAAGGAGAATTATCGAAAAGCTTCACGCCACGGTAGGTCATGAAGCTTTGCAGCTGCGGCTGCCCCTCTTCACCTCTTCCCCACAAACAAAAACTTCATGAAGAACTTCATGAAGGAAACTTCATCGTGTAAATGCGGACTTACACGGTTTTTTCTGGAAAGTACCTACCAAATCAGAGTACCTGACGTACGAACACATTCGGCAATTCACACAGACACGAGTCAAACGCATACCGATCCCTTCTCCGGGAGAGTAAAAAAATATATGAAGAGCCCATCAGTCGCTGGTTAGCGTTCAATGAAGTAGGTCAGATGCGCTATGCATCGCATTATATTCGCTCACCAATACGCTCTCACTTATTTCTTCTTTTTAAGAATATTTAAAATATCATATAATACCAACTGATCTAAAACTTATTTCCATAGTATTTCGCTTAAAGCATTTTTGTTGAGATCAGTTGGTATTATATTATTTTTCAAATATTCTTTAAAAATTTAGTAAATTCTTTTCGGTTAGAGTATTTCGCCATTCCTCACTCAACTTTGATTTGCCCTGAACTTGCTGACTTGACTTTCAGCAATTTTCGTTTTGGATTTGCCCGTCCCTCCTTCCCACCGCCCCACCGCCCCTCTGCCCCATCCTCCAGGCACTTAAAAATTATTACACTGGCCGCATCATTATGGCCATCGCTTGAAATCTAATTTCTGAGCATCGGCCACAATTTGCCACACTTTGAATCTAAATCTGAAAAGTCCAAAAGGAATTGAAAGTGCGCGCGCATGCGCAATTAAGGCCAAGTGCGCAAAAAAACAATGACAAGACCGAGTGGAGTTGGAGTGGAGTGGTCGCTGATGTGGAGCGATATGACAAAAACAAAAATTCACTTTTTATAATAAAGCGCGGGGGCAAGTTTGGTGAAAATCCGCATACAGGTTATCAAGATTTATGACCACACTTTTGATCACCTTTTAATGTAGGTGAAGTGAAAGAAGACGAGTTGGCCGGGCCCAATAATTAACTTAAGCTTATACTTTTACTTATACGGCAATTGAGGCACGGAACTAAAGTTGATTTAATATATTTAGGAAACTTAAACACAGCCCAACTGCTTCACTTCGACATTTAGTTAGAGAGCGAGTAAAAAATCAAAAGCAACACCTTGACAAATGCTAGTCCTGTTCCTACAAAGCGCAGTTCTCAAATTAAGTGAGGAATTCCTATCTTAAATGAATATTTCAAAGATTTTTTGTGCCTCTTTTGCTTTATTCCAGACTATTTAATAAGACTACAAAAATTGATGTTGTTGCAGCGCCTTTTTTGTATAATTTTTGGTTGCGCAAACTCTAAGCAAAACCCTATATACCCAGTGTAAGGACACCAAGAACAAATTGAAAATTGCTTAGAACGTTGATGGCATGTCTAAGGCAATTCCCTAAGTTTCATGTTCCCTTCCCATTATGAGATTTTTTTTTTTTTTTGGTTTTGCTGCATATCAGCAATATTATGTTTATCTTTGGTTCTTTGGCAAAAACGGAGCGGAGCGAAGCGTGACTAATGGCTGAACAGATCGGGTTGACGTGGGAAAGTTCGCTCGCCCACGTTTTGTTTGTTGTGATCTAGGATTTGCTTTTGCGATTGGCTGCGATGGTCAGTGAAAGCAGTGCTTGCATGTGCCTGCTCCGCATTTGTGGGGCTGGCTTAATTGCCCGGATATTGGAGGCAAGCAGCAACTCTTAATTGAGCGGACCTGAAACCCGCTTTGCATGTTACCATCACCATCTCATTCACATTCACATTCAAGAATTTTGAAATATTACGCCAACACATACAATTTAAGGTCAATGGGTTTTCGAGCCTAGTCTCTATATATAGACCAAAGTGATGGAGATCTGTAAATACCCGCATTAATTTTGGCATTTATTTTTGTTTGTTTGTTTTTTTTTGTTTTTTTTTTGGACTTGGTCAGTGGGTGTTTTTTTCTCTATATAGAAAGCCACAACAATTGCCATTCGTTTTCAAACTGAACCCGTTTAACGCTTATGCATGGTTATGCCGTTTCTCATTAACATTTACTGTAACCAAAACTAAGATTAAAAAACTTTGAAAACAAAACAATGGCAATGCAATGTTATTAATGAGTTATTTAGCTGGTAATTGTGTTGAATTTTTTCTTTTGTTTTTATTCATTTAGGTGGCTGTCTGATAATAATAACTTCATTTAGTTAAAGTGAATGCTATTTGGTAATTACATATATGTAGTCAAGTTTTCCAATTATAGTTTCTGTATTTAAACCAGGGGTTAACAATGCTGACAACCCATTGGGTTTATATATTCTCATCGATTAATTTGTTAAGCGTTATCTCTCGTCGAAACTAAAAACCTGTATGATTTTATGGCATCAAAATAATACTTAGTTAATTCTTATTCTCAAATATAATAATTTTTGTTTTGCTTTTAAAAATTTGTTTTGAAATTTTTCTTCTTTACAAAATTCTAAAATATTTTCAATACCATTTTGAATGAGTTTATCAACAAATTTGAACTGGCCTAGAATTGTTATTTATGATTAGTTCGAACTGGTTCGTAGCCGTTCTAGAACTAGTAACTTATCTAAGTTTAAATTTCAAGTTCACAGCTTAAAACATTTCTGAGATAAACCCGTGTGTTTCAAAAATCACTTTCGACCCAAATATGACTCAATTTTTATACGATATTCTCATCGATCGACTTGAAACTAAAATCTAGTTTAATTTTATGGTATCAAAATAATACCTGTATAATTTTTAGATATTTTAATTTGATACTTGGAGTATTAAGGATAAAATAAAAACCAAATGCTAATTTTTGTTATACTTTTAAAAATTGTTTTGAAATTTTTCTTCTTTACTAAATTCTAAAATATTTTCAATAGTTTGTAATCAAATTTAAACTGGTCTGGAATTTGTTTTTCATTACTGGTCAGACAGAAGTTACTTCACAGACTTGGGACATAGTCTATGACTCTAGAAAGTGCCTAACAACATATCTAAATTCAAATTTCAAGTTTATAGCTTAAATTATATTCTGATTTTTAGTGCATATTACCCACCTACACACCGAATTTCAAATATATAACTTATCCAATTTCTAAGATATGACTTTGAAGCACTTTATTAAGCTGATTTAGAAGCGATCTTAAACCAAAAAAACCTAATTTTAGGTTCACAGCTTAACTAATTTCTGATAAATGCTTCTGAACCGCTTTGGAGCTAATTCACTCTAGTTTGAACCAGTTAAATGTCTAGCTCCATTTTACCCAACTACACACACTACATTTTTAGGTTCAGAGCTTAAATAATTTATAAGATATGTTTATGAATCACTTTTAAACCGGTGCAAGCTGATTCGGCACCGGTTTTATTCTTGGGAAATTAAAGTTCTTGGCTAAAATATTTTCTAAGCACACAGAAAAAAAAGGAAAAATCCATTTGGAATGAATATGGCATATCCCTTTAAAATTTACACATTCTTTTGATATTTTTTGTATTCATTTTTAAATCCATGGGATATTTTGTCAGCTCCATTGGATGAAAAACTAAGATCAATTTAACATTATTTAATCTCAAAACGATAAAAAAAGTCCAAACGGGTATGAAAAATATCCAATGGATCATAAAAAAATATCCTATTTTTTTTCTGTGCACGTATCCACTTTTGAATCGATTTTAGATCGCTTTCAAACCGGTTCACAGACTTGGGACATAGTCAATGACTCTTTCCTGTTCGACAAAAATTGTGCCGTGAAAGTTATGTAGAACAGGGCTGCAAATCGATTTTGGACCGAACCGAATCGAACGCGGAATGTCTACTTTTATTTTCCTATGAGTGAGTGTGTTTTTTTTTAAATTCTGTAGAGCAAACAATAAAAGCTTTTTTAATTTGTTTTTTTTTTGGTTTTGTGTTATTTATTAATTATATATAAATAAAAAATAAAAATTTGTGTAATTCGAGGGCTGCTCAACAAGTTATCGGCCTGCCAATTAAGTTCTTCAAAAATAAGGTGTAGAGGTGGACTCCAGGTTATCGTAAATGAAAACGGTTAATGAGGTTATGATCAGAATTCATGTAATTCTGGCCTGTAACTCATTTATATTTGTCAAAATTTTTTTTTAAAAATTGGCAGCCATTTAAAAAAAATCTAGATTTTTCAAGTTTTTTTTTTGTAAAAAAGTATAAAAAAAATAGTAAAAAATTTTGTTTTCTCATGATTGAGTTACGGAGCAGAATTACATCAATTCTGCTTCGATTGCAATATGGCTGATCAAAATCGGTTCAGTAGAACTGGAAGCAATCATGGCTACCAGGTTGGAAAACTTAAAGTTTTGAGCAACGTTTAGCAAAAACATTGCTCCACTAAAAAGGCTATAACTGCTAAACTATTTCGAATTTTTCAAAATGGTTTGAAATGGATAAAAGGGGAATGCCCAAGCTATCATAATTATGCAAAACAAAAAAAATGAAAAAAAAGGTTTCAAAGTTAGAAGACACCCTTTAACCAATAGTTAAACCTAAATCTGTTCCAAACTAAAGAATTTACTATATCTAAAAACGACATCTCATACAACATTTTTTAAATCTCGTCTTAATTTTTCGTAATGCCGGGGGATACCTAAAAAGAGGTTTTACTTCATAATTATATTTTTGGAATATGTGATGTTTTGTTACTCCTCGCTCCGTAATCTTTCTGTGTACTTTCCCACCAGCAGGACCCGTTAACCCATTTTACGACGCTGTTCGACTAGTCGAACAGCAAAATTACATATTTTTTTGTAATACATAATTAAGCCAATATTTAAGAAAATTTCATTAGCTTTCAGACAAAAAATACTGCAAATATTGTTCGACTAGTCGAACAGGAAAATTACATATTTTTTTTAATACATAATTAAGCCAATATTTAAGAAAATTTCATTAGCTTTCAGACAAAAAATATTGCTCGCACCCCCAGCATTGCAGGAGGGCTACAGGTGGAAGTTTAAAAAAACCTTAAATGAAGATATTTTTTTCTATAAGCTCAAAAACATATAATTATAATAGCAAATCGTAAACTTTTAGACCTTGTATTTGCCACAGAATTCTCGAATTCTGTTGTCTCTAGATTTAACCCTCTGACTACCCCTAAAGACGTCTTTCACCCCACACTCGAAGTAGCCTTAGAAATTTCTAGCCTCGGTGCAGAAACAATTTCTCTTGTTTGCCTTACGTGAACTAAACTGAGATCATCATCGTCGTTAATTCTTGGTCCCTCCTAGATTTACCCGACAGTTCCGGCCAATTTTCTTACATATGTATAAGTAGATGTATATTTGGATTTTTTTAGTCCAAAATATTCAGAAATAAAATAAAACATGGAAAAAGTAGCACAGGGAATCTAAAGTACACCTGCGTAAGTGACTGTTCGACTAGTCGAACAACGGCGGTATGAATAAGGCCAGGGGCAACTCAAACAACTGTCGCCAATCATTTTGGTCATCGTTGTTCGATGGTTCCTAGTTCTTTGGTGTGCAATGATGCATTCAATTATTAACTACAATTATGAAAAAGCACAAAAAAAGTTATTATATTTGCGGTTTTAAAACAGAAATCTAATGATTCCATGAAATCTCGCCAAAATTAAGCAGTGTGACCGTACTTTTTGTCTTACACCAACCATTAAAATTGTGTAATTTTACTAAGTCCACATGAGCCGCTTACTTACAGCGTAACGCGCTTTTCGTTGGGCAGCTCAAGGTCATTGCTGGTGGGTCAGAAACTGGTCGCCACTCAATTAAGCTTATAACACACCCATGGAATGTGTTCCGGTATAATGTGTGTGTGACCTTTTGCAATCTGCCTAAGCGCCGCCCCCCCGCCCCCTACCACCAACGTCAACATGTGAATGTGGATGATGATGCAAAACGAAAGTAAACAATTTCCAAATCGAAAATCCAAAAACCGTAACTGAAAACCTGAAATGCATTTTGCCGTTGCGTCTAAATGAAAAACTGCCAAAGCGATAAATAAATAATAATAGCATAAAAGAAAAGTTGATTGTTGTTTTTGTTGTTGTGTGGCTGCTTTCGTCACGCTTATACAATTTTGTTGTTTTTTTTTTGTTGTTTTGATTTTGCGCAATGCCTGCGACTTGGAATCGGACGAAAATGCAAATCCGTTTCCAATTTCAACTCCAACTTGAAATCCAGCTTCCACTGCAATTATCGTTTGTTTATTGTTGTCTTTTTGCGCTCCTTCTTAAATAAAAAATGAATTCAATTAAAAATTCACCATCAACCATAAATAAACTGAGCGGCATTTTCTGTGCCGGACTTTGAGAGATACAAAAAATTCGCAACACACGGCTAAACAGTGTGACGAGAAAGGCAGTAATATAGAAAAAGCCAATCACATTTAAAATACAATTTAAATGTCATTAAATAGCCAAGCGAAAATATAAAATCAAAAACAAAATAATTAAAGTAAAGTAAGGTAAAGTGATTCATAAGTCTAGAAGGTCAATCTTACTTGGTTTAGTTAATATTTCCGAGAGGAAGTAAATAATTATTGATACAATATAATTACGCTAGAGCTTAAAGCAAATTGATTGTCTTTGGTCTAAAAGAAAGAGCTCTACTAACGAATTTGGTATAGATATGTCCTGTGAAGCACAAAAAGCAAAGTTCGATAAACTGTTACTAGCGATTTAGCTAGAGAAAAGGGGTAAGCCATTTCGTTACTTAAGTAATCGCACGCTTCTTCTTAGACTGGTATGCCAGAGTGGCTGTTGGATATAGAATTATAAAATATGTCCTGTAAAGCACAAAAAGCGCAGTTCGATAAACTGTTACTAGCGATTTAGCTAGAGAAAAGGGGTAAGCCATTTCGTTACTTAAGCACTCGCGCGCTACTTCATTGCCTGGTATGACAGAGTGCCTGCTGGATTTAGAATTATGAAATATGTTCTGTAAAGCACAAAAAGCAAAGTTCGTTAAACTGTTACTAGCGATTTAACTAGAGAAAAGGGGTAAGCCATTTCGTTACTTAAGCAATCGCGCGCTTCTTCATTGCCTGGTGTGTCAGAGTGCTTGTTGGATACAGAATTATGAAATATGTTCTGTAAAGTACAAAAAGCTAAGTTCGTTAAACTGTTACTAGCGATTTAGCTAGAGAAAAGGGGTAAGCCATTTCGTTACTTAAGCACTCTCGCGCTTCTTCATTCTGGATTTAGAATTATGAAATATGTCCTGTGAAGCACTAAAAGCGAAGTTCGATAAACTGTTACTAGCGATTTGGCTAGAGAAAAGAGGTAAGCCCTTTCGTTACTTAAGAATTCGCGCGCTTTCTGATTGCCTGGTCTGTCAGATTGACCTGTTGGATTTAGAGTAATGAAATATGTCCTGAAAAGCACAAAAAGCGAAGTTCGTTAAAGTATTACTAGCGATTTAGCTAGATAAAAGGGGTAAGCCATTTCGTTACTTAAATAATCGCACGCTTCTTCTTTGCCTGGTATGTCAGAGTGACTGTTGGATTCAGAATTATGAAATTAAAAACTTGTCTGCCTTAGCTATAGCTAGCGAATTCCCTAACGAACAGTAGTAAGAAACATCGCCAATTGCATTCTGTCCCTAAAAATTAAACTAGCTACACAAATAGTGTCTTACTTAACAGTGTGGCTTTTAATTACTAAAGTTCTATGCGTCCCCATTTGATAAGTGTCAGCTGTCAGATTTTTCCAATCAATGTGTACTACATTTTGCTTATCTTATCATTTAACTTGCCTTACTTTCATTCATTGATTTAAACTGCATTGTTCAACCACTGTGCGCCAAATGAAGTTAGTTATGCATACAAAAAAAAAAAAAAAAAAACTGCGACTGGCGAGCGTGGGAAAAAGCATTGGGCAAGTCTTTGCATTGACTGCGCCTTGTCGCACATTACTCATACGCCGCGTGGCAAAAGTTCCCCCCTTCCGCCTTCACCCACACACTTTTTATGAGATTCTTTAGGGTCAAAAAACACTTTATGAAAATCACTATTGTTCGTTGCGGATCTTTCCTTTTTTTTTTTCTTGTCTTGCTTGTTAAGATGACTTTCATTCATAGAAACTTTCAAATATATTTAAGCTGACCATCAAGAATTTTGTATGGCAAACAGGTTTTTGCCTTTTTGCAGATCTAACAGTTTGCTGCTAATGTGAATGTGAATATGTGAGTGGTGTGTCGAGTGTGTTGGAGTCTTTCGCAAGCTGAAGTAAATAAATTACATTGATTGTTTAGCTGAAAATTGTCGTCCGATTGCCGGCGACGGCGGTGCCTTTTTGAAGCTGGCAAATGTTGTGGCAAAACTGCGTCGAGCTGAGCACAACTATGTAGGTACTTAAAATGCATCGTAAATTGTCGCAGGTAATTAACAAGGGTTGGGGGAACTTGATTGGCAACTAACACAATACACTATCATAGATGGGTAAATACCCACAATTGATAAATAAATGATTGAGTGCACACACTTGACTGATAAAACAAAAAAATTATCACCATGAAAATATTTCAGTACATTTCCAGGCTAACGAACTTTTTATGTTTTATCTAGAGTCTAGATAATTGAAATGGAGCTACAATTTGTGCTAAAGACTGTGATATTAATAATAGTGGCGACTTGCGTTCAAACAATTTATGGTGTGACCATATTCCACTGGACTTTCAGAAAGAGTTATGTAAACATAACATAAGCTTGAAAGAAAAGGCTGCAAGCATCAATGTATACCCGAAAAAAATAAAGAAAGTTGCAAATGGCGAAGAGAAAAGTTGCAGAACGTTTTAATATTTTGAACATTTTTTTTTTGTAATTTTTGTTATTATGTGAAAATAACTACATTAAAATCGTCTGTTGATTTAAAAACATTTTTATTAATTAATTATATAAATTCGGCAAAAGATCAACAGAAATAACATATTTAATATGATGGAAAAAAAATGTCCCGTGCAACATGTCCCGTGCGAAAGTGCTTACAATTTAATTTTAAAAAAAGTATAAGGTTTTTTTGTTGTGTAAACTCAAAACCATTTTAAATTGACCTCGATGCCTAATATTCTAAAATTAGACATTTAATTCAAATGTTGCTTCAGGACTCGCTGAAATCAGCTTTTAAATTATTGGTCGCAAAACCCACTTCTGTTGATATGCCTTGATATTTTGCGAAAATATCTTGAAAAATAAAAATTGCTCAAAATCAACCTTAGCACCAATTATGGGGCCTTCTTTCTCAATTAAGCCTTCTGACGAAATAAAAATCTTTTTTATTTTGCCGTTTTTTTTTTACTTTAAATGTGTTCGACGGTCCCGTTCGACATAATAAGAATGCCCATATTTCAAACTGAGTATAAAATTGATCTGCAAACTTTATAAAAATTTAGAAGCGACTTTGTCAATCCGTCTAGCAAACGCACGAAACGTACTGGGCTTAGGCTAATAAAACGGGTTCATAGACTCAATTATCCTATCACCGCGATAATATTTTCATTGGTTTTTTCCAGCCCCCAAAAGAGTTTAAGTGCAAACACTTTTTAGTCTCAGTGTTCATTTTGCAAACTTAAACTGACCTTAACAGGTCAACATAAATTTTCACTCCAACTTCCACTACACACACACACAATTTCCACATCAAGTGGATTTGACTTAACCTTAACCTTAATCGAAATTATCATCAACTTTACGCAGCTGGGGGAAAACCAGTTGGCAAGAACCTGACAAGTTCAGACTGCAAAAGGTGGACAGATGGACAAAATATGGGTCGTGCGACAAGAAATGAGAAAGTGCGATCCCCTTTCCCTCCCCCCCTTTCACCGGCCCACCTAAAAGCGGTATACACCGTTAGCTGCCACTTGGGTTTGGCTTAGAAGATCGAACTCGAATCTGAAGCTGAAGCTGGTGGTGGGGGGAGGGGGAGAGAGAGACCACCAAAAAAGCATGTAAACCGCTAACGAACAGCGTGCGAATATGGAACGATCAAAAAAGAATGTTGTCAGTCTTGTGTAGAGAAATGCTTGGAATGCCTAGATGAAGCAGGAGACATCTGATCTCAACTTGTTTTCCATAAGCAAAAAAAAAAAAATTTAAATTAAAAACAAGTACTAAACTCAATTTTGGTCAGCTTGATTTGTTTATCATTAGTTTATGTCTTTGGCTTTGATAAATGAAATACCATAAATATTGCTCATTTGGTTTGTTTTTTTTTTTTTTTTTGGCTAATTAAGTCGACACTGACACTGTCAAGGTCAGAGGTTTAAGATTAGATGAGTAAGATATATACAATGGATACAAAAAAAAAAGTTGTTAGACTTCAGTTACCAAAAGTAATCTAGATCTCATTTGAGACTTCCATTAGGTTTGCAATTTCGCTTCCGGCAATGTATGAGGGCTCGATAAGTAATGGTGTGTAAAATATACGTGGGTTGCAATTTCAGTTTCTGGCCTAGGTCACTTATAGCCGTTTTAGGACCAAGTGGCCTTTTCCCAAAAAAAAGCTTGGACTTTTATCGATAAAAAGCTCCATACAACTCTTTCATGTGTGACCACGTTTGATATCGATTAACGATTAATCAAAAACTTACCTCGGCAGAAAAATGGAATTAACTCGTCAACATTTTCGTGCAATCATTTTTCACAACTTTCGACGTGGATTATCACGACAAGAGTGCAACGATGAACTTAAATCTTTGTATGGCGATGAAGCACCATCCTATAGCACTGTGAAAAATAGAAGGCTAACATCGGCTACGCCGATGTTTTAAATACCCTTGCAGTTTTTGAAAGGCGCTACCATAGATAACAAAAAAGTTTTTCTCATAAGAATTAGTTTTTAGACCGATCGTTCCTTTGGCAGCTATATGCTATAGTCATCCGATTTTGATACATTTTTCCAGAATTGTGTGGAAGCATATAAAACTAATATATACCACGATTGGTGACGCTACGATGGAAAACAAAAAAGTTTTTCTCACAAGAGTTGGTTTTTGGACGACCGTTTATATGGCAGCTATATGCTATAGTCATCCGATTTTGATAAATTTTTTCTGAATTGTGTGAAAATATATAAAACTAATATATACTACGATTGGTGAGGCTTCGATGGAAAACAAAAAAGTTTTTCTCACAAGAATTGGTTTTTTGGACCGACCGTTTATATGGCAGCTATATGCTATAGTCATCCGATTTTGATAAATTTTTCCAGCATTGTGTGGACGCATATAAAACTAATGTATACTACGATTGGTGACGCTACGATGGAAAACAAAAAAGTTTTTCTCACTAGAACTAGTTTTTGGACCGATCGTTCCTATGGCAGCTATATGATATAGTCATCCGATCCGGCCGATTCCGACAAATGTGCAGCGTATTTGTATTTAAAGGCTTTTTGCAAAGTTTGGTCAAGATAGCTTTAAAACTGAGGGAGGAGATAGCATAGAAACAGACACAGACGGACAGACGGACAGACGGACAAACGGAAATGAACTCAGCTCGTCATGCTGATCAAGAATATATATACTTTATGTGGTCGGAAATGCTTCCTTCTATGCGTTACAAACATCGTGACAATTTTAATATACCCTCTGCAAGGGTATAAAAATTGGTTTAATGAATTCAATAGCGTGCGACGGTCGCTCGAAGAGGAAGGTCGTCCAAAAGCAGTCGTTGTGCCAGAAAAAATTGATGCCGTGCGTGAACTGATAATGCAAGATCGTCATGTGACATACCGTGAGATAGAGGCAACCTTGGGCATTTCTTCCACCAGCATACATTCGATATTGCATGAACACCTGGGCGTAAAAAAGGTTTGTTCTCGTTAGATCCCGCACAATTTAACAATCACTCAAAAAAAAAGGCTCGTGTGGATTGGTGCAAAGAAATTTTAAACCGCCCAAAACGTCGAATTGATGGGTTATCCGCCGTACAGCCCTGACTTATTTTTATTCCCGCACATCAAGGGAAAAATGCGTGGTCAACGATTTTCGTCGCGAGAAGATGCTGTTGAAGAGTTCAAAAACCATGTTTTGGAGGTGTCTCAATCGGAGTGGAAAAAGTGCTTCGACAATTCGTTTGAGCGCATGCAAAAGTGTATAAATCTTGCTGGGGAATACTTTGAAAAACAATAAAACCATTTTTGATCATATATATTCGCGTTTTCATTATAAGGCCAGAATATATATATAGCAACCTACGTACATGATACCTGATACTTACTTTCGATTACTCTTAGAGTTTAATTTTGAAAGATTTTATTTATTATGACAGACTTTTATTTTATTACAAAAAAAAAGATTTATCGAAAGACTTTTATTATAAAATTCAATAAATAAAACTCATTCAAAGACTTTTATTTTTTAATAAAAGTCTTTTAGTTAATTATATTTTCAGCGGTTTGCTCTCTGCTTAAATGATCCATTCGTATCAATAACTGCAGTATATAAAGCAGACTTTTATATTGGGATTTAAAAGAATATAAGTCACTGACTGAGTTTTATTTAGTGAGTTATAAAATAAAAGTCTTTTATAATTGTTATTTCTGAGTAATTAAACCAAAAGTCTTTAGTAAACGTTATTTATTAACTTTTTAATAAAAGTCTTACGACAACTGTTATTTACTGAGTAATATAATAAAAGTCTTTAAATAACTGGTATACTGTTTTATTTAACTGTTTAGTGCGGAGTAAAAAAATAAAAGTCCATAATAACTGTTATTTGAAGCCTTATTAATTAAAACTCAAACAAAAAGGCTGGGTTGATAATCTAGAAAGTTCTCATCTTGTCTTCTTTTCAATGACAAATGACAAGCTATTCACGATAAAAACAAGACATTATAAAGGCCTACTAGATTATCATGTCGAACAGTGTAAACTCAGCCTAAATCTTAAATGTGGACTTTAATATAATATAATATAAGTTATAACTGTTACCGTTCTGATTATTTCTAATTATAATAAGGTTTGAGAGAAAATAGTTAGTACAATTAAATAAACATAACTTTTTATGTATAAAGCACTTGTTTGTGGAAAAAGAGGTCTAGTGAGGATCTTAAACCTTTTTTTTAATTTTGAGTATGAAGAAATGATTTTTCTGAATCGGAAAATATGAAAGTTGGAAAGGTCCTAAATTTGCGGAGTTCGGTTATGGAACCAATTTTTAAAAATTACTTCCGAGAATTTTCCAAACGTTTTGGTAGCGTGAATTTGTTCATGATTGAAGGTCAAACCCTTCTAAAGACAAAAGATAAAATATGTTAAAATTTGAATGGGCTTCTCCATGGGTAGACCTGGTATATGAAATTTTATACTTCTTCGCCCAAATGGCCAAACCGAGCTTCTCTGCAATCTCTTGGTTTGTGCGCCTGTTAAGTTTAGCAACTCTTAGCAAACGCCACCTGTCGTCAAACACGAGAACTTAGCTGGATTTAGGTGCAGAGAAGCTCGTGGTTTTCTTAACTTTAGTTAACTTTAGATGCTAATATTCTCCACCTTATCTATCTTCTTTTTTGTTCCAGCTACCCCCAACTCAACTCAGCATGTCCGCAGCAGCTGCCACTCACATGGCCATGCCTGCCCATGCCGTTGTACCGCCACCCACATCCGGTACTCCACCTGTCAATCAGCCGCTGGGCAAACGTGGACACAAACGTAGCGTTTCGTTGGAAAATAATGCACCCTTGGCCTTAAGAAGTACACCAAATCTGGGACAGTCGCCCTTGTTACAATTTCCACTAAGTGCAGTGGGTCAACCCTTTCACACGGGCACCCTAAAGTCACGTCAGGAGCAGCGTCGCTTAAGCCAAAAATTTGGTAGTCACAGCAATCTGGATGATGAAGTGGGTGTGGGTGGTTGCGCAGGTGGGGCGGGCACGGCATTGCGTAGCAAATTTCAAAATATACGACAAATGTTTGAGCTGAGCCGCAGTTGTGTGGGACAATTGTCGGCGGAAGAGGCGCTACAATCGCTGCCAGCCACACTGCAGCAGCAGCAGCAGAGACGGACCACACCCATAGCCGGAGGAAGTCGTTTGGCCATTAATGAGCCACAAATGGGCGAAGCTGGGGAACAGGTGAGGTCTGAGGTTTTTGTTAGTCATTCAATTTTTTTTTTTATGTAAATATTAGGGAAGCGGCAGCTTTTTGCGTCCCATAGCCTTCAAGCCCATACCCTTTGAGCCGGACTATCGCATAGCCAGTCAGCAGCAGCAGCAACACCAGCAGCAACAGCAACAGCAGCAGCTTCAGTCTCAGGCTGTGAGTAATGGACAGGCTGAACGTTATGGCTATGGTTCCACACCTTCGCTAGCGCCCTTACCCCACACACCAGCTGCTCAGCACAAATTTGGCAGTAAGTTGACTTAGGGCCGTTTTCTCATGTTCCTGTTTTTCAAATTCAGGTGCTTTTTATATAAAATTGAGTTGCCTATTTTTAGGCCTTCTTAAAAATTTGCGTATGATTTTTAGCGCTGCCTAAAAGTAGGCAACATAGATATTCTCAAAAAGCACCTAGTTTTAAAAAACAGGAAGATGAGAAAACGGAGCTTAATCTATTTTTCTTTCAACTAATTCCAAGGCACCACCGATTTACGTCATTTGGCTGCACGCAGACGTAATCAAAGGCTAGTGCAACGAGACTTAAGTCTGGACTGTCTCAATACAGGCGATGGTAACACTAGGTAAGTGAATCATTCTTAAAGGAATCTGTAGTTTAACTATCTTCGTGTCTTTCAGTAAGGTAAATGGCTCGGACTTAACACCCTCACCCTCTGACTCTGGCATTTCAGAGCTTGAGGCTGCTCTTAAGGATCGCGATTCGGAGCTATCCTATCTCAGACAGGCCATGGAGCACAATGAGAAAGTAATTTTCCAAGTACAAAAGGTTACATTCGTTTGGCAAATCTAAAGAACTGAAACTTAAACTTTGTTTTTTTTTTTTTGTGGTATTTTGCAGGACAAAGAGCTCTTTTGGGAGCATGAAACGCAACGTTTGCGACTCTTCTATGAGGGTCAACAGCGAGAATATCAATTGAAATTTAAAAAAATGGAACAACTTTTGGCACTGCAGCAATTTCAATTGAAGCAACATAAATTAAGGCAACAGGAGCAGGTACAGAAATGGCAACAACAATTGGAACTGACACGTGGCAGTAATCAGCAATTGCAGCTACGTGTGGATGAGCAACAGCAACTGATGGCACGTTTGCGCACTCAATTGGAGGATAGCGAATGGAAGGTGTGCGAGAGAAATGGAGAAATAGCTTTACTCAAAACTCAGCTAAAAGAGGCGCATGTAAGTCACTTAACGCGTCGGGGTCACCAATTACACTTGACCATTAAAGCCATTATTTTTATACTCTGTACCGAAGGTACAAAGGTACCAAAGGTATTGGGTTTGTGCAATTGTATGTAACAGCCAGAAGGAAGCATCTCCGACCCTATAAAGTATATATATTCTTGATCAGCATCAACAGCCGAGTCGATATAGACATGTCCGTCTGTCCGTCTGTCTGTATGAACGCTGAGATCTCAGAGATGGTAAGAGATAGAGATTTGAGGTGTATGGAAAATATATTTCTTATACTTGCAGGCAGATCAAGTTTAGTTTTTTTTTTGCCACGCCCCCTGCCTCCCCCGCTAATTGAAAAAAACCAAATATCTTCCACAATTTTGGAGTTAGGTTGTTTGAACCTTCTAGACATATATTCTACTCATCATTACCTACGGAGCCCCCATACATAGTTTTCCGATCAGATAAACGATAGTAGAGTGGCCACCCCCGCAATTTGAAAAACACCTCAAATATCCCGCAATTTTGGAGTTAGGCTGATCGAACCTTCTTGACATATATTCTACTCCTCAATACTTATCGAGCTTCCATACATTGTTTTCCGATCAGATGAACGATGGCAGAGTTGCCACCCCCGCAATTTGAAAAACACCTCAAATATCCCGAAATTTTGGAGTTAGGTTGTTTGAACCTTCTAGACATATATTGTACTCATCATTACTTATCGCGCCCCCAAACATCGTTTTCCGATCAGATGAACAATAGTAGAGTTGCCACCCCCGCAATTTGAAAAACACCTCAAATATCCCGAAATTTTGGAGTTAGGTTTTTTGAACCTTCTAGACATATATTCTACTCATCATTACCTATCGAGCCCCCCTACAACGTTTTCCGATCAGTTGAACGATAGTAGAGTTGCCAACCCCGCAATTTGAAAAACACCTCAAAAATCCAGAAATTTTAGAGTTAGGTTGTTTGAACCTTCTAGACATATATTCTACTCATCATTACTTATTGCGCCCTCAAACATCGTTTTCCGATCAGATGAACAATAGTAGAGTTGCCACCCCGCAATTTGAAAAACATCTCAAATATTCCGCAATTTTGGAGTTAGGTTGATCAAACCGTCTAGACATATATTCTACTCGTCATTACTTGCTCCGAGCCCCCATACATTGTTTTTCGATCAGATGAACGATGGCAGAGTTGCCACCCCCACAATTTGAACAAAATCAAATATTTTGCACAATTTTAAAGACAGATTGTTTTAACCTTTTAGGGATATATAGACAGTATATATTTTAATCGTCATTACTTATCGATCCACCATAAACCGTTTCCAGATCAGATGAACGATATTCGAATTTTAAGCAAATTAAATAATTACGCTGGGCAGCACTGCCCGTAATCGTGATGGGCAGCACTTGCACACTTTAAAGTTATTAGTTATATACAAACAGGTACAGAGTATATTACAGTCGGGCTTAACCGACTTTCTTACTTGTTTTTTTTTTTTTTGAATTTTTGTAAACTAACGTTATTTAAATTGAAACCATTTCAGGTGGATATCAACCTAAAAGATCAGGCATTGATCAGCCTTAAGCATAACAACATTAACAACAACAACAACAACAACAACACTCTCAGCTGTGACACCCTTCTCTGCCAAAGTCAACCCGAACAGCTGCATAAGATAATTGCCCTAAAGGATCAGGTCATTAAGGCCTTAACCCATGAGCTGGCCAAATTGCGTAAAGAGCTTTCCGATCTGGCTATTGCCCATGAGTACGGCGAAGAGCCAAGTGGCCGTTATACACGTCTCAAGCAGCAATTGGATAATCTCAATGAGATTTGTCAAAAGACGCGCAAATATAGCACAGCTGCTCCCCTTAACACCAACGAAGAGTTGGAACAACAGGCTTTGGACACATTGATTGAGGAGTCCACTACGTATGCGGAGGATATAGCCAAGCTGCGTAAGAAATTGGATGATTTTCGTTTGAATTTGGAGCTAGAGAAGCGTCAATGGTGTGCCGAAAAGGATAAGGTTTTGGGCTATCAGAAGCAATTGCAGGCCCATTATATACACATGTACCAGAAGCTACGATGTCTGGATGATAAAAAGGGAGCGACAGCGGAGCTAACCAATGTGAACTGAAGAGCTACTTAAGTTTAGGGGAGGGTGCTAGATTGGTGCTAATGCTGAAGTAGCTAAGGTGAGGGAGGAGGCGAAGTGGAACTGAACGTAACCAGTCTTACTTTTCTAGCTGTATCGATCTAATGTTCCCTTTTTGTAAATTCAGGTGCACACAAAAAAAAAAAAATTGTAAAAATCACATTTTTCAACTTTGGCTAAAAAGTATTGTAATTAATCATTTTTCTTTTTGATTTTACCAATCTACACGTAAAAACGACATTTCAATCAACTGCGTAATTGTTTGATTTTAAAGAGCAGACACTTTTGCCTTCAAATTACAATTTCACTTTTGATTTCCATATAGAATCAAAATGTTCGCAATTTTGATCAATTATGTGCGATTTTTGTCGAGTCGATACGCTAAAAATAGAACAGAAACAAAAAAGCCCTGGTCGGCTACCACCACCAGCTTAACATGTGCTCTGCGCTCAATTCCTACGCGAGCATGCAGTAGCCGAATGCGTTGAGGTGCAGGCGTCTTTCAGTGTGTGTGTCCCAGAGGTCGTGTGTTCAAGTCCCAGACAAGGTAAAGATTTAATAATTATTATAAAAAATAAAAAAATTTCAGAAACAAACGAATTCAAGTTCTCAGCATCGAGGAAAGACCGACTTTGTTTGTAAAGGTTGGTTGGTGTGTGTATGTATGTGTGTGTGTGTGTGGGCAAAACACACAAACCACTAGAGAAAACTGATTCACAAAATTTATTTTTATTTTTTATTTCAAAAGTAAAACACTTTAAAATCAAAATGGAAACAATTTTGAAAATCAAAAGTGTAAACCATTTATTTTTGAAATGAAAAATTGTTGGGCGAAAAACAAAATGGGAAATTGGCGGATTTACCAATGAAAAATGTCGGATTTACCAACGTTTTTTTTTTGTGTGTGCTTATTAAGAAAATATATGTACCTATTCTTATAGCCTATTTCCACTGGCACATATATGTACATTCGAAATTTTTACATTTTCGATTTTTAACCATTATATTCGCGTTTTTTTCAACAAGTGCGACGTGAATGCAAACATAGTTGCTAAACTTACCCAAAGATTGGTCAACTTTCACTTATCGGCTGTATATTTGCTTTGGATTTTAAATATTTTCAAATGTACATATATGTGCCAGTGGAAATAGGCTATTAGACACAAGCAAACATATTTCAAAAGCGTCCTAAAAGTAGGCCAGCTTTATTTTCTCCATAAGCACCTGGATTTACAAAAAAGGGAACATTAAGAAAAAGGCACTGAATGTTCGCCCAAAGGCTTAGAAACGAGCGCTGGACGGGCGTTTTTCTGATACTATTTGAAAGCATAAGTTTATTCCTTTTTTACTACGTTTATACATACAGAATTTATCATGATAAATGCCCTTGAAAGTATTCAAACTCTATTTGCGTCATACGTAATCTGCACTGTTCATTTGTTCATATTTTTGGAGCAGTTATAGTTATCTTAAATAAATTAGTGTTAAAAATTGTTCATAAATTATTCACATTCATGGACATAGCATACTTTAAAGGGCATTTATTATTTATGAAGATCGTACTTTCAAGTCGTAGTTTCCTTCATAAAGTTCTTTATAAAGTTTTTGTTTGCGTTTATCTGTATAAAGTACTACGTAGGTTGCTATATATATTTCTGGCCTAATAATGAAAACGCGAATATTTATGATCAAAAATGGTTTTATTGTTTTTCAAAGTATTCTCTAGAAAGATTTATACACGTTTCCATGCGCTCAAACCAATTGTCGAAGCACTTTTTCCACTCCGATTGAGACACCTCCAAAACATGGTTTTTGAACTCTTCAACAGCATCTTATGGCGACGAAAATCGTTGACCACGCATTTTTCCCTTGATGTGCGGGAATAAAAAGAAGTCATTGGGTGCCAAGTCAGGGCTGTACGGCGGATGACCCATCAATTCGACGTTTTGGGCGCTCATTTTTGGCGCTGGTGTGAGCTGATGTGTGAGAGCTCGCATTGTCATGGTGCACAATGATCTGTCTTCTCATGTTCGTTTTTCGAATTTCTCCAAAGACTTCAGGCAAACACATTGTGGTGTCCTACGTTGCTCAAGCGGAACAGTCGCCACATGACCAGTTTTACCGTAGAAACAGGCGACCATTTGCTTCGAAGGTCTTCTTCCACGATAGACTTTCGTTCGATTTGGCTCGTCTTCGAAGACCCACACGGTCGATTGCTGTTTTGTTTCGGGCTCATAAGCATAGATCCATGATTCGTCACCTGTGACGATCTTATAAACGTCTTTTGAAACACCGCGATTATATTTTTTCAAAATTTCTTTGCACCAATCCACACGAGCCTTTTTTTTAAGCGATTGTCAAATTGTGCGGGATCCAACGAGAGAACAAACATTTTTTACGCCCAGGTGTTTATACAATATCGAATGTATGCTGGTGGAAGAAATGCCCAAGGATGCCTTTATCTCACGGTATGTCACATGACGATCTTGCATTATCAGTTCAAGCAAGGCATCAATGTTTTCTGGCACAACGACAGTTTTTGGACGACCTTCACGACCTTCGTCTGAATAATTACGAATTCGACTTAAACAGTATATAAGTATTTTATTATTGGTATTCTCTCGTCTCGACGGGCGTCGCCCGCGATTGAATTCATTAAACCAATTTTTCACAGGATGTTGCTTCTTAAAGATTAAAGTTCATCGTTGCACTCTTGTCGTGATAATCCACGTCGAAAGTTGTGAAAAATGATTGCACGAAAATGTTCACGAGTTAATTCCATTTTTCTGCCGAGCTAAGTTTTTGATTAATCGTTAATCGATATCAAACGTGGGCACACATGAAAGAGTTGTATGGAGCATTTATCGATAAAAGTCCAAACTTTTTTTTGGGAAAAGGCCGATTGGTCCTAAAATGGCTAGAAGTGACCTAGGACAGAAACTTATATAGCAACCCACGTACAGCCACTGCTCCAAAGTAATTCAAATCACATCGAACGTCTGCAATTGATGTACTTTAACAAGACGTCAGGGGACGCTTGGATATTTTATTGCAATAGCATCAGCAAGAAGAGCGCTTCAGTTGTCTGCACTGGCTTTTTCAAACGCATTTCTTTTAAGTTATTGGAGCCCTTGGACGTGTTCAGCAGAAGAACTCGCTCCCTGATCAATGATATATTTCTTGGTAATTCACGTAGCCTACTTTTGCTTTTGTATTTAATATAATATTTTCCATGAGCTTTTCCAAATGTCAATTTAACAAGTCCCCCCAATAATAAGAGCAGTTTTGTTAAGCTGATCAGTGATCAAGTGTCTCTGATGAACGCGCCCTTTGTTTCAGTTAAAGAAGAGATCTACATATGTAATGCTATGTGGACCAACTGGTTTTAATTTGGAAGCTGTGAAAATTTAAAATTTAAAATTTTGCATTCAATTCTCTTTTCCACTTCGTTCAGCATTCCCTTACTTCCTCCCTCGTACAGCAGCTTAAGCAATCAAAAATCAAAAATGAAATACGATTTTAAATATATATATTACTTTAAAATTTTTTAATATATATATATATTTTTAAAAAATATACATACTACATATATTTTATATATATCATTATTTTTTTTAATATTTTATATACATAATTATAATTTATTAAAAATACAAAAAAAAAAACAGAAAAAAAAAACATTTGTGATTCTGCATATGTATGTTGAATATATTATATATCGTTCCATTATGTGTATATGCAATAATATAATAAAAAAAAGCAATAAAAAATTGTTGTTGTTTTTTTTGTTTTAATAAAAGCATTAAATGACTCAACTGGATAAAGAAGTTAAATTTGAGGCCTTACAATTTCAGCAATTTGTCACACTCACACTTAGATCAGTCATACAAACATACATACACACACACACACACACTTAGATATAGCTTAGTCTAGTTGCACTCCTCCACATAGGTGGCCGGAAAGATGCCAATATGATTGCGCAATGCTCCCAGCCACCAGCCATCATCCTGCTTGGCATGAACTTCTATGATATCGCCGGGACTCAGTTCCAGTTCATCGTACAGTTTTGGTGTATAGCTATAGAGGGCCTTACATTTGCCCAGCACTTGGGTAACCGCTGTCGCCTCCTGCGCATTCTGATAGAAATGCTGTGTCTGGCCGGCCGTCTTAGCTGGTACGGCTTCCGCCTCCTCTTCGGCATCCTCGTCCTGCGAACTGAACTCATCAAAATCCGAATCCTGCTGATTGGAACCACCATCAGCCTGACCTCGATCCAAATCCTGTTGCTGTTGCCGCTGTTGCGGTATAGTCTTGGACTTGTTGGAGGCCAACGATGCATTTGTTGTAGAGATTATCTTTGGTTGACTGGTGAAAGTTTCGATATTGCTTTTACTGCGATTAAAATGCTTCATTAGGGGTCCAATCACACTGATGTCCGCACAGGAGCTGTTGTGCAATTGCAATTGGGAGCAATTGTCGCCAGCCGAAATGTCCAAATCATCAGCATCGCTTAAGTCCTGCATACCACCACCCACTGTGGTGGTGGATTGCTGTTGCTGCTTGGAGGTGGAGTCATTGTTTTTAAGCCAATTGGGTACCTTGAGTATGCTCTGCTGTAGGCCAGTGCGATCGCGTGTGATCTAGGGGGAGGAGAAGCATAAATTATTTAAAGTAAAGAGCATAAATCAAACAAAAATATAGAAGGCTACAAAAAAGTTTTTTTTCACTAGAACTAGTTTTTGGACCGATTGTTCCTATGGCAGCTATAAGATATAGTTTTCCGATTTCAATAAATCTTTCAAAAATTGTGTGAAAGCATATAAAAATTTAAAAATACACCGA
Source organism: Lordiphosa mommai (assembly GCA_018904225.1). Taxonomy (NCBI): domain Eukaryota; kingdom Metazoa; phylum Arthropoda; class Insecta; order Diptera; family Drosophilidae; genus Lordiphosa; species Lordiphosa mommai. The sequence continues at coordinate 37,908 of JAEIFT010000020.1, read as the reverse complement.
TTGTAAGGCTACGAGGGAAAACAATCAAGTTTTTCTTAATAGAACTAGTTTTTGCACCGATCGTTCCTATGGCAGCTATAAGATATAGTCATCCAATTTTTTTTTAAACTTGTTAGAATTGTGTAAAAGCACATAAAACTAATATATACCACGATTGGTAACGCTTTGAGGGAAAACACAAAAGTTTTTCTCACTAGAACTAGTTTTTAAACCGATCGTTCCTATGCCAGCTATAGGATATAGTCCTCCGATTTTGATCAAATTTTCTAGAATTGTGTGGAAGCATATAAAACTTATATATACCACGATTGGTGAGGATACGAGCGAAAACACAAAAGATTTCGTACTAGAATTAGTTTTTAGACCGATCGTTCCTATGCCAGCTATATGCTATAGTCATCCGATTTTAATAAATTTTTTCAGAATTGTGTGAAAGCATATGAAACAAATATATACCACGATTGGTAATGCCACAAGGAAAAACACAAACGTTTTTCATAATAGAACTAGTTTTTGGACAGATCGTTCTATATGATATAGTCATCCGATTTCAATAAAACTTTAAAGAATTACGTGGAGGCATATAAAATTAATATATAGCACGATTAATAACGCTATGAAAGTTTTTCTCACTAGAACTTGTTTTTGGACCGATCGTTCCTAAGACAGCTATATGATTTAGTCATCCGATCCGGCCGATTTCTACAAAAGTGCAGCCTATGTGTATTTAAAGACTTTTTGCAAAGTTTGGTCAAGAAGGTTTGAAATTGAGGAAGGAGATAGCATAGTCGTCTTGCTGATCAAGCATAAATATACTTTATGTAGTCGAAGATGCTTCCTTCTATGCGTTACAAACATCTGTACAATTTTAATAACTCACCTGTATATGCTGGGCTAGGGGATGAGTGGTACGAGGCTTGTGATCAAGCTCTAGTAAAGCCGAATGTAACTTCAGACGCGCCCCCTCCAAGTAGGTTAACATGGAGCGTATCTGAAAAGAAAATAATTATAATATAACTCTTAAAGATAGCTGTGAAAATCAGAGGATAATAAGATAGTTTATCTATATTTCGGAAAGTTTCCAGTCAAAATTCATATACAACAGGGGTGCCCAATAAAAGCATATGAAAGAGCAGTCATCAATTCATAAAAGAATCTCAAACAAAAGAAGTGATAGAAAAAAAAGGGGTTGTATTGTTGCTATATTTTCTCTAGTGAAATCGTTAGGAACAGAGGAAAGTAGTTTGACTTCAAATCTTGCTAGTCCCTCTTCTTACTAAAGGGAATAAAAGAATTTTAAAATTTTTGACCACTTTGCTAACCACTTTTCCCTAGTGAAATCGTTAGGTACAGAGGAAAGAAACTTCCTAGTTTCTCTTCTTAGTAAAGGGAAATAAAAAATTATAAAATTGTTGACCACTTTGCTAACCAATTTTCTCTAGTGAAATCGTTAGGTACAGAGGAAACTAGTTTGACTCTAACCACTTTTCCCTAGTGAAATCGTTAGGTACAGAGTAAAGAAACTTCCTTGTTTCTCTTCTTAGTAAAGGGAAATAAAAGAATTATAAAATTGTTGACCACTTTGCTAACCACTTTTCTCTAGTGAAATCGTTAGGTACAGAGGAAACTAGTTAGACTTTAAAACTTTATAGTCCCTCTTATCAGTAAAGGAAATAAAAGAATTATAAAATTGTTGACCGCTTTGCTACCCACTTTTCTCTAGTGAAATCGATAGGTGCAGAGGAAACAAGATTGATTTTAAAACTTTATAGTTCCTGTTCTTAGTAAAGGGAATAAACAAGGAAACTAGTTTGACCTCAAAACTTCCATGTCCCTCTTCTTTGTTAAGCGAATTCAAAAATTTTAAATATTATTTACCACTTTGCTAACCACTTTTCGCTAGTGAAATCGTTAGGTACTTTTCTTAAAAACTCACATGATACAGCTTATCGGTGATATTCTGATGCTCCTGATGGTTCAGCGATTGTGATAGACCCCTTAGGCCATCCCTCGAACGTCTTTCTCTCTCCAGATCGGTTTTCACCAATTGCAATAGCTTGATTAGGGCATGCTTACGTCTCTCCCGATTCATGGCCAATGTTGTATGTTCACAATAGAAATCGGGTAATAGCTGCTCACTGGGACCCTCCGAATTGCGCCGTATATTACGCACCACCTGCATATCCTTGGCCACATTACAGGCATCCAGCTGCGGTTGCAATCGACTGCTTAAGGTACCCAATATAGGATTCATATCGGTAATGAGACGTGCATATTGTTGAGCAAAATTATGCATATTGCCCAAACGTTGTTGTTCATTGCTTTGCAGTTGGGAGCTGCCACGTAAAACGGCCATTTCCCAGTCGACGCGAGCACGCTCGGCTCGAACGCAGAGCGTATAATACTCCACATCGGCACGCTTGACAGCCTCCTCGGCTTTTTTACGTTTATTGTCCAGCTTAACGCAATCCTTTTCCGCTGATTTGAGTTCCTTTTCGGCTGCCTGCTTATTGGGACCCTGATGGAGTAAAGCAATTGAGGGTGACTTTTGTATGCGTACATCCAGCATGGCATCTTGAAGCTTCTCATTTTCACGGGCGGCCGAGTGTGAGGCCTTTTTGGCTTTGGCCTCGCTGACGCGCCATTCGCTGAGCACACGAGCGGCCTTGTCCACATTGCTCTCCACCTAAGGCGTGGATAAAGGATAATGTAAAGGATGTAAGGTGTTTAAAGAAGGAAAACTTACCGCCTTGCGTGCTTTGTGATGATTGTCTACCACATTCTTTAGGGGTTTCACCAGCTCATCTGTAAGAGAGGCAGCCAATTGTCTATGTATATCGCTGCGACTTTCCATTTCTGTGGCCACACCACGCCAGGCATCGGCCACACTGCCGGGTATTTCTCTTCCCGCTTTGTTTAGTTTATTGGCCAACTTGGAGAGGGACTTGGAGTAGATCAGCTCGGAATCGGCTCTGGAAGGAGGAAAAAGGGTAAGTTTAATCCTCTTAGGCACGTTTTCTTATCTTCATAATTTTCAAATCTCTGATGCTTTGTAATCAAATTTATGTAGCCTGCTTTTAGGACACGCTTAAGGGGGTCTGCTACCATTAAAATTTTTTTATTAGATTTTTTTGTTATGCCTTATTATTAAAGCTTGGGCATTCCCCTTTCATATCCTTCAAACCATTTTCAAAAATTCGAAATAGTTTAGGAGATATTGCCATTTTAGTGCAGCAAGGTTCTTGCTTTAGGAAGCACTGAATGGCAATATCTCCTAAACTATTTCGAATTTTTTAAAATGGTTTGAAGTGGATGAAAGTGGAATGTCCAAGCTATAATAATAATGCAAAACAAATAAATCGAAGAAAAAAATATTTTTTAAGTGTAAAAGAGGGTAAATAAGCAAGAACCTTGATTTTCTAAAATGGCAATATCTCCTAAACTATTTCGAATTTTTTACAATGGTTTGAAGTGGATGAAAGTGGAATGCCCAAGCTATAATAATAATGCAAAACAAATAAATCGAAAAAAAATATTTTTCAAATGTGAAAGTCCTCCTTAAGGGCATATTCAGTGCTTCCTCAAGCAAGAACCTTGCTCTACTAAAATGGCAATATCTTCTTAACTATTTCGAATTTTTGAAAATAGTTTGAAGGGTGTGAAGGGGGAATGTCCAAGCTATAATAATAATGCAATACAAAAAAAATGAAAAAAAAAATATTTTTCAAATGTAAAAGAGGGTTAATAAGCAAGAACCTTGCTCTACTAAAATGGCAATATCTTCTAAACTATTTCGAATTTTTTAAAATGGTTGGAAGAGGATGAAATTGGAATGTCTAAGCTATAATAATAATAAAACAAATTCCAAGAGCGAAGATTTCCTTAAAAATCCCCAAAATTTGAAAACCATTAAGCTGCGAAAACGGCTTTTAATTGGTGTAGTTAACTTACCGTTCCTGTAACACAAATATTAATTCTTTGCTAAAGTCTCCGCCTTGTTTCACATAACGCCTCAGTTCCTCAAAGCCGTTTTGTCCCTGTTTAAAAAAAACAAAAATCTTTAATTAAAAAAAATCTTATAAATCGTATGACTACTTCTACTACTCCCAGTCTAGACCCTTTTTGGCTATACCTCATCCTTAAATCTCTTGGCATGCGGTGATAAATCCTCCTCGCTGGCTCTTTGCGACAACGATGACTCAAATTCCGTACGATCTGTGACATCTTCACAACTTTCACTTCTTTCCGGTGACATGGACTGCTGACGACTTGTTTCCAAAGTAACGGATTGATTGAGATTACTGCGTGACTGTGCCAAACGCTTAAGTGGCGTCTGTTGACGCACCACCTCCTTAAGCCTGGTACCCTCCTCACCCAACCAATTTTTCATGCCATGCCAACCCTTACGTAACTTTTCCCTGTTATGATTAAAGTTGATCAGCGCCTGATTCTTATTTTTCAGCAAAGTAATGCGTCGCTCACTGGGACGCAGTTGATCACGATGTGTGCAGTATTCCAAATCTATTTCACGATTAAAATCCTCCGATTCATTAATCTGCCGTGTGATCTCTTGCAGTTCGTCTATGGATACGAATAAATTCTGAGCATTTAGACTCTGATAGCTCACCGATTTGAGATCATAATCGAATTCCTCATTGAAACTGCTTTGGGAACTCATCAGACTCTGCTTGGAGTGGGAGAGTAGGGATTCAATGCTTTTGAACGGCTGTCCCGTGGGTGTCACTGTATTCTCTTTGTCTAGATCAAACAGTTCTGGTAATGCGGGCAAATTTAGATCTAGATTTTCCAGCTGAGCGGGTGCAGTCACATTCAAATCCAAAGTCATGGAGGGAGATTTATGTAGATATACTTTCAGTTCGGTACGGTGTAAATTTTGCACCGATTTTGACAGGCGAGCCTGACGCTTGGGTGGCTCCAATTCGGGGGCAGGCTCATGTTTGGGTGTTTCAAAGTGTTCCTCCTCTTCTCTTTCAAACTTTTGTGGCGTACCTTGGGCATCCACAAATTCCTCCTCATCCGAACTTCTGGGTGTTAGGGTACGCACTATGCTAGAAGTTTGGGCTATGCCACCGCCTATTTGTTTCAGTCTGGCTTCGGTGACATCAAAACGATCTGTGTCCAAAGTGGTGGTTGAAATCAATACTGGGGCACCAATTTCCAAACGATGATCCTCCGAATTGCTGCCGGTCATATTGTAGCTACCCGTGGCCAGTTTACTCGGTGAAGCAGAACGTTCATGGTTAGCTACTCCTCCGCTGCCGGGTAGATTCATGCTACCCAAATGACGACGACTTAGCTTATTCCCCAGTACGGAATAGCGTTTGATGCGATTCAAAAAGGATCCTTTGTGGTTATTGTTATTGTTGTTGTTATTATTATTCTCTGGTTGGGGTATATCGGCCACAGCCGCATTATGCTTGCCGCCCAATTTAAATTTGTGCACTCGCAAATGATTCATTGCTTTAGTGGAAGATAATTGATTTTTATACATATATATATATATATTTATTTATTTTAAAATTTCACTTTCAGTTCATATTACGCGCGTGTGTGTCCCATCAGCAAGTGAAGGCAAAACTATGTACATATACACTCGACTGTTTAAATGCATTGAAAAATTACAGTGGAAGCCCCAACGGTCGAAGAACAAACATTGTTGTTGAGAATATAAGAAAGGGGTGTGGGAGAGATTTGGTAAGAGAGAGAGAGAGAGAAATATAAAGAGAGTCGACCTGGTAATACCGTGTACTAAATGAAAAGGTCTAAGCTTACTTAGGGAAATTATATATGCTCAAGTAATTGCTTGTGTTAATGGTATAATAATATTAGGTAGTCATCAAAAATTCACCATGCGAGTGGGGTACCAACACTTTGACAGATGCTGCTTTCCACCATTCAGACTGACTGATTTTCACCACTCCATTGGTACCCCAAAAAGAGACAGCATGCTTTACTGACCTCACCATGCTTGTGTTAGAATGAAAACACAGTAAAGATTCAATCGAAAATTTAACAATATATACGTGGGTTGCTATTTAAGTTTCTGGCCTAGCTCACTTCTAGGCATTTTAGGACCAATTGGCCTTTTCCCAAAAAAAGTTTGGACTTTTATCGATAAAAGCTTCATACAACTCTTTTATGTGTGACCACATTTGATATCGATTAACGATTAATCAAAAACTTATCTCGGCAGAAAAAAGGAATTAACTCGTGAACATTTTCGTGCAACTTTCGACGTGGATTATCACGACAAAGTGCAACGATGAACTTAAGTCTTTGTATGGCGATGAAGCACCATCCTATAGCACTAAATTCAATCGCGGGCGACGCTCGCTCGAAGACGAAGGTCGTGAAGGTCGTCCAAAAACAGTCGTTGTGCCATGCGTGAACTGATAATGCAAGATCGTCATGTGACATACCGTGAGATAGAGGCATCCTTCAGCATTTCTTTCACCAGCATACATTCGATATTGCATGAACACCTGGGCGTAAAAAAGGTTTGTTCTCGTAGGATCCCGCACAATTTGACAATCGCTCAAAAAAAGGCTCGTGTGGATTGGTGCAAAGAAATTTTGAAAAAATGTAATCGCGGTATTTCAAAAGACGTTTATAAGATCGTCACAGGTGACGAATCATGGATCATGAGCCCGAAACAAAACAGCATTCAACCGTGTGGGTCTTCGAAGACGAGCTAAATCCAACGAAAGTCCTTCGTGGAAGAAGCACTTCGAAGCAAATGCTCGCCTGTTTCTTCGGTAAAACTGGTCATGTGGCGACTGTTCCGCTTGTGAAACGTAGGACGGTCAATTCTGAGTGGTATACCACAATTTGTTTGCCTGAAGTCTTCGGAGAAATTCTAAAAACGAACAAGAGAAGACAGATCATTGTGCACCATGACAACGCGAGCTCTCACACATCAGCTTGACCGCCCAAAACGTCGAATTGATGGTCATCAAAACCATTTTTGATCATAAATATTCGCGCTTTCATTATTAGGCCAGAAATATATATAGCAACCTACGTATTCTAGAAAAATCTCACGATGGGACAATCAATAATTGCTCGAGGAAAAGTATTTTTCTTATATTAAATTTACGGAAGATTTTTGGGTAGGGTTAAAATTTAATTTCAAAGTGACGCATAACGCATAACCCTCACACGGACACAGCGTACAGTCCAAGCAATTGCCTGGCCAACCGTGGCATTTCATTTAAACTTAGGAATAGTATGTTTTAGACCACTTGAACTTTGGGCTTTGGGAACTTTTTCAACACTGTTTTTCAACACTTTTTGAACACTGTATTACATTATTGTTTTCCAACCAGGACTGCAAACCGATCGGTTTGGGTTTTTTGGGTTTCCCTAGCTGAATCATGAACCGAACCGCTTACATTTTTGACCCCTCGAACCTGAACCCCAAAAGGATCAGTTTTTCCAATAAAAAGGTGCGGTTCACAATAATAAGCAATTTCACATAAGAACAAAATTCTTCATGAGATTATTCGGGCCCCTGAATGACAATTTCATTCAGTTTTTTTTTTACAAAAATTCTAACACCTCTCACGGACTAATAAACCTTCTTCCATACCCTGTACTAAAAAGCAGACCAAGCCGCTGTTCACCTACATAAACAAACTGATAACATAAACACACAAACACACATATATGAAGAGGGGTAGCATAAGAATCAGGTGCAGGTGCAGCTGGGTTGAGGTTGAGGTAGACCCGGTCATGCTCTCTCACATAACATGTGCGGCATTCTTTTGACCTCAGGCAGAGACTATGACACAACCGAACCGAACTGAACCCTTTCTCTGTCTGTCTTCTCCTTTGTACATATGAGCGTATATGAACGTATACGTTTGCTCCAGTTTCCAATGTGCAGGTAAAGATTACAAAACGTTTTGTTTGCTCTGTTTATTGAAGCACAACGAGCGGTGGGCAGGGGGCAGGGAAAGGAGGAATGCGCCGAAGAAGCAAAAATCGACGCGTTGGCCATCGGTAAAAAGAAAAAAAAAATATAACCGCCTGTGGCGCCCTCAACATCGATTTGGGGCGCTCTCTTAGTATGCATATGTAAGTATATGCCACTGTGTGTTGGTTGCTCTGCGAATGCTGATGATGATCATTTCTTTTGCTCTTTCCTTCCTTCTTTCTCTTTTGGCTAGCATTTCGTGTTGTTAATTATATAAATCATTTATTTATGAACTATTTACTTTTGAGTTAAGACACATAATTGTTTTTCTTTTGTTTTGTTTTGGATCTACATATGCTGAAGTATAAGTGGAAACCAGACATGACTAGAGAATGCCCTACCTAGGGTCTCCATTAACACATAAATTCAATGTGGAATCGAATTTTGAATGCTCTACTAAAAAGACATCCTTAAGGTATATTCAGTGCTTCCTCAAGCAAGAACCTTGCTCCACCAAAATTACAATATCTCATAAACTATTAAAAATTTTTGAAAATGGTTTGAAGTGGATGAAAGTGGAATGTCCAAGCTATAATAATAAAGCAAAACCAATTTTTCAAAGGTATAAGACTCATTTTAGGGGTATATTCAGTGCTTCCTCAAGCAAGATCCTTGCTCCACTAAAATGGCAATATCTCCTAAACTATTTCGAATTTTTTAAATTAGTTTGAAAGGGATGAAAGGGGAATGTCCAAGCTATAATAATAATGCAAAACAAAAAAATCGAAAAAAAAATATATTTTTCTAATGTAAAAGGGTATATTCAGTGCGTCCTCAAGCAAAAACTTTGCTCGACTAAAATGGCAATATCTCCTAAGCTATTTCGAATTTTTTAAATTAGTTTGAAAGGGATGAAAGGGGAATGTCCAAGCTATAAAAATAATGCAAAACAAAAAAAACGAAAAAAAATATTTTCAAATGTAGAAGACTCCTTTTAAGGGTATATTCAGTGCGTCCTCAAGCAAGAACTTTCCTCCACTAAAATGGCAATATCTCCTAAACTATTTCGAATTTTTGAAAAAAGTTTGAAAGGGATGAAAGTGGAATGTCCAAGCTATAATAATAATGCAAAACAAAAAAAATCGAAAAAAAAATATTTTCAAAGATATAAGACTCCTTTTAGGGGTATATTCAGTGCTTCCTCAAGCAGGATCCTTGCTCCACTAAAATGGCAATATCTCCAAAATTATTTTTGAAAATGGTTTGAAGTGGATGAAAGGGTAATGCCCAAGCTATAAAAATAATGCAAAACAAAAAAAATCGGAAAAAAAATATTTTCAAAGGTATAAGACTCCTTTTAGGGGTATATTCAGTGCTTCCTCAAGCAAGATCCTTGCTCCACTAAAATGGCAATATCTCCTAAACTATTTCGAATTTTTGAAAAGGGTTTGAAGTGGATGAAAGTGGAAGTTTGAGCTATAATAATAAGGCATAACACAAAAATCTAAAAAAAAAAAATTTTTAAGTGTAGAAAACCCCCATAAACCGTGAACGTTTTGGTGATGTGTTAATAATATTTTGTGTTGAATTTTTTAAACATTTTACGTACATAATGGTTTCATTTTGGGTATTTTTTTTAACATGAAAACATTTTTTTAATGTTTTAATTATCAAACCAGCAAGTTTAAGCAAGCTCGAGGTCATACAAGTTATGTTTTTTGTATAACTTATTTAGAAACAGAGCCACACACAACACCACAAGGTAGGCTGGCCGACTATTTCAACAACCTTCCGTCTCTATTTTCAGTAGTCTTTGCCCAATAACAGCTTTATCATGTCAGCATTGCTATAACTGCTTGGGAATTCCAAGTCAACAAGTGTGCAAATCCTAATGCATTTGAGCTTAACTTTTAAATGGAGTTTGGTTTTCATGAGCCGTTGTTCATGTTCTGGTGCTTTTAGAACGCTCTTCTTTTTTTTGTAAGAATTGTTCGCATATCATGATTACTTGTTCCTACTCAATGAAGTTGTTCTTACTCGACTGCAGCGCTCTTACTTGTTTTGTTTAAATAGTTTACTTCAAACTTGAGTCTATTTTGAAATGAAATACCAAAATTTAATTTGATTAAATGGCAGTTCTTTAATGCCAGAACCCCAACTGTACCAAAAACAACTTGACCTTGGCATTGAGGTGGTGGGCCTTAAAAACGCCTCAACAAATTATAGTTTCTTCTTTATTTATTAATCATAAATTGCCATAAATGAACAACAAGAAAAACGCAAAAAGGAATGCCGCCCAGCTCAATTGCTGGACTGCAATTGCGCAAAGGAAACTGAAACGCTATTTATAGACTGAAGTGGAGGCCCTAAAGGTTCACGTTGAAGGTGCCTTGGCTGCTGTCTGATTGTTTTCATCTGTCTGGCAAATAATTTATGTTATTTGACTTTTAAACCCCGGTCCTGGGCGGACCCCATAATTGCAGGTTCTTCTTCTTCTTCTTGGTAGAAGTTGAAGTATTTTCCGCTGAAGCGGCTTTTTAGCTAAGCCCGCTCGCGCTCATTAGTTGGATTGTCTTTTGACTTGTCACACACTCCACTTCACCTGGCTGCACACTCCATTAGAGGAAACGTGACATATCGCAGACGAACTTCAGCCACTGTAAGGCGGGGGAGCTAATGCTGCTGCTGCTTCTGGGTAAATGCTATTAGCTTATAACAACAAACAACCTGTAAAATGTAATTAAATTGTTTTACTTACTACGGTTTCGCACGTTGGAAACAAAAAAAAAACTGTAACAAAGGTGGGTTTGCCCGAGACGAACCCGAACCCAAACCCGTACCACAACCAGTTGCAACCCAAAGCTTACATCACAAATACAGTTATCAACGACAACAACAACAACAACTGAAGCTTAATGAGGCCCACGTTCTACTCTTTGCAGTTTTAGTCGAGGCAGGAAGGGAGAAGGTGGCAGCAGGGGATATCGCTAGCACGATACCTTCTCCATGATTATTCAAAACTAATTTCCATAAGTCAAAACATTTGATTCTAATTTTTACACAGTTGTGCAACATGACAAGATATTCTTGTAGCTGGCAGGAGAGACTTAGACAGGTGTAGAGAGGCTAACGGTTCGATTGATGGGAGATGACTGCAGAGTTTTATGTTTTTTTTTAAACCGTTGACTAAGTTTTTTGTGTTTAGAAAACTGCAAAATGAGAAATCGGTACCCAAACACTATGCTACCCTCGTAGACCAGATAGGCACGACTCAGCACGATCCAGCACGAAATTTTATATTTTATTTTACCTGTATGTAAAACGGAATAACAATTACTTGTTAAATCGATCAATTAACAATCGATTAATAAGATCCAAGATATTACCAAGTTGAAAAAGCTATATTTTTTCGTATTTTATTATCTAAGATATTAGAATCAAGATATTATTCAAGATATTATCCAAGATATTATCTAAGATATCATCAAAGATATTATCCAAGATATTATTCAAGATATTATCCAAGATATTATTCAAGATATTATCCAAGATATTACCAAGTTGGAAGAACTATATTTTTTTCATATTTTATTCTCTAAGATATTATCCAAGATATTATCCAAGTATTATCAAGAAATTATCCACGATATTATCAAAGATATTATCCAAAATATTATACATGATATTACACAAGATATTATCCCAAATATTATTTAAGATATTACAAAGTTGAAAGAACTAAATTTTTTCATATTTTATTATTCAAGATATTATCCAAGATATTATCTAAGATTTTATCCAAGATATTATCCAAGTTGAAAGAGCTATATTTTTTCATATTTTATTATCTAAAATATTAACCCAGATATTATCCAAGATAATATCTAAGGTATCATCCAAGATATAATCCAAGATATTATCCAAGATATTATCAAATATATTGTCCAAAATATTATCCATGATATTAAACAAGATATTATTCAAGATTTTATCCAAGATATTACCAAGTTGAAAGAACTATATTTTTTCATATTTTATTATCTAAGATATTAACCCAGATATTATCCAAGATAATATCTAAGGTATCATCCAAGATATAATCCAAGATATTATCCAAGATATTATCAAATATATTGTCCATGATATTAAACAAGATATTATCCAAAATATTATCCAAGATATTACCAAGTTGAAAGAGCTATATTTTTTCATATTTTATTATCTAAGATATTATCCAAGATATTATCCAAGATAATATGAAAGAACTATATTTTTTCATATTTTATTATCTAAGATATTATCCAAGATATTAATAAAGATATTAATTGTTTTGTTTTAAAATAAAACAAGTTGAAAGAACTATATTTTTTTCATATTTTATTATCTAAGATATTATCCAAGATATTATCCAAGATATTGTCCAAGATATTATCCAAGATATTATCCAAATTATTATCCAAAATATTTTCCAAGATATTATCCAAGATATTATCCAAGATATTATCCAAGATATTATCAATGATATTATCCAAAATATTATCCATGATGTTATTCAAAATATTATCCAAGATATTATCCAAGATATTATCCAATTTATTATCCAAGATATTTTCCAAAATATTATCCTAGATATTACCAAGTTGAAAGAACTATACAAGAATAATTTCTCTTTTAAGACCTCTTTCCAGATGGCATACAAATTTATTTCGGCACTATGCTTCATATAAATTAGACAGATTTTCAAAAGCATTCAGCTTTCAAAGCTTTTAAAAGTGCTTCTATTCATATGAAGCATAGTGCCGAAATAAATTTGTATGACATCTGGAGGCCTTAAAGAAGAATTAAAAAAAAAATATTTGTAAACATTTGATTAATGTAAATTCGTAAGAAATACCTTACTTTTAATTATTTACTAAATTTATGTCTATCAATCCTTATCCAGAATTATTCAAGAATTAATTTGCAGCTGTACCTGCTGATAAAACTTAGTAACATACTTAGTAAAGGTTATGTGAGTATCTAAATGTTATTTCAATGCCTCATTAAGAAAATGTCTCGTTTTATTTTTATTTTTTTGCATTTAGTTCGCAGACCTTGCGCATTTGGCGCATTTGATAAGTTGTGAAAATATTTATTTAAGTGAAACAGAAAGCCAGAGAAAACCACATTGTACATGTATAAAAGGTGGCCGATCAGTTTTTTGTATATTTGCACTCTTCTCTCTCTCTCTCTCTCTCTCTCTAGTTTGCCAGATCAACGCATTAAGCGTTGGTGGGTTTTTGCGTTCAGTGGCAAAGGGCAGGAAGTCGTATGCTTTCTGAATTTGGCAGTTTGTTTATTATTCTAGACATTAAATGAGATAAATGTGACTGAAAGATACTCGTATCATAAACTGGGGAGGGGGGATTAATGCTAAGTAAATAGCAACAGGCACGTACAACTGAGAATTGCGAGCATTAGATACCTGTGGCTAGATAATGCCTCAGATTTTTGGGCATTAAATAATCCAATTCTAATGCAAAGTTGTTTCCATTGAATGAATTTGGATAATCTGCCATGTTCTCTGGATCATACATTTAGACCAGCTGTGGATCCCTTTAATAAAGTATTTTTTTTTTTCAATTTACCTAACGCAACTTTTTTTTATCTAGAACAAGATTATTTTTGTTAATTGTTCCTCCCTCTCAATTCAATTTGCCCTTAGGTAAAATGGATCAGGGTGGTAACAAGCCATGGTTCTACACTCAGAAAAAACAAACCGAGAACTTTGTACTTCAATGAAGTACAAACGGTGTCAATATTACGAACAAAATTGATACAAGTACAAAATTCTTGGTTTAAGTACGATTTTTTCCAGAAATTCTTGATTTTAGACAGTTTTGGGATACATTAAGTACATTTTTTTTAAACCTTATTCATAGAACGAATTGGTTCAAGGCCATTGATTATTAGATTGATTCGAACTAAGTTTAAGTATACCCAAGAGCGAATAATACTAAATATTTTAAGTACAAAACGGTATAAATTCTATTCCCTTCGTTCTAGAACGATGGTAGCCCTTTTTTCACTTTGAAAGAATAATGAAAACAAAATGCAGCAAAAACAAAAAACACGCAGTGTGCGCAACGGCGACTGAGGAGACAGACGGCTGCTGAACTCAAGCCTCACTTATAAGAATTGTTTCTAGACGCCTCCCAAACTCAAATTACATACCCACCGCTGGTCTATTATATTGTATTATTGTATGGAAAAGTTTAAAATCCAATAAGGAAAAGCTGGGAGGAAATTATAAGTCACCAAATCGATGATTTAGGACACGGATTGTGTTTTAATTCCATTATTGTTATAACTGCAAAGCGGCAATATTACACTAAACTCTAAATAAATTACTTGTTGTTACTAGAGATGGCTATTTGAGCCTATAGTGCCTATTTTAAGCACTTTATGCATGTTTTGTGGACAACCAATACTTCTGTTCTGAATATCGTAAATGACAATTTCTTAGCTTTAAAATAAATTATCCCACATAATTTTGTAATTTTTTTAAACGAAGATAAACCATCGAAATCAAACTTTTCACACACCTCCTTTTGATTTTTATACACTTCAAAAGTGTATATTAATTTTGCCCAGAAGTTTGTAACGCATTGAAATATTCATTTCCGACCCCATAAACTATATATATTCTTGATCAGGACGACGAGCAGAGTTCATTTCCGTCTGTCCGTCCGTCCGTCTGTCTGTCCGTCTGTCTGTCCGTCTGTCTGTCCGTCTGTCTGTCCGTCTGTCCGTCTGACTGTCTGTTTCTTCGCGAACTAGTCCCTCAGTTTTAAAGCTATCGAGCTGTGCGTTTGCACAGAGTCTTCTTTTTACTGCACGCAACTAATATGTCGGAACCGGCCGGATCGGATGACTATATCATATAGCTGCCATAGAAACGATCGGTCAAAAACATAGCTCTAGTTAGAAAAACTTTTTTGTTTTCCATAGTAGCGTCACCAATCTTGGAATATATTAGTTTCATATGCTTCCACATAATTCTATTATATAGCTCCCATAGAAACGGTCGATCAAAAAACTACTTCTAGTGAGAAAAACTTTTTTGTTTTCTATCGTAGCGCCCCAATCTTGGTATATATTAGTTTTTATATGCTTTCACATAATTTCGAAAAAATTTATCAAAATCGGATGACTATAGCATATAGTTGACATAGGACCGATCGGTCGGAAAATGTGTTTTATTAAGAAAAGTTTTTTTTTATGGTATAAAATTTTTATTATCAATGATTTAAAAATTTTAAAAAACTGATAGCTATATCCTATATATATTTATATATATATATTTTTTTAAATCAGTTGGAGTAAAGTTTTTCAAGTGTATTAAAACTTCGGCATAGTCGAAGTTTGCTTTGCCTTCTCGTTTTAATTTCGTTTTTTATTTTCTTTAAACGAGTCGACTTTATTTACTGAAAAATATATATTTTCTTCAGTTGATAATTTACTTTGTATTTTTCATACTGTTTGTGTCGTGTTGAGTCATGTTAGACCGTGTTCGTGACACACACGTGCATGCACGAAATCAATTGTTGCAACACGAACACTTCGTGTTGTGTCGTGCGTGTTTGTGACACGAATAAGGTTTTGTAAGGTTTTTCAAAAGGGTTACAAGCAGAAGGAAACATTTTTGTAGGCATTTATATACTGGATTAACTTGAACTGTCGAGTTGATACAGCGTCTGTCTGTCTATACAGATTTTCAAGGCATCTTTTACAGGGTCAATTCAACCTTGGTTGTTTTTTTTTTTTTTTTTTTTGTAAATTGCAATTTGTTTTTAAGCTTACTGCCAACTGATTACAAACGACCGATAAGCAGATGGCTCATTATGTGATCTTTTGTTTATCACACACATTACACATATAATAATAATTGTATCACATGGCTAGATAAGTAGAAAACAAAAAAACCAAAACTCTTCCGTTCGACTGTTAAGCATATTGAAAGATGTTACAAAAAAAAAAGAAGAAGTCATCATTTAACACAATTAACCTGCCTGCCCTTTGGGTTCAATTTGAAAGTGTCAAAGGTGTCATTGACTTATGTAGCAGTCAGTTTTGTCTAAGGACAGACAAAAGCTGAGGGCTTTGTTTTCATTTGAATGCCGTTACCGTTCTCCCCTTTCTCTCTTCTCTTTCTCTCTCTCTCCATTCTTTAAGCAGAATACTGCTTGCATTTTATTTATATAGGCGACACATTCGATTGGTGTCTTTTGTCTAGTCTTTTTGGGGATTAGGCTAACTAATTAACTATAGAAATGTCTAACGGGCAAACAAAGGCCCTTAGGCCTGATCACATAATATCTATAAATATGGCCAAGTATATACGTATGCCAAGCCAAAACTAGACAAACAAAAATTTTCAAAATTTTTTTTATTGTGTGTGTTCTAATTTCAGAATTTTAATTGGCACATTTTCAACAGAATGGGAGAAAAATGTTTAGATTTCGGACAACATATTTGCTGTGAAATGCATTTGCCTATAGAAATGCAAGGCCTTAAGTATCTAACAGATACATTTTGTCATCAAGGTCGGTTTTATTATTTATTCACACACACACACACACTGATTTGGTTCACACTTTTTTGAAAAAAAAAACAAACAAAACAAAAAAAAACAATTACCGAAAATATATTAAATTTTAATTAACATTTAAAATACGCGCATCTCTCGCTGCCTCGACGACTGGCAAACTAAATTTAGAACAGATGCCGCCAACTGACTACCACGAAGCGCATTAACCGACTACCGACCGATACGACTTAGCCACACACAAACCGAAAGCAGAACCCAGTCAGGCAGAGGCAGAGAGCGAGAACGAGAGCGCACAAGTGATATTTGGTTGCGCCGACGCAGGAGAGCTCTGCATTGCCATCGCTGCACCTGCTCTGCTCTGGGCTCTGAATCTAAGCACTTTGCTCCTGCTGCGATGCTGCCGATGCTCTGAGGCTGTTGACAACGCGTAGGCCAAATATTTGAATGAGACGATACGGCGCGACTGTCTTACGGTATAGCGCAGCGCAGCGCAGCATGCAAAGCGGTATTCCACTGCTTATGCTGATTGGGCTACCCACCAATGTACCGTTGGTACAGTGGGACCAAAATGCTTACAAATTTAGGTATGACAATTTTACACACAATAAAATACTGAATAATACCTTATATCTAATCTTTTGGCACAACTGATCACGCTATCATCAAAAATAAATAAGATTTAAGAGATATATAAGATATAGTCATCCGATTTTGACCAAATTTTTTAGAACTATGTGAAAGCATATAATATTCATCATACCTGAGTTAAAGAACGCTATCAAGGAAAACAAAAATATTTTTTTTTCCTAAAACCTATTTTTCGACCGATCGTTCCTATGGCAGCTATAGGATATAGTCATCCGATTGTGACCAAATTTTGCAGAACTGTCTAAAAGCATATAATATTCATAATTGCTGAGTTTAAGAACGCTATCATGGAAAACAAAAAGTTTTTTTTACTAAAACCTATTTTTCGACCGATTGGTCCTATGACAGCTATTGGATATAGTCATCCGATTGTGACCAAATTTTGTAGAACTGTCTAAAAGCATATAATATTTATAATAGCTGAGTTTAAGAACGCTATCATGGAAAACAAAAAGTTTTCCGCACTAAGATCTATATTTCGACCGATCTTTCCTTTGGCAGCTATAAGATATAGTCATCCGATTGTGACCAAATTTTAAAGAACTGTATGAAAGCTAATAATATTCATCATATCTGAATTTAAGAACGCTATCATAAAACACAAAAAAGTTTTTCTCACTAAGATTTACTTTTCGACCGATCTTTCCTATGGCAGCTATGGGATATAGTCATCCTATTATGACCATATTTTGTACAACTGTCTGAAAACTTATTATATTCCCAGTTTCTGAGTTTAAAAACGCTATCATTGAAAAGAAAAAAGTTTTTCTCACTAAGATCTATTTTTCGACCGATCTTTCCTATGACAGCCATATAATATAGTCATCCGATTGTGATCAACTTTTGCCAAACTGTGTAATAGCATAAAATACTCATAATTGTTAAGTTAAAGAACGCTATCATGGAAAATAAATAAACCCAAATCATTTTTTCGGAGGTCCGGTTCGCGGGTTCGAACCAAAATTTACCAATGGTTAAGGTTCAGAAATTAAAGTTTCAAGGTTTTTGTAATAAGATTTTGGTTCGAGCCTTAATTCGTCCGAAGTTTTTTCACATTTGTAAAGAAGAGTAATTAAGTTGTTAAAAATATACAAAAAAATACAGATTTTCTGAATTTTTGTTTACTCAAACATACGAGTTCAATTAATTGCAATTCAATTTTATAAGTATTATTTCTTCGAGCAATTTTTGGTCTATACTACTTCTCTTATCAATAAAATGCCTGCTTAACTAAGACTTGTAATTTTTTTTTTGAACCGAACCGAAAGTTCTGGTTCGGAACAGGTTTAGGTTCAACTATTTTTTCAAAAGAGGTTCGGTTTAAGGTTCGGTTTACAGTAAAAGAAAAGTCCGAATTCAGGATTCGTTTCAAAACCGGTTTGCAGCCCTGATAGAAACAGACAGACGTATCGATGGACAAAGCTGAATCGACTCTGTTCGTCGTCCTGATCAAGCACATATATATATTTTAATGCTTTACAAACTTCTGTGCAAAATTAATATACACTGAGCAAGTGTCTAGCAATGGCCGAGTTCAGCAGAAAAATTTGCTCCCTGATCAATGATATATTTCTTGGTTATTTACGTAGCCTACTTTTCCTCTTGTGTTTAATATGATATTTAAATAAAGCTATTCCAAATGTCAATTAAACAAGACCCCTAAAAGTATCCTTAATAATCAGAGCAGTTTTATCAAGCTGATCAGTGATCAAGTGTCTCTGCTGAACGCGCCCAATTTCAAAAGCTGGTCGATCCCAGAGCTTTTTAAGCCAAGTACAATACGAAGTGACTTAAGTACGGATTTTTCAATTCCCGAATTCTTGTCTTTATACCGTCTTTAGCTCGGGTGTGCTTGATTTTAGCTTGTGAACGCTTTTTTCAATTACACACAGGATAGACTTTAGCTTGTTATTTTGCAGAGGCGTCGTAAGCTATATAAGCGTTGCCTCATTTCTTTGCAATTTTGTAATTACTTTAATCTCGATGCAGAATTATTTCATTTTCCAGTATTCGAGAACTCTTCCAAGCCTTTCGTACTTGATTCTAGTACAATCCATTAACCAATCTGAAGGTTGGGACTAAATCAATTGTTGTCTGGTGTGAGAATTCAAAGAAGTTCTATAGTTCTTCCAATCATAAGACTTCTGAGACTCGTTATTCGTACCGGCCTATTAGGCTTTGGGTTGCAGTCAACAAAATATAAAAAAAGATCATCAAAGAAATGATTTCATCTTTTGTCAACTATATCGATCTATTTCCTTATGAATAGTTCGAACAATTCATTCTATAAACCGAATCAAACAAAGCATTAATAGAAAGAAGTCCACAGGTAAAATACTGTTTGATATAAAATTCGTTTTAGACTCCGTATCATCAGATATAGAACTAAACCCAAGGGAGGCATTTAACCCCCCTCATTTTATTCCATATAGGATATACTATCGATAAAGTTGACACTCTAACCAGATTACTGTATCCCTTTATTAATAGGAACTCACGATTGTCTATAGAAAATAAGTTAGTTACTTGTTCAGTTCCATATTCCAGTTTGTAATTTTCTATGGAGTCCCAGAGAGTAGAGTTTGATTCCTTTTTAGAACAAGCAAATATATTGAGATAATCTTTAAGGCAAGCGGCTATATTTTAAGATGGGACACAATTTTTTTTATTTTATTACACCGATTTTTTTTTGTTGGTTTTGGCCTTTCATCCACGATTTTCTCAATTTTTTTTCGCGGTACCACTGTGCCCCGTCATCGTCAGATAAATGCACGTGCTGGCCTGACGTTGACGTTGCACCGTGGCCTGTTGCTGAGAGAGGCAGAGGCTGCGCCGTTTTGTTGACAAGTACCGGTATTAGTATTATTATTATTATGGGCAATGGCAATGCCAGTTGCCAGTTTCCAGTTGCATAACCGTCTGCAAAATTTATGCATTAGCATAGAGTGCGCCATGATTATCTGAGTTAACGTTCACACTGCTGCACTTGTTGCTTGACCGACATTCGCAGGGTTCTTGCACAAGTCTCTTCCATCCATTTGCAGTGACAATAGATCAAAATACAACAAAAACAGAAATCTTGCTGGTCGGGTTTTTATTTCAATTTGAGGTTCTGGCATTTTGTGAGCGGCTTGGGTGATGAACCTAATGATGATCATTTGGAATGAACATTTGTAACTTACTTGTCAGGTCATGCTGTTGGGTCTAGACTTACAACTGGGAAGGAATTTTGTATACAAAAACATCAGTTGATTGGCTTTAGGCTTACCTGCAAAGAAAAAAGAGCATATACATATATATAAATGTATTTATGCATCATGAATTATGTTGGGGCGGGGGATTTATGAATGTGTTTGGTCATGGTGCAAGCAGTTAATGGAGATTGGTAGCCAACACCCTAGAGGTTAATGTACAAATTGAATGATTTGCAATGAGAGGAAATATATATAATGACTTAAGTATATAACTAAGTATATAACTAATATAACTACACTTGGAAAAAATACGAACTATTCGGTCTTGTTTTTGGAACGGAAAAAAAGTATAAACCTAATTTTTTCCTTCTGTCTATATACAGCAAAAGATATTGGCTTAACACTCCAATTACTTTTTGTATACAGAATATATACCTTTAAATGATTTGTACTAAATAGCTCTTGCTAGCGATCCTCCTCTTATACATAATTTCTTCATCCCTTAAATCTAACTTAGCTAACGCTGTAAGTGTAAGGCACAAAGTGTGTATTGAATAGTACATAGTAAGGGTACATGGAATTTCCACATTCCACCGGATGTGCCTTTTTAAGTGTGGTGTCAATTGCATCCTGTTCCTTGTCCCTTACACCATATATCTTTATTTCGTTAGACTTGTCTATTTCTGTGCTTTCACCTCCCTCAGTTCTGCAGCTATCTTGACGAAACTTTCGGAAGAGTCTTTCAATACACATAGACTGCACATTTGTCGGAATCGTCCAGATCGGATGACTATATCATATAGCTGCTATAGGAACCATAGGTAAAAAACTTTTTCTAGTGAGAAAAACTTGTTTGTTTTCCATGCAATTCGGGAAAGTTTGATCAACATCGGATGACCATAGCATATAGCAGCTAGCACCCTCTAGCGGGTTTACAACCAGGACTCCTTAAATGAGTGATATCGGCGTCCCAGAATGCTTACTCGAATAATCCGCATAGACTTCATGCGAAATAATCCAAAGGTAAAAATTAAAAAAAAAAATTTTTTTTTAAAGTTCTGGCGACTGTCCTTGGCTATTTCTTCACAGCTGGCGCCAAAAGCTGGTGAAGGTATGACCATATTTGTAAAAATTTTCAAGAAAAAACATTTTTTAGAGCGAAGCTCTTTAACGGACGTTTGGCTGGGGGGACTAAAACGAGAAAAATTTTGACTTTGATTTCTTTGCTACAGCACAGGACAGGGACTGGGATCTAGGTTTAGGGATCTGGGAGAAGGGATCTCTGATCTGGGATCAGGGCTCTGGAATCGGGGATCTGAAATCAGGGATCTCGGATCAGGGATCTGCGGTCTGGGATCAGAGATCTGAGATGCAGGATCTGGGATCATGGATCTGGAATCTGGAATCAGGGCTCTGGAATCTGGGATCTAGTATAAAGGATCTGGGATCAGGGATCAGAGATCTGAGATGTAGGATCTGGAATCAGGGATCTGAAATTTAGGGATCTCGGATCAGGGATCTGCGGTCTGGGATCAGAGATCTGAGATGCAGGATCTGGGATCATGGATCTGGAATCTGGAATCAGGGCTCTGGAATCTGGGATCTGGTATAAAGAATCTGGGGTCTGGGATCAGAGATCTGAGATGTAGGATCTGGGATTAGGGCTCTGGAATCAGGGATCTGGGATCAAGAATCTGGGATCTGGGATCAGAGATCTGAGTTGTAGGATCTGGGATTAGGGCTCTGGAATCAGGGATCTGGGATCAAGGATCTGGGATCTGGGATCAGAGATCTGAGATGTAGGATCTGGAATCAGGCTCTGGAATCAGGGATGTGGGATCTGGTATCAGTGATCTGGGATCAGGAATCTGGGATCAGTGATCGGAAATCAGGGATCTGGTACAGGTAATAATATAAAATAATTATAATAAAATTATTTTATATTCTTATGGAAGAATTCTTATTTTGATTCTGATTTTTCTTCGTAAAGAGCTAAGCGCCTTTCAATGAGTTGTACTTGACTTTTTTTTTTGTCAAAGCTAAGACTGGATTTACACGGTGAAGTAAACTTAATGAATTTATCAAAAAGCTTTTGTTTGTAGGAAAGAGGTGTGGTGGGGTGGCTACGACTTTACGACTCTTTCCTACAAGCAAGAGCTTTTTCAAGAACTTCATGAAGTTTGCTTCATCATGTAAATCCCGTCTAAGTGAGGTTTGTGTATTCGCTTTGGTGGGTTTCTTGAATAATTATTAAAAGTGGCATTTTTGTTCAAAACAAGTAAAAATTTTAGTTTACAAAAATAACAAAGATTTAAATTCTTAAGATATTTTGATTTAAAAAATTTTTTAACTGGTGAACTGTACAAAATCTTTTAACAAAACACAAGAGGTTTGAAACCAAACTAAACATATTTCCAATTGGACTTTGGTTGGAAGAGGTTTCTTTGACAACCCCGAATAAATTTGCTTGCTGGCATAGACAGCTGGGCCTGTTTTGGTCTCGATTGCTTGGTCTTCGAATGATCGCTAAATTTTCCAAAAATAATGTTAGGTCAAAATTAAACAATCTGACCGTACTTCATGAAACTAAACTTACACTAACCAACAAAACTATAATATGATTTAAAAACTCTTTTTTCTTACCTAGGTCAATAACTTATCTGTCGACCCATTTACCTACTCATTAGTAGCTTAGTGCACACTATCAAAAGGGTGACTGTTTAAGGCGAGACAAAGTTAACTTTAAAATATTAAAAACAAATTTTTATTAAAATATTTTTATTAAAATCAATCCCCATCAATGTGAGAAGTAGGTCGATCCCTGAATTTATCGAGAGGATTGACTTGAGTACGAATTTAATAATCCAAAAATTCTTAAACTTCCTTTTCAAGTAGGATCCGGACTTGAAATGAGCCTTTTTGGATTGACACAAGAATTCAAGGATTGTTTCAAGTCTTTCATAATTGAAACTTCCATTCGAAGGTCGGAATCAAATTAAAATTTTTTAAACTTAAATACAGCTTCCCATTTTATTTTCTGTGTACTTGATTTCAAAAAAGCTTTCAAGCTTTAAAGCTCATTTACTTTAATTTAAAAGCATTTAGTTTTCCGTTAAAAGCTAAATCCAGTTGTGTCTAAGCTTTCAGCCAAGTTTCAAACCAGCTCGCTGGGCATATTTTGAATTATGTGTAAAATAAATTGCACTTACTTGCTAAATGACGGCAACCAAAACGAGTTTAACAAATGCCATCAATTCGCACAGCTAATGGATGAATGGTGGGGGTTACAAGGGGGGGCGTGGGGATGGGGGTGAAGGGCGCACAGATAATAAAATTAATTTCCATGACAGTTTAGACGGTGATTTAATTGTAGCGCAAAAACAAATGGGCAACGTTCACACTCGATATACATATACTATGTATGTATGTGTGTGTTTCTATATATATATCGTTGGAGTGGACACATGGAGCAACGCATGAAGTGGTTCGAGTGGTTTTGGTTAGTCGACTCTTACCTGTGCATTACCCATTAGAGCATCGTCGTCTTCAATTTCAAGTTCAACTTGAACTACCTCATCGACATTGGCATATATCGGCTGATCCTCCACAGCCTGCCCCGGCACAGTGGTGATTCCCTTTTGTTGCTCTTGCTCGAGTTTCTGTTGCTTCTTTTGTTGTTGCTTGAGATGGCTATTTAGATTGATGGCCGATTTGGATTTGGCTTTGGCATAACGTGCAGAACAGCGTAAACTTTTTAAAACGCCATACGAACGGGCATTGGCCAGCTTTTCCAGACAAGGAGAAAAAGAGAGAGAGATAGACAAAGAGAGAGAAAGAGAGACAGACAGAGAAGAAGGAAAAGATAGGGAGTAGGTCCAGCGCGGTTTTGTGGGTCCAAGTTTTTTAAGGGGAAAATTAAGAGAGTGGAAAATAGTTAGAAATTGTAGTTAGACTTATGGTTAAGCTACCTAATTTATTTTTATACACTGCTATATATAAGTATGTGCACAAAGCAGAGCTGTTAAATTGAATTTTGAATGTTATTTTGTTACTATTGTAAGGGGTGTGTAAATGAGTTTATTATATCCCTGATGAAGTGTATAGATCACAATTAAGCGCGATGCGCTGCTTTTTTGTTTTCATTTGAAGAAAAGTGCAGCTGATGGACAGCGAAAATCCATCAATAAATATATGCCATTTCACTATGAAAAGACTTACAAACGAACAGCGCTTGCAAATCATAAAATTTTTTTTTATCAAAATTTGCGCTCTCTGTGTTGAAATGTGTTTCGCAAATAACGTCCATTTTATGATCGTCATAATCGACCCACCGATCAGTCTATTCAAGCTATTGTGACCAAATTACGCAGCAAGTGAAATCACTTTATTGCACATGTATCCATCAACTCGTGTGCGAAGCGTAAGTAACTAGGAAAATATTGCTGCTTTATGGGCCAGTGGCAATGAAGAACGCAGTTCTCAACAATTTGGCAGTTGTAATTTGAACACCTAAAATATTTTACCTAAGGATGTCGGTATAAAACCATACAAAATACGGCTGGTGCAAGAACTGAAGCCGGTTGACCTCACTCAACGTCGTTTGTTTGCTTAATGGGCCTTAGAAAAGTTGACTAAAGATCTGCTTTTTTTTATCGAAAGTTGTCCTTAACTACGAAGCTCGTTTTTGGCTCAATAGGTACGCGTCAGCAAACATAATTGACGAATTTGGTCTGAAGAGCAGCCAGAGGCAGTTCAAGAGTTGCCAATGCACCCTGAAACATGCTCTATTCAGTACGGTTTGTGGGCCGGCGGCATCATTGGACCTTAATTTTAAAAACAATAATGAAAATCGCAACGTTACAGTCAATGAAGCAAGAAACCGTGCGATGATTACCGACTTTTTTGAACAAATTTAAAAAAATTGAGAAGCGAGTTTTTGGATCAGTCTATAGGCCGCCAAGATCATGTGATTTGACCCAAGCCAGCCTAAAAGACAACATTACATCTGCCATTGGTGAAATACTGCCCGAAATGCTAGAGAAAGTATGCCGAAATTGGAGCTTATGGATGGTCCATCTCAGGCATAGCCGTGGTCAACACTTACATAAAATAATCATTAAAAAGTTAATGCCAAGCATTAGATATATCGCTTCAAATAAATGGGGCCATTCAGCAGAAAATTTCGATTTGCGATTTGTGTTTTATGCAATTTCAAAGGTCTCTTGATCAAGGTGTATCTATTACAGGTGCAGCGGTCATTCAAAATCTTTCATTTCATAGCTTAGTCGAGATTTACACGATGAAGCAAACTTCATGCATTTTTTTTTAAAAGCTCTTGCTTGTAAAAAAGAGGTGTAGAGGGGAAAGCTAAACCACCACGCCTCTTTCCCACAAACAAAAGCTTTTAGAGAACTTCATGAAGTTTGCTTCATCGTGTATATCCGGTATTACATATTCTCAGTTTGCTATATATACATAAGAAAACGTTGTATGTCTTACTCTTAAGCATTGAGCAAAAAGCTGCGAGTTTGCCACACCTGTAATAGATACATCTTGCTCTTGATACTCTCATTAGCAAACTTTGCCATCGATTGCTGCAACTTTCTTCGAATCGGTTAGAAAGCTCTTTATAATATTATTAAGAAATTGGGCGCGTTCAGCAAAGACATTTGCTCACTGATAAGCTATTAGAATTTACAATGGGCGCGTTCAGCAGAGACACTTGATCACTGATCAGTTTTAAAAAGCGGCTCTTATTAATTAGCATTATTTTAGAGATTGTTGTGTAAATATCATATTAAATAAAAAAGGAAAAGTAGGCTACGTGAATTACTTGGAAATATATCATTAATCAGCGAGCAAGTTCTTCCGTCCAATTATTAACTGGCTTATTATAAGGGGTAGCT
Organism: Lordiphosa mommai; assembly: GCA_018904225.1. Classification (NCBI taxonomy): domain Eukaryota; kingdom Metazoa; phylum Arthropoda; class Insecta; order Diptera; family Drosophilidae; genus Lordiphosa; species Lordiphosa mommai. The sequence continues at coordinate 11,634 of JAEIFT010000020.1, read as the reverse complement.
AAAAGAAATGACTGAATAATAAATTTAAACTTGGCTCGAAAATTTTGCCATATAAATTGGCCTTAAATATATCATTGATATTAGGCAGTTTAGCTGAACGCGTCCATTTTTTTAAGCACTTTGAAGGCAATGAAAAACATATGCTATCAACTCTTTGGATGACAGGCTTGTTTGTCACTGTAGTTTCCAGTTTTCTTTACATTTACATAAGTGGTTGAAACAGTTCAACTGCTATAGCGATAAATTTTCAGCAAGAACTTAATCAAAATGATCAGTTAGGCATTTGGCAAAAAAAGTATTTTGTATTACCTTTAATTTTTTCGAATTTCTCTTAAACTTATTGTCTTTCGACTCAAGTGACCAAAAGAAACTAGTTTTTTGCAGACATTGGCCGTGTTCACTTGAACTTGCTCCCTGATCAATGATATATTTTTTGGTAATTGATGAAGCCTACTTTTACAATGATATTTACAAGAAGCTTTTCCAGATGTCAGTTTAGCTGATCAGTGATCAAGTGTCTCTGCTGAACGCGCCCATTTTGTAATTTGTGCATTAACTCGGCTAACTTAAGTATTAAGTAAAGAATTTTATAAAAATATACCATGATAGGCTTTCTCGAAATGAGAAAGTGGATAATATTAAAGTCAATAGCAAAGACTTCGTTTGTTAACATCGGCCGGGCCTTAAAAGCTATACAGACTGTTTGTTACTCTGTTTTAAGTTTGGTTCTTTGTTGGCTATGGTAACCTAATTTGATCAAATTTAAGTGAAGACTCTAGAAATATTTAATTATTCTTCTTTTTCCAATATATGATTGGGTTAGGGAGTTTGGTTTTGATTCCCTTTTTATCCCAAAAGGAGAGATCGAACGCTTTATTCGACTGTTAGGCAAGATTTCTGGGTTATTTTGAGTGCTTCTTGGAAAAATTCTTATTTGTGATCAATAAACTCCTAAATAATAAATCATAAATTTCAAAAGAAAATTAATTGCTGGTTGACTATGTCGACATTTATGAATTTATTACAGATCCTTACAAAGTAATATTTTTTAAGAATTTTGTAAGAAAAAATTATATCAAATTTAAATGCTTGTACACATAATTATGTCCAGCAGTGTACTTAGTTTTTTTTATTGTGGTTTATGATTTGTATGTATATTGTATTTAAGACTTATCATATCAAGTGCAAAACAGAGAGATGAATGTGGTGTATGCATGCTTGTGGTATGCGGGGAGAGTGAAGACGAGGTGTACTGATTAGGGTATGTCCACTTTCTATTGACCACGTCTTTGGCATGACCATATATATATGCACGTAACATACGTACAGGCGGTCTCTGAACCCAAAAGAAACAACAACAACAACTACAGAAAAGTCTTTGGCTTTGCCAACTTCCGGCAGCTACCACTACCACCTGCCCCTTCCATTGAACCAACCTGTTGTTGTTGTTGGTGTGAATAAGACGCTACGCGATGATTCAAAATGTTAATGCATTGCAGGCAAAGGGGCCCTGTCTATATATATATCTATATATAGACACATGACATGGCTGGTAGATAAAACCGGCAACCAAGCTAAAGCTAAAGCAACAGCAACTAATGACACTAAACACCAACCAACTGCGCAGCATTACGAAAAGTGTTCAATTTCAATTCAAATGGCATTGCGCATACGCCGCGTATTCTGAAGTGGGCCAAACAACACAAAAACTTGTAACGACGCAAAGAAAGTTAAGAACAAGTCGAACCAGTCCCCCGAGCACTGAGGCACTGAGGCAGCGGCAGCAACAACAAATTGACTGTAGGTAATTAACTGGATCACTCGATTGCGCAAAAACGCTCGAGACAATGACGCTCCCAGTGTGGGAAAGACCCTCAAACATAGAATAGAACTATACAATAAATGCATACATAAAAGGTTAGAAGATTGCCACATCAGAGAAATGGAATTTGTTTAGGAAACTAAGCTTTAACTAAGGCTAAGTTTCCACAGGCAAATAAATTTTCAAAAATTTTGATGAAAATTTAGCTAAATAAGGAAATTTCTGGCAATTCATAGCTAAATCTAAATTTTAACAAATTATTTTCCTGTGAAACCTTAGCTTAAGTCTAAAACGTACAAATCACAGCTGATGACAAACTGCTTAAAATTCTTTTAAAAAAAATAATAATAATGGTTTGCTCTATTGCCCAATAAAATATACAATAATTTGCTTAAAGCTAGCAGTTTAGTGGAAGTCAGTGAATAGATATTCATCTTTACATCTTTACATTTCAATTTACATTTTTTGAGTAAGAAAAAGGCAAGAAAAAAAACATTGGCAAGTTTCTTAAAAATTAGACTTCCAGCTAAGCTTTGGCTAGTTCTTCCTAACACTTAACAACAAAAAAAAAAAATCATTATACTTTCACTGTGCTTCGTGTAAGTACTCGTTAAATTTTGCGCCCAATTTTTCATGCTTAAGTCTCGAGTTTGTCATTTTTGCCAAGTAATAAATCACATACTAAACACTACAAAATTCAAGCAAATAAAATGACAGGGCAATTGCTTGGCCAAAACCAAAAGAAAAATTAAAAAAAAAAAAGCGCACAGTTAACTTTGACTAAAGAATGTTAGATACTTTGGCCAATTGGCTAACCTGCGACCTCATCATGCAAAATTGTTGTGTAAAACGAGGCAAATTCAATTTCGAAATTTATAGAGGCCAGACTTCTGCCTGCTGCTGGACTATCTGTTAATATAACTCAAGTTGGATGAGACAAGGCACTAACACCAACCTCCTTCCCGATAAGAAAAATTTAGGTATGCCCATGGCTACGTGCAGGCTTATTATAAATTCCTCGTCTAATCCGAGCATTCGAACAGAGTTTACCAGTACGGTAAATTTTTCGTTACGTACTGTACGTAAAACACAAGTTCGGTACCTTCGTCGTAACGAACCGTCTGAAAAAAATAAGTACTACGTAGGTTGCTATATATATTTCTGGCCTAATAATGAAAATGCGAATATATATGATCAAAAATGGTTTTATTGTATTTTTCAAAGTATTCTCCAGCAAGCATTTATACACTTTTGCATGCGCTCAAACCAATTGTCGAAGCACTTTTTCCACTCCGATTGAGACACCTCTAAAACATGGTTTTTGAACTCTTCAACAGCATCTTCTGGCGACGAAAATCGTTGACCACATATTTTTCTCTTGAAATTGGGTGCCAATTCAGGGCTGTACGGCGGACGACCCATCAATTCGACGTTTTGGACGGTCAAAAAGGCGCTGGTGTGAGCTGATGTGTGAGAGCTCGGATTGTCATGGTGCACAATGATCTGTCTTCTCTTGTTCGTTTTTCGAATTTCTCCGAAAACTTCAGGCAAACAAATTGTGGTGTACCACTCAGAATAGACCGTTATACGTTGCTCAAGCGGAACAGTTGCCACATGACCGAGTTTTCCCGAAGAATCAGGCGACCATTTGCTTCGAAGTGCTTCTTCCACGAACGACTTTCGTTGGATTTGGCTCGTCTTCGAAGACTCACACGGTCGATTGTTGTTTTGTTTCGGGCTCATAAGCATAAATTCATGATTCGTCATCTGTGACGATCTTATAAACGTCTTTTGAAACACCGCGTTTATATTTTTTCAAAATTTCTTTGCACCAATCCTCACGAGCCTTTTTTTTGAGCGATTGTCAAATTGTGCGGGATCCAACGAGAATAAACCTTTTTTACGCCCAAGTGTTCATGCAATATCGAATGTATGCTGGTGGAAGAAATGCCCAAGGATGCCTCTTTCTCACGGTATGTCACATGACGATCTTGCATTATCAGTTCACGCATGGCACAACGACTGGTTTTTGGACGACCTTCACGACCTTCGTCTTTTTGCGAGTGTCGCCCGCGATTGAATTCATTAAACCAATTTTTCACAGTGCTATAGGATGGTGCTTCATCGCCATACAAAGATTTAAGTTCATCGTTGCACTCTTGTCGTGATAATCCACGTCGAAAGTTGTGAAAAATGATTGCACGAAAATGTTCACGAGTTAATTCCATTTTTCTGCCGAGGTAAGTTTTTGATTAATCGTTAATCGATATCAAACGTGGTCACACATGAATGAGTTGTATGGAGCTATTATCAATAAAAGTCCAAACTTTTTTTGGAAAAAGGCCAATTGGTCCTAAAATGGCTAGAAGTGACCTGGGCCAGAAACTTAAATAGCAACCCACGTAAAAAATTTGGTTAAGATCGTATGACTATATTCTTTAGCTATCATAGGAACGATCGATCGGAAAATGTGTTTTACTTAGAAAAGTTTTTTTTTATCAATGATTTTGATCAAATTTTGATGCTCAATAATTCTGAATTTAATAATAACTGATATCTATATCCTATATATATATATATTCTATCGGTTAAATCAGTTGGAGTGAACTTTAATAAGTGTATTCAAACTTCGAATGAAGTTAGCTTTGCCTTCTCGTTTTTATATTGTGTTGGGCTTTAGTTGGGTGTTTTTTTGTTAAAGACCTTCTGTTCATTGAAGTTGCATTGGAAGTTGCCTTTATTCATTCAATGGTGTCTAATTTCTAATCACAAAACTCAATGTATGGCCCTCGCTGGTTAATCGCCTGTGTGATGCATTGTTTGCCGCATTGCATTTCATTTCACGCTTGAATGAAATTTTTTGTTTGCCAAGAAGCAGCAGCAACAACAACAACCACAACTACAACCAAATGCAGCTGGCATTTTTGTTGGTTGTAAAGTCGATCAATGAAAACGAATGAAAATTCCAAGCCAAGAGCGAGCAATTAATCGATTGCATTATCTCACTTATGGCAGAGATAATTGTAACAAAAGTGAAACAATTTCAAGTTCAGCGAACTGGCGTTTATTGGTGGCAATCGGTACCAGGAGTAAATTCTTCCACCAATAACAATTGATTCAATTGTGGCCAGCTTGACTAGGTGAGACAGTGACTAATATTACTTGGCTAACACAACTCAACTTTGTGCCCAAGCAAATTCCACAAATACTGATGACAAATCATGAGTAGAATATGTATTTATATATACATACATATTTATTTACTTTATTTTATGCCTTTGTTTAGCTGTGACTGTTAACAATTAAAGCCATTCAAATGGTGGGTGAAAGGGCTGAGGCGAAACGAGAACATTTTCTTGTGCTCTTAACTGGGTCAACACCTTAAGCCCAAGTCGAGGCACGTTTTTGTTACCATTTTTATTTTTATTTTCATTTTTTTTTTGTGGTGTCTTGTGTTGAAAATCAATTACCGCTTTTGTGGGTCTCTCTCTCTCTCGGTTTGATCTAAGCATAAATATGGGCCACAAGCATTGGCCATAGCATTGAACGTGACTTGGCTGTGTGTCTGTGTCTGCTCCCATTTCAAGGTCATTGCATTTTTCGAGCCGTCTTTTTTTAGTGTTGGCTTAATTATAACTAAAGTCACAAAACATAAAATCATTTGGTGTGTGTAAGCTATCATTAAATTTTCTTTGTTTGTTTCTTTTAGCTGTATTTTTTTTTTTATTTTTAGTACAACCACAAAACATAAAATTATTGTGTGTAATAGTCAACGATCCATTTTTTTGACTTTCACTGTTTAATTGTCGCAAAATTTCTTCTTTACCCGCAATTTGTGACTCGTTATGAGCAAAAAAAAATATAAAAATATATAAAAAAAAACAAAAATAGAAACTAATGAGAGATAAACATTAACTGACAACCAATATAATGTGTACGAGTTATGTAAGCGAGGAGAAGACAGAGAAAGAGAGAGAGAGAGACTTTCATTCTGGTGATCATAAATTAAAATAAAATTTGCTTAGAGAAGTTTACTTTAAAAGACAACATACTAAATTTCAAAACAATTAAAGGGCTTCTTCCGTAAAAGATAACGTGTAGGTTTCTTACCTTTCAACGACGTGTTTTATTGTAAGTTTAGCAGATTCGAACAGTCTATCTTACAAATTGTGGGAGAGATATGAGGGTTCAGGAAATCTTTTTCAACGTCTTCAATAATTGAGACTGCAAATGAAGCAAAGTCAAATTCAAAAAATAAAAATGCCATAATTATCTACTTCTTTCTTAGAAATGCAAACACTTCAAAAATGATCGTGCATTTTTACTTGAATCCAGTACAAACGATGTAAGTATGAAAATACTTGATTAAATGACCAAAATTCGTATTTCAAGTATTAGTTTTTCAATACCAAAATATTTGATTTTCTAACATTTCAGGATATTTTCGGCCCTGGTTCGAATTTGAAGTCGATTTAGGTATAAACGTTTAAGTTTAAAACGTTCTATGGAAGGTTTGACTAACATCGGAATTGAAACCGTAGTTTTTCCAAATTAAAAATTATTTTTCCATTTTTTCAGTGTTCGATACAATAGACCGAAATCTTCTCTTTCACAAACTTTCGGTAAGGGGCATTTCGAGCAAAGTCGAAATTTAACAAAAACCTAACTCTCACCAAATATGGCAAATAGTGTTCAAATTGCAGCTTTCTATCTTTTACCGTTTAGGCTGTGCGTAGATTGCCCATCAGTCAGTCTGGACAAAATCTTTTACATTATATATAGACAAGAATTATTTTTTTTAAATTTTCTTTTTACAAATCAAACTAATTAACGTTGAAAGATTCATACGATCATCATGAATAGGGTATGTGGTGTCTAGAAATAGTCAATTTGCGGAGATTGGGGCAAAAACGGGCAACAAATGAAAATATGCTAGCATTATATTCACATTGGAGAATAATAGTATGTTAACAGTCACAGCAATTAACATTAATGCGGATTTTGTTACTTGAAATCTAACTACTTGCTGCTTTCTAACTTTTACCGTTTAGGCAGTGCGTAGGTTGCCCATCAGTCAGTCTGGGCAATTTCTTTTATATATACAAAATAAAGATTATTTATTTTAAAAGGTTCTTCTTACAAATGAAATAAATTAACGTTGATAGATTCATACCATCATCATGAATGGGGTATTTGGTGTCTAGAAATAGTCAATTTGCGGAGATTGGGGCAAAAACGGGAAAAAAATGAAAATATGCTAGCATTATATTCACATTGGAGAATAATATTATGTTAACAGTCATAGTAATCCTCATCAAACCTAACTACTTGCAGCTTTCTATCTTTAACCGTTTAGGCTGTGCGTAGATTGCACTGCAAATTATTATATTATTTATTTTGCAATGTTATTCTTACAAATCAAATGAATTAACGTCATACCGAATAGGAGATTTGATGTCAAAAAATAATCCATTTGCGGAGAATGGCGCAAAATCGGGCAAAAAAAATTAAATGTGGTCATATTGAATTAACATTGAAAAATAATATTATGTCAACTGTCACAATAATTCATGTGAATTTATTACACTTTTCTTACTTGAAACCTTACTACTTGCAGCTTTCTATCTTTTACCGTTTAGACTGTTTGGTGTTTAGAAATATTCAATTTTCCAAAAATGGGGCAAAACTTGGCAAAAAAAGTAAATATGATTGCATCATATTTACATGGGAGAATAATATTATGTTAACAGTTATGACAATGCAGATCAATCCATTAAACTTTTCTTACTTGAAACCTAAGTATTTAGAGTTTACATTTTCTAAAAACATTTAAACAAATTACATAAAACATAAACTGCTTGTCAAGACGTGAATTCTACACACCATTTATATTAATTTGCATAGTTTTGTAATTTGAAAATTGTATTTAAAATTGGCACTTATTTTTTTTTATACAAAACCAAATTGATAAATGTAAAGTAAAATGTAAAATGTAAAGTAAAAAATAAATGTAAAGTAAATAATAAAAAGTAAATGAACAGCTGACTTTTGGGACTACACAAATGGAAGTATACTCAATTATGGAATTATAATTTTTGTATGCTTAAAGTACACAGTTTTGTTGTGCTGTGTAATGAAACACAAGTTTAATATCTGTATCCCAATATATTTCTGACTTTCATTGGAGTCCGTCTTCAGGTGATTTATACACGACACGATGCAGCTGCTCGTCGCGGAGTTTAATTTAAATTGATTTTGAAAAAATTGGGACTTGGCCAAAAAAAAATTACCAAAGCAAGTGAGTGGGAAACTGAACAACCGAACAAAAAAGAACATGTGAGTAAGCAATAGGCCAAGACCGACAGACGGACTGACGACAGAAGAAGTAGAAAACAACAAAAAAAAAAAGAGCAATTCACGAACAACATGTTCACTTGTTCAACTTAGTGGGCAACTTACTCATGAACAAATCAACTCTTACAAGCGTTTGGCAAAGTCAATTTTGCTCGTAAATTTCCTAGAAATTATTGAATTTGTTTTTTTCCCATTTTCAATTGTCTCAACTTCCTCCCAAATAATTGGTAATCTTTGCCATCCAACCCAATCCAATCCAAATAAGTTAATAATCAAATTACCTAGAAATTGCATTTACCACCTGATTAAGGCCCGCAAAAGAAAAAGAAAATTTCCAAAAACCTGAAATCTAATCAACCGGGCAACCAAATTCCTCTGCAGCCCAAACAAAAAAACAAAAAAAAAAAACGAAATAAAAAACAAAACAAAGTATGGAAACTCTGCCAAATTGGCCGCAACAAATTGCATATCATCAACATGCAAACTTTTTTTTTCCGCAAATATCCGCCCTGTGTACTCCTAGTTGTTGTTGTTGGCTTTTCCTTCACTGACGAAACAAGTCGCAGTCGCCGTCGCAGTCTTGCTCTCTCGGTTGGGTAATTAAAAGGTCATTGTCGTTGGACTGTGGAAATCTGATTTTGCAATATGCCCAAAAAACAAAAACCAGTTGATGGAAGCTGCCAACGTTTTGCCGATTACATATATATATATATATATATATATAGGAAAACCATCGAATTTTTCCCACATAAAAATTATGACAGGAGTTTAGTGAAAGTTGGGGCCATGGCCAATGACGCTGCTAAGTTGATGACAATTTGCTGTAATTGAACTTGAAGTGGCGGCGGCAAGTTGAGGCTTCCAGGAAGCCAGACATGGGGCTGCACCTGCGCAGGCCACAAGACATTTTTTTTAACAATTTGACGTCAGTCACGATGCGATTTTGCGCAATCAGCTGGTTAAGTTTGGATTTGTGTGGGAGTGGAAGTGGAGGAATGGAGTGGTGGGAGTGGTGGCCAGTCTTATCAACAAAATGCCAAAAGGCATAATTTTAATGGGTCATAATATGATTAGAGGTGCAGAGAAAGAGAGAGAAAGAGAGATAACTTTGTTTTTTTTTTCTTTCTGTTTATGGCAGAACGAAAGTTCTTGTTTTTGTTTGGTGAGTAGCAAAAAATAAATAAAGAAAGCGACCTTCACGAGGGAAAAAAAAATATAAGAAGAAAAAACCAGCTGTGAACTAGATCTTTTTTGAAAGAGAAACAACCACTTGATAGATCTGCGGTTCTTTTTTGTGGAAGAGGGAGTCTGTTATTTGTAGGTTTATGTGACATATAGTGGCTATGTAGGAGATGAGAAATCGGCCCTTAAACATATAAAGAAAATTATTTGTATAATATACAATAACAACCACAAGAAATTGATGGAAAAAATCCGAATATTATTGTGTCTTGTGTATATTAGTATGCCCGGTCTATGTCTTCTTGTTTTACAAAAACAATTATGCTGCTAGGGCATGGGTTATCCAGATCGTCTCGGTTGTTAAAACTGATCTATTATATATATACCTTAAAGGATCTATTTTTTTCAAAAGTGGTTCGGTTTAAGGTTCGGCTTAAGGTTCTGTTCGCAGTAAAAGAAAAGTCGAAATTCGGGCTTCGAACCGATTTGCAGCCCTGGTTAATAATGCTTCTAGTTTTTCAGGTTTTTGTTTTAGATGATAAGCTATCCAATTTTAATGTTCCAGATGGCATGTAAAGTTATTGAGGAAACTCAAAAGTTGTCTAGATTCAATATATCCAAATTTGAGAACAAAAATCTAATTTCAAGTTCATTATTGATAAGGCTGAGTTCACATTGTTCGCCGCATGAGACATGATAATCTAGGAAGCCTTCATGTTGTATTGCTTTGTATGTCAAATGACAAGCTATTCACAGTTAACTGAAGACAACATAAAGGCCTACTAGATTGTCATGTCTCATGCCTCGAACAGTGTGAACGCAGCCTAATAAAAATCCATTGAATTATAAGTTATAATAATCGCAAAATTTGGTTGTTATTTGTAAACTAAAGCGCCCAGAAATTTTTCGGACTAAAATAGACCGAAATCGCCCATAAATTATGAAAATCGCTCATATTAATTCGCTTTGCTTTGGTTTAGTTTGCTCGACTGCTTCACCTGTCAGATTTACGACTCCATGGAAGGCATCGTTTTTCTGGCTTACTTTGGCACCTGACCGTCGATTTTCACGCATTACTTATCTGCTGATTGGGTTATCTGCTGACCCATCAGAAGCACTTAGTCGTATTATGCATTGCTTATCTGTGCTCTTAATTAACATTTAATGCATGCCTGTGGGCAAATAGAACTCTCATGCTGTCAAATATAACAGACATATAACAAATGTATGAAATATTCGGATACTTACATATATTAACGAACTTTAATTGGTTCCCAAGTAGACGTTTTCAAACTGCTAATCGTATTTACAAGAAAGTGCAATATATTATGCTTAGTGATGAACCGAACCTCTTACAATTTTGACCCCTTGAACCTGAACCCGAACCGTATCATTAATATAACAAAAATGTGTTTTAAGTAATTTTTCATCGAATCTAATTCTTAATAAATTTTTAAATGACAGAGAAGTATAATTTTATAAATTTCTTTGAAAATTGCCAAAGGTAACATACATCGACAAATATTTTCAAATTTTTGGAAAGGTCAAAGACTTACAAATATTGCGAATACTACAATACCTTTTTAGCATCCCAGGTACCAGTTAAACGAGCATTTTCAACACTAAAGTAAAGTGTTGCTTGTAATCTAAAAGCTAGACAAATATCATCAGGAAGAGAAAAAGGCCTATAATCCCAAACTTAAACTATGTTGGATTAGGTACGATTAGAGCGGTTGCTGCCGTTTCACCCATCAAACAAAATGTGTCTGAAAATTAAGATTAACTATACTTTGGAGGATTTGATGCAACCAGATATATAGGTCTAGGCGTAGATTCAGCTGTTTCAGATTGTTTCTGTTGGATCAGTGACGTCTATTAGAAGATACAGAAGACGGACTCTTTCTTCTCCTTGTCCCGTCGTCGTTATGGCCCTTAGTCTCCATAGATTTGCTGAGCGCTTTAAGCATCGACTTGGCTTTGTCAATGTCTGGTTTGCTTTAAGCTCGAAGATATTTCGTAAAACGAGCCTAAACATTGCCATAGGCATACCTGCGTTCTGCCCATCGCGTGTTAGCCTGTTTCGCAGTTTCCTCGTTATGCTGGTAATCTGGTAGACTTTGGAATACTTTGACATCTTTTAAATTGTTTTCTTATATCGAATTGCAGAATATCGAGTTAAGCTTCTTAATTCCAGCGTGGCTTTATTAAGTACTTAAGTGTTTAAAATAAATAATTTGTTTTTCTTGAAACCAATTGAAACGTTTGAACAAGTCATT